>OX375778.1:3869988-4492488 GCA_947359385.1 Chesias legatella | reverse complement strand
GCGTGATCGTCAATTGTGCCGCTCCCGACGCCGACGTACCACAAACGCTTGCTTTAGTTCTGTGTTCGCGATGTCTTCGCTGACGTCAGTGGGCCCCACCACGTGGTTGAATCTTGCCACCTCGTCGGCACACGCGCCCGCCACCAACACAATAAAAAACACTAATCCCATATCAAAATTGCCGTTCGCGCCAATCGATGTTATCAGCGTACACATAAAGTATGCGCGTTCGCGAACGCTTTTCGACTGCAACACACAGAGCCTCTGCTCCATTTATATACAGATAGAATACTAATACACGAGGATCGGGACCTGCCGATGCCGCCGTGCGCCCGCGCCGCCGCGCCCGCGCCGCCGCGCCGCGTCACGCCAACGTTCCAGCTCTAATCGCTTTTGATCTATTGCGTCTGTCTCTCTGTACCTACCGGGGAAATTACACGCTTTTCAGGAAATTTTATTAAATTTCTTCTTGCATTGCAGTCGTGACTTTTTTTACTTTCGTTCGTCTAATATTCTTCACAGAGCAGATTAATAATTATAACTATTAAATTATTGTAATATCAGAATATAATAAATAAACCTGTTATTAAATAACAGGTTCTTGCTAATTTTACGATTATAAGGAGCTCTTGGTCAAAGAACTTGCTTTCTTATACAATCTGTGAGTAGTTCGAAACTGGTCAGAAATTCTCCTTGTACCAATATATACTTAGTTAATACTCAAAAAAAATTGAGCAGACATATTTCAACACAATAATAATAATTCTATTCAAAATACTCAAAAATTAAAAATTCTTTCGAATCTCGATGAGACTACAAATAAGTATATCTCGTCTTCAGATAAATTTATTTCTAACTAGCTGTGCCCGCGGCTACGCCCGCGTTTAATTCAGTTAGTGACTATAAGAATAGTTACGGGGCTTAGTCATTTTTATCTGTTTGTGAAAAAATTTGTAGTGAAAGTCCCGTCATAGTCAGTCCAACCGCTTCGGAGATTAGCCGGAACAAAGAGACAGGCAAACAAATAATTTGAAAAAAAAAAAACATTAATATTTTCATATGTTTTTAGTAAAAAGCTGTTATTTTGACTTTACGAACAAACACTTCAGTTTTATATATTTGTAGAGTTATAGATACTCGTAAATCGTGTCCATAATCATTTTTTCAATTTGATTCGCTGAAGTATCATTGTCCACAAGGTTTTTTATTTAGAATACTGGTAGATTTGCCTCAATAAGTGTAACAAAGAAAGTAATTTAAGTTTAACTCGCCTTGGAGTGTCATTTTGTATAATTGTCTTATTTTTCTATTCGTTAATGTTAAGTGTTCTATTCTATTCTAATGGCAAAGTGGTCCAACGAAACCACTGAGAGGAAAGTGGGTTAAATTAACACGAGAAATAATCAGTAAATATGAAGATATAGATATTACATAGCATTAACATTGTTATCTTAATTTTGTTTTAGGTATGACAGACGTACATTACAACGAGCAAGCCCTTCTGGACCAGCTGATGATCTGCACAGAGTATGTCGACAAAGCGGAGAGATACGAGCTCCTCGGTCCCCTCTACCGGCTAATAATACCCATTTACGAGCGCAGGAAGGACTATCAAGCGCTTCTGGCGGGCTATCAACATCTGACCAAAGCGTACGCGAAAGTCATCGAAGTAACGAATTCTGGGAAAAGGCTGCTCGGAAGGTTCTACCGAGTCGCTTTCTTCGGGAGGGCACATTTCGGTGAAGACGAAGAAGGCCTGGAGTTTATTTACAAGGAGCCGAAATGTACATCGCTCAGCGAAATATCCGAGAAACTGCAGAATTTCTACGAACAGAAGTTTGGCCATGGACACGTCAAAATGATCATGGATTCTGCGCCGGTGAGTGGAAATTCTACAATAATATTATGAATGCGTACTTTTCCTTGTGCGGTTTCTAGCTTGAAGTACAGTTGTACGAGTATCGATCTATTGCGACAAATATTTATGAAGTCCGGGATGAAGGTTGTAACTGTCATCATTGCGGTTGAAAAATTTAGATGAATTCTAATTTTTTTTACATACATTATATATTGAACGAAGTTGAAGTAAAGAAAACGTATTCGAAATCGACTTGAACGTATGTACGTCCGACGAAAGCCGCTAAAAAAATATTTTCCGAACTAAAATAAGACTTCCGAAGTATGAGTGATGTTCGCCTATTATGTATGTGACAATATCGCGTGTCTCTGAAAAGATAAATTTTCGTAATCATCATGGCTTTGGTTACTTTATAATCTAACATATTATTATCTACTAGGTGTTGCCCGCCACTTCGTCCGCGTTGAATTCGGTTTTCTCGCGCGCCCCTATTTATCCCTTGGAAAAGTAGCCTAAGTTACTCCTTATAACATCAGCTATCTGCCAGTGAAAGTCCCGTTAAAATCAGTTCAGCCGTTTCGGAGATTAGCCGGTACAAACAGACAGACAGACAAAAATTTTAAAAAATGTTGTTTTGGTATATGTACCGTGTACACATCCATGTGTAAAAAGTTAGTAAAAAGCGGTTATTTTAATATTACAAACAGACACTCCAATTTTATTTATTTGTATAGATTTCGATTTTTATTCATTTATTCGTGTTTTCAATACACATATTCGTAATGGCTGACACATCCCTATATGTATATATATGTGTGTCCCTGTATGTGTATATGTTATATGAATTTGGAATAAATTTGGCATATCTTATCTGAAGTGTATCTAATTCCAGACATAATTTATTTATTTTTTGTATAGCACATAACTCGTTATGTGAATGTACCACATACTATTCATTAGTGGTTGCAGTTATATTATCTTCCTACGATTTGCCTTTATTTTTATTCGTTCACAAAAAGTGTTGGTTGGTCAACACGAACAATACAATACAAAAACTCTTTATTGCCAAACCACAAATGAATACTTATAAAATAAAACAATTATGCAACATGAATTAACAACATGCTTATTGTTTTACGAAACAAATAGCAAGTCTTATTTTGGCGATGGCGCTCAATTGGTAGTAATAACTCTGCCTTCTGCGGTGTAGGTCGTGGCTTTGATGTCCACCCAGCTCAAATATTTATGTGATGAACATAGATGTTTGTTCTGTCTATTATACTTATGTATTTAATAAAACCTATGTAATTATTCTATTAGTTATCTGGATGTCGTAGGTACAAGCTATGCTTAGTTTGGGACTAGATGCGCTGTGTGAAATGTCCACGTATAATTATTTATATTATATTTGTCTGTTTAGTCCTTCATTCTAAAACTAGAGAGACTTGTAAAATCATTATTAAATTTTACAAAAATCATATAAATCTCGTTTCTTTCTTTGTCGTAGTTAACTAATTTTACTTGAAATTTGTAGGTAAATCGTGAGGAACTAGATAGTAAGTTGGCCTATATCCAAGTGACGTGGGTGCGCGCGGCGCCCGAAGGCCTCGCAGCGACCAGCTCGAGCGGGGAGGGTTCCTTCGAACGCGCTCACAACGTGACGCGTTTCGTATTCGAGACGCCTTTTACTCGAGACGGCACCGCCAGGGGACCCGTACACCACCAGAGACTGAGGCTTACACATCTCACTGGTGAGTTGAACTCTAATACTGTCATAAAGTTGAATCTGGAACAACTATCAATTCCAGTTTGAATATACCGGGAGTCCGTTATTCATGTCTTATTGGAGACGACTTTTACTCAAGATGCCACATCTGCCAGATTTGTTGAACTATGTAGTTATTAGCCATAGGTTTGATTTGTAACGACTCTATTTAATCAACTCCAGTTTTACGAAACGAACGGGCTCATAACGAAGGCGTTTAGTATTTACACGCCTTTTACTATAGACTGTTATGTTGGATGACGAATTTCCCTGAGTTGTGTTACAGAAAATTTTCTTGTTGAAGCCTTTTGTATTTGCAAATACAAGTTTTTTACTTATTTTAACCAATTTTTCTCTCGTCAGCTGCAAACTGGTTCCCATACGTGAAACGCCGCGTGCCAGTTGTCGAAACCCAGGTCGAGGAGAAGAGCCCGATAGAAGTGGCCATATCGGAAATGGAGAGCCAAGTCACCGAACTGGCTGAAATAGTGAACGCCAAAGCGCCTGACATCAAGAAGTTACACCTGAGGTATTCATATCCAGATATTACAATAATATTATTCACTTATATGGTGTATCTGTGCAGAGCATGTTAGCCGGATGGTACAGCCTCCGGTCGCTGGTTCCAATCCAGTGCACCAGTTCACTTGAAAACTTTATTTGGACAATACCATGTTCTCAAAGCGGTAAGGAAATCTGCATGTCCTAGAACTAATAATTCGAAGACATGTGTCAAGTGCAGGAAAGGAGTCTATTTGAGGCGCACTTAAATCCTTTTACCAGTGACTCGAATAGTAGGTAGAAGTTATTACGTTACTTGGTAATGTTCAGATTCTTACTAATTTACCCACCTTAAACCCGCAAGTCTGGGAGGTGTGGTCTTACTACTTTTGGGAGGAAAGGCCTTACGGTCCAATATATATATATATGACTGTGTCGCAGGTTGCAAGGCAGCGTGTGCGTGCAGGTGAACGCGGGCCCGCTCGCGTACGCGAACGCATTCCTCGATCCCACGCTCGCGCAGATGTATTCGGAATACATGGTCGACAAGCTCAAAAATATATTCAAGTGAGTATGTTGGTTGCACATATTTTGATTGTGTGAAACCGAAGACAGCAAATCGTTCCTTTATCAATAGAGGCTGTAATAGCCCTTTATCTGACTTGCATCACAGCTCGGTTGGTAGTGACCCTGCCTTCTGCGCTGTAGATCGTGGATTCGATTCCCATCCAGGACAAACTTATGTGTGACGAACATAGATTTTTGTTAAATGTTTGGGTGTTAATATTTATTTACAAAAAAAAAAGTATATAAGTATTCTATCAGTTGTCTGGTTCCCATGATACAAGTTATGCTATGCTAAGTTAGCTTACATTGGGGCTAGATGGCTGCGTGAAATGTCCACCTATATTTATTAAATACATTTAAAGATTCTATATAGTATAGTCCGTTTAACTATCGCTAGTTTAGAAAGTAGTAGAGATATAGAATGGAATTATAAAAAAGCTAATATTATTATTTACAGAGAGTTCCTGACAATATGCCACGCAGCGTTGCAGCTCAACGCGAAGCTGATCAGTTCCGACCAGGTGTCGTACCACGAAGCTCTGGAGAGCAACTACTACAAGCTCAGCGAGTCGCTTTCCACCGTGCTCGGCCAGCCGCTTCACGACATACTAGTTAACGGCAATCTCACCACGAACGTCACCGGCGTCGAGATGGATTCTAGCAACGCTTGAACACTTCCCGCACTCGTACAAATCCAGTAAACCATACAATACGAGCGGATTGCCTTCGATTATAGTAAGACAGTTTAAATTAAACGTCTAGGGCAGAAATGGCGAATCTAAGCTCTCGACTAAGCAAAGAGACTATAGCCAACTTTTTCCTTATTATGACATTCGACACTTCAGATGTAAGATCTCTGTCGTTTTTTGCTGATGCTGATTTATAGCCAACAGGGATACTTTTAATTAATTTATTATTAGCAAAATTTTAATTTTATGTAAAAAAAGTACCCTCCTGTCAAATTCAATATCCATAAAACAGTTTATCGGTCAAACAGTTTCGACCGAAAGTAATATAAGCGCTAAAACGATCGAAAAAATACAGCGACCATACTCGATTACAAATATTTTCGTTATATATTCGTTTCATGTATTTTATCCTTATTGTATAGTGAAATTGCTTTTATATTAAGAGATATTAGTCAAAAAAAAAAACATTTAATTTATCATCACAAATAGCACAAAACCTTTTTATAAAGAATATACAAAGACTGATGCCCAAGCTCAAACAACATACATAGAACAAACCTTAGGAATACGTAACTAAGTTAAAAGTCAATTACCCGTTCCATCCTCTCTTGACTTAGAAAATTTCAAACTTTCAGAGTTCTGTAGTCAAAAAACTTCTCTGTAGGTCAAAACCATTTTACTTAGAAAGTACATGGACTATGGGTCTGTAATTTGATAGAGTTTATAAAATTCTTTTCTCTGGAAAAGTGGATATTAATACCTTGAACATTTTACATTTATTTCTTAATCAGTTAAAATACCAAAAAAAAAATTGTTTAACATCATTTAGAAGTTTTAAGAAAATAACCAAGGAATATTTACAGTTAATGAATTGATTAACTTTTATGTTAGTTGGGTAAAACAATAAATGGTTCCATGTAACTGAATTAAAACAAGTTCTGAAACAATTCGTCAGCAGTACAACAGACTACTTGAATCTCTTTTCTAAAAAAATAATGTATAACTAATTATTATAAGTAATGTTATAAACTTCTCTTAGTAATTCTGTAGCATCTTAGACATACTCTGGCCGATATCACAAATAAAGCTTTATAATAATAAATTTTATATGTACACAAGTCATAAAATAGTTTCCAATTAATTCTTGTATTATTACTATATAGATAATCGTAAAATTCTTTGATATTAATATCCTTTGAACTGCCTCAAGTTATCCTTGTGTGAAAAATAGCTTTTATAATTATAGTGTATTGACAAAATAAAATCCAATCGAATGTTACTACTATATTGATTTGTTTTTTAGGTGTGGCTATTTTAATGGCTAGCTTGCCAAAAAAGGTTTCATTAGTTAGAGGGTTTTTTATCGCCGGTAATAAATAAAAATCATGCTGAATAATTTGGGCTAGCAACCATTTAGATAAAAATGTTAGTTATATAAACAATACGCACCTACGTACAATATGAAATACCGAACGCTCAAATTGTTCTGATAATAAACATAACATTAAGAATGAAAATCTCATCGAATTAGGTAAATCAAACTTTACTCATGTTTGTTTTAATTAATGTATGATAATTTAATAATTATTTCATAATTTTTAATTATTTCTTATGAACGTAAATGTTTTACTTTATTATAATACATTGTCTTTTTTTATTAATACATATTATTAAGGCACAACAATAATTGCATATAAAAACTTGTAAATCTAAAATACCTACACAAATTGAAACTGCCACTAATACTAATACGTTATATATAAAAACTGGCTTCCCTTATTAAGCGTAGTGCTGAGCCAATGGAAACTAATTTAATTACAATGTGTTGTTCAGTTTAGTTTGTGAAATAATTCATATTTTACGCCTGTTTTTCTATTTATTTATTTATTTATTGTTTGTTGAGCTGAAAGAGAGTGACAAGAAATTTCTTTTTAAATCTTAATATTACTGTAGAAGTAATAAATTAATTAATTTCAAACTGGTTGTAGTATCTAAAATAGAAACAGTTTTATCTTTAATTTATTTGTTCTGATTATTTAATATTACCATACAATTTTAAGTTTTAGTACATTATCATTCTGATCTGATCTATTATTAGAATTTGCTTACGTATATATTAATTATATTTCAGTGTTGGTCAATTATATAATTATAACAATTAATGTAATATTTTAATTATAATGTGTGAATTATTTATCCAGTTTTAAAGTACAATATTCATTCCACATACGTAACGTAAGTAATCAATAGATCACTTTAAAACATGTCACTGTCGTTTTAACTTCCAAAAGTTAAATATGCTGTGTATTTCTTGTAACACTTATTCATTGATATATTTACGCTCGTCTTGAATTAATCATATTTGTTTGTAAAATCTTATTTATTTTTTAACTTAATATAGTGTGAATGTAATAATCTTTAATGATCAATTGTAAATTATTTTACCTTGCAGATTGGGTTCAAAGAGAACCCAAGTTATGAATATTTTATGACCTTTTAAGAGGATATCTTGTCTCTTTATGTCTAAAGCCATTCTAGAATATTTTTTGTTTTTGATGTGAAACATCTATAGCCGCACGTAAAACCGATTTCTGGCGTGGCGACGCGTCGCCACGGCATGAAAGTCTATATATCTATATATATATAATATGCGTTGCATATTACTTTTACAAAATAATGTCGATGTTTCACATCTTTCAGGCGTCCCGTGACGGCTCACATTTTTATTTCCATTTGTTTTTTTTTTTACTTTTTTCGGGCTGCCCAGACGGCATACTTATTGTCCATCAAAACGGCCCGCTCTATATAACCTTGTATGGGGGTTAGTACGCCGTCTAGTTAGCCCTAAAAAAGTAAGCTATTATTGGTTGCCTCTCTGTTTTAAGACACTGATTTAATCAGCATGATAATCAAGTTAATCATCTGTATTTTTATTGTTTAGCCTTAAAATAATGCACATAACATTGAGACTTATCTGCTGTATCCCCCCTAAAATTATTCACTGTTTTAATACATTTTATAAAAACGATCTTAAGCTTTTTACTTTTTTCGTTAATTCTTTGTTTTAACTAAACTATCACAAATCATTAGCAGAGGAGTCATCAGAGATTAATAAGTTCTAACCTTTATACTGTTTTTTTTTTTTTGTATGGAGATATTTTATTATAAACAAAGGAGATAGATATCTACTGCATACCTACTTGACTGGCCTCACATCTCAGTTGGTAGTGACCCTTCCTGCTGCGCTGTAGGTTGTGAGTTCGATTCCCACGAAGGACAAATATTTGTGTGACGAACATAGATGTTGGTTCTGTGTCTGGGTGTTGATATGTATTATAAGTATGTATTTACAAAAAGTATATAAGAAATATATCAGCTGCCTGTTGCCCATGATACAAACTATGCTTAGCTTACTTTGGGGCTAGATGGCGTTGTGTGAAATGTCCATCAATATTTATTTATACCTCTACCCACACCTACCAGAGCAAACAGAAAACTAATTTAGTTATATTCGAATTTAAGGACGCGGTGACCAAGTGGTGTGATAGTGGTAGTTCAAATCCAGGCTTACGTAATCACATTCTGAGTAACGGCAAAAGACAACATTGTGAGGCAAATGTGTAATAAAAATATTCAATTGACTAATAATATACATAATAAATTGATCCACACCAACATTTATCTAATATTACTCTATTCAATGTTAAATACGAGGTATTAAGATTCAGAGTAGTGTGATATACAAGCCTTTCCAACTCAGAACATTCTCATTTATCAGACTATACTACTGCGTCCTATTCCTAAACATTAAGCATGTAATAAGGGCTTATAGCATTTTATAGCAAAAACTTGGTTCGCTACTTCGCTGCTGTCGTATAAAGACGGCACGAGATGTCAATGTCATTTTCGTAGACGCTATTTTGAGTCTTCAACTGCGATCAGTTCTTCGTTCATTTCATTCAATTTATCGTGTATACAAAACCAAACCAAAGAGCCAAATGAACCTGTAAAAACTGTAACTTTACGTGATTATTCGCAATAATTAGTGATACATACTGTGTAAACATTAAACAACCGTGAAGGACATGGAAGACGAACTAGAGGACAGAGTCTTGCATCAAACGTACCAGTCCTTTATGAAAATACTAACGCGTTTCTCGACTAGTGCCCCGCTTGAAGCTCCTGTGAGCTATTTATGGAAAATGGTACGACTTTATTTACTGCGCTCGGAAGTGATAGTGATCACGGTGGCGTTTATACTTTGCTTTATGTACCTACAAAGTATAGAATTATGGTCTCGCACCATGCTCAGCAGGTTGTCTCAAGCCATGAGTCCGATCAGCGCTGTTCAGCGCATGAAATTGTTGGAAGGCTCCGATGCTGACAAACAGAGCTGGGAGTTGAAAGGCTCTCTTAGCGCAGTGTACGCAATAAAAGGCAGGCGTATGCACATGGAAGACCGTTTCATCATCAATGAGAACATTAATAATACGGGTATCTCTTTGTTTGCTATATTCGATGGACACGGCGGTGAATTCGCGGCAAACTACGCCAAAGATCATCTCATTCAGAATCTGTTCAACAAAATTGCTGAACTTAATGCATATAAAGATGGAAAATTAGTCAGTACCCCACATGAGAGCCCTGAAGAGGTAAAGCCTAAGGAGGACACCAAAAATGTTGTTGAAAAGAGAAATAGTTTTAAAAAATCTGTGAGCACTGCAGATGACTCATCCAAAAAGGAAGTAACTGATCCGTTGTTGTTGGCACAGCTCTCCAAAGGGAGGCCTATTATTACCAGGGAAGTGAGGCCTATGGCACCCGTGAAGCATATTAATATACCACTATCCAGTTATCTAGATAAAGGGAAAATAAATTACGGCAAGCTTTTGACAGATGAAGTGCTCGCTGCTGACAGATTGCTAGTTGAAGCAGCTAAGCGCTCCATGAATGTTGCGGGTACCACTGCCCTTATTGCTATTATGGAAAGTAACTTCTTAATTGTTGCTAATGTCGGTGACTCCAGAGGTGTGATGTGTGACTCGCGTGGTAATGCCATCCCAGTGTCCTTCGACCATAAACCACAACAGGTAAATGAGCAGTATTTACAAATTCAGTACTACTTTTCCTACTTGATTATTTTATTTATTATTAATCCTATCATGTCAAATAGCTTAACTTTTCAACACAAATCATCTTTCAGGTCCGTGAACAAAAAAGAATTGAAGCCGCAGGTGGTTACATAGCATTCAACGGTGTGTGGAGAGTGGCCGGCATCCTTGCAACGTCTAGGGCAATGGGCGACTACCCGCTCAAAGACAAGAAATTTGTTATTGCCGACCCTGACATCTTAACATTCAATCTGGATGACCACAGGCCTATGTTCCTAGTCCTTGCCTCAGACGGCTTGTGGGACACCTTCACCAATGAAGAGGCTGTCAAATTTATAAAAGAAAGATTAGATGAACCTGATTTTGGAGCTAAAAGTTTAACATTACAAGCTTATTACAGGGGTTCTGTGGATAATATTACAGTTTTAGTGATTAATTTTCTAAATGGTAGAATCTCATCAGCGTCAACATCGACAGATGTATAAGAAGAATAATTTGTGAATTCAAAATACTATTTCAAGAGATTCTAACTTTTATTAAATAATTGTGTATTGATGCTGTATTGAATGGGTTGGGTAATATGGGAAAGAATCAGTAGTAAGTACAAAGGGGAAATAAAAAGCAGGTTACCAAAAAGATTTTCATATTTTTGCAATTGAATTTACTCACTTTTTTAACTTTTACCTGTATAACAATTTTTAAAGTGATTATGAAAATTAACTAGGACATTATTAATCGAAACATTTGCGTGTTAGAATGTATATATTAATGTCTATCTGTAAATAGTTCGTCCAGTAGTTTGAGTATATGGAAGGTGAAATATATACATACTTTATTGTCAATATGTATAGTGTTATATTTTTGAAGTCTAAATTTTTATTGGAAGGTTGTGATGTGAACAGTTTGTAATACTGTTATTTTTGATGTTATCTTTAATAACAAGAAACTAGATTTTGGAAGCCATTGATCGTTCCGTAGAAATCTTTGTAAATGTCCATTGTAGTCATTATGATTTTTTAATTCTTTAAATGTTGTAATCTTTTTGTGGTTTCAGTGGATTTTGGTGTGATAGTACACAAATATTGTGTTAAACATACTAAACTATATAGTTCAATGTTGTAAAGTTATTGTATGTAATTTTTACATAATATATTTATATAAGATATAAAAATGGCATGTTTGTGGTTCTTTGTAACGGAAATAAGTAATGTATGAAAAATATTGCATTTGGTTTGAGCTTTTACCATAGAACTGTAATTTCCTACAAATACCCACAATTGTTTGCTTGTGGTGCTAGTCAAAGCAAAGTTACTTGTTTAGTTTTATTTTCATTATGCTTACCCATTTGTACCTTATTTTATATAAATAAAAATTATTTATTTGTTTATAAAAGTACAATAATATGTATAAGTAGTTACTTTCATTGAATTTTTGACAATCACAAAAATGTATGAAAATTTTCATCGCAGCCACATATCATGAATATATGCTTTCAAAGCCTTGGCCTTGGTGGTTGATTTAATAAGATTTCAGTATTGAGTTGGTTAATTTATATAACATATTAACAATATTGGTGCCAAGGTCGTATTTTTGTTAAAGTAACTATAAAATTAAAATTATGGGTATAATAATTATGTTGATTCTGAAATTATGAGGTAGTATTTAAGTATGGGTGCCAAATAATTACTTGTGATGCTCTAACGCAGATGTTCGGTAATACGTACCATTTTATATATATTTTAAAATTGCGAGTTGCTTATTCCCTGATGCTAATTTCATTTATTCAATGGACTAATTGTTTGCGAGCAATGCATGTACCAATTACTCCGCTTGCTTGACAAAGAGAAGCTTTATAAATAGTTACAATTTACATGTTTATGTAGTTATTCGTAAATAAAAATAAACGATTCTGTCTAAACTGTTCTTTATTATTAGTAGTAATCTAATGCCTATTTACAACTCCAATAAATCATTCTTCATCTCTTTGTTGTTTGAAATAAAACCCTTGTGACAATTGACTTTGCCACCTTTTTTGGTGTATCGGGATTCACGTCGCTTCGTGGCTATTTCTTTAGTACGCTTTTGTAAACTCAGTCGATTTGAAGGGACAAATGAAACTTTTTGTGATG
Source organism: Chesias legatella (assembly GCA_947359385.1). Lineage (NCBI taxonomy): Eukaryota > Metazoa > Arthropoda > Insecta > Lepidoptera > Geometridae > Chesias > Chesias legatella. The sequence continues at coordinate 4,479,868 of OX375778.1, read as the reverse complement.
GCGACGATTAAAAACTGCAGTCGGTTTGGCCTAGCACTATCTTTACCGTTGGAGCCGCGGTAGAATTCGTAAGAAATCCGACATCTGGTGTTAAAGCAGCGTAGTACTCATCAGAAGACGAGTTGTTTGACGATGCATCGCCACCAAGGTAATAGGAGGGAATGTTGATGGGTTTTTAGTCCGTAACAGTAGTGACCATCACTGCTTCAATTACTGGAGAGTCCTCCCTGTTTTCGCAATTCGGGGGCATGCGTAAGGCATTTTCCCATCGGAAAAAATGGCCGAGACCTTGAACAGTGTAATGACCGATCCCTTCACAGTAAAAAATATCGTACACTGAATAATGCCCTGGTGTAACAAACCTTTAAAGCTAAACTTATTGCTATACATGTAAAGTGAAAGGAATAGCAATATATTAGTTAGTTTAGTCTTTAGATAACATAATAGAGATGTATATATATTTTTAAAATATAATTCTGATAAAATTAAAAAGAACAGAATCGAACCCTAATTTTATTCAAGTGTCGAAAGTGAAACATTGACCTTATGCTGGTACCTATGAAGCTGCCAAATACTAAATAGTTACCCTAATTTTGGCCTGAAATTCCTTGTAAATTATTGTATAATATATATTATATGTCTAGCATATATCAAACGTTTTACACGTGAAAGACTTCAATGCAAAGCAACAGTCCACATATAAAAATATAACATTTATTTCGTATAGTACTCATAAGTACGCATTCTAAGAGTAGTTTTAATAAGGACTATGCGTAAATAAATATGGTTACGGTATTGCAGTAACAATCACAGAATTTCGAACTCGTCATCTGAATCATCGAACTGTCTGTCTACTTCTTCAAATTCTGAAACGAAGAAGAATATTCAATAAGTATTCATTGACTGGCCTCATAGCTCAGTTGGTTAACCTTCTGCGCTGTAGGTCGTGGGTTCGATCCCCACTCAGGACAAACATTTATGTGACATTTGTAACATTGATGTTTGTTCTGTGTCTGGGTGTTAATATGTATTATATGTCAATGTGTTAATGTATTTACAAAATAAAAGAATATATCAGTTGTCTGGTTCCCATGATACAAGCTATGCTCAGCTTACTTTGGGGCTAGATGGCGCTGTGTGAAATGTCCACAATTATTATTATTATTATTATTCATTATCTACTCAAAAAACGACTAGTGTGACGAACATCGACCTTGGTTTTGTTTCTGGGTATTAATATGTACTACATGTAGGTATGTATTTACAAAAAAAATATCGGTACGTATTATGTAATTATTGATACCTATAGCTCTTGTTTATCAGATTTGTCCTCACTCTGGGTTTAGTTACAATTCATAATCACCAGAGACAAGAAAGCGTTGAAGATTAATCGAGTGAATCAATATGGTGATGAGTTTTGCTGTTGTCTATGGGCGTTACCACTTAAAAGTAAAAAACAGAAAAAGTTAAATTATAAGGTGGAAATTATTTAGCGAAGTGAAATTGATCTTATTACCTGTAAATAAGTTTGTATTTTGTAAATCAATATCGTAGTTAAGGGGCCCCCAGTGCGACGGTCGCTTCTCACATATTTCGAAGAGCGGTTGACTTTCCCGCATCAGTTTTGTTTCGATGGTTTCACATAGTTCGTCGAAATCATTTCTTGTCCGGCAGAGGAAACACTGCGAATGAAACAATAAACGTGAATACCTTTATAGTAAACGGAGTGAGTGAAGCAAAAGAAGTGTCGAAATCGTAGCGTGTGTGAAAATCCGTGGCTTCTGCCTACCCAACTAAAAAACAGGCGTGATTTATAACTATAAATAAACAAATATTGGAGGACATTTCACACAGCGCCATCTAGTCCCAAACTTAGCGTAGCTTCTAATATGGGAAGTAAATAACTAAAGTAGTACTTACATACAAGATACAAATACAATAAATATTTTCGATAACTCAATACAAAAAATTGCAACAATTTGAACCCACCTTTAAAGTATAAAATACCTGTATTCAATTTTGCTGCTGGTCACTAATGTATCTACATAAGTGTAGATACATTTAGAAATATGTATATAAGTATGACGTATATAATGTATATGTGCAAATAAAATAATAATTAAATATAAACAAATATGTACCACAGCCACAGAAGGATCCATGGCAAGAATCGGTATCCTGGACGCGTATTTGCAGTGATATGTACAATCCATCTCTTTCTGATCATCGGTCATTTTATTCTGAAAGAAATTAGCAAGTTATAGATATGCATCGCTTATAGTATGTATTCAAAAGCCCAAAAATTATATTCAAAATCCAGATTTGTAGGTATCCGCATGCCTTCCATATTTGGTTCTATTTGAATTTCGGTTTGCTCACCATATTTTCCTTCAACGTTTTTGAGAACTTCGGATTGTAAGTGGTAAACCCCTGCCCATGCACAAGCAATCTGAATTGAATCCTTCCCGACTTAGGTACAAAAAGACCTAAGTCGCATCGCATGCGCCCGTAACTCTGAAGCGTGTAGATGGAAAGTCTCATATGCCTGTAATTTCACCGGCAGCTACACCTATCAAATCGTAATGTAGTAACATGAACGCATTACAGGATTGCGGCAGAAATGAGTATTACTTTCCTAACGCCAAAGCCGCCAAAGCCTTGGTAATAATTATGACTGGTTATAGTACCTACCATATTTTTAGTAAAGGGTTAATTCCAAACACTACCCTAATATGTCCCCCTCGGGGGAGGAGATTTTATGTGTGACTACTACTAAACTAATTATGTCACTGGCTCTCTCGAACCAATGTGGTGAAAGGAATAAAGGGCGCCTCAAAGAGGCTCTTTTGTGCACGACAGGGTTTGAAACAGCGACCTCGGGCTTCAACTCAGGGTCTGTACCACTGAGCCACGCTCTCTGACTCAAACCGACACTTGGTGTTCTATCTAGAGAGCTATGGACACAACGTCTTATTTATGGTAAATACCTCAACTAATCCAGATCTCTGTGTAGTGTGGGGATCCAAGTAAATGACCTCATCTTCCACGCATCCGATCAGGTATAACGCTTGGTTCGGCTTGCCGCCGATAACGCCTATAGATTGCGGTGATTGAAAACATGTCTACAAAATGATAATGGAAGTTATTAGTAGTTATTTCAAAAGTGTATTGTTTTATTGGGTCGCCGTAACTAGTTGCCGCTCATTAACATTAAATTAAAATACATACTAAGATATCCTTAACCAAAAGTTTCATCGGGAAAATACGTCACGACGGTAATAGACAATGCAACACTTCATTGCTCACCAACATAACAAAGATCAGATAACTATATACATCAGAGTGAAACAATCAGTGGTCTTATCGCTATGAAGCGATCTCTTACAGACAACCTGTAATTACTAAATCGCTTTAGCGACGGCACTATTTTAAATGTATCAGATATACTATGGCGTGAAATGGTACGAAAACGGTAACATCTACATACTAATGTCTTCTCAAATTATGTAAACAGTACTCTAAATTATTCTATCTACAGTCAGTACAGTACTTCAAAATGCACAACGGCCATATAAGAAAAACATCCAATCGACAACTTCACTCACCTTTAAACCATTAATGTAAACAGGATTAATTTCGCTAAGGCCAAGTCTGAGGGGTACTATAAGTAATAATGGCATCCAGTCTATGACAACATTATCAGCTGCATTAGAGGAATCACCTCTATCATTGTCCAATACACATTGTTTTACTGAAAAAAAAAGGTATTACAAAAAAGTATGTAAGTATTATATCAGTTGTCTGGTTCCCATGATACAAGGTATGGGGCTTACTTTGGGGCTAGATGGCGCTATGAGACATTTCCACCAATATTTATTTATTTATTATTATTATTTATTATACTGAAGGCAAGAGAAACCTTTGAGATACAGTCATATTAAAGAGCCAACAAATTACAACATAGATGACAAAATCTTTTATAATTTTGGTATGGCATGGAATATCTCTTGACTAATGGTGGCCAAAGTGAATTGTATTACTACTTATAATGACTCTGGCGGCATATCGGCTTGACCAAGCAACCGAGATACAAGGGGTGCGGGTTATATTAAAGCATTGGTACCAACGTTAAAAAGTGGGCTTTTTTCACATTAAACCATCTCCAGTCTCATAATAAATAAGAATTCAAGTTAAGATGTTGACTTACTAATATCCTCCTTCACAACAGTGTTATCTAGAGCAACGTGGATGACCAGTGAACTCCATTTATCATAAACTGCCAGCTTCCTGAAAGATAACGGTGCCATATTTCACAAGGTGTTTTTATCAGTTATCTCAAAGAAAGTTTCTTAATGGGATCAGCAACAGTCTAAATATTATGAAATTTCCCTGATACAAGCTGTGCTTAGCATTCTGAGGCTAGATGGAGCTGTGTGAAATGTCCACCAATAATATTATTACTCATCATGGTAGAGCTTAATAATTTAATAGTCTGTAGGAATCACAACTCTGTAGATTTGATAATAAACAACTGAGGGGTGTTTTTTTTACTATGGGAATACTACTAATTGTGTCTCTCTCGGGCTAGTGTGGTGAAAAGATTAAATTGCACATCAAAGAGTGGTATTATGCACATAATGTTTTGTCAAGGGAATAAACTCGTTGGTGCCCATCGGAATTTGAACCAGCGATCTCTGGATTGAAAGCTGGGGTCTGTAACGCTGGGCCACCACAATCCCAAAATTGGTGGATAAGGAAAATTAAAACATTAACTAGAAAACGAGACACATTTATGTGTTCCAACTGAAATGCAACAACAAACAGATATAATACTTATTTTGATATACCAACAAATATTATAATTTACAATATTATGGAAAGTAATTTCCATCACTAACTCAAAAATTATAACACGTCAACTTACCTCAGCACTTGTGCTACAGTGTTGGGTCCAAACCACTGCCCCACATCTTTGCCCTCCGACGCCCCCATCAAGGCCACTTGATGGATTGAATAAGGGGCCTGCTTCCTCTCTTCAAACCTTTGAATAATCTTCAAGTATGTAGGGTCTCTGAGAATTGAAATGCTTCCTATTATTATTATTTTCTTCAAATCTTCTCATGTGTATGTTACTGACATTCTATCTGGTTTAAATAAAAAAGCCAGGAACATCTAGTATTTTAAAATTATATTTTTATTATGAAAATCATGTAAATGGGCGAGTGATGGAGTTACAAGAGAAGCATATATTTTATTGCAAATAAAATAGGATACACTTATTGAAATTCATTACTAGTACTTGCTAATGAATTTCACTACTATTATGTATTAAATGTACCTAGTCTCAGGAGTCCACACCCAATCAGCGCAAAGGTGAACTCGGATGAGAGCGACGCCCAGGACCATTTGTCCACATCGCAGCATACAGCCCCAACCTTTATCCGAGGTGAGCCCTTCATCTCCGATGGGCACAAAACCTTTACGATACGTACACCAAATGATCGAGGTTATATCGCGCCTTATACGATCTAGGTCTATAACAAATGAACGTTTACTTAATGTTTTGGCGACTTAAAAAGAAATTAGAGGGACGGCAAGTAATTACGTACCCTGAACGGCGCTATACTTTTTACCCAAAATCCAAACATTTTCCTTTGTCCTCGGAATGTCATCAGGCTCAGTATTGTTACTATCAGCGGATAGGTAACAAATATCAAATACCGCATCCATGTTCGCACATAGCTTTTTGCAGGAAATTGTGCTAAAACTGTAAGTGAAACAAAACAAACAACACGAATCTCAATTTCAAAACACACAAATCAGCTGCCATCAAATGTCAAATTGACAGTTTCGGTTTGAAAGTCATCATAAGTAAAGTCACAGATTAAAATAGAATGTAAGTAGGTTATAGTTAGTGTAAGATAGACTCCAACAGTTCAGCCTTTTGACATTCAATACCTAGGTCTTAAAGTTTAGCGAGTTAGAACTAATGCTGCACCTCCACTTTCTTTCAAGCCCCAAACTCACGCAAACCCTGCCGAATTTATGCGAACTCGACTGATCGTATTGACGGGAGAACCTGAGACATGAGGCTGATTCAGAGAACCTAAGAAAACGACTGGTCTAATACAGTGTTAACGAGATGTGAGCAAGGTTGAATAAATTAGCTATGGCGGGCCTCATAAAAAAATACTTAAAAGAAAGAAACTGTTGTCAAAGTCAATCAACGTCATAAGCTGCTGCTTGTTGCTGTTCTTACGTTAAAAGTAAAAGTTCGGTCGGTTTCATTCTGTTGGTATGGTTTTCAATCTTGATGTTTGGCGTTGTTTATTTATATGAGTAATTCATTAATATATATTCCATTTCTGACACAAAATAAGTTCAATGGAGTCTAGCGCCCTGGACTTTGTTGCTCAGGCATGCATAGATTTGTCCGAGGTAATGAATGTAGCCGAAACTGAATCTGAACGTGAAACCCTGGTCATTAACCATATAAAGAAAGTTTGGGGTAAAGTTGCTCCAGTTGACGACTTTAAAAAAAGTAAGTATATAATCGTATTCAATGATATTATAGTTATTAAATAAACGTATCTGCAGTGCACAATTTTTTGTTTTTATGTCTTATGTTAACATTAAAATGTCAATTTAGTTAACTAATTTTGTTTTATAATCTTCATTTCAGATTTAGAATGGGTGAACGTCTCTGAAGCAATATCTCTGCCCCAGCATTGTTCGGAGAAAGTTGTGGTATTAGATTTTTGGACATACTGCTGCATCAACTGTTACCATGTCTTACCTGACCTAGCACACTTAGAAAGTTTATATCCAGTTGAAAAGGGACTTGTCGTGGTATGATACAGTTTATTTGTATATATATTGGTATGATACAGTTTATTTGTATAGTGGAAAATCTTAGTCACATATATGTCAGGATTTTCCACTGAAAATCAATATTTTTAGTTCTAACAGTCAACAGCCACTAATATGTTTTTCATATAAATTATCCATATGCATATGTACTATAATCATTTTTAGAATCCTGTCATAAATGTGATTAGATTATTATATTTCACTGACAAATATTCCTTTTTAACTAGAATACTTCTTAAATAAAAGTGTGGAGTATGCAATATAGTTAATTATAATTTGTTTTACTACACCAAAAGTAAACTAGTGGGTTCATATAATATTAGTTTTGATTAAACAGACAGCAATAAATTTAATGTACAATCCTGCTACAAAATCAATACCAGTATCAAATTCTGTTGAAAACATTCTCATTGTTACATATATGTATGCTTATAAACCACATTTTCATTTTCATAAATGCCTAAACATTAAATCTCTCAAATAGTTACAATATGAATACTCTTGAATTACATTGAATCAATAATTAAAACTCCTGTTTATTTCATTACAATGATATAGTTTTATTAAGAGATTTTTACATATCTTTCAGATCGGTGTACATTGTGCTAAATTCCAAAATGAGAAGATTTCTAAAAATGTGTTTGGCGCTGTCCAAAGATACAACATAAACCACCCGGTTGTGAATGATTGTGACAGTTACATGTGGGAAACACTCGGTATCAGATGCTGGCCAACTTTGTTAGTTTTAGGTAATAATTGTGCATATCAAAGAATATCTACAAATTTTGAAGCTTTATCGTTTATCGACTGTACAATTTTAACTCTGGCCTGCCATTGCAATGTTCGAAATGTTTGTTTTATTTGTATATTATACTTAAAAAAATGCTATTCATATTCATGACATGAATCTGACAAATCTATTGTGAGCATTATTTCATCAAATTTCAATTACTTTACAATTAAAATGACATTGTGATCAATAATATTTGAGCGAAGCAAATGTTTGTTGCTACCACAAAGTAAAATTGAAAGAATTAAGTAAGAAGCTTACAAAATTAATATGTATTAAATGGACAGGTAATTGATTAGCCAAAATGTAGATGTAATCATTAATATATTATTATCATGTTGAATATAAAATATAAAAAAATACAGTAGCACTGATATAATGCAATATATAAGAATATATATATAAATATAATAATATATTTGTATGCTATAAGTAACTGCTATAACTAACATTTAATATTAAACTGAGTTTTAGTTTTAATATTAATCTATTTCAGGGCCTGGTAATAAACCTTTGTTTATATTTACGGGAGAGGGACACAGGGAGCAGTTGGTGCAATATGTGGGCATCTCACTGAAATATTTCAGCACACAAATTAGTACCGAGGCACTGCCAATCTCACCATCTGGACATTTAAAGGCTAAGGAAGAGGGAATCTTGTCATTTCCTAGTAAGGTTTGTAAATCAAATATTGAATAATTACTAGTCCGATGTAGATACAGATACTAAGACAACGCTTAGTCCTCCTTGCTTTTCTGAGAGATAGGCAGACAGACAGACTTTAATAAACCATTATCAGTTACAGATGGGCATTCATAAATATTGGTAGTTTCATGCAGCGCCATCTAGCTCCAAACTTTTTTGGACATTTCACACAGTAACTAAACCTAGCTTGTTGGAATTGGTAATTGGAACCAGACAACTGATGGAATATCTATATACTTTTTTCATTGTGCTAAACGCTATATGGGACGATAGTGCCTGGACATCTGAACCCATATTAAGTAAAATAAGGAAATGATATTAAAAAATGAGTCTTTTGAGTCATAGTTAAAAAAAGACACTTTTACAGCGCTGAGACACTGAAACGAATCATTTTCACGTTTCCAAGCCATTTCTTTATGAATGCTATGGGCTCTACTTTGACTTTCATGTAATTGTTCTCTTATAGGTTGCTTATCTTGTCAGGTATCGCCAAACCCCTACTATCGTGGTCGACCCGAAGAGCCATACTTGGCGATCTCTGACACCGGCCATCACCGCGTCGTCCTCACCGACTGTTCCGGTGTGGTGATCAAAATCATAGGCGGTCCGGAACCTGGCTTTAAAGATGGAAGTAAGTATTCTCTTTTTCGTTTCTGGCAATGCCAGACTAAACGAAAGAGTCAAGAGTCTAAAAAGTTTTAATTTATTATATCTTTCTTATGGAATACAAGGGATAGCAGTCATTTGTGAGATATTCGTTTTAGTCGAGGGCATCTTTTTCTTAGTGTGATGGCTTCAGTTCAGAAGCTACCAGTATGTAGCTTACCAGTCTGCCTAGTCGAGAGCTAATAAAAGAGATAGGTATATTTTAAATCATGTAATTTTTTAATTAAACTTAATGGTAATTTAAAAAAATTATAATGCAAAAAAAAAAAAAAAAAATTTAACTCGTAAACTATAAAACAAATAATTGCGACAAAAATAGATCAGTAATGACAAATGAATTAATGACCAATCACTAAAATTTACATATCAAATAAAATAGGTAATCTCAAACTAAAATCAGTATAATAATCATTATAATGACTACATGTTAAAAATATAATTCCTTAACTAGAAATTGAATATAATTAATTAATATATTAGAATCACAGTTCGCAAGATTGAATTTTCCAAGAACAACCAAAGTTGAACACACAGAATGTCCACAATCATAGACATAGACATTGACGTTAATTTATTTGCCACTGAAACACATTAGGTACAATTTTAACAATAAACAATCAAACTCTATAGAACCAGCGCTCACGCCTGGTACGTAAGACTGGTTCTATAGAGTTGTGCAATTGCCAATTTGCAAACATGTGTTACAGAAAATCCCAAGTTCAACTCCCCGCAAGGGCTGTGCTGGCTGTCGAGCAACGTGATAGCTGTGTGCGACACGAGCAACCACGCGGTGCGCGCCATACACCTCGACGAGGAGACGGTGGAGGTGCTCGTCGGCACCGGGGAACAGGCCGCCCCGGGGGACGCGGGTACCCTAACACCACACCTTGCACTACATACTACATTTACAATAGCGCCACCTACTACATATGTATTGTTTATATATACTGATGGGCCTCACAGCTCAGGTGGTAGTAACTCTGCCTTCTGCGCTGTAGGTCGTGGGTTCGATTCCCACCCAGGACAACATTTGTGTGACAAATGTAGATGTTTGTTCTGTGTCTGGGGATATGTATGATATGTATGCTTTAAAAATGAAGTATATATGTATTCTAACAGTTGTCGGTTCCCATAGTACAAGCTATGCTTAGTTTGGAGCTAGATGGCACTGTGTGAATTGTCCACCAATATTATTAATATTATTATTATATATACAATATGTTTTATGTAATATATTTATAAGTACAGGTTTTTTAAGTACAGGATGTATTTCTATGTATTTTATATACACTGATATATATCATTATAGTTTGATGTACGCTGCCATTCGTAATTGTCCGCATATATATCCTGTCCATTCAAAGGTTGTCTGGAAGAGATCGCTTTTGGCGATAACGCCAAAAAATGTATTCCAGGACTGCAAATAAAACATAAGTCATATTACTCAGGTGGTAAATGTCTGGGACTACAAGCTCTCTCGTCGCCGTGGGACATCTTGCTATACACAACGCCTGACATGGATATGTCTGTGCGGCCGAACCTGCCCCCTCCCCCGCCCCCGCCCCCGCCCCCGCCCGGACACGCCGACAAGAGGAAGGAAAATGATGACGAGGACAAAGGTGAGATGGGGACAAAACATGGTGCAACTAGGCTGAACTAGGTTATTAGCCATATCAGGGCCAAAAACAAAAAATAATAATAATGGGGGGCATTTCACACAGCGCCATTTAGCCCCAAAGTAAGCTAAGCATAGCTTGTATCATAAAATATAATAATAAATAAATAAATAAATAAATAAATAAATGATAACCGGATAACTGGTATAATACATATATACTTTGGTTTTGTAAATGCATAACATATAATACATATTAACACCCAGACAGAACAAACATCAATGTTACAGATGTCACATAAATGTTTGTCCTGGGTGGGAATCGAACCCACGACCTACCTACAGCGGAGAAGGCAGGGTTACTAACCGATTGAGCTGTGAGTTCAGTCTACAAAAAAGAGTCAAGTATAGACGAAAAAATCCTATAAACTCTTTAACTAGTTAACTGTTGGTCAGTTATTACCCCCAAAGGGGTAAATCCGCCTCGAATCGAGAACGACCGCTGAAAAAAGTCATTGGAACTTAAAACCAAGCTTGGTAACGTCTTGGTTTCTTTTCTTTTTGTTGTTATATTGTATGGTTGTATAGTGTGTACAATGTTACGTTATTTTAGTCATACTTTTTTAGTTTCAGAAACGGAAAAATCAGTTGGACAAAATGACTTGCGTCGTGTACTTTTGATAGCGTGCGCCGGATCCCACCAGATATGGGCGCTGTTCCTGGACACCACTATATGGTGGAAGTACAAGAGTTACACTGAAGGTACACTTACGTGCATTATATATTCATCCTGGAATTTTGATCACCAATTGGTTATATAGTATATAACATACATATATACCAAACCATAGCTCAGTTGACTAGTTGTAAATAAATAACAATATTAAATATTGGTGGTATTTCACACACCGACTTCCAGTCCCATATTAAGAATAGCTTGTACTATGGGAACTAGATAACTGAGAATATTTATTTAAGTTTTTTTTTTAATATTTACATGTTATACATATCATTACCCCTAGTAGTAGTAGTAGTAGTAGTAGTAGTAGTAGTAGTAGTAGTAGTAGTAGTAGTAGTAGTAGTAGTAGTAGTAGTAGTAGTAGTAGTAGTAGTAGTAGTAGTAGTAGTAGTAGTAGTAGTAGTAGTAGTAGTAGTAGTAGTAGTAGTAGTAGTTGGTGTAGTTGTAGTAGTATATTTAAATAAATAGTAATCTGACGCGGCCGCCTGAAATTGGGCACGTACCAATACGTAGTACTTCTTTTTTTATATGATACAGTTACGGAGCGAGCCGACGGCCCACCAGGTGTTAAATGGTAACCTCGGCCCATAACAACCGATGCAACTTAAAGATTAAGTAAATTAATTGTTCAATTACAGCTACATTTAGAGGCAGGACATAAGCTATGGTATATATGGGTATACCTACATTTATTTACGTATCTTTAAATATTTTTTTTGTTATAATTTTATGATTTGATTTGATTTTGACTAATTGTTAACATAGTTATAATTGTATAAATGACTTGAATAGATTTTGAGTATGACTGTGATGTTATGTTGCCATTTATATTGACCTGTAGTTATCATTATTAATAACAAACTATGAACTATGGCGAAAAAAAGGGAGCCCTCCATTAGGGGGTTCTAGTCTGTTCTCTCCATGGAGGGTCGGATAGGGTTTGAACAGGCGTCAAACTTAGCGATAAGTACGCGTGACCTTATGTTTTGAACATTATTGACGTTTCCAAGCCATTTCTTTATGAATTCTATGGAAATAACGTTTTTGAATTAGTAGATTTACATAAATTCGGACGCTGCCGTCCACACTGGCTGCTCAGTTAACATAAACTTATTGATTAAGCTTATTAATTATTCTGCAGGTACGTGTTGTTGCATCGCGGGCTCCGGCGCTGAGGCGGCGCGGAACAGCTCATACCCCGCCTCAGCTGCGTTTGCGCAACCCTCCGGACTCGCGCTCAAGACCGGTGAGACTACTTTTAATACTCTTGTTATCTTATTATAATAACTGGCTGTTGCCCCTCGGGAAAGTAGCCTAAGTTGCTCCTTGTTACATCAGTTATCTGCCATGAAAGTCCCATGAAAATCAATCCCGACATTTTTGAAAGTTAGCCGGAATAAACAGATAGACATTTTTAAAATATTTTTTTTTTGTTATAAGTACCGTTTAAATATTTTCATATGCATTTATAAAAAACTGCATTTTCGCATTACAGACTCTTCAATTTTATTATTTGTAAAGGGCATACCGCTGGGGGTGGGGTTAAGTAATACTGCAGCACACCTCTCGACCCCCTTTAGCCTCCTCAGCGACGTTGCCCGCTGCGGGGAAACGTGTGGGGGTTCCTGTCCCTGGCGGCACTCTTGTCCCATCTCCCCCCCCCCCCCCCCCCCCCTCCTGCCGTAATAATTCTTTATGAGACTTATGAAAATTAGCCGGTGCCGACTCTCATTGCAGTAGCCCAATAAGGGCTCCAAGCTGCCCGGCCGGATCGAATTTAAACAAAAAAATTGTTAAGTTTCCGTTAATGTTCGTGGATACATTCGTACAAAAAAAATGTATTATCAATATTATATCGATATAGATAGAATTCGAATATAATTTATATTTATGTCCCTCGTAGGCTCGAATGCAGAGATATTCATAGCGGACTCGGAGAGTTCTTCTATAAGGAGGCTCGCGCTCACCACGGGACAAGTCTCGACACTGTGTGGAGGCGATCGCAACCCCTTGGTAAGCTGTGTCCGTTATTATCAACCTTATCTCCCTGTATTAAGAACGAAATAACCTGAAACTTGAGGTTAGCACTATTCTTAATACCTAAGAAGAGCAGGGTTACTACCAACTGAGCCATGAGGCCAGTCAAAATAAAATGCAATAATTCTTTACAGAATCTCTTTGCCTTCGGGGATATAGACGACATAGGAGCAGACGCAAAACTGCAACACCCGCTAGGCGTGGCTTACTCGGAGAGCCTCAAAGTCCTCTACATAGCGGACACATACAACAACAAAATAAAGAAAGTGGACATATCCACGCAAAAGGTGGCAACACTGAAATTCCTCAAAATCGAGTCGACGGACTCGGTGAACTTCAACGAGCCGTCCGGAGTGTCGCTGAGCGGCGACGGCAAATACCTGTACGTCGCCGACACCAACAACCACGCGATCAAACTTATAAACACGACCAAAAACGTCTGTCAGGATTTCAAAGTCCGGATGTCCGAGACCAAATTTATCGAGCCGGAAAACTTGATCTTGTACAAGAATGACCTATTCATCAACAAGAAGTGCGGTAACCTCATAATCTACTTCAACGTGAACTTAGACACGGATAAGAACGTGAAGTTCACTCCGGGCGCCCCGCAGAACTGGCAGATCAGCATCAGAGACGAGTACAACCGGGACGTTACCACCGAGGAGTTTGACTTCATGAACTGCACTCGCAAGGGCTCCAAGCTGCCCGGCCGGATTGAAATTAAACTCAAACACAAAACGGAGAAGACTCACTATCGTATGTACTTAGCGTTTAACACTTCGCTTTGCGACGCTCAAGTCTGCTTCCAACACAGATTCACCATTCGGTCCACGATTCTCGTTAGGGAGGGCGTCAAAATGATCGAGTCGTACAAAATCACTTGCAAAGTGAACCCGGTTAATCGTTATAATATTACCGAACTTAATAAGCAGAAATCTGCAGATTAATGTGTGCACGAGCTGTTTGAACTAGGTAGTAAAAAATAATCCCTAGCTGGAAATTTTCAAATATCTCATTGGTATCGATTCTCTTAGCATCCTCCCTTATACATATAAAAAAGAGAATTTTGTTGTATCGATTCTGTTAGCATCTTCTCTTATATTAATAAGAGATTGGTGAACTTGAAATAGTACTTACTGAAATATATTATCCTACTTACTGAAAATTCAACAATCTCTCAGACAGACTACAGTTAAAAACTAGAAACCTGTCAAAATCGCATCCATAGACTTCCAGACGCAAATAAGTAAATAGAGATTGGTAGTTCTAAAATGTACAAACTACCTCATTAATTTCATTCGCTAGCAAGAGACGTGGCTGAACCTGAAAGTTTCGCCCAAGCTTTTAAATGTATTCTTCAATTGTATCTTTATTTAAGTGAGACTAACAAGTTACCCAAACTAAGTAAGTTATTGCTTTGGCAATGTTATATAATTTAATGTTATGTGTCGACATGGATTAACATTATTATATTTGTACAAGGAAAACTGCCTCTTATTTTCTATTATATATGTCCGTAAATAATGATTAATGTCAGATCTCCCGCTGTGTTTATACTATTTAGTCAGCTAGTTTCAATTGGAAGTCAGTTATGCTGTGTTCCTATTACAATTATTTAGGTATTAATCGTTTTATTGTGTGGAAGGTTTTCCCGTGTAGGATTACTATTAGCTCTATGATGCAGTATCTTAGCATGACTGGCCTCACAGCTCAGTTGGTGGTAACCCAGCCTTCTGCGCTGTAGGTCGTGGGTTCGATTCCCACCTAGGACAAATATTTGTGTGATGAACAAAGATGTTTGTTCTGTCTGTGTGATATGTATTTACAAAAAGTATTACATCAGTAGTCCGGTTCCCATGATACAGCTACGCTTAGCTTACTTTGGGGCTAGATGGCGCTGCGTGAAATGTCCACCAATTTTTATTGATTTATCTCGCTCTGACTTCGCCGGGAATGTACTGTCATTATACCTATTTCTGACGTCTAGCTGGCATCAGAAACTTTTAAGTTCAGCCAACAAGGTCGTTAGTTCAAATCCAAATGAGAACCAATGAGTTTTTCGCTTAAAAATTGTATGAGCGCAAAATCACGTTCTAAAAACTGGGAATGAAAACGTAGCCAGGATATCAGCATTTCCAAGAAGCAAAAATTCTCGAAGACACGAAAAGATCCTTTTTGAGGTGCACTTTATTCCTTTTACCACACTACTTTGTGTGCCAGCCAGTAACAATATAATCTTTACAAATTAATAAATTTGAAATGTCTCTAATGTCAAAATAATAGCTTTTTACCGAATGCATATGAAAGTATATATACGAGATTTACAACAAAAAAAAAACCATTCTTGTCTGCCTGTCTGGTTGTTTGTTCCGGCTAATCTCCGAAACTGTACTAGGACTTTCACTGGGAGATAGCTGAAGTTATAAGAACGAAGTTATGCACTTTTGTATAGATTAATTCGCAATTTAAGAAAATTGACTAATCCACGTTGCTACTCTTTCTCTAGTTGAATTCGACGCGGGCGAAGCCGCGGGCACAGCTACTGCATTATAAAAGCCCACAAGTTAAACGAGCTGTGACCTAATATTAGAGCGGAACGGAACTGTCAGAGGAAAGTGTCCGTGACATTTGGGTTCACGAGAAAACATCGACACAAAAACAATTTGTATTTTTTAAATTCATGACTGCGGCAACCTCGAACGAGGACATACGTCAATTTGCGGCGTTCGACCATCGGATCTGTGAAATGATGGCTATAAAAATAAATAAAGACATTATGCAAAGAGTGTACACGCACGTTCACTGACAAATCGTAGCTGGTCATTTGCGCTCGCAAGCTCCAGTTAAAATACCCTGCGATCACAAAACCTTACTTTAGGCAATGTTTAAAGTTATTCGCGTCATTTTAGAAAGTTGCAATTAAAAAGTAACCCCTGTTTTGAGAGTCATATAGGGTAGTAAGAGACTATAGATACACAGTGAGGAGTGACATGAGCTTTGAAGCGTTCATCATCTCTTGATCGATTATGATGGTTTACTTCATCACGGCCACACGCTGAATACCTATATAGCGGTTATCAACAGCTGATATATAAGATATGAATGAATATAAAAGATTCCATGTCGCTTATTTGTTTTAAAAGATAGAATACGAAATAAACGTAGAGCGCATGCTCTATTTTTTGTTTTATGTGATATAATTACGGAACGAGACTACGCGACGGCCCACCCCGTGTTAAATAGTAACCTCTGCCCATAACAACCGAGAACCCGACTTGGGTCCTCCCCCAATAGGTACGACAAGACCCAAGTCGCATCGTATGCGCCCGAACTCTAAGACTTGTAAGTGGAATGTCTCATGTGCCTGTAATTTCACCGGTAACCACACCTTTCGAACCGAAACACAGTAACGCAAATGCGTTGCTGCTTGGCGGCAGTAATGGGCAAGGTGGAAGTACTTCCCCGGACGAACATGGTGAGTTCTACTGCTCTATGGCTGTTATACTTATTTATTGGGCCTTATATCCGGTCTTTTCAAACGCGTTTGTGGAACCGAAGCTTTAAGAGGCCGGTTTTTTATATTGACCTCATCAACATCATTTCTGCATGTATGGACCGAAGATCTGTTTTATAGCTATTATGTAATTTTATTTCTACACTTCGTGATGCTCTTACGAACGGATGTCAGTCTGATATTAAATCAGTACATGCACTTATATCGACAATTAATTTAAACGTGATCGGTGCTTGCACATCCGTTCGGCAGACCCTGGACAACTCGTGAACTGAAGTCTCATCTCATTTGCATTAGCAAGTGTAAATTAGATCGGTCTGCGGCCTTACTATCTAACATCAGTTATAATTACACTGGCTTTATTCATATTATGCATTAAATTTTAACGCAAATTATGGTAGATCGTCTTTTAAATGGCGTCCTTAGATTATTCTAAATTAAATTGAATATTATAAACTAGCTGTCCCGGCGAACTTCGTACCTACTGCCATATTTTTTTGCCGTCAATACTATCAAAAGTTTAAGATTTTAATTAGAATTACGTGCTATTTTTTTTTTTATACAAACCTTTTCCTGATAATACCTAACGCACACATAAAAGAAAGATTTATCCAATTTGGTGCAGTCGTTTGGAAGTTATGCGCGTACAAACATTTCGGTGATTCATTTTTATTTATATAGATTACGTCTAAGTAAGACTGAACGAGTACCTAGTGACGGTTGTTAGGCAGCTCGACAGTCAATCCGAAGGTCGCTGGTTCCTAGGGAGGGTCATCCTTTGTGGTTGGTTCAAATCCATGGCCAAATGAGTGTGTTCAGCGAAAAATAATGAGAGCGTTTTGGTCTATTGGTACTGACCCCGAGTTTCAATCTGGAGGTTGCCGGTTCAAATCCCGACGTGCACCTGTGAGTTTTTCGATTGAAAGATTCATGTGCGCTATACCACGTTCTCAAAACGGTGAAGGAAAACATCGTGAGGAAACCGGCATGTCCTAGAACTAAGAATTCGAAGACATGTACCAAGTGCATGAAAGGAGCCTCTTTGAGGCGCACTTAAAATCATTTCACCACACTGGTTGGAGAGGACCAGTGACTCGAATCGAATAATATATAGATAAATTTATAAGTGCAATAACATTTTCTCAAAACGATGAAGTAAATATGAAATATTGTTAGGACCACCGGCATCTTAGAACCAAAAATTCGAAGACTTCTCTAACTAACATACCAGATTGGTCACCCGTGGTAAATGATAACTAAGAGTTTATAGATATATTGGTGTAGTTGGAAGTGTCGCAAGTCAATACACCTATGCCGCGGCCGCAGGTTCGAAATATGCATCGAGGCGCACTAAAAATAAGGAAGTATGAAAACATGAACGAAATTTAATTAAAAAAACACCGTACCTATATTGTTATTACAAAACATTTGTTCGTGATTTATAAAAGCTTTTGTAGCTGATGGATTGTATGATTGCTTCATAATAATCTCTCAACACAATGTTGCGATCTTTTGAAGTCGTTCAGCCGAGAATTCGTACTTCCAGCCTTTGTAAACCGCAACTTGGTAAAATTTTACTCTCGCGTTAACGGAATAAATACCTACAAACTGCCGTCCTTAAACTAGAAAGCCGTTAACCATGAAAAGGCCAATTTTGACTTTTTAATAGGAAGCTATACAGTTCAAAATTCTTTATCTTTCTGTCTAAGAAACGTTTGTAAATTATAATCAGTTCCGGATATAAAAAAAATTGTAGGCTGTTAATTTAAAAGGAATTAAAAAGAGTTCTCTGAACATATTTCAAAAACAACAATTTGGGCTTAACGGCCTTTTAGTTAAAGGACGGCAGTATGATAAAGCGAGCTAAGTCGGTGTGTGGTTATCATATCAATTTGGGCTTAACGGCCTTTTAGTTAAAGGACGGCAGTATGATAAAGCGAGCTAAGTCGGTGTGTGGTTATCATATACGTTCATAAGCCCTAATTTTCACGGGCGCTTTATAGAGTGCGAATGAGCGCCAAATCTATGGGTTCTTGATATCCTCGATATGACTTTTTAATCCTCTGCTATTTTTTAAAGCAGTAGAACTCACGCCAAGTTCGTCCGGGGAAATACTGCCACCATGCCCATTTCTGCCGCTAAGCAGTAACGCGTTCGCGTTACTGCGTTCCTGTTAGAAAGGTGTGGTTGCCGGTAAATTTAAAGGCACGTGAGACATTCCACCTACACGTCTCGCAGTTACGGGTGCATACCTGTATGCGACTTGGGTCTTGTTTTACCATTAGGAGAGGACCGAAGTCATCTTGCTTTACGGGCAGAAGTTACCACTTAACACCAGGTGGGCCATCTGCTCGTTACGTAACTTACTAACATGAAAATAGGGTATGAGCAGAGCTTGTCCAGGGAAGTACTGCAACCAAGAGGTAGGTTTCGCTCTACTTAATGCTATTGTCTTGTCTTTTGACTTTTTTTGCATTTCTGCCTGTCAACCTTACAGGAAGAAAAATGCATTTTATCAAGTGGATGGTACGCTAGTTCAAATAACAAAAAAGCTTTGCGTATATTCGCCGATGGTTAAACAAACCTCATCCGAACAACGGAATGATTAGGTACCTATTTGGATAAGCTAGTAAATAATCTTTAGGTAGATACGGTACCTAGTATAGTAGTAGGTATATACCTAAGGAGGCTAAGGTCACCGCAGTCATTATAGCTTTGGTTGTCCCAAAACAATCATCAGTTCGTCGTGGGATGTCAATTACGATGTCTGTTCACGATCAGCCAAGATTGGTGCGTAAAGGAACTTATGTAATGTAGTATAGAACGAGCTGACGCCCCATCAGATGTTAATTGGTAACCGCGCCCATAGACAACAGCAATACGACTCAAGTCCTCTCCACCAAAGTACGAGATGACTCAAGTCGCTTTTTTTATATTATATTCAATTTAGTAGACTGTATTGGAATTTGTTCTTCGTTTTATTTTTATGTATAAGCTACCCACACTACTGTGATATCCAAACATTGGGCACGCTGGATCATATTTTTTTCTTCAATAAATAAATAAGAATGTGGCATTTCAGGCAGTTCAGGATAAATGATTGATTATTGACTAATAAGAGGGTGAGTGTTTATTTAAATAAAATACTAAAAGAAACACACCTATTTCTGCCCAGCAATAAGTATTTAAATGAACATCAAGACGTCGTCGTATATGGTATTGTGCTTGGCGACCTACAATACAAAATGCGTCAGTGCAGTTGAATGCAGTAATTGGAACATAGGCGCAGAGACAAAATTGTCTATGTCTAATGTGTAAATACACATTCCCATAAAGTATCAATAATTACCACAATACCTATATTCAATAACATGTTGCATGGTATTATTTCATTCAAGAGAGACCATCTATACAAATATTTAAAATTGGAGTGTCTGTTTGTAATATAAATTAACCGCTTTTTACTATGTACATATGGATGTATAATACACGGTTCATATACCAAAGCAACATTTTTTCACAATTTTTGTCTGTCTGTCTGTTTGTTCCGGCTAATCTCTGAAATAGCTGGACCGATTTTGACGGGAATTTCACTGGCAGATAGCTGATGTAACAAGGAGTAACTTAGGCTACTTTTCCGAGAGGTAAAATAGGGGTGCGTGATAAAACAGAATTCCACGCGGACGAAGTCGCGGGCAACAGCTAGTTATTTATAAACATTTCAGCGCCAACTAGCCCCAAAGTTAGCTAAGCATAGCTTGTATCATAGGAACCAGATGACTGGTGAAATGTTTACCAATATTATTATTATTATATACAATATTTGATTAAAGGGATGCTTAAAGGAAACCAATCTATCTCTTTCAGTCCCATAGTTATGAAAATCGCATGATTCGCAAGATAGCTGTCATCCACCACACTGAATTGGTTCTGAATTGTACTTACTCAGGTCATCATTGGTTGCAGTCTGGCTTGAGGCGTCAGCAAGTTCGGTTCTCAGCAGCGCGGTGCACCAGCAGGCTGGCCGATAACCTATGCGATTTCCTTCCGCAATGTCCTAAAAGTTTTCTGGTATCTGTCATCACTAGGACTATTATCCGTTTCCGGCTTGACGTTGGTTTTTGGGACAGTCTGTGTATATCGTAGACTTTTACTTCGACAGAACAGTCACGTCTCTGGCTGGCGCTGATAAAGTTATATTCAGCATGCGTTGTACACATGGTTCAAGGGCGATTTTTTCCTCGATTCTATTGGCAAATGGTTGGTATGCAAAGCTTGCGGTCGCACCGATCGTTGCATACAATGCAATTGAGTTCTAAATATGCCGGTATTCTGAAGATAAACCTATAGAATGGAAACTCTTGTAAGAAAGACTTCATGCCTCGACTACATGAGTGAAAATGAATGTGGTCTTCACAATTTTCGTTCTGGGATTTAGTACAATAATCCTTTGTCATTTGACAGTAGTTTTATGCATTGTGGTACTAGTGACATCCTCTTTGATTTCAAATGCACGTTAAAGGTTAATTTAAAATCTGTATGGTAGCTTTAAATTCAGAGAATGCAGTACAAAGTTGGGGGCAATAAGTATACAAATAAATGTGTTAAGTAAATTATAATGTTTTAAACAATTTTCTTCTATTCATAGTTGGTAATTATTGATACTGTAATAGTATTCAACATCCTTTTGGATACGCCTGGGAAAGCTGCCAGGAAAGGATGTTGGACTGGCATCAGGCAGTAACGCTTCCTGGATGTAATCAGGACAACATGTCACGCATCTATTTTCGCTTCTAAAGATTTTGTATTATATAAATTTAAATATTTCATGAACCCTTTTGCAATTTACTTTGGTATTATAAAAGAATACCTATCCGGTTCACCGCGAATCGAATTCACGTGATCGTTCGGTACTTTACTTACTTGGGGTTAATCGTGACCGTTGTCTCGCAAACAATTCTAATAACGGTAATCTTAATGTTAGCGAAATCGACACCTCGACTGAATCATGAATAAACTTATATTCAGAACGAAAACCTAACCTCAAGGTCTAATCTGGAGATTATACTTATGCATGGCGATAAAGAGAATATCCAGATAATGCAGAATCAGATGAACGAATTACCTCTCTGATCTGTTTTTGGGTGACTTTAACCATGTCGACTGATACTACTACTAATCGTATCAGAGAGCTAGTCTCTCGAAACCAATGAGGTGAAAGGATTAAAGTCCGCCTCAAAGAGGATCCTTTCGTGCATTTGGGACACGTATCTAAGGATTTTGGGTTGATAGGAGTTTTAGAGATTTCCTCACAACTTTTGTGGACTTAGTATTGCGCATATTAAACACAACATAGCTCGCTGACCGACTTCGAATTGGCGAACAAAGCCTGAAATAAATGTCCACGTTTCGATACCAGGCAGTAGATACGCCGCACTGATTCGAAACTTTTTTGTTTTCATGTTGACTGGCGAAGAAATGATTCCCGCTATTAACGTTTCTGTTAGCTTCCTTTAGAAGTTGGTTTTCCAGGCAGAACTTTTAGTGTATGTGTGAAGTACTGACGCTGTACGTATTTCTGCAGCCAAACAATAACGTGTTCACGTTATGGTGCTCCGGTCGAAGGGTGTAGTTGCCGTTGAAATTACAGGCATATTCACGTCTCAGTGTAACAGGCGTAATGCGATGTGATTTGAGTCTTCCTGTACTTAGGTAAGGGAGGACCCAAATTGTATTGCTTTTGTTACAGGCAAAGATTACCGCTTGACATAAAGTGGGTACTGTTAGAAAGTAAACGCAATAGTAATACTCAATGTCAAGTGTAGAACCGTCACTAGTGCTTATGACAGTTGTGTATGTATCGGAAATGTCATTGGATAATGACGTTAGTTTTGTCTCTGTACAAAATGGCCCCTTTTCCTTCCTTCTGCCATCGAACTACCTCTACAGCCACGGTAGCACGACATGTTAATTCTGCTCATATGTAACCCATTTCTTCCTAATAAAAACGTTCGCCACCTGGATAAACCTGTTTTATTAGGTACATTTTGTAAATTTGTCCCACAAGTTATTGCATGGTACATAAAACTGCTACTGCAATTTATTTCTTCAGGTATTTATTACATTGATCAAATAAAAATAACTTTGAAGAATAGCGTCATTTTTATTAGTTTGAATAGAACATTAAAAAAGCCCACTCTTAAATCTAGATAATGTCTACAACCCTGTGACTAACGCTAAACGCTCATGAAGAAAGATAACAAATTGTAAACAAACGTTCAGATCAACATCTTTACCCATATATCCAAACAATTGCCAAACGCAGGCTATTGTGTTCAAACATTATAAAAAATAGGAACGCTCCGTGAGAACCTATTGTATTCTATCACAAAACGCAGAGACAATGCGTTACGCTGAATTGACTGTGGAATAGCAAATCGCAAATTACAGCCAAATGATCCTATAAATTCATAAGGACATTCTTTGCATGTAAGAAATACTGCACTATGTCGTTATATGTGTACTTTTTCAGGCAGTAGCCTTTGTGTCAAGTCGGAGTACGATTCGTATTTAGACTTCACTAAAGCTACATTTAGACGATGCTTACTATCTACCAATCTTCCACAACTGTAAATCACTTCCATCCAAAGGTTGTCTGGAAGAGATCGCTTCTTAGCGCTAAGACTGCCTATTGTACGTGTATCTTAATTAGTTTTAACGTTTGTTTGTACTTATATTAATGGTGTACAATAAAGACCTTTCATTCATTCATCTTGTATGTGCAATAGCAATACCTATACATAAATACGCGTGCAATAATTGCCCTTCAAGAACCGTAAACGACTCGTTACACGCAGATGATAACCACAAAATTTTAAATCTTGACAATAATTTACAATAACTGCTAGTGTCCTTTGTAAATTTGGAAATAATGGTACGATACAAGCCTACGGTAAATGCCAAATTTGACCTTAAAGGTCCCATTCGCCTTCGTCCGCGATGGAGACAGACCGCGATATAGAGATATATAATATATAGAATAGAATAGAAGAAAAGAAAATATATGATATATAGAAATGTTAAAACTTTTGCCTAAGTTAATCATATCATCGTTGCTATACACATTTTAATTACTTCTCTCGCCTTCTGGCGGCGGATATAAGAGCACACTACAGAGTACTATAACTACGTGACTACTTTGATCAATGCACCGACCAACCGTGTAGCCACCGCTGTGTTATCTACATAATTAATTATGCTTATTAACACGCATTCCAATAAATGCTTCAAGGGCGAATGTGGTGGGGGGGGGTGGGGTTTAGCTGTACAAAAACTAATCATGTGACTGCTTATCATTTTCCCTAACTTGTCACAGAACATGTAAGTGTGAGCTCACTTAACATACGTAAGTATTCAGTGTTGCGTAATAGTAAGCACGTAGACGCCCTTTTTGGCGCTAGCTTGCAACGGGCTGCATGCTTAAATAATTATTATTTAGGTACCGGAATGGGTACTTCATTCAAAATGTTACAACTTCCAATCTTTTAAACGCATTTATTTATTTTATTTTATTCTTTATTGCACACATAAATAACAAAAATATAATGTACAACAGGAGTACTTAATGCATTAAGTACTCCATTTAATCTCGCATTTAATAGATAAGAAATTTATATAATTTGGAAGTTACGTATAGCCTTACAGTTTTACCTAGTTGTTTATTGTATTTCAAAACTAAATGTAGAGATCATTAACCTAACATGCAAGAATTTGATGATAATCTAATAATTATAAAACTTAATATATTTTGAAAATTATCCAAATTTCGGATTCATAGAAAACAAAGTTGTTATGATGTAGAGAAGTAACGTTTACGAGTATGTTAGTAATACCATTAACTTTATGAATAAAAAGGTGTTAAAAAACTTGATACGGTCAGATTACAAAAAATAATCTTAAATTATAATTTATTAACATCCTAGAACATCATATGACTAATCGGAGATCCGCAACTTAATGACGATTTAAGAGCACGATAATATCGCAACATCAATGTCATGTCAGTAACGTTTATGTTAACCACAGCTTAACGTAGCCATTTAATTTATAACAGTTTTAAGCAGTAATTTCGTCGATACAAGATATTTCCTGCGTTCCTATTATTATTAACATTGTGAGAGTGGCTAATCGAGGCAATGCCTACCTTTTTGAAGACAGGCGTGAATCTATGATGATATTTTTATTTATTTATTTAGGAATATAAAAATTTGGCACTAGTATACTATACTAAAACATAACGCTTATAGAAAGATCAGCGCCGTTTTGCACGAAAAAAAAATCAGTTTTTTATAATTGGACTGATTACCTGTTTTTATTTACTCAATAAAAGGATAAGGTGAATTTGTGATAGATTAATGTCAGCAATGAGCTCACGTTAAGTCACATCTATGGTCCTATAATTCGACTAGCTACAGGGAAACCCTTTGTCTCTCTGCCTAAGCCATTAGAGAAAAAGGGATCTATTTTATGTAGTTCATTTCAATGACAATAAAAACGTTTACTAGTGCATCTCATTCATATAGTAAAAAACGTTAAAATAATCAAAAAAAAATCTTTAAAGCGCTTATTAACCAGGTATATGCCTTGAAATAAGTGGGTATACGAAAAAATACTTGCCTCAGATTATGCTGAGCATTTGTATTGCTCACCGCTATATTTGAATCACAGTAACCACACTCAAATATTAACACTGAATAACCTATGAAGCCTTAACAATCATGCTGAATTAATAAAAGCTACATTGTGTATTTAAAATATGAGCATAATAAAAAATTTAAATCTTTAGAACATAAATTGCCAATGTGTAATGTGTTTTTTTGTTTAATTTGTCTAATTTTGACTTTAACCGGAGAGTTCTTAAAAAGCTTTGAACAAATTCTTTTGATATTGTTTTGTTCCTGGCCAGACTTTGAAGGTTTTTATGAGATCAATCAGGTCACCTAATTTTGAACCATAGCCATACCATAGGTATATGGCAATATCCCATTCGAATCAAGATAATCCGCATTTCTTCTAAGCTGTACCGTTTTTTTGCTTTAGTTGAAAATAAAGCGTTATTAATAATTGTCATACATTTAGATAATTCAATAGAATTGGTTCTATTTCACGACCGTAGCTTTAATTAGCTTAATATTATAATGTTATTTATGTTCCTGTATTGTTTTTTTATCCTAACTTTGATTTCTTAATGATTTATTAATCGATGTATAAGTATAGTATACTAATATAAATGTTTTCAACTTTTTCTTTTTTGTGAACTAAGCGACCGCGGATCGCAGGGTCTGTGAGAAATATAAATTTATTATAGCGCTGGGTTTATAAAACTACGTTTTTACGTTTAATACTACTTTCACTGTTTGTGGACCAACACTTTATTGGCCTGTTTTTATGCTAGATATTGTGAAAACGTAAATAAATGCAGACCAACCTGGTGATATTCTGATGTTGTTGTTCTAAATATAGCGATTACAATGCGTTTTCAGAAAATGTAAATATCGAGCAATGAGTTCACACAAAAGGCCGAAAATATAAAATAGAGCGTCTTGAACTTCCCTGAACTTAACAATCTCTTCCTTCAATACAGCATTTATGTAAGTTGAGAATATTTGGCACTGAACTATTAATGATTCGGTGGATAAAAGCACTATGGTGCATACGCGTAAGGTTAATAACCTCATTATTAATGGACCTAATATTTGTTTATTTATTTATTTATTTATTTATTTATTTAAGTACACAAACATCATATATATTACACAATTAAACTAAAATAGAATAACAAAAAAACAGTTCTGATACATATGACAATAATATGTGTACATAACATTTACCATAACACATAGAAAATTAATAAAAAAGGAAATAAATACTTAAAATATTGAAGGTTAAAATGAATTAAGTAAGACTAAGAAGTAAGAGTAAGAAGAGTAAGACATACAAATTAAATTAAGCAGAAGAGCCAAAGTGGCTCAGTAGTAACTTTTTGAATATTTGTAATTTATTTGTTACTTGTTACTTAGTTATAAAAGAGACGATTCGCGAAGGTCCAAACTTTCTAAGATGATATAATCGGAGATGCTATTACAGGATTTTGTGAGTTATTGCTTTAACATACTTATTAACTCGGGGGGCCCACATTGCTCGCGTCCGTAAGTGATAACCCTACGTGTATCCCTACACGTGTCCCCGGGGTGGTGCGAAAGGAGCAACCCAAAGCAGTAGGACTTTTGCCAAGTACGCCCGGAGAAGTACTGTCACCACCTGCCACCATCTGCCGCCATCTGCACTCGCATTGCTGTGTTCCGGTGGAAGGAAGTGGGTGCCGGTGAAATTGCAGGCGCATGAGACGTAACATCCCCCACTAAAAATCCTTTTACCACACCGGTTCGAGAGAACCAGTGACTCGAATAGTAGCTACTACATATAAAAGATGAACCCTTAATATACATATGAATACCTCATGATTGAAGGTCTCACAGGTTCATACATTTCTCAATAAATGATTAGTACAGTTGCCAAGCACTGAGATGTGGCTTACAAATCATAAAGACCGACTAGGGGCGATTTGAATTCATGTGTCATCACGATTTCCTCTTTGAATGTTATAAAACATGTTATTTATATTGAATACTCAGTTTCACATATGAGTAGGTGAAAATGTGAAAAATATCATTGCAAAAAGATATTATTTATAAATAATAATATTTATACATACATAACGAAAAAACGATTTAAATACTTTGTAATAATTATAACAAAGTGGTGTAGTTAATTCTGCAACTAGTGTGAACGAGGACTTTCTTCATCCACATAATATATTTAGTTTACGAGTATATTTTTATAAAATACTTTCTTAGACTGTTTGTTGGGGATATGAGTAAATGACAATACTTTTTAATGCGAATCTTAATCATTATCAATGAAGAAATCAGTAAGATATGTGACAAACAGGGAAGTCAAGCCATCAACTTAACAGTGATAATAAGACTGAGACGGGATTTTGCGAAAATCTGCTTTAAAGGGGTAATTCCACGGGCCCTAGTAGCGGATGGGTCCACTAGCGTTATGTAAAACAGTTATCTTTGCAACAAAATCAATACAGGAACCTTCTGATCAAACAGGAATTTTGACTGAGGGGAGCATGCTCTTTACCCACGAGACTTATTCCCAATGTAAACAAGAATAATAAAACGTTAATTAAAAAAAAACATAATGGTAAAACAAATGGATTTACCAGCACCCAGTGAGAACATACTCGTAAAAATAATTTCTATTACGTCTTGACTCTTGTTTGTTCACGTCTAGGCACTTATACGACCTAGCAAAAATAAATATTTGTTCACTTCGCCAGTTCGAGTATTATGTAGCTACATTGTGACATTTAAGCTTAGGAGGTATTGTATCAGGAGGAACACATCAGGAGTGATGAGCGAGCGCCGACAGTAGCAGATGGTCCACGACGAGGCTCGTGTCTGGCGCCCCCCATGCTGCGCCGGCGCACGCGGCCATCCCCGCTACGTGTACTATAAAAGACATCGCCCAAACCAGCCGCGCGCTATTACAACAGTGACTCTGTGATTTTTCCCGCCGCTGTATTTATTTAAATCCACATAAAGGTAAGCGATCTTGAATTGGGACGCGAGGGATGATCGGGATAGAGGGCGATCCTCTAATTTAACAGTGATTGTGTTTTAATTACAGTGTTTTGTGTACTAATTATATTTAATTAGCATTCTTCATATATTAAATTAGTGTTAGTCGCGACCTGGCAAGATGACGAGAGTAGTTGCGTAAAAAATGTTCTTGGATTGATTGCTCGTCAGACTTGACACCAAAATTGCTAAGTCGGCACTTCATGTCCTTCCAATACACGCACGGTGGTGCGGATTACTTACTGAGCGGAGTGTAGTCTGTATGTATGTCAAGTAAGCAGTTGCAACACGCCTGATGCCGAGATATGACTGAGAGCCCTTTTCTATGGGGCTGTTTCGTCATTTAGCCTTTTCGACCGTTGGCGCGATCTAGTAGCTGCTATATATCCTAGCTCTACCTTTCATCGATACATTTTTATTATTTTATGAGTACTTGATAATGAGTAATACTAGTTTTACCGTATTATCATTTTCTATGTTCTTAAATCGTCTTTTAACATTAGTTCATGTTTAGTCACATTGAAATACGGAAAAAGATGCTCCTAATGTTTTCAATGTCATCCAAATTTAATTTTTAATGTATTATATACAATTAAATTAGTTATAGTTTCAAAACCTAACATTGCGAAGGTCGCCGGCCGAGATGACTGAAAGATGTGGACTTTCAAATATCTCATGTGACATAAAAATATTCAAGTTACATGTCGTAGTATTTCGTGGAACCAGTTCTTGATTTACGGAGTTGCAGCTTATCGTACCCGTCATGCGGCTTTGCCTGCGCAATCGTATTTTGAATAACCCCAAAATATATTGTCACTTTTCAATAATATACTCGCTGTAAAGATTGAGCAAGCACGTGGTTGAAATAAAATAAATGTGTCACCAACCCGTACAGCGGATTCCATTCACGACATATTTTTAAAATGCTAGAATTGCCTGCGAATATAAATTGCATTGATAATATTATTCATATTACCAAAAAAATTGTCGATAAACCTAAGCTTATATTCAATGATTTTAAATAATTCAAAACATTAATTACTTCCATAAATCACATATCTTGAGTTTAGATATGAAATTGCCGTACTCTGTACAAAAAGTTTAGTTAGTTAAAGTTTATATGTTTTTTTTTATAATCGTATTAACTATATTTTCAACACTTTTCTGCCATCTACTAGGGTGAATATCTTCTTAAATATTCAGTGGTCTATATTTCTTTCTATAATATAGATAATAATAGGTGGTAAAATTAAGGAAATAGATCATCATGAAGCCTTTGCAATAAAACTCAGTGTACAGCAAAGTTTATTAAATTTTTCTATTTGCGCAGGAGTAGAAAATGTAAAAAACATTTATTTTTCCTACGGAAACTTGTCCAGATTGCGAGAAAAATAGTAGTGTAGGAAACAATGCGGCACCCAATTTAAAGTTTTTTTATTTCTTCTGTTTGGTGCAAGTAGTAAAAACAATGAAAAACCAAACCATTTGAATTGCGAAATAAGAGTAATCTAATAAAAATTACTATAATATCAATAATTAATTAAACTCTTAGTACTTAGGTACTTTAATATAATATTTCCATGGTCCTGTTGATCAGAATCTTTCTGCTTACCTTATACCTATAGGAACCTTTAAAATGTTAGGAATATATATTATATAAACCCATCAACTCTAGCCATCCGTTTATTTGAATAAACCAATGCTTAGAATTTCGAAGTCACGTAGTTTAAATAAACCATTTGTGATTATAAAACTGGATATTTCGTCTTTAGTACTATTGAACATTAGATCCGTTTAGAGTATTTTCCTCTAATTGAATATTCCAAAGAAACTACAACAATCAAAGCAACCTACACTCCAAACTTGTCAGGTGTTTTTATTTATTTTTCTAATCAGGTATTTAATTTTTGAAGTTTTTAAGTATCTCCTAATTTGGGTTCAATGTGATGACAATGACGATTCTTCGACGGAAGGTAGTTTTCGGTAAACGAATATCTTGGGAACCTAGGCTTGACACGTGGTGAGCTCAACGCTGCCATTGTTTTCCCGCGATCTGACGTTGTAATCTAAAACTTAACTGTAATTCCCAAATATCAGAATTACCTAAAATAATAATTACCTACAACTTAAAAACCAATTGTTCAAAGTCGAAGTCAAAAACTTTATTTACATAGAATTCATAAAGAAATGGCTTGGAAACGTCAATAATATTCAAAACATAAGGTCACGCGTACATATCGCTAAGTTTGGGGCCTGTTCAAACCCTATCCGACCCTCCATGGGGAGAACAGACAAGATTGAACGAGCTTATGTCAAAATAAACTTACAAATAAACTTTTAAATACACCGACATTGGAAAAGATTGCGTGACTCCTAACGCAGTTACCGTCAATTGACTCTAATAATAAATACTTGTAAATACCAACAACCAACATATGAATGTGTGAACTTGAATTACGTGTCCTTGATACACGTGAACTTGGCCTTTGGCGTCAATTACATTTCATACAAATGTTTCAATACAAGACCCGAGTTTATATTTAGAATTGCAAGATTTCATTTGATTATATCTAAGAAAGAACAGGTGCCATTAAAATTCCGATCCGTGGCCATAAAGTTTATTTACTCATGATACAAAGATGTATACCTAAATTAATGTTTACAAATTTGTACAATATCTACAAGCTTTTAGTAGGTATTTTGCTTGGCTTACAAAATAGATACTCGTAAAACTACATTTATATTGGCAAAAAGTCTGTCCCACGAGTGAATACAATACTGGTACTTAAAAGGCCCAGTCTCCCGATGAAGGACGCGTTGAGCAAGTTGATTTACATCGACAATTCGATATTATCTCGCCGCATCGCCGATATTTATCTATTGTCGTAATTATGTGCGTTATTTCGAAAGAGGCAAGATAACGGACAATTGATGTCTCGTAGGACAAATGTCGAAAGTTGCGCAACGGTTCAAGGCTGCTTTAAATAGTTATACCTGCGATAAAAATGTTTGCCTTTTGAATATTCACGACTATCATTATGTTTTTTTAATGTCGGTACGTACTCATAATCAGGAATCGCGGTGTAGACGCGCGTTCTCGCGTGCTGCGGCGAGATCTTGTCGCATTCAATTAGCAAAATGTATGTTTATTGTAATTTCCTTATTTGTGATAATATACAACAATATAGCAGGATTTCATGCTTCGATGCCGTTCGAGTGGCATCAAAGATAAATTTATTTTTCTGTGGGAGCGCGTTGATGTCTTTTGTATGGAGCTCTGATATGACTATCTTATTAAGACACCGTATTGTGATAAACTCTAAAGTTACTAGCTTTTACTAGTTTTACGCCTCAGGCTAAAGTCGTAGTAAAGGGCACTATTCAATAAGCTCTCATTACTTATGTCAAACTATTAATGGAGGGCTTCCTTTTGTTTTCACCATAGCTTATGTCCTGCCTCTAAATTTGTTGTTGTTGACAATTTGTGCTAGATATTCAGAAGAGTTTATATTGTGATCTATGCCCCAGTAAACATTTTCATTTTCATTAGTTCTAACGGCAAGTTTCCGTCTTTTGTAAGCGTGAATTTGAACGCAACGTTGAATGGTGTCGCTTTGGATGTGTTCATTTCACGTGTGTAATACATATCTTCGTTTATATATATAAATCCGTCAGTATATAGTGGGTACATACAGGTTAACCAGACATTACGTGGACGGTCAACAAAATTTCACTACACGGATGATTAATTTGGACACAGCATGTTTACTGATGGAGTCAGGACGGTACTTGAATACAAATTAACCTTAATTGGCGACATAATGCCCGCTTTCGCCCGACCTTTATAACAATTGATTACATCGATTACAGATCTTTTTAATCTTACATCTTTGACCAAAATATTACAGATATAAATATAGGCTATTGTTTTGTAGTTTGTTTTAATGATACGGTTACATGTCCCTGTAAACTTTGTGCGGTTGAGCTATTGACTTGTATCACAAATATTTTAAATTTCACGTAAATTTTACCGAAAAAACGTATGATAAGGTGAGGTGTCTTACTAAGTAGTTTGCTAAAAGCATACCTGATTTTTTAACTAAATTTAACCTATATGTCGTTTTATTTTCTTCAACGGCAAAAATTTCAATGACCTTCACAAAGTAAAAGCATGAAAAACAAAACAATATAAAATATTCTAGAATTTTAGAAAATGTTATAAATGTTACATCAATTCGGGAATAGAGCCCCACGTCAGAGTTAAAAACATAATTACTTAAATTACTTTAAATAGTTTTTCCGACCGGACTTCTCTGTAATGACATAGCTGTATTATCAGTGCTAGCTGTCCGTTGAATTAGGTATATCATTTACCTAAAAAAATGTTTGCAATAGCAGCGATGAGCTCAGAACTTGTGGAGCCTACATTCCCGCCGATAATGTAACCCAGTAGGTGAACCGTAGAGCTCTGTCTACCCTTTAGGGGAAAAGGCGTCAATTTAAGTGTGTACCTCATTCACGTCGTCATTTCAGGCAATTTATTTTACGTTCCAAGTTATTTCGATTAAAGCTCTCGAAATATCATATGGTATATTTGTATGATACTATTCTCAAATCTAAATGAAGTTAGAAAATCAGATTGCATATTTGCCAATTCTATTTAGCCATGCTTACTGCTGACGGTAGATAAATGTTTACGTTCTGTCAGTAAATAATGGTATCAGCTAATCGTTTTCGTACCTACTAACATTCATCGGTGTTCCGTTCCTTATCAATTGTACCTCTCAAGGGTGATTACCGTAATATATAAACCGTATGGGTATCTTAGACTTATTTCTTCTTGCTTCTGGCTATCTCAGGCCAAAACAATAACTCTTGTCGGATGTAACTGCGATCCATCTACTACGAGAAGAGGTCAGGCAACACGATGGCTCTCCGTCAAAGTGTTCTGCTTGCAGCAGCTCGTTCAGAGTTGGATTTGCAGCACGACGCAACGGAATCGTGACCTAGCAGTCGGACGGCAAACCTCGGGGCGCCTTGCGAAACATTGGGACACAGATTTGCGAATACCATTGAAATCATGCATCGAGACGAGTTCATTGTTTTACTAACGTAACATTTTGTTAAACAGACCTTCAATGAGACATGACTCGCAATACAAAATACAAATGGCGCTGGCAAATGCATTAATTTTGCACTTTTATATTGCAATCGTTTATAAACATACCGTCTTTGAAGCTTTATTAGGAAGGAAGTTAATTAAACGCAGCCCTGAAACATCACGAGTACTTAAGAGCTATCGTGATGACATTACGCCTATTTTATTGACGAGTTCGCAATTACTATGTGCCGTCATCGAGTCAGGAACGCTGCGCTCATGCATGTCAAGGCGGAATTGTAAATGGAGACTATCTCACTACGCGATCTCAACCTGACGACACGTTTCCGGGTAGACTGTCGGTTTCTACGATGCTGTTTGTTCATGTTTTTGCTTCTGCCCGGCGGCCGCGTTGACCCGCGATCCTTTTATAAATCCTGCGCTGAGCATAATTGCTCGTACACTTTGGCTAATGAGTTGTAATTCGAATTTGTTTCATAAACAAACAATGCATAAACTTCTAGAACTTATGCCAAGTTTTTCCAAGGAAGTACTGCCATCACGCCTATTTCTGCCGCCAAGCAGTAACGCATACGTGTTACTGGGATCCGGTTTGAAATGTGAGTTGCCAGAGGTAAGTCAGAAATTCCACCTTTTACGTTACGGGCGCAACACAGTGCAACGCGGTCTTCCCATATCCTTGTTTTTTTTTGTTGGTATTTACTGAATGAGCCGACGGCCCACCTGGTGCCCATAACAACCGATGCAAACGGGGGTCTTCCCGTACTAGGAACGACAAGACTCAAGTTTCGTCGTATGCGTCCGTAACTCTGAGATGTGTAGATGGAATGTCTCATGTGCCTGTAATTTCACCGGCAATCAAAACTTTCAAGCACACACAGTAACCCAAATGCGCTACTGCTTGGCGGCAGAAATGGGCATGCAGTGCTTCCCCGGAGGAACTTGGTGTGAGTTCTTCTACCCTAAAGTAAGAAGCCCAAGTACTGTTTTTATCATGGATAGAGGTCGCCGCTTAACATCAGACAAACACTATTACCAAGTGGGATTTCCTTGCCTGTCGGTGAAGTCATTCGAGTTGTTTAAACTGGGTAACACTCATTTACGTAACGAGTTAACCCTAACGGCGCCAGTTGACCCGGAGCGTCGCCAGGCGTCCGGATAATGCCGGACACAGGCTTTTTGGTCGCGTGTCCGGCCAAATTAGTTGCTTTTAGGCTTTTGTTAGGCTTTTTAAATTTGACCAGTTTCTTTAAATTTCTCATATGTTGGTATAAAGAAGACTTTATTCATTGAATTTTATTGGTGTTTCAATAAAATTTAAGAAGATGAAAAAGTAAAATGATTATGATTTGATATGAAAAAGTCAAGTTTTAAGACTAAAAAATTAGAGGTGTCCGACATTTTTACCAAAATGTCCGGCTAAACTAGCCAGTCTGTCCGGCTTTTCGGTTTTACTACCTGGCAACCCTACCCAGAGGACCGCCCAACTTTCGGCACCGATAACACAAGTAGACCGCTCGGTAGTCGTCGCTGTGACATCATAGTATGCAAATGTTGTCTCAGCACATGTGTACATTGGACATTCCGCGTCTCAACACTCACGTGCTTTGTATTTATTTGCCGTACTGCCAATCAGGATAAGGATATTTGACACTCAGCTCAGTTGGTATTAACCCTGCCTTCTATGCTGTAAGTCGTGGGTACGATTCCCACCTAGGACAGACATTTGCATGACGAATATAAATGTTTGTTCTGTTTCTGGGTGTCAATATGTGTTATAGGACGTATTTACAAAAAAAGTATATAAGTATTATATCAGTTGTCTGGTTCCCATGATTCAAGCTATGCTTAACTTACTTTGGGGCTAGATGACGCTGTGCGAAATGTCCACCAATTTTTTTATTTTTTTTTCTAATAAACCAACTAATGAGAATGCAGTTGGATCGATGTAGGTTACTGAACGAATATCTTACGTTTAACTTATATGGAGACATTGAGCAATGTTGCTGTAACATGGTCTTGAATGTTGTAGGATGGCCAGGTCAGACATAAGCAAATAACTTGCATACTTTTTTTCTAGAAATCTAATGCGGTTTATCTAGTAACCTATAAGTAGTACGTTTTTAGCAAACATTTGTGGTTTAGGCAATTTAAACGATTAGGCATTGGTAGCCGAGGTTACTTGGAGCAAGATTATTTAAAAGTTTCCCAAATTGTAGGTACCTGCTAGTGAGTAAGTTCTTTTTTTGGGTTCAAATTAAGTTTTAAGCCCAAGTTTCATAGTTCCCTTTCCCATATTTAGATAGATAAGAGAAAGACATGACAGATGTCATTTTCCTATTCTTAATCAGTAGGGTCATGTAGATGTAGTTATGGCGCAATAATTAAATATGAATTTGTTTATCTAATAAAGTAACGTAGCAAACTAGTATTATACCGAGGCGGCTGTTTTCTTAGAATCACATTAACATTACTTAGATGCTTGATGATTAGAGTTTTCGTCACATTATTCATATTTTCCAAGATTTATGATGTAATATTAAATAAATAAACACTTGATTAGCATCAGCTAATGACTTGGCACAAAGTCACTGGCTTTTAAATATACATGGATAATATAATTATATAGATTCATATAGATAATTATATGGATTATATGTATATATAGAAGATGTCAATCACGCAGTTTAAAAAGTGGAATACTTGTTTGTGTAAATATGCCTCCTGCGACACAGGGATTCTACTTCCTAGTGAGGGGTGATGAATATGTCTACCTTGCGACAACGATGGGGTAAACGCTGCTGAATATCCCATGGCGTAAAAGGTTCATACGTTTGTAAATAAAGTTATAATAATTACATACTCATACCCCGCTAGGAGTAATCAATTTTGAGCAAAAATATCACAACATAAACATCCAAGGCCCGAGAACAAATAAATTAGAACTTGTGGCCCTACGCTTAGTAGGCAGTGCTAAACCGACTCAGCTACGGAACCACCAAATGCTTCATGTAAAACTGATAATGTACGTGTTTTGTTTTGTTTAGATGCAGGCGTGGCTGTTGGTGGCGTGCGCTGCCATGCTCGTGACGCTGGCCGTCGCACAGAAACCCGGCAGATTCCTCTCGCTGCCAAACCCTCAGAAATGCGCTAGCAGTAAGTATACTCAAACTGAACTTGCTACCCGCCAAGGTAGTGGGGGCAGTCCTTTGGACACAATTTAACCAGGAAATGAATTGGACCTGTTGAGCTAGCGATCGTTGAAAGCGGTCTTTAGATAGCACAACAGTCATTCTGATCCATATGCATTGCGATTAATTAATTCATTCTACCCGTAGATACAAAGTTAAGCTATCAAGTAGTTTATACATAGCTCAAAAGTCTATAGATAGTTGGTTTAATTTTGATATTTTATAAATTATCTGAAAGAAACAACTGAACTGAAAGCTGAATTGAAAATACTAACAATATTATTATTCAACCTGAAGATGGAGACCATGATATTCTGAAAACTACAAAAATAAAAAAATAAATGTCCTTCGCTGGTAAGCGCATCACATGAGAACAAATCGAATACGGTTTAGGGGGAAATAAGTAATGTGGAAAATCGGAAAATTTGGGTTTTTTTTTATTTCTATGAGATTTTAGTTCTGAAGACTAATTAAGACACTCATGATCATATGAAAACGATCACAAACAAATTTATTGAAATTTGGACTGGACTACTTTGGTCGAGGCTATTCTGTTATGCGTAAGATTAATTCGGTTGTCTGTCACATTTAATTTTATTACGCCCATGTATGGCATATGTTACGAGTATGTTTCATGCCACGTCTGTCTTTGGTAAAAACCGTACTTCAATATTTTTCTCAAAAAAATAAAAACGACTTTAACCTGTCTACGGTGACGTAACCTGTCGTAGCACTTTCGTAGCAAATGTTTATTTTATTCCCAAAAAAAACAGACCTATATAGAAACACTATTATTTTTCATCTTATAATGAGCTCGTTACTGAATACTAAATGATAATAAAATAACTTAAAAAAATATGCAGACTTAGTGGAATATTATCTAAAATATGTTATACAATATATTATAATTATCTGATAAATAAACTAACAATTTCAAAATCCAAAATGAAATTTTCTAAGATTGTTTTACATTTCTCAGTAGATAACAGTTAGCATATATATATAATTTAAAGTAATAGATATAAATATTTCTGTTTAGTTACTTACCATAATCATATGATTAAAAAACGCGCTTCGCTTTTGATCTAGTTTATCCGGTTTTTCCTGCAATCAATCATAATACCAAGTCTTGTAATTGTTTATAAACTAATATTACATTGGAAATCTATAAAATCTATCATAGATTTATTCATATGCTTAATTATTTATTATTCAAATTCACAAAGAGAATAACATGAAATGTGACAATGATTCGATATAAATACATACGATGAGATTTACAAAGCTAAACATTTGAATACTGGAACGTTCCGCCAAAACAAGTTTGGTCGCTTCGGTATTCTATTTTATGGCTTTAGTTCTCCGAAGAACGTAGATGATGACACAAATCATTAATGTAATATTACAGGTTTTCTATCAGGTTTAAGTTTTTAATTGTAGTTTATTTTATGTAATAAATAAGCTAAACGCTGAGTTAGAGCGACGATCCAGGAACTACATAGATTGATAGGTTATGGCAACTTTAAACATATTTTTGGCTATTATTATTGATTACGCTAAAATGGGGTATTGTGCTGAAAACCCTAGCAGCATTGCCTCGCTGAATTGCAATGTTCTATCTTCGATCAATCTGTAATCAATTTACATATATATGGTATAATCGATCACTGGTCGCTTTGACCGGCGTTCAGAACGATATTGGAAACGCGAAATACTTGCTTACTTTTCATAGTGTATGATGGATGTCAATACGTAGTAGTATATATAGTTCTTCAAGCAAAGCACGAAAATAACAAGACCATATATCCCTATATTCTATCTATCTATTCGAGTCACTGGTTCTCTCGAACCAGTGTGGTGAAAGGATTTTAAGTGCGCCTCAAAGACGTTCCTTTCGTGCACTTGACACATATCTTCGAATTTTCAGTTCTAGGAACATGTCAGTTTCATCACGATGTTTAAAAAAGAACAATAGAAGAAAGTCAACCACGCCTGGTAATCTGCCGCCAAGCAGTGATGCACCCGTATTGCTGTGTTCCGGTGGAAGGGAGTGAGTGCCGGTGAAATTGTAGGCGCATGAGACTTAACACGGGGATGTTGTCTCGGCGTGATGGACGCAACGCAATGCGACTTGAGTCATCTCATACTTTAGTGGAGAGAACTTGAGTCGTATTGCTGTTGTCTATGGGCGGCGGTTACCAGTTAACATAAGGTGGACCGTCAGCTCGATCCGCCACGCGAACAACATTAAAAAAACCTACATTTAATTCAATTGTATCGCATGTGCAAATAATATAAAGATACAATTTATTCAATACAATTTGTTCTTCTTAAAACACTTGTTATAGTACCTACTCTCGGTAAAACTGGAAATTAATAACATATGGGCCTAGTTATGTTATAGAGAGCAGCCATGTGGCATTTTTTCCAAAAAGAGTTATAAACGCGGCCATACTAGTTTCGACATGACGGATTTTTTGCAAACACAGCCATGTCGATATCTCTATTTTTCACGGAGATTATAGCCAATACAATCTATGAATCAAAACATAACCTAAGTGCAACCATCGACAGAACAACGCTTATAACTCCGTTTCTACTTTTCCCCACATGGCTGTTTTCTGCATAACACGGTCTTATATAGTTATCATTTTTTCCTCTAGTGTTTCAATTTACCTCATTTCAATGCAAATTTATTACCTACTCGACACGGCCTATTCAGATGGATTTAACGGTCTCAGTTTCTCAAAATAAGTACATGATTACGTGTCCACAAGTACCTATGTAAACAAGTTATGGAACATCCATATGATGTAAGTTTCATATTTTGGACCGCACTAATAAACAAATGAGTTAAAACCAGGTTAGCGTCTTTGCATATGCGCGCGGTCAGCGTACGGACCGTGCACGGCGCGTACGCTAGCGTACGGAACGTGCTCGCAGCGTACGCTAGCGTTCGGAACGTGCTCGCAGCGTACGCTAGCGTACGGAATAAACAGGCTTAGTGTGTAATGCTTAGCCCGGTGCAAGTGTATCGCCAAATCCCTTCCAATATTTAAATCAATGCTAAGGGAACATTATTTGTCATGCTGTCAAAGAATTTATTAGTTTTTTCTTTCTCCTTATTTTTGCCTTGTAATATTGTAACATATATACTTATTGATATATTAAAATATTTATGTATATATTATGTCCTTTATATTTGTATTTATGTATATGTGTAGAATAATTATGTATAATTTGTCCAGTTCTATTTTAAACCAATCTTAGATGAACCACAAAGCCCCATATAAATTCCAGTATTTCTTGTTCATCCAAAGGTTGTCTGTAAGAGATCGCTTTATAGCGATAAGACCGCCCATTGTTTCACTCTTTTGTATATTTTTACTGATTGTTGTTATTTTGATTTTGTGAGCAACAAAGTATCATCTTGTAAGAACTATTTTAGTTGGACTTCTGAATCATCAAGTAATTGGGCTATGAATCAGTGTTATATATTTATATATTAAACAAATTACGCCCCTTTACAGCGACAAAATGTATAATTTTGATAAATTAAACATAGAATATAAAAAAAATAAGTAAACTAAATTACATATAACTGTTTGTTAAAATAAGATGAGAGAAAATAAGATAATTTGTTATAACTTAATTTGTTATGTGTTTCATCTATGACAACAAACATATTCTATTATATGGGAAGAGGATCAGCACCTACCAATTTTACCGCATTTCAAAAACTATTCATGTAGGAATCAAAAGGTGGTGGACTTAACGCCCTCTAAAAACTAAGACCCATGAGTGCCGCTAGTGGCAGCGTAAGGGGTAACGTCTGTGAGGACGGCTAAAGGGGGTCGACAGGCACATCTCTTATAATCAGCACACTGCCGTTTCTTCGTGGGTTCGATTCCCACCCAGGACAAACATTTATGTGACGAGCATTGATGTTTGTTCTGTGTTTGGGTGTTAATATGTGTTTATATGTATGTATTTACAAAAAAAATGTATATATGAATTCTATCAGTCATCTGTTTCCATAGTACAAGCTGTGCTTAGTTTGGGGCTAGATGACGATGTGTGAAATGTCCAACAATTTTATATATTTATATTAAACACCAAATAACTACGTCCGTCACAAGTAAAAAGGGGTAATTAGCTAATACGAGCTTTAGCCATTTTTTAATGTGCATACATAGCGATTTACAAATTGCTGTACACTCTGTACAGTCACGGTTAGTGTGTACGTGTGATAACGTAAAGAAAGTGAGAGCTTCCGCGAGTCAATGACCCGTTGCAAGGTCACCGATGGTTGTTCGAGGACGCAAGTACTGTTTCATAATCTGTAGCTGTGGCGATAAACTGTTTCAAAGCTAAGACTGTGACTGATTTTTCAATCAATTTAAAGATCAGACAGAAAATAATTACCGATAATTATATGATAGTCTTTGATAATTATATATGTATACTTCGGTACAAAATCTGGTATATTGGTGTTTAAATCCA
The DNA here is from genome assembly GCA_947359385.1 of Chesias legatella. Lineage (NCBI taxonomy): Eukaryota > Metazoa > Arthropoda > Insecta > Lepidoptera > Geometridae > Chesias > Chesias legatella. The sequence goes on along the minus strand of OX375778.1, from coordinate 4,438,408 downwards.
CAATTTCTCACTACAAAAAAATATATCTACGGTTATATTTCATTGGTTACAATTTTCTTGTAAAAACATATTAAAAAATCGAAGCCTTATACCGAATAATTATATTTTCTTTGTTACCTGACAGGTACCTACATAATGTTGGTTCTTATCTGAACACCTAACTACTACTAATAATAAAATACTCCATACAATGCACCTAGTGAAAACAGGAACTGACATTCACATAAAACCAAGCCTGTAGTACAATAGGTTCTTAGCAATACTACCTCAATAGCTTTATCTAAGCATGGCCCACCTAATGATAGGTTAAAGTAATCAAACTTCATTAAGGTTCATTAAGTGGCATTATAGTTATTTTGATAGCAGTTTTAATGCCAAATTACCTCTAAGTATTTGATAATAGCGGTTTAAAGTCAAAGATCGTTTAATGAATAACAAAATTATACTAATACTACTACTAGTGAATTATCCCTGCTTCGGGCGGGTAGAATTGGGTATCTACTGCCGGATGACAAAAATCTGGATTTCGACAATAGCGCCACCTACTGGGTCCAACTATAACTAAGAAGTACATACAAATCAGTCAAGCCGTTTAGAAGAATTACGAACACAATTTATAAGTAATGCATTTTAAGAACAGTAGAACTTACGCCAAGTTCGTCCGGGAAGTACTGCGACCATGCCCATTTCTCGCTATTTCTCCGCCAAGCAGTAACTCATTCGTGTTACTGTGTTCCAGATTGAAAGGTGTGGTTGCCCGTGAAAATACAGGCAGATGAGACATTCCATCTACACGTCTCAGAGTCACGAGCGCATACGATGCGACTTGGGTTGTCTTACATAAGTAAGAGTGGACTCAGGTAGCATTGCTCGTTATGGGAAGAGGTTACCGCTTAACACCAGGTCTTCTTATACTTAAAAGTATATACGTTATGGTTGGTAAAGGACACCGCTTCACATCAGAAAAGCTAACTCCCCGTTTAGTCACTTCACTTAGCCTACATATGAAAAATTTCCCCGAATGAAGTCTGGGTACATAAAAGCACAGTGCACAGGATTATCATCAGTATACTGGTATGAATAAAATCTGATTCTGACGAATTCAAGTTCTCAATTATTGAAATAAAAGGTGACTAACTATATAATTACTATGAATGAAATGCAGAGTCATAAAGTTCATCGGAAAACCGTCCCATATCCTGGATACAAATTGATTTTTCAATGAGATTTTTTCTTATTTTGCGTGACTCGTGACTAAATTATATTATGTCAGGGTTCAAAGGCGAATGACTCACAGTTTTTTGTTTCTTTTTTTACTATACAATGCCTAATGGCATTGCACGTACCTAATTTACTTAATATTTATGGATTCGATACACGAATCACCAACTTAGTTCAAGCCCAGCATTGTCATTTTAGTAATGTACCGTGATGTTACTTAAATTACAAGGCAAAACCATCCTCCATTTTGTAATCACGCCATGAACTAAAACGTCTTGAATTCCTCTGCATATGATACAAGTATCTCTTAAATGTGCGGCTCTACCTTGATAGAGTCCGACATCTTTACGAGGCATTTCAGCTTGTAACACTAATGATAAGTTAGTTTGAATTAATAAGTTTTGTGATGAGTTTTGTGATCGCTGTTCTCTGGTTTGGGCTCAGGGCCACCCGGAGCGTCGCTCTAGAGTAGCGGCTATTTGTATATTATATTTATATGTTATACCGGTTTGTTGCGTGCGATATAGAGGTATAAGGTTATTGATAAGGTTGACAGAATTACGCACTTCTATAATTCTTCTTGATCGTAAGGAGTTTTAGATTGAAAAATTAAAAAAGGTTCGATTGTTTTTTATATAGTCTATACATAGTCCTTATTTTCTCACGCGTTTTTTGCCTATTTAACCGGCCATTTTCTTACTTAAAAGCATCTTTGGAAAGATTTCGTAGCCTGCATCCCAATGCCGTTGTTGTAATCGTAAAAGAATAACCATAACCCATTAACGTATATGAAATGTAAATACACGTAAATAGGCAATTATAAACAAAAATAAAAGATAATTTTGTAATCTAGCCTTCAAACAAATCACTCAGCCTTTCAACTCTACCATCCGTAGCAGCTATTAAAATTCATTGTAATGTAAGTTATTGGTAGCTTCAAAATTGACTGCTGTGAAAACCTTGGAGGTTGGTGCGAGTAAAGACATTGAGTGTGTTTATTCGGGGTTCGGTTACCGAAATCTGTACCACTGCAGGTGGGCCTTTTACTCGATTCTTCTTCTTTTTCTTTTCTTCTACTCCTTCTATTCGACCAGTCACATAAAAAAAATAACCAGGTTCTGGCTTTTATCTTGTATGTCACAAAGAGGCAAGACGGACAACAAAAATAGATGTTATTCAGGTAAACACATATTTCGTAATGTATTGCGCCATTAGTCCGATTCAGGAAGAATAATACGTATCATGTGCTGTATATAATTTCACCTGCTCCCATGCCCAAGAGTCCGTAACACGACTGCATTTTGTTAGAAATATTCAAATATTATATATTACAAAACTTAATTACTGTAAACTCATCCATTCATCATCCATTTAGCTCTTTTTTAACCAATATAGGTAATAGCATTTGCAAAACAACTAATACTTCAATATATGACTTGTGTTCTCTCATTGGCTCACGTTTCATGAAACCTTTGTTTCGAAACCCAGGACCTACATAAGTCTGTAGAGCAAACTACAAAGCTAAATAAAATATGGCATATAGTTCGCAAACAATCGCACATTCGTCTGTCTGTCAGTGCGCAAGGTCTGCTCAATAATTGTTTGCCAGCGTGTGAACCTTAACACATTGGCGTCGTAATCAAGCCTCATTACTGATCTTTAGAATTGCCTGTAATTTATTATCTATTGCGCAAAAATCCAACAGCACATTCCATTGGTAACCTCAAAAATAACAACGATCTTACAAAACTGCTATTAAGTTTTACGGTAACATGATACATAACTGATAATGTATATGGCTGTAAAATGGTAGAGTTACTCATCTACTGAAATAAAATTTCGGATATAAGACATCTAAAAACAATAAATGTGTCATTACGTTCAAATTTAACACATATTTGAGTCTCCGGACAGCGTGCTGACGATGTTTATATTTTATTTATTTATTTATTTCACAAACAATATATAACAGTTGTGCCGGAAATCACATACCTACATAAATAAAAAATAAAATACAAAATTTAATATTACAAAATATTAAATTCAGGAAAAGGAAGACTTTTGAAAGGAGACATTGAGTGTGAGTTATTATAAAAAAGTGAGTGTGAGTCTACCTGTTAGAACTATGTGGAGCGATTATGGTCGGGGTTGTTACTGTTCGTTTACGATGGAAGTGAGGTTGGTCGCGCGTATCCGGTGAGCCATCCTTGGCCTAGTTGGGTCCGCGTGACCGACGCATCTGCTCGGCCATACCGCGCCGCGGCGGGCGCCGCAAACCGCCGCGCCGCCGCGCGCCGCCGCGATTGTGACATCCACTGCTAGAACCGTTCCTCACCTAATATAGGTTTCGCTAGAATAAATATTTATGGCGATGGTTTGATGCAAAACGTTCACTTGCTAAGAAGGTACGTGAGCAAGCAATACAGAAAGAAAGATAAATTATTTATTTTGACCACAGACACAATATTACTTACAACAATGGACACGAAATTTCAAGTTTTTTTTTTTTTACAAAAACAACCTATCACAAACATAACTTCCTACGTATCCCAAACTACCCAAATTACAAAATTTACTGCGTCAACAAAGGCACCAGCTCAGTATACATCAGGTTGGAAGTATTAACAGGTACAGGATAGATTCCTTCCTATTGTTATCGTTGGAAACTTTTGCGTATCCATATAAGAGGATTAATGTATTTTGGTGACATTTCACATGGACAAGTCTCGAGGAATGTAGTCCACGTTCGAAGAAAAGGTCGGTGCGTGGGCAGGCGCCGGCATTATGTAACTGCCGTATCATCCGTTGAGCAACTTGACACTTTAACATTATATCGCTATTGTTGTGTAGGGAGCTTCAATGTCACGACCGTGGTAGTTCGGTGGGTACTCGACCTATGGGACTTGACAATTGTCATTATAATAGCGCTAACAAGTACACGCCAACCATTTATTATTGTTATTCACGTTATGTAAGGTCACCCAATACCAGTCTTCACCTTCGATGGATCAAGGAATGAATCGTTGAGGACTATAATTTTTAACGTGTTTAAATAAAAACCAGAACAAATGTGTAAAAAAAAACTAGTAGAAATAAGGAGAATATTTCGAGAAATAATCAAAAAAACACCCTAGTGCCTAAGCTGCAGAAACAAACTACCTAGGTATAGAAACGACGTTTGATCTAGTTTTCTGTTTCATCTCCATATCTAATAAACATAAAGAAGCAGTCATTTCCGTCGGTTTCCGTCTTCCCCGTGGAGGGTCGGATAGGGTTTGAACAGACGTCAAACTTACCGATTAATACGCGTGACCTTATGTTTTGAATATTATTGACGTTTCCAAGCCATTTCTTTATGAATTCTATGGAAATAAAGTTTTTGACTTTGTTACGTTCAGTCCGTCATCTATTTTGTCGTTCATTTCAGGACCAAAAGAGTTCTTCTACCGAGGACACCACTACTTCTACAGCGGGCACGTTCCCGCGCTCGCCAACAAGAAGATGGATTGGCTAGACGCGCGCAACGTCTGCCGCGAGTACTGCATGGACCTCGTCTCCATGGAGACGCAGGAGGAAAATAATCTCATCTTCAAGCTTATTCAGCAAAGTGAGTATTTCATCTGTGTTCTATTTTTGTAAGTACTTACATCTAGACTTACGACCACCATTCGGTCGCGGTTTGCATTGTATCCCAGAGCCACCCGTGTCTTAGCGTAGAAGCAACTCGAGACAGGCTAAGCAAACTATTTTAAGACATATTTGTTTCCCTTTGAATTTTTAAACTTTGCTAGAAAACTAGGTAAGTTCATCAAAACAAAATTCATGTAAACAGGTTCAACTAAAAGACATAATAAAGCTATTTTTGGTAGAAATATATCGCGTAATGCAGCCTCCATTCCATGACAGGTAATGGTACTATTTATTAAGTACAAAGATGTTGTACCTTGTATATTGGTTATTATTTCGTTTGAATCCATTATTTATAACATGTGGTTCATTTGTTTACAGACGACGTGCCATACATTTGGACTTCTGGTCGTCTGTGCGACTTCAAAGGTTGCGAATCACGCAAGGATCTTGAGCCCAAGAATATCCTGGGATGGTTCTGGTCCGCTAACCGTGAAAAGATTTCTCCTACCAACTCGGTAAGTTCGCGAATATATCATATTACTGTTCTCAGCTAAATATTAAAGAATTTCGGCAACCAGATGACTTTTAAAAATGACTAAAGGGTCAATAAGCCCACATAATATTATTTTTATTTTTAAATTATTATTTAGGTGTAAAAAAAACTTGGAAACTTAATCATTTCTGTACGGTTGATACTGAGTATATTTCATTGATGACATTTAAATTTAATAAAAGAGCTGTGTAGAATTTGTTATTAGAAAATATCTTACCTTTTATAAGGTGCTCGAAACTAGATATTTGGCCTTATTTCTATATATTTTTTTGCTCTTCTGCATGGAAGTTGAATATGTAGGAAGTCTGACTTGCTTATGTAGGTACAACTACAGTACATAGTTTGCTTGTATTTGAATGTAACAAAGCGTCAAGTCGTGAAAGTGTCAATTTACATCTGAATAGAAGACGTGAAATGAATGTATAAACTTCTATTATATAAAACGAGGAAAAGGCTTGTAAGTATTTCCTAAGCCACGAACAGTTTCCGAATGTTATTGGTTCAAATAGAGAAGCTATATTACTGGGATTTTATAACTTATTGTATTTAATTGAGTGGTGTATTCAATTTAATTATTGATATTTAATTTATTAATTATATAAATAAATAACCAGTATATTACCTGTTGGGATACAATACCTGTTTATTCAAACTTGACAAGTTAAAGCATTACCTGCAAGTAGCTGCAAGCTGCTTGTCAAGTTTTTAAGTGTGCATTAGAGAAATCTATCTCACGCTATCGTCGCACGGTGAATGCTGTCCAAAACTAGCTAGTTTCATAGAGCAGATAATAGAAATAATATTTCCATTTAATTCTTTAAGAAATACCTTGGTAACGTAAGTCAACTTTACATTCCATGATCACGCGTACTCATAGCTAAGTCTGGCGCAGTAATTATCCATTGATAATCGGGTTCCTACTGTCGGTAGTCGAACTCGCAACCTTTAGATTTTCGTTAGAGCTCATAGGCTAAGGTTTTATATAGTCATTAACCGAGGCCAGATTCGAAACACTCGATATCATTCGAAGATTGACTAGTTGTCCTGCAGTTGGTACTACCAGCAATATACTAACAGCAAATTGTTTAAGTCACTTTTCAGCAGTAAGCTAGGTGAGGTACTCCAAAAGTTTTTAATAATAATAATAATATGGGTGGACATTTCACACAGCGCTATCTAGCCCCGAGGTAAGCTAAGCATAGCTTGTATCATGGAAACCAGACAACTGACATACCTAATACTCATATACTTTTTTTTGTAAATACCTCCATATAATACATATCAACACCCAGACAGAACAAACATCTATAATCGTCACACAAATGTTTGTCCTGGGTAGGAATCGAACGACCTACAGCGCAGAAGGCAGGATTACTACCAACTGAACTATGAGGCCAGTCAAATTTATTGACTATACATTCTCGTTTCTAGATTCCCAACGGGTGGGGCTACAACCCTTGGTCTCAGACCGGGCACAAGAAGCAGCGTCAACCCGACAACGCGGAGTTCGACATCAACGGCACATCCGAGTCGTGCCTCAGCATCCTCAACAACGTGTACAACGACGGCATTGCGTGGCACGACGTCGCGTGCTACCACGAGAAACCGGTAGTGTGCGAGGACTCCGACGAACTTCTCAACTACATCGCCAGCACCAACCCCGGCCTTCGACTGTGATTCCCGTAGTAGCTTCGGTGCAGCGGAAGCGAACACTTTTGTTTTATAAGACTAATTTTGATTTCTGCCGTTCAAAAACTTGTTAAGATACCAGAAGTTTCTGTCTTTCAGTCTTTCTCTATTCTTTAAAATAATGTCTCTAGATATATCTTTTTTGAGAATAGTTCTTTAATCACAGATATTTTGATACTACCTAACGGATGTATCAAAAAAGATATTACGACATGTGAGATGTCTCGTTCGCTTAACTGTCTTCTTAATCTTGATAGGTTTGCCAACTTCCGAAATATTACGACTTCTCACTAGAACTTCGCTCCCGCTGCTCACTAAAAACACAGCCTTAATACACTCCCGTCTTTCACGGCGATGTTCTGTTTTGACCACAAAAAGCCCAGTTACCATTTTGCCATCGCCAACAGTATTTATTGTTCGGCTCGTCCCAACCTTATATCATGATATCGGAACCCTTACTGCCGCATGCGTACAAATTGACAATGTACAGATTAATTTAAGATTTAATTTAGTTTATTTACATATATAAGGGAAATTATTATTGTATATAAAATAAAGTGTAAGAAAATATACGTTTTTTTTTTCAAAAGATATATTGACTCTCAAAAATCAACTAGTCTAATTTAGAAAAACAATGAGGTCAAAAAATACTTATAAATACTACAAACATGTTTTATAGAATATATGAATTTTCCAATTTAACAATTCTTAAGCTTAGGTATATTTAGAAAAACAATGAGGTAGTAAATTGTCATTGACTAACATTAGTTTGGTACTTAAAATAATCAGTTCAATGTAGCTTAGGTTAATCGCACTTTAGGTTTATAATGACTATTTTTAATACTAATCCGCACTTCACTTAGGTAAAGAAGTTCTCAAAACACCTTAATAACTAGAAAAATATGAAGTCTATTAGAAAAATATAGGACTATCTGTTTTGACTTCTTCATAGGTATCAAAACGTAGCCACAATGTATCTGAAACCTGCGCCTGCGTCGCATCTCAGTTCAACAGTGCTTGGCAACACGACAGGATAACTTTTTCGGTCACTCATGGCTAATTGCAGAATGATAGATGCTCATAGTAACAAAGCCAGCCCGACTGGGAAATTAATGAATTTACTTGAATTTTCCGGCATAACTTAATCCTAAATAAACTCCGGTAACATTAAGCAACATTTTGTAATTTAACAACAGACATACATACAATTTGACCTTCAGACTGCGTAAGATTATGAACTAACGATATGCAAATGATTGCGTTCAATCAAATATTTTCTTGCTCGTCTACAATTTTTGGAAGGTTCTCAATATCACTTGTTTTATTATATAATATATCTGTCAATATTTACAAGTGACCGACAATACTGGTGACACAAACAAAACGCCAGCCGGTGTCATCACGCCGCCCGCCCCGTTCGTTGTGAAGCTCATAAGGAGCCGCACCGTTCGGTGTGAAGCTTATAACGAGCCGCACGTTCGGTGTGAAGCTCATAACGAGCCGCACCGTTCGGTGTGAAGCTTATAACGAGCCGCACGTTCGGTGTGAAGCTCATAAGGAGCCGCACCGTTCGGTGTGAAGCTTATAACGAGCCGCACGTTCGGTGTGAAGCTCATAACGAGCCGCACCGTTCGGTGTGAAGCTTATAACGAGCCGCACGTTCGGTGTGAAGCTCATAAGGAGCCGCACCGTTCCGTGTGAAGCTTATAACGAGCCGCACGTTCGGTGTGAAGCTCATAGGGAGCAGCACCGCCCAACAATATTCTAATCATAATTATTATCTCTCTCTCTGATTCTGGTGGTAGCTCTGCCAACAGACTTAGCGTTCTTATATCGCTCACACATAAAAAGGTCTCGCGCTTTGTTGATTACCACCGTAAGAACGTTGTATTCTCTCCCGGACACCATAATATATTCTTTAGAATACTTCTCTATTTCTTGTGGAGTCAGTTTCAAGGACTTCCTGTTAGGAGCATTCATGATATTTTCTACGTAAGTGACGCTGCTGCCACCTTCCGACTCTGTATCGGCCTCTTGAGTGTGGAGAAGTGCTACTTTTTCACAGAGGGCGTTGTATTCGCATAGTTTAGTGTCAGTTGTCATAGTAGCCAGGTGCTCTGTACACACAGGTTTTAGCAAACATGCGCGGTGGTGCCTCCTGTTTGTGTAGAATTTGGGTAAATCTGAAAAATAAAGTAAAGCAAATTAGCTTAAGCTAAAGTAAAATTAGTAGTAAAACTATAACACAAATATCTAACAAAAGTAAACTTTTCATTTTCATAAACTTTGAGAAAATTTGTTTTAAACTGTGAAGCTTTTTAAAAAAATAAAGTTATATTTGTATGTAAAACTGAAAAATTACATGACTATGGGCCCCTTTTAATAAATGCATATTGGTGTTGATTTCGCTGACATCGAACTAAAATATAATAGAATGAAAATGACTGCTGAATCTTTTATTTTATATAGAAATGGATAGTTCGATTTGTAATACTGGCAGATGCATGTTTTTTTGATGATCTTATATATTGTTTTACATTTGGGTGAAAAATGGAGTATAGGAGAAAACAGAGAAATTTTACTTATTGGCTTGAAATAATAGCTTTCTACAAGCAAAGAACAAACTGCTGGCTACTGGACCCTCATAAAACAATAACAAGCCACTCTTAAATTCAAAATAGCTTCTACTTACTTTTTATGTAGAGTTCCTTATTTCTTTCCATGAATACCGGAGAGCTGTTCATCTCATCTATCAGATTAGTTAGTCTTTTGTCTTTGGATTCCAGGTAAAGGTCTCCCAGTACCTGAAAATGGAAGCAAATACAAAGTTTAGTCTATGCTAATCAAGTTAACAGAGCCTTTACTACTTATATAAAGTGGCTTTATTATAAAGCAGATCATCTACTCTTGTCATCACGCATAGCTACACGCTTTTATTTCCCAAGGGTAATACAGAGCCCCAGTGAGACTCTATTCATTGTGGCTTTTGTTTTCCCACAAATAATTCAGCTATCACTTTCTTCCGGTAAATCAATCCTTAACATCTGATAGCCAGGACAGATTTTACCAATGAAATAACAAGTCTAGATGCGGTCTTCCCATCACATCCTACATAAAAAAGTGTTTGTGTCAATCACAACTATTTCTATATATTCATGATAAAATGATGGATCAAAAGGCTACGCTCAACAAGATGCCTTTATAGCCAGAGGGATAATGTTTACATGACATGACTTACCACATCATTATCTTTGGTGGTGAGTATAGAAAGAGGAACAAAGTAGGTTTTACTTGAACCGGCAATAAGTTGCTGTGCTTGTTCTATGGCGGCTAAGCTCCATGTCAGCGTGGGCTCATTTTTAAATTGAAAGAACTCATCCAAAACCTAGGAAATTAAAAAATCTCATTATTTGTGTACAGTGTTGTTCATAACTAAAAGTATTGATAACTTAGCATTAAATACTGTATATGTTACTTAGTGTGACACGTTATTACCTATTTACCAACCACAACCAATGCACAGTGATCGTTTTGGGAAGTATTGTCACCATATGTATTATATTATTTTATTAAGTTCAAGCAGCTTTTGCCGATATCACGACTTCATGCAGTGTTGGTATAAATAGTCATTTATAGTTTGTTTAACTTTTTTGAGTACTATTTAGTTGTTCATAGTCAGTTGTCAAGTTTGTTTTTAAAAGCATTCACAGAAGTAGGAGAAATAATATCACCAAGTAGTAATGACCTTGTATTGCTGTTCCGATTAAAATAATGAGCGTACTGGACACTTGAAATGTCGAGGGAGGGCCCAAGACGTACCTACAGTTTTGCATTAAACAGGAAATATTCATTAACATATTCTTATTTATTATAAGAGCTGTATATTCTGTATGAAAAATAAAAATAAAATAAAATAAATAAACATAAGCCTGGCCTCATCAATCAATAACATACACGAAAGTTATTTATTGATGAGCAAATGTTAAGATCAAACCCGGAGCGACAGCATTATAAATATTGCAACATACGCACCATGCCTACCGGTGTCACACCATGAATACTGGCCTCAAATACTTTGGATGGTAATTTCTTGTATTCAGCTGGTAAATTCACGTACACTGTACTATCTGTGGGTCGTATGAAAATGCCTTGATCCACAAGCCAAATTAAAAACTGACTTTCCATCGAGATGATACCACGCGTCCATTTGTTGTCCCTCAGAACAGCTAAATACTGAAAGGAAATGAAAAACGAGCTACTGCATCTGGGCCAATAATAATTTGAGACTATTCCGTGACAAATGGCACATACGTACCTGACCGTGATTAACGTCTGAAAAGTCTATTCTAGTTGGACCTGCGTCGTCCTCAATTTTAAAAAACATTTCCTTGTTGTTGTTTTCATCTTCGACAACACAGAAAAACGAAAATGGACTCGTAAAAGTTTTCACTTGTAACAACATTTTCTAACTAATGGTTGTATTATCAATAACAAATGAAAATAGTAAAAACTGCAAACTCAACAAAACTAAATCAAGGTAGTATTCAAAAAATTGCGGCATCGTAAAACAGACCTAGTTGGCTGAGACTGACCGACTTGATTGACTGACTGAACTGACTGAACCATATACAAATTCAAATTCAAATTCAAATAATTTATTCAAGAACAATTTACAACCGTGTTTGAAATAACTAACTAACTAAACTAACCTACTTAAAAATTAAATTTACTTCATAAATATAATAACAGTACATGTCAAAAAATAAAAAAAATTATTATATTACAATTACATTATACGATATACAACAAGTTCAATTCAATCAAAAGCCCTAAATCCTTTTCAGCTGCTCAATATTCAGCGCGTGGTGTTGGTTTTATATACCTATAATTAAATAATTTAAAAAGGGGTATGGCAGAAAAATGAAGATGATCAATTGGCCTGAAAATGTTATACACTCTTTGAATCAAAGACATTATTACACTTTCCGATATCCAGCAAGTGATTTGACACGTCCTCAGTCTGTGTATCATTCAAAATGGTGTAATAAGACTAAACTTTATTAAATCCGAATTCAGTGAAACGAACCGAACGTAAACCGTGTATTTTTATGTAGATATAACCTGGTGTTAAGTGGTAACCGCTGCCCATAACAAGGAATACGACTTGAGTCCTCTCCTGCTTAGTTACATTATGACCCAAGTCACATAATAAACGCCCGTAACTACATCATGAAGGTGGAATGTCTTTCAATCCGGAAGAAGTAACGCAAATGCATTACTGCTTGGTGGCACAAATGGTTATAGTGCCAGTACTTCCCCGAATGAACTTCAATTGTCTGTAAAAACTGTGACAATGCAGACATTGCGCTATAAGTGCGCATTGTTTTTTGTTTTAGATTATTATGCCAAACATGATAACTATAAATATTTACCGACTGAAGACTAATTGACTAATTAAAAGAGTTCTAGAAAAAAAAAAACAAAGTTGTAGTCAGTCTGTCTTAAACTTAAAAGCTAATAATATGCTAGCTCGGCTAACATATAGTATTTATGGTAATGTCATAATTATGCAGTCAGCGAGTCATATTACACTATTCTGAATCAGTGGCACAGATGGAATACAGCGTGCTGAATACGGAATAGTCTAATATGGCCTAGAAAGTTGCGCTTACCGCTTTGCCATCATAGTAGTTTGTGTTTGTGGCGGTAGGTTGAGTGAGACACGTGTGTCAAGTCCCGGTGATATGAGTTGTAATAAGCCACGTTCGCTTTCGCTTGCGACTGACTGACAGAATACTAACTGCTATGTGATGTCTTCATTAGTAGTTAACAATTTGGCTGAAAAATAAAAAAGATGGAATTCGTATCATGATATATTATTTGGAAAATTGAATTTAGTTAAACATGGTTTTTCGCAGACTTGTTTCCAAACTTGCCATCAGATGGCGCCGCACTCTTACTAGTTGCCTTTTTTAAAATGTTTGAAATTGTCATTATAGTCTTCGTGGTACTTGAGGAACGCATACTCTGTTGGAATCTAGTTAATTAAACGTGTAAATGTTGAGATATTTTTCATACGGAATATCACGCATGTTTTGTCATGTCTTACAATCGCATTACAAGAAACTGTAAAAATTATTTGCCTGAATTCAGGTTTCCTTGTGAGCTACGTAAGCAATGAATAACCTTGTAGGCACTATAGGCAGTATCCATATGTTTGCCAATAGACTTGTCATGGTTGAAGTTCGCATAGCTGCTAATTTTTCTTTCGAAAATTGTCAGTCATATGTGTTTAAAACATGATAATCTCAGAAAATTTATATAAAAGTTATACCGATTTTGACAGGACTTCCACTGGCAGATAGCTGATGTTCTAAGGAGTAGCTTGGGATTCTTTTCCGAGGGCTATAAAATAGGGGTGCGTAAAACCGAATTCCACGCTGACGAAGGCGTAGGCAACGGCTAGTTATACATACCTAATAACCTGCAAAACAGGATGCACTTTTAAAAGTTGCCTAACAATGCGAACACGGTTCAAAACAATGACGGATAAGAAAATGTGACGTTTTTTGGAACTTTTTGGTCAGTGCAATCTCAGGAACTAAGTTTTTTCCTTTTTTTATGGAATACAGTTACGGAACTAACTGACGGCCCATCCGGTGTTAAGTGGTACCTAACCTCTGCTCATAACAAGCGATGGGACTTGGGTCCTCCGCCTCCCCTACTAGGTACGACAAGACCCAAGTCACTTAGACGTGAGGTTGAATGTCTCATATTCCTGTAATTTCACCGGCAATCACACCTTTCAAACCGAAACATAGTAACGCGAATGTGCTAACCTGCTTGGCGGCTGAAATAGGTAGGCATTGTGGCAGCACTTCCCCGGACGAACTTGGCGAGAGTTCTACTGCTCTTAACTTTTTTAAATATAGGTTATTTATAGGTTATTTTCTTAAGTACCTATATGTTAACCTCACATGATTTCCAGACATGAAGATAATATAATGATAGTCATTTTTGTGAATAATTATAGGTCCACTATATTATAGTATCCACTATTCCACCTTTACTCAAACAGTATAATTTTGTACTGTCTGAAATACTAGATACCTACCTAGTCGTATAGATTTCCATCAATATTTCAAGATTCTCAAGCGGAATATATGCGATGCATACACCAATGTAAAATCGAAGTTTAAATCACCAAAACCATGATGATGAGTTTTATCCCAACTTAAGAGCAGAACTCACGCCAAGTTCGTCCGTGGAAGTACTGTCACCATGCCGTTTCTGCCGCCAAGCAGTAACTTTGTTCCGGTTTGAAAGGTGTGGTTTTCGGTGAAATTACAAGCACATGTTTTCGGATATTAAAAATGCTGGTACAAACGAACTGACGTGCCCACACACGGAAGCGCGCAGTGTGCATCTAACGGAGCAGTTTTTGGCGCACCACGTAGCGTCGCGTAGGTGTCAAATAATAGGCCCGGCCTGGGCTGATAGAAAGAGCTTGTGGCCTAGCAACAAAGATTTCAGATAAAGTTTGTAATAATAATACAATATTGGTTGATATTTCACGCAGCGCCATCCATCCCTGGGTGGGAATCGAAGCCACGACCTAGTGCAGAAGGCAGGGTTACTACCATCTATGAGGCCAGTCTAAATGGACGTTAAGTACACATAACCGGGTTTCACCCATAAGCGACTTAGCGGTCGAGTGCGGCCAGTGGCCGGTAAGGGTCCTCTCCCCTAGAACGGCTCGGAGAGTTTTTTAATCGCATTTAAAACTTTTAGGACATTGAAATGAGACCATTTTCTGTATCGAAATCATTGAAAATGTCATCAAGAATCGTGGCCGTTTCTGCCGCCAAGCAGTAATAGCGTTACTGTGTTCCGGTTTGAAAGGTGTGGTTGCCGGTGAAATTATAGGCACATAAGACATTCCACCTACACGTCTCAGTTACGGGTGCATATGGTGCGACTTGGGTCTACCTTTGTCGTACCTAGTAGTAGTAGGGTAGTAAGGGACGACCCGAGTCGCTTTGGTTGTTATGGGCCCAGGTTACCACTTAACACCAGGTGGGTTGTCGGCTCGTTCCGTAACTGAAACACATAAAAAAAACGTTATGACATAAATTTTAAAATGTCTCATGTCAGACGATGGCATATTATATGGTTTGAATAGGTAATCCAATCGACGCGGCTGTGCATTTCTACAGAGTTCCACGGTGGAATAGCAGTTATAGTAAAAATAGTCTGAAATGTATCTTATGCTAAGGAAACGTAGAAGCGAGCACAGAGCGATCAGATTTAAATTCATCTGCTTAAAGTGTGACATACTTTGAAATCAAAGTGAGACAGAATCCACCTCGAAATATAAATGAACGGATGGAGTAGTCCAGACGTTTTTACCGGTTCAGTCTTCCGCTCTCACCAAAAGCCCGCGCTGTCGAGGCCATCTGCGGCCAACAGCTACAATGTCCATTCAAAATAAAAATAAAAATTTTCGGAAATTGCGGATCAGCCAAAAAATACGTACATTATTTACATAATAGATTTGAATACACACTCATGTTTTTACATAATTCTGATGGATCTCCAAGGAGTTTTCATGAAAATGGAATAGAAATTTACCGTTAATTCTTTCATGTGTGGAAGTGGCATCCTATTAGAGTAATGGATATTAGTTCTAGGCAACTAGCGCTAAACTACATATAGCGAGTGATCTCTTTTTTACATTCTGACTGATCTCCAAGGAGTTTTTATCAAAATTAAATGACTGAATGAATTTTTGTCTGTCTGTCTGTTTGTTCCGGCTAATCTCTGAAATGGCTGGACCGATTTTGACGGGACTTTCACTGGCAGATAGCTGATGTAACAAGGAGTAACTTAGGCTACTTTTCCGAGGGGTAAAATAGGGTTGCGTGATAAAACCGAATTCCACGCGGACGAAGTCGCGGGCAACAGCTGGCACTAATATATGATCATCTTCACTTCTCAGGATTACCGGCGCAATCTCCAACTTGGGTGTTCACATAGTTAAGTAGAGGAAGATATGTTGTATGTGTGTTGTATTACTTACTTATTACGTTCTTGGTGAAGGATACCGCCCAGAAAAACAATGGAAACAAAAAAAAATTACCTCTAGGTATCGCGCCTTTTTCTTCAACTTAACAAATGCTTAGGTGCTTATGGGGGTAAGTATATTTAATCTAAAGCGACGCGTCTGTGACTTTTCTTAACCTTTATCAGAATAAAAAAGATGGCCTATATAGCACGGGATAATGTAATTTACTATAGTGAATCAATTTTACACTAAATACTCGTACAAACCGACTGACTTTACTTCTATAATATTAGTGTAGATTACGGGAGTCGCACAACTAAATGTCAGATACTACATAATTTCGATATTTTGGTTTAGATTTTTTCAGTTTAATACGTACGTACTACATGATGATAATAATCTATTCAGTGAATTACTTGAATGTAGAAAATAGAGCCAGTAAGAGCCCTGTAATAGGGAGTTTCAAAACACCCAAACACAACTTATCAGCAGGACGGGCCATTTAACGTGTCCTCCGAAGCACGACAGCGCGCACTCGTGGTCGCCAATCCAAGTAATCACTGCCGTGAATGTTTTAAAACTAGCTTAACTGTTACATATTTTCAGACAAGCTACGCTTCGAGAGCTTCCATTAGTGCACTACAGCTTCGAACCAGGATTATCAGTAAATATAGTTTATCACTTGTTTAGATGGTAAGCATGATTGCTTGATTAGAACCTTGCTGTACGATATGAACCTGCGACCATTGTATTAGAAGTGAGGACGCAGGAATCCCACTGCGTTCAGAATACCTACTCATGAGTAAACAATATATCAGACTGGGGAGAGTCGTCGAAAAAAGCTAGCGCGACTGGTTCGTTTCCATGTTGCTACAACCATAGTACCCAGAGTAGCATCTCGATTGAATTACTGCGTAGGCAAACATCGAAGTCGAGTCGGGTCACGCAGAGGTGACAGCAGAGAGATAATAGTCACGGGAGGCGTCGTCGATGTCAGAGGAGTCGGCGGCGCGGCGGCGGCGGTCTCGGCACGGGCGGAATGCAGCGCGCGGGGCGCGGGGCGCGGGGCGCGGCGTGCGCGGGGGGCGGGCGAGTGCTGCCGCGGAGACGCTCGCGGGCGTGCTGCCCGCTGCCCGTCAGTCCGCCGCGCGCCGCCGACACGAGTGCTTCGAGCTTCGAGCCGCGCAGGACGCCGCACCCGCCGCGCCGCACGCAGGTATGACCTTATCGCGCGCACTCACTATACCAAAACACCCAGCGGCGAAGACGTTTCTGTCGCGTTCGCGTCTTGAAATAGCCGGCGTCGGCACCGGCGACGTCCTCTGTCCGCCGGCGCGGCGCGACGACCCGCCTTCTGCCAAACGAGTCTCCCTAAATACTTGCCGGTCATCGCTTCGGGTTTATCAATGTTACATTATTTGCCGGGTACGGTGAGGTCAGCGCGCGTGCCGAAGTGCGCCTTATCGCGAGGCGGTAGGGTCGCGCGACGCGAGCGCTCCTCGCTGCTGCAACCTCTGTTCTTTGCTCTTGCGTCGATCCATCTTACACTATACGACTTGTGACACAAGACGCGAGCGAAGCGCTAGCGACTTGCCTGCGGGTGTGAGGGTCGGTACTGTCAAATGTGTACAACCGATAGTCGTTTTTAGTTTTCCGTCATATACCTACCTCAATGTTTACCTAAATTATTCACAACCACACATAAGGTACAAGTGAGAATCTGAACTTTTCTCATTACTTATTTTTTTGGTAAAAGAAAAAAGCACGAATGTGCGCGAAACGATAAAATTTGCAGCTGAATGATAACGAAACTGAAAGTAACTTGAAAAACCATAGCGAAGTGCAATGTGACTCGCTCCAACCGATATCGGAAGAACGTAACTATTGTTAGGATTGATGCTTATTGTTGTAGGATGAAGCCGACGTCCACATAGTATTGCAGCATTTCAGCTTGCATTGCAACTGCAAGTTCAACTTTCAGACACTTGACGAGCAAAAATATCTCAGCTTCCACATTTTGGTAAAAGCAGACACTAAATTCCATAATCAGCAGCTCGGTCTCCGTGAAATATTCGTGAAATGTGCGCGGGTTGCTCGGCGACGAGGGATCCGGTGTTCGTCCGGTGTTGTCTTCAGCAGCAGTACTTTGCGTGTACACCGCACCGCGCACGCGAACCTCGCCCTTACCGGGAACGAAACACGCCCTATTATGCCGTGATGCCGCGCCGCCACTTACTACACCCTAGACGCATCGTTCAAAATGTTCTCGACCTCGTATCACTCGTGCTCGAGTCGTTCTCGCTTTTATAGCTGGTGGCTGTAGGTGTATAACGGCGTACGTCGCACGCGTCACTTGCAATCATTATGAAATGGGATAGGAGGGTTGAGATCCCCGACTCACGAGAGCGAAGGTTAGGGTGGTGGGTGAGCGGCAGGGGTGGCGGCACTCCCTGCAGGCAGGAGTACTCGACCCGGACTTCCAACAAGGATTTGCTAATGCTGCTTTGCTCAGGGGTTGTCGAAAAAGTCAAATAACATTTTGAGTCATCGCTGTCCGCTACCGGTTTCGATAACGATACCAAAGTCAAAGTCAAAAACTTTATTTCCATAGAATTCATTAAGAAATGGCTTGGAAACGTCAATAATATTCAAATATAAGGTCACGCGTACTTATCGCTAAGTTTGACGCCTGTTCAAACCCTATCCGACCCTCCATGGGCAGAACAGACAGAAACCCCTAAAGGAGGGCTTCCTTTTTTTCGCGATCATGATCCTTTTAACAATCTAAGTACTTAGATCTACGTTACATTTATGACTACATAAAATACTGAAATCAGATATTATCAACAACAATAGTTAATTGAAAAAAGTTGTTAAGTGGTATTGTTTCATAGATAGTTTCATGCCAAGCTCGTGATGGGCTTATGAGATAAACAACTTGAGATTTGATCACACTTTGCCAAAAACCGGTAATTACTTAGGCTCGCACGAGTGAGATCACATCCCACTCAATTTCCCTTTTCCATAAATACGTCGTATTTTGTTTGGCAGTACATTATTTTCCAGTTCGTCTTATAATACCGACCACTGCATGTCGTGTCGATCGTCGCGTTTCGTTGAAACCATAATTTCTTCAACACTAAGCAGTAGCGTGCCTCGCTGCCAACTAAGCAACTTATTAAAGTTAGTAAAACGGAACCCACAATAATAATCACGGCTAGTGTTGTTACTGGTGGTTTCTGATAAATTACATACATCCCTAACTGCGAACCGGGGGGCAGATGAATCGAAGCACAAAGTCTGGGTTCGATTACGACAAAGGGGATAAAAAGTCTGAAAACAAATAAATAATGATGAGCAATTAAAAAATATTTAAAATAGCACATAGTATGATAGTAACAAAATGAAATTAAGTAATCATTATTTACTGATATTTGAATGTTTGTTCTCAGTTTGATTACTTACGAACAGTGTTACTTCAACGGGTCTATTCAACCACGCGCGTTTTCACCTTGTATTTCCATAGTCTCTGTCGACTGCAAAGCAAAACCTAGTGCTGACAGAGAAATGCCCGACAAAAATCCCTCGGCCGCAATAGAAAATCAAACATTGAACTGGTGTAGTTGGCTGCGCCGGCCGGTGCGCCTGCATTAGCCGGTTGAATAATTCCGTGGTGTGTTAGCGCACCTCCGCAGCCGTCGTCGTTGGCGGCAGCTGCAATGCAGCTGGCACGCTCGGCTTTTGCTCGTTTTGCTACACACACACACACACACACACACACCAGTCCATAGATATAGTAACATCGAGTACCTACCTACCCATAGCAGACACGTGGGACGAGATCGGCCAGTTTGAGCGCTCGCTCGCTTCTCTGTACTTAATTATATCTGCCGGCAGCATTTTCTCTGATTCAACGATGTGATGTTCAGTCTTTTTATATAGTTCTTATACACTTAAGCTATGTAAAAGCCTATATGGTAAGACAGTTTAAAAAACTTCGGTTTCTTCTTTCCATGGTATTTTGGTAACACATATATATATAATACATACATATAGCCTACGTTTATAAGTAAGCTGTACTTTAGTTATACAACCACTAGCGTTTTCAGGGTAGAGCGAGTTTCTTCAGCGCCCTGTGGGTAACGCAATTATATGCAACAATTCATTTTCTACATCCGTAAAGTTGTAGGGTTTTTTCCTAGTTGTGTCCAGATTCGTGCCCTATTATCAACAGACTATAGACGCAAGGTCCTAGAATATTATTCAACATATGCTCACATTTTTTCTCCGAAGGCTGAACCTCAGCAAATCATGATTATCACAAGTTGAATAAGACGCCACGTAGGAGATAAACGTTCACAGGAAGCCTTAAAAGCGTATGATTCAAGAGACGAGATGATACGGGCCGCACTATATACAAATAATCTAAAAAAATAAAAATGAGAAAGTCTTTAGTTAGAACTCGGTCTTCTTCTTCGAGTCACCGGTTCTGTCGAACCAGTGTGGTGAAAGGATTGTAAGTGCGCCTCAAAGAGGCTCCTTTCGTGCACTCGACACATGTCTTCGAATTTTTAGTTCTAGGACATGTCGTGAGAACTCGGTGTAAATAATATACGTTGGTAGAAATATTAATACCTGTATTAGATGATTAGAATAATATATATTTATTGCAAAAAACGCAGCAAAAAGTGAGATATGCATCGCAAGGGTAATAAATAACCTTATAATATAATATTGATCTATTTAAAATGTGTGAAATGTCATGTAATTTTTTACATTGTCTTAAAACTGAATTGAATTTTCGGAAGTTGCGTCTGTTTTTTATAAACAGACGTAACAAAAAAAAAATACCTTCCACGCAACTAGAAATGAATTTTTTGAAATCAGTTTGATCCATGATTTATTACAATTATTTTTTAGGTAATTTAATTTGGTCGCCCTGACGTGTTGGTAATTTCGTTTGTATAACATTGTTGGCTGTCGGGTTATTGAGGGATGAATTACTGGTAGCCGAGTTATTCGTGGGCAAACAATGACCGCCACCAGCTCATTTCTCGTCGCGTCTACGATCCCACAATAGTGTAATCTACTAGTGAATAGTGGCCTAATAGGCTCTGCCTACCCTTTCGGGGATGAAAGCGTGAATATGTTTATGTACGTAACTTTCTTTTTCATCATCGAATTTATACCTTTCGTACCTTCTGTGGCGTGTTCATGGAGTGATAGTGACCAATGGCCGTACCTATGAGGACTCAAACTCATTGGTACTGGCCTCATAGCTCAGTTGGTAGTAACGCTGCCTTCTGCGCTGTAGGTCGTGGGTTCGATCACCCACACCCACCTAGGACAAACGTCTGTGTGACGAACACAGATGTTTGTTCTGTGTCTGGGTGTTATTATGTATTATATGTTTATTTACAAAAAAAATGTATTATATCAGTTGTCTGGTACCCATAGTACAAGCTATGCCTAGATTGGGGCTAGGTGGCGCTGTGTAAATCGCCCACCTATTATTATTTTACCTGACTTCAGCATCGTTTTCCGTCTGGTGCCTAGAGCGGCCGTTGATCTCGCTTTAGTTTTAATTTCCATAAAGCAGTTCAGATTACGCAACGTTGCCCATATATCTGCTGTTAGGCATAATGCGCCTGAGTTCCATGTATGGAATTTTTCGCTTCTTATTTTGTTTATATTTTTCTTACCGACACAAGTCTGTTAAAAGTTGATAGAAGCAGCGATCGCAGTAGACTTGTGCGTAGCAGGATTCCACGCTGTGTGCGTGCCAGCAAGCACTTCTCAAGCCATTGTTCTATGAAATCATAACTGGAGATGAACATGATGCCCGTGACATATTTAATTATTAATAAAAATATATATATAATATAATATATATAATAACAATTTTAGTATTAGGTAGGTAAGTATACATAAAGAAAAAGTGTTTATCTTAGTAACTTTATTGGTTTAACCAATTTGTTCGACCTTAGCCTCTATGAGACTCCCAATCTTCTCAGAACATATATGTAACTAGCTGTTGCCCGCGACTTCGCGTGGAATTCGGTTTTATCACGCACCCCTATTTTACCCCTCGGAAAAGTAGCCTAGGTTACTCATTGTTACATCAGCTATCTGCCAGTGAAAGTCCCGTCAAAATCGGTCCAGCTATTTCGGAGATTAGCCGGAACAAACAGACAGACAGACAGATAGACAAAAATTGTAAAAATGTTGTTTTTGTATATGTGTTGTGTATACATCCATATGCACTTAGTAAATAGTGGTTATTTTAATAGGTATTACAAACAGACACTCCGATTTGATTTATTTGTACCTACAACCTACATCGAAATGCCAAAACCACCCCATCGCTATAGCTCAGTCCACAGTGCGTAGGTCTCGTACCTACCTACGTAGATCTTCAACATAATATCCAATTCCACGATTAGCATCAAGTAATGAGATTTGCTGTTAGTGAAATTGTATCATTGCCATCTAATGCTCTGCGGTTTCGTGGAATATCGCATTTCACACAGCGACATTTCGAGAGCATCCTCTTAATTACTGGAACCTAATTAAAAAGGTAACTTGGCTACTATAAATAAAAAAATAAATGACGATTACACAGTCCCATGGTTCATGAGAACAAACATTATCACCATACATCACAATTCAAGAATCATAATTCTGTCCATCATTATCCATCAGTATAAGAAGATTCGACATTTTGTTGTAATTGTTGCTTTCTTTAACGTCGTCAGGCCCAGAGACGTGATTTGCTCACGATCCAATGACGTTTAACAAAGTTACCTTCAGCAACCTTGAGACACGGATCGAGTCAGAATCTTCGTGAAACATTCGCTGTTCTGTAGGAGCGGTCGGTTACGTAAGCATAGTGTGTACGTATGGGTAGGTCGCCGGGCGCCCGCCGCGCCGCCCGTAGGGTCGGATGGTCGAATAAGCGGAGGCGTAGTTGGTATCGCGTTGTCTGTGGCCGAGGTCGGGCTCGGGCGCCTCCCGTCGCGTCGGTCCCCGCAGGCTTGGCTAGGTAGGGGGCTGTATTTTTTTCTTATGCTCGTGTTGTAGTACCGTCCTGACCGTCCTTGTCGATGTTGAGTCGGCTTAGTCGGGCCGGAGATTCAGTCTCGAAACAACTAGGACTGAATTTGGATTTTTTTTTAGTCTAATGAGGCCCGTTGGAATAATCTTGAATCTACGTAATGGTGTTCGAAATTATGTACGGTCAGTTTAAAAAATGGGTAGTTATAAGATTCAAATCAAACGCATCACAGATCCACAGACTGCATTTTCGAAATGTCAAATTAATTGATTTCTCTTGTTACCGTCATGACAGTAAACCATCAAGATTATAATTGTCTATGCTCAAATACTGAATACGATATTTATCAGATTTTTATTTTGATACTTTTTTCTCTTTTAATCCGCTAGGGAGGGAAAAATATGCGCAAGTCTGAAATTAGTTGCATACAGAATTATAACCACAGTCAGCTTTAAGCTGAGTTGAGTTACATACTAAACTCAGTATACTTTGTTGTAGATATTTCTTATACCAGCGCAGCAGCGTGGCGCCTTATGCTTCGACGCGAAGTATTGAAATAACATTCTTCGGCAGTAGGACTGGAACGAAGTGTTCTAAATTCGGTTACTTACTCTACTGAATCCCCTCCACTTTCAAGTCTCAATTGTAAAAAAAAAAAAAAAACGAATGTAGACTTGAAAAGTGTTGAGTTCATCGCCGCTGTTGTTTTCCCACAGATACTCGCTCGACGAGCACTTTCTTACTATGTAACATTCCTTAATGATCCGATAGCCAAGACCAATCTTATACCAACAGAATCGCCAACAATGACATCAAATCCAGAAAATATTTCCATTCGGTCGTGCATTGGAAACTGCGTTACCTCTCTACTTCGGGCCGAGATAACATTATCAGCGATAGCCTTGCTTAGGATTCTGTGAAGCCGCACTTGCTTGAGCTACCTACCTACGCAGTGGTAACCAACCAGAGATTGCCTGTTCTCTGTTATGCGTACGACGTTATAATTGTAATAATATGTTGAAAGTTCGCATATATATTTTAATTTTTAAAGCTGTAACAACACATTGTATTGTGATAACAAGCAATTTGAGAAAATGTTACCAATGATAAACTTTACTTCTTAAACTGGTTACTTACCATAATATTATATTGAATTGATTACCATAATCAATTATATGGGTGGGCAAATACAATTCATCTAAGACAGTGAAACCATAACATATTATTATTTTTTATAGAATATCACGTATCTATTTCACTATTGAAAATCAATTTTGATTAAAAGATACTTTAACTAACAAAAATTTACTTCTATAACGTTAGCTTAAAAATAAAAAAAGTTTCGCGATTATGTATTATCGAAACTTTGATTGCCCAGCCTAACATAGGAAGCAACTCGTAGCATAATTTCAGAACTACCAAATAGGACGAACCTAATCTAGAATCATAAGTCCCAACTCAGCGACTAGAAGCGAACAAGAACAATATCCGACCCAGTGATGTACCGCGTCTGTCCCATAAATATCGTGCTCTTCAGTTGAATGAATGTATCAATTTGTTGCATAAAATGACGAATCCGCTGCGCCATGATTCCCGGTAGAGCAGACTGACGCGACAGCAATGTCACTGAAACGAAAAGAGGTCGCATCCGCGTCAGCCATCGCGCACCCGGCCAACAATGAGGGGCGCCTCCGCCCGCGTCGCCGCTGTTATATCGAACGTAGGTACCTACACGCGCGGTCACAGATAGTCAGCCCGCCCGCGCCCGCGCGCCGCGCCGCCATACCTAATGTTTGTACGCGGCACGTAATGTACGCGTGCTCGTTCGGACCGATTCCGTTCGCTATCGTCGCGTTGTCTTTCCGCGGCTCTCAACAGTCGGCTGGCAACGCACTCGCTTCACAACATTCGCGATGACCTCACTGCCGCTGCAGCCGCGCCGAGCACTCACCACGATATTTGCATGATAACAATGTATGCGTCAACCGCCTGCAACTGCTTGCTTAAGGATTTAGCACATTTTCCGGGCGTTTTCAACTAATCTGTTTTGCAATACACGCTTTTTCTTTCGGGTTGCGAAACATGTATTGGCTACTGACACTACAGTTTATACCTATGGTCTTAGAGTTCAATGTCAAGAACTTAGTTTCATGCTCAAGTGAGCGTATAATATTTTGCCGTAAAAAATGCACCACCGCTCAAGGCGTAACATCAAGAGAGGCAGAATGGATCCTAATTATTGGCACAGATACAAATAAGTAGAGCCGTTGTCTTTGCTATCGCTATTAACAGTGCCGTCACCTAATTGACTGAACTCGTGTATCCACATATATTGCGTTAATTAGCAGAAGTGATGGTTGCGAGTAATTGCAGCTGAAATTGTATGCGATAGAGTTGATAGCGCGTCTTGCGTTTGTGCATAACCGCGCAACACCTGACACTTGAGCAGCTGGCAGCCGGCTGGCTGGGTTAGCTCACATCGAAACTCGTTTTGAAACACACGTCTCAATATGGCGGGCCACCACGGAGTCTCACCATGTTCGACTACCACCGGAGACTAATAAAAATAGGGGCGCCTTTATCTTACACAAACGTGGTGTTCAAATGAACGCGATACGTACGTGTTATGCAGACGTTCGCAAACGAGAATGGAACAACAAACTGCGGTTTAGTCGCCTCTTCGTTCTAATATGAGCTGTCGGGCCGAGCATTTCTCAGAAGCGGTCGGTTGGATGGCTTTGTTGTGGATTGTATTGTGCACTGTGCAGCGGCTGTCCTTTGCTTTGGTCCGTGATCGTGTTTTTTCCGTGTTGCGAGCAGGCAGCGTGCCATCGCACAGTTGTTTACCTACTATTAGTACCTATGCGTAGGTATAATAGGTAGGTTGGGTCGTAGGCAGCGCCGTTCGTGCAGCCGAGTCGACATCGTCGCTCGACCCTGATAATTTGCTGCGCTTATGTTACTTCAACGGCTTCTTGCGACACGTCGCGTCGCGGCCGCGTTCCTGTGTTTCTAGTCCCTACCGCCACACCGTGTGGGTGAATGATTGCGCACGAACAATTTTGTTTCACTCTCCCAATAAGTTCGACGGAAACTTTTCGGGAATCATTATTGGCAAAAGCGATAATCTATAGAGCGAGCGTGAAATATGACTAAGAGTCATTACATAATTAAAAACTCACTTTCGGAGTATAACTTTCAGGCCACCAAGGAACTTTTAAAAGTATGTCGCAGTATAGGGAAACAATATCTGTATAAAAACATATATTGTGGTTTCAACAAAGATAAAAAAATATATAACAAAATGAAGCACACGAAAAAAGGAAGTGCTACTTTAACAAGCATGTATTTTACATTTTAACTCCCGATATGTTGTAGGTATGTTTGTTTAGGTCAAAATTTGCAATTGAAGCTTAGACCAGTTCCCTCTAACTGATTCAGCTGAACTTTGGAACACTTCGATGACAATGCAATAGTATGTTAACAGCCCTTATGGGAGGTGAACTCCTCAACTTCTCGACAAACTCTGCCGTGTTTTGCCTCTTGACAAGTATACTTTATGCCCTTGGTGGTGACGATGTAAATGGTTATTTTGAAAAAAATATTTTTGAACAAATCTTACGTTCTGTGGTCATACATTTTGTAACTGTGACGTGAAACACACCTACTGTTTTAGGTCTCACTAACAGTTTATTAATCGAAAATGAATTGCCATGAAATGTTTAAGCATGGTGTCAGACAAGCTGAATTGTGGTTTCATTTGATTATAATGCCGCGGCACGCTCCTTGATACGCTTAGTGGAAATCTTCTCTTACTTTCAATTATGTGATTACAACATTAGTAACATTTTTTATTATCACAGGATATAGAGCTCTTACAAAAATATAGTTTATTGTATATTAAACATAATGATTTTAATAGGTAGATGAAATGAAAAGTTTTGGTTTTTCCGAAAACTAATATTTAACCATCAATTTCTCAAACGCAGTTCTTGTAAAGCTTTATTACTTTATGCGTTCAAAATGATGTAAAGTATGAACAAGTGAAGTGTGATGTGGATGTGATTAACTTTTCTCATGCATTATCCCACACGAGTGATTCGTACAGTAGGTACCTGCTTATAAGAATTTCTTTAAGTGAAGTGTAACTTGTGGTACCTACCGACGCGGGACGGTCGTATTGGCCGAATCGAATGTTGCAGGCGCGGATTTTTTTATTCAAGCAGACATGACCCATGTGTTTAAGAAAACAGTATAAGCTACCTCTAAATAAAAAGCTCTTAAAATCTTCCTTTGAGTCTCCAGAGGTGTTGAAATCTCTGAAAAGTTTTAGTTGAGTATATAAATTATTTTTTTGATGTAATTTTGAAATCATGTCGATTGGCTTGTGACAATCTTTACGAGCTTTGAACTACGGGCAGTTTTCCTGTGGAAAATTTAATATCTTTAATAATTCCACAAAACAACATCGCTTGATATTATATTATCTTTAATTTTCTTTTTATACCTCAAGTACCTACATTTTCTTTCGCAGCAAACCTTTGTTTTCTTAGAGCTTCGCCCACACAGTTTTATAAATACATACTTGCCACATCCACATAATTTTCCTTATCAGAACTTCAGTCAGAATGATTGGCTCATTGGTCATTGAACATAATGCCAGATATATAATTATCCATTTATCAGGTGTTAAGATGAATGATAGGATTCGGGGAGTTCGGATATAATATAAATTAATATTGGACAACATTTCACACAGTGCCATTTAGCCCCAAACTAAGCAGCTGGCGCGGCGCTATGGGAACAAGATAACTCTTAGAATATCTACTTATATCGTCCACCACTGGGCTGTGAGGCCAGTCAATGTATATGTATACCTATCTTATACATTGTGGATTGGTTGGTAATTTATAAAGCTGAACAATGAATATGTACTAATCGGAAACAGTCGGTAAATCACCTATGTCTGCCTAGTTATTGACTAATTACGAGTAAATTGTGTATAGTATCAAAACAATCCGGCATGATTGCGTTCGGGCGCGAGTCAGCTAACCGTCGGACGTCCGTGACACCTAAACGAGCGAGCAGCACCTCTGCTATCTGGTGGTTAGATAAGGCGCATTATCAGCGTGCGGCGTGCCTCTGCGCGGGAGGACCGGAGACACGAGAGTGGTTGCGGTCGGCCTTTTGTTGGACGGATGGCGCGTCGCGTCGGGTAGAGCCGCACATGTTGCGGAACGTGGTTCCGCGGGGCGCGGGGCACGGGGCGGGTGCGGCGGGACCGCAGGGACGGCGCGGCGTCGCCACACCGGCACGCACACACCCGCGCCGCCGACACGACGCCCGCGCCCGAACCGCCGCGCCCGTCGCGCCCGCCGCGCCGCCGCCGCCGCGTCACGCCGCTGCGCCTTATCGCTGCCATCTATAAACGAGCGAAGCGCACGCCACACGCCGTTCGGTACGAATTCCATTTGAGAAGTCGCCTCCGTGGACGGCGACACCGCGCCAGCTGCACTGCTTTGTGCGCTACGTGCGCGATCCGCTCGCCCGCTCCAAGGTCACCTTAATTACCAGACGGACCTGTGACACTTGCTCGTTAACACGAACCGTCGGTCGTCTATCTATCTAGTAGGTATATCTTTACAGTACGAGATGGCGGAGTGTCGTCATCGATTGTTCTCGATTTAGGGATCATTGTTTGCGGTGCGCATAGTGCCCTAATTACAACAGCTCTCACTACCGCCAGTGCTGCTGACGTTGCCAGAAAGCGTTAATTATCTCATTCGATGTCTCACTAATGAGTAAGCGAATTGTCGCTGTAGGCATACTTTGAGATATAGCTATTTCTAAGTACATACCCTACGTAAATCACGTGGAATAGGTACCTGGGCATGGTTATACATCCCACACTAGCAAGGGCAGGGCAGGGTGTTCTTGCGGCGACCATCTGTATCGATCCCGGGGGGTGGTGTGGGTCGACATCCCGTCGCGTCGCCTACATCTCTGTGGAGCGGCGGCTGTAGCTGTAGCGAAGCTTCCGTGCAATCCAGGCTAGAGGCTGTCGGGCGGGTGATAAAGGGAATCTGCCTACGTAGCGGCCCCTGGCGGGTGTTCCACGTGGCGTGTTGTCGCACAGCTATATATAGCGCGTGTTGGAGCCGGAGCGACCGCGCCCGCCGCCGCCGCCGACGGCGACGTCCGACGAAAGGTCAATTGGCGTGCAAATTATTTGCGTCGCAAAATCCGCAATGTTGCTGCACCATCAAACGCCGCTATAAAGTCTACTGATAATTCAGACTGTATCTTTGCTTGACTGCTGTATAAAACTGTCAGATGGCGTACTAAATTCGTTTTATCTGCATGATTTAACACTGGGTTTACTGCGTCGCGCTGACGAAGGCGATGGTTATTTAAAGTGATGTTGGTGGATTTGTGGAAATACGTATAATTCTGAAACTACGCTAACAGCGTGCATTGTACTGGAATTATCGATAGTTGAGAAATCCAGTTGTCGAATAATACGCGACACGTAGTGGAGTAGGTATGTTATAGCTGTTGCTTACTTATTACTTAGGTATAGGTATGCAGACATTTAGATCGCAGAACACAAGCGATAATTGGTGAGCACTTGTGGTAGTACTCGCACTCGGCTAACCAATTATTGTGAACGTATTGAAAGCCGAAGTACGTACCACATATCACGAATTTAAAAGTGTGATTTTGTTCCTCTGATAACTAACATCACAGAAAAAAAAGCGAGAATACTATTGGAAAACGCCTTAACTTTTCAAAGTTACTTAAGACTGACGAATGTTTGCATAAAACTATAATTATAACGAATTCTGTATAGGTTTCGGTACCGACCTCAAACACAGAAATCCCGAACGAACAATAGGGAAATCATAAAAGTGCATGTACCTTACCTATCGCTCCCATCAAACCCAATGACCACAGTTACTTTGGTCGGAAACCAGAAAACCAAACGCGTCGCCAAGGCTTTCCCACCTAGCACTTGCTCGTGGTGATTTCTAGTTCGTTTGATACCGAGTCGTTGTCGATCTGTTTCGTGCTTGCAGCTACATATAAGGACAAGAACTGGTTTGAATTCAAGAAGTGGTCAGCGGAGGCCGCCCCGAGGTGAGCGCTTCACTCGGGTAGGTACGCGATATGTGTAGGTTAGTCACGCTCGGAATGCCTACGCTGTCGACTCAGCTCGACTCCTACAAGAACGCCGCAAACAAATGACGAAACAGATACACTTCTATACAAATATGTACGGTGTATACATCACTCACACCGCGCTTGCACACATGTGCAATACATATACATACATCGTGTACCTACACTGCGTACACCGACCACTATGCGGTTTAATGTTGAGAGAGCGGGAGACCAGCGGGTGGCTGGGCGACGTAATAACACCAGTATTCGAGCACTTTACGTATCACATTGTTTTTATGGAATATCTAGACATTACCTAAATCTATATATATTAAATTGGTATTTCAAAACCGTCATACACATGAATGGTGCAGTTTTTGAACCACACAATTGTAGTATATGTAGTAACGAGCGCATACGATGCGACTTGGGTCTTGTCGTACCTAAGTAGGGGAGGACCCAAGTCGTTTTCCTTGTTATGGGCAGATGTCACTCAACACCAGGTGAGCCATCTGCTCCTTCCGTAATTCCTCACAAAATATTATGTCTCCTTGCGTAATGTTGAGTCAGTACACCTCTGACGATCTTTATGTTTACAAACCTGTCTTTTGGGGTATCGAATTCGCGCCCTTGTATCACGCTGCCGACCCCGCACCGCTATGTCGTACATCCTTTGTAGCAAGGACCGTTTAGAAGCATACATTATGAAACCGAGTAGGGAGTTGAAAACAATGCATGCAGATCGCTGTCGCATTGTCAATCCTTATGAACGTAGGCAAAATAAACTTGTTTTACACATCTTCCAATCAGTTATTTCACTATGTGATCAAACAGTTGGACAAATAATGATCCATTCGATATGTAAACTAGATATAAAATTGTTCATTAGTGTTTGATTGTACAAAATTAAGTGCGGCTAGAGCGTAAGCTAATGAGATTACATCCGACATTTCACACATCCTATTTAATATAAAATTATCGCAGTTAATTTCACAAAACATGTGTAAGGAAGCCTTGTGTGACATGTTTCTGCGACCGGTATAACAGCAGAAAAGCGTACGACGAGAAAAATAAAGCGATCGTTCGACTAATATCGAAAGCAAAAGCGTCCTCCGTAACATCCAAATGACTCGTTGGTCCGGGAATTGAACGCCAATGAATCGAGAGTGAAAGCAATTTAGCGGATTATAATACATTTTATGGTAATAGTTTATAATCACGGTCCCATAATTCGAGAACAATTTTTTGTTGTGAGTAGTCGGGTTGACTATTTATAGAGAGGCAAATTGTGCACTGAGCATATAGCACTGAAGTATCCTTATGGAGCGAATGCTATTTTCGTGTTCATTGTGACAAATAAACAGACAAGCGTCACCCACCGCGCGGTGGCTTGCGTCGGACGGCGCGCCGCGCGGTGCGTGTCGCATAGGTAGACGTCATCGACCGTGGTAGAGCCGGCGCGGCATCCCTGCATCCCCGGCCTCCGCCGCCGGCTGTGCGGCTCTATAAATACACAGCAGGTGTGGTAAGCGCGCGGGGCATGCGGGGCGCGCGGGGCGAGGGGCATCCGCCTCTGCAACCGCTCGCAGCGGCCAACGGACCTTAGCGACGCCGCGCCATATCGATTGCGAGGGCTCCCCCTGCGGCGCGCCGCCTCCATTGTGCTCCGGCTGGGATGCCTTCTCCGGTCGTTTCCTGCCTCGGCCCTGTCGGCTTGTCTGCCGGCTGCCGTCCCCGCCTCGCCCCCCTCGCCCTTGTCCCACGAGGACACGTCCGTCCGGCAGCTGCCTCGTACCTACTCAGAGTAGCATGGCGAACGTATTACGTCTTTTATCCTTTTTTTTTGTACTGTGAGCCACGAACATAATTTTACATCGAAAATTTGCTTTTAATACTAGACAATATTATACATAGACTTGCATACTAATACAGTCCCTGTGCCATGTTGTAGCGTCTAATGACTCCATACGAAATGTCGTTGTACAGGCCACCAGTTGAATGTTTTGTTCGTGACGAACTTGAATAAAACATACATATGAAACGTGTATCTACTCCTTCCTGCAAAGTTATCATCATATCAGCGTCACAAAGTTAAGTTTCCTTCCGAGTTTCCGATCTGTTCACTTTTGAATACAAGTTAAATAGGTTACTACACTAAGCTACGAATCACGAATAATTTTTATGGTAAACAAAAAAAATGCTGATTCGCAAAATTTGTAACCAATACTTTTACTTTAGGTTTATAAACAATCTTAACACTGAGTTTCGCAACCTGAGAGGGTGTTAATATGTATTATGTTTGTATTTACAAAAAAAAGGTATATTAGTATTGTATCAGTTGTCTGGTTCCCATGATACAAGCTATGGTTAGCTTACTGGGGCTAGATGGCGCTGCGTGAAATGTCCACCTATATTTATTTATTTATTATTAGTGAGATAATTACAAAACCAACAACAATATGTGAATAACACGATAATTACGAATGTGATCGAATCAAAGCGGTTCTTCTTCTTCTTCTTCTTCTTAATTGGAAAGCTGTTCTGGTCAGATAATTAGATTTATATCCGATGTCAAATATGATTGTTATTTCTCTAAAAAAAACGTATTGCAAAGAGTATGTATATCATTATGTAAGTTGATGGTAAAAAAATCAAAGGCGCGATATATCAATTATTATTGTTTAAAATAAGCAGCCCCATCTAGTTACCAATTTGGGAGCTAAAACTGCAATTTTAGTTTTATGCATGGTTTAATTCAAAAACGGTGATTGGAATGAAACATAGGTAAAATAATTAGCATATTGTTGAAAAACTTTGATCAGTCGATAATTTTTTATCAGTTTTCTCTTCATGTTATTTAAGTGACGGTACGAGCTGACGGCCCAAGTGGTAACCGCCGCCCACAGACAACAGCAATACGAAGCAAGTCCTCTCCATCAAAGTGCGAGATGACTCAAGTCGCCTTGCGTTGCGTCCATCACCCCGAGACGGGGATGTTACGTCTCATGCGCCTAAAATTTCACAACAATTCATCATTTCTAGCATTTTTTTTTAAAACAACCTTGGTTGCAGTATTTTTTATTTAATCATAGTTTTTTTATAAACTTTTCCATTGGTTATGACTAAAGCTAAACGCTTGTAAAATTTCAGCGTTGTAGGATTATTCGATTTTTTCATTATGGTTATTTCATTAAAAATAGGTTGAATGACAAAAAATTGTAGAGTAAAACTATATAATATATATAAACTGATTCGAAATGTTTAAATAACGTCCCTTTCATTTGATACCCATCTCGAGCTTATTTAATACTCGCTATAAACTAGTGCCATTGTTTTGTTTCTAGTCAGGTATAGTGATATATTTAACACTAAGTTTCTCATGTCGCTGTAATTCAGGTATTATTTTTAACTAGTAAATTCATTGCACTTGAACGCGATCTTGAAAAAAAAAAATGGTTGTCTGTAAAGTCGGTTTACTGACGATAGTTGAACGTGACAACGTCTTAAGAAAATACTGATGGAATGGTAGCATTTTTCACTCAAGTAGGAGAGAGACGGATGTCGAACGCTGCCGAACGCAAAGGCCGATTGTGCTTCTTTGTCGCTCGTTCCGCGCTCTCGCTTGCACTTGCACAAGCCTTACATGGAACGCCTCAGAGCGAGGTAACGCCGCATGAGTCATGTTTTTTCGTGCGTGCAGCCGGCTCTATCGAATTATAAGACGTTGTCACGTCAAAAAAGATTCAGTTGGATTCAATAACTGCAGTTAAAACATGTGTTGCGCTTTATTGCCACATATTTAATGATCGTGTATTCCAGATTTTTTAAAAAGTGATTGTTTATAACATCGTAAACAGATTTCGCTCTGCTCCATGACACAAAACATCCTGTAACATCTTATTCCAGTATTAAGTAGTTCAACACAACAATTAGTAACTATGTACAATAGAAACGATGGGCGGTCTTATCGCTATAAAGCTACTTACAGACAACCTTTGGATGAACGTTCCTTCCAGTTTTGGTATAAAACAAAACATGTCCTTGCCACCGCACCGGTACAGCAAAATATATACATTTGTGGATTCCACTTGTGATTAGTTTAATCAAGATTGGCTGTTGTCAGTTGCTGGAAGTTAGTTCGGAAAAGTGTTTTCTGATGGGACGTGCTTCAAATCCATGAAGTTTAAATATGAGTAGTCGTTGAGGAAAAGCAAAAACATTATCTCGAATTTTATCCTTGGTTTTCATAATAGTTTTATGTTTATTTGAAACTCAAGGTCATTAGTAAAACCCTAGTAACTGTTGTAAGTACCGATATAAATAAACGAATTGGAACTTGCCGCCCTGCCTGGAACCTCTCAGGCATCATTACACGGAGTCTTTCGCATCGACCGTAGAGTTAATAAAGCTCAAATTCATGCGAACATTTGCACCTTATGTACATTTACATCAAGTAGCCTATTACGATCGTTGAATCTCTTTTGAAGCTTGCCTCGGCTGACACTGCAATCCAACGATTTCAAATCTTCTTGACTGCTCGGAAAATACTAATTGGTGACGGATGTTTGTTAATCTTGCTTTATTTAGGTAACTCTTTACATTAGGTGATGGGGTAAACCTTTGTTAATGCTTCTGCGCTCACTAACATCGAGGCCGTGCATATGACGTGATAACGACGGAGAGCAGAGGCTCATTAGGGAGCGGAGGTCGCTCGTCGCGGCTCCCCTGCTGTCGTCGAGGACTCTAACATCACGTCGGTCGGCGGCGGCGGCGGCGCGGGCGGTGCGGCCCGACGACCGGCGGCGACCCTCCGCCGCGCCGCCCGACCGCGCCCACGCTCCCTCAGGCTCGAGCCCGGCGCGGCGCGGCGGCGGCGGCGCTTCTGTAGCCGCCGCGTGCCGCCGCCGCCGCCCGTCCTGCCTGCCTCATTCGGTCGGCGACGGCCTCGCGCAACGCACACGTGACTCGTGACGCTCTGTAACGCGCCGCGCGCTCGCTCGCGAACACCCGCCCGCCCGCCCGCCACCCCCCGCGCCCTCCCGGTACATTTAACCGACACCGAGTATTGTTTTGTTGCAGCGGAGTATGCTACAGCAGATGTCCTCGTCGCTGAGCGCGCTAGTCGGCGAGGTCACAACTATTGCGCGCCCTTTCGAAGGTCGCTTCTCCGTCGACGTCTCTTCCGAGGCATCGTCGGACGCGGCCGAAGAGTACGAATTGCCACAGTGCAAAATAAGAAGGAACTATAATTGTGCGAAGTGCACTTTTTACACGCAAAATCCGCGCGCTTACCTCGTTCACACGCGAGACGTACATTTCGGAAGATTCAAGATATACGAGTGTCAGTTTTGTATTTATGCTTCGAGGCACCAACAGAAACTGTTGAGACATACAAAGATGGTGCACGGAACGACGCCGCCGTCGCCGTCGTCCACCGTCAAACTGGAGATGGAAGTACCCGCCGAGGGTGCAGCGGAGAACGTGGAAGATCTGATGGAAGAGATCGAAGAGTGCGACGATTCGCAGATAGACGTAGACGAGGGACGGAACAACCGCGCCGACGCCGACGCCGACGACTCACAAATATATGCGGTCAGAAGTTCCGACGCCGGCCTGCCTAAGGATAAAGGACGTTTCTTTTCATGCGACAAATGCAACTACGTGACTCACATAAAAGCGAGGTACATGAAGCACGTGAAGTACCACTCGATGCCGATGATCAAGTGCACCATGTGTGATTTCCGGACGCCGTACAAATGGAATTTGGACCGGCACATGAAGAACCACGGCGGAAACGGGAGTTTCGTGTGTTCCAAGTGCACATTCACGGCGGACATCAAGCAGAGTTTGACGGTGCACGAAATGAATCATCACACGCCGCCCGTGGGCCAATCGTCGGCGAGCCGCCGCCGCAACCGGGTGGGAGCCAGCGACCTGACGTCCGCGGACGCGGCCACAGTGTTCCCCAAGGAGGAGGAGGGGAGCGGCGACTCGCACTCCTCGCACTCGCACTCGCACTCCGTCTCGGTGAGTGTCACCGTGTGTTACTAGCGTTCGTTTGCCGCTCCGCCCCGCCCCGCCCCGCTCCGCCGCGGTGACGTCAGCGGCTTCTCACTGTTATCACGAGCGCACCACACGCGACTGCACTAAGCTCGGCCTCTTGCGCCCTCTTGCATCATGCTTACAGTTCTGCATGTTACTTAGAGTATGCCGTTTTGCATGTTCCTATTACACTTCATATTGTTTACCTGTTTATCCCTATCAGTAGAGTCGAAGATAAACCTAATTGTTTTTTATACCACTAACAAGGAACTTACTTATTTATAGTAATATTTTAAACGAAAACACTTTCATAAGTTGTGAATTTAACATATGTATAGACAAGTAGGTACCTAAAGTATGTTTGCTCATGAACAATGATAGAATATTATGAACTTAACACTTTATTTCAATTTACTACTTTATAAATCAAAAATATCACTGAATATTTTTTGTACCGGGAGTTGCATTTACGCAATTTGAAGTCGAGAGCGTGTCTGTGATAATGCAGCGACATAAGGACGGATGGGCACGGAAGTCTCGTACATTATTGTGTGTCGGCCCTAAAATGTCACGATTTTTTTTTTGTCATCATTGCGAAACGAGCAGATGACCCACCTGGTGTTAAGTGGTATGACATGGACGGATGGGTACGAAAGTCTCGTATGTAATCCTACATCGGCCCTAAATTTTTTTTAATGCGATATTGTTTCGGAACTAGCAGATATAGCCCATCTGTTGTTGAGTGGCAACGTATGCCATAACAAGCAATATGATGAATCCTCCCCTACTTACGTACAACAAGACCCAAGTCGCAACGTAACTGAGACGTGACGATGGAGTCTCATTTGACTGTAATTTCACCGGAATCAGAACTTTTAAACGGGAACAAGTATCGCGAATACAATGGGTTGGCGGCAGTAATAGGTATAGTGGCAGAACTTACCCGGACGATCTTGGCTTAAGTTCCACACAAAAAATGTATATTATTATCGATAACTACGGGAGCGAGAGGATATAATACCTAGAGCACATCCATTGGAAAGCTTTTAAACGGTGATATATGTATATGTAGGTTATTGGAGTTCGGGAATTTTCGGATGAGTGAAATTTTGCTAAGTGGATTTGACTTTTCAACAGCTCATTTTTGCACCATATTCGTCTGCAAAAGTTTCATTCATACTTAGTATGAGCAAAGCAACTCGTCTATTTAGGAATATTCGTTTATTTTGTGATAGGTTGCATCAAAATAGTGAGTACTTCATGGTACCTACATCATTGCGAAGTAGAATATAACGAAAATAAAGTAGCAATTTTGTTGGTGACAGATAAATTTAGGCGGATTAACGTACTCAAAGGTATAACTAATTGACAGTA
This sequence comes from Chesias legatella, assembly GCA_947359385.1. Classification (NCBI taxonomy): domain Eukaryota; kingdom Metazoa; phylum Arthropoda; class Insecta; order Lepidoptera; family Geometridae; genus Chesias; species Chesias legatella. The sequence goes on along the minus strand of OX375778.1, from coordinate 4,400,620 downwards.
CAACCATAGTATTAAAATATTATTGTAAACATTTGATTATTACCTGTTTTTTTTTTATGAAGTGTAGCTTCCAATTTTGCTCATTTACCTGCCCCACGCAAAGGTCCATCTTAACATATCCTTTAATTACTATAAAAAAAAAATGGTTTGTTTACGAACATAATACCGAAAAGTATATGGGATATTCTGTCACACGACGATTTTTAAGGTTGAATGTGATATTTTAGGTAAAGAGTTCCCTAAAAGTAAGGAAAAATAATCGCCATATAACCATGTATGAAACTTGATTTCACAATAATGTATCATCTTTACGAGAAGACATGTCTAAAGTAAATATAAATAAGCACAGTGACATCAATAAACATAACTGTTCCTTTCCTTTTCCAGGACACTATGGGCTTGCAAGACGCCGAGAGAGATATTGTTAGCTGCAACAGCGATTCTAATGACGTAGCATCCTCCGAAGTCAGTCCAAATAGAGAGGTGCAATCAGCTCAAGACTCACACGGCAATGTATCCCCTCAGTCAGGAAACGAAGACAAAATTCAGAAACAAAACAGAAAAGCCCCCAGGCCTATCCCACAGTTGATTCCGCTCAACACGTCGACACCCAATCAAAACAAAACAACGGGCGAACCGCCTGCGAAGAAATTCAAAGAATCGACATATTCGGAGCTGGCGTGCAACTTTGAAAACTTGCCCGACGACATCACTTTGATACCAGTGAACAACACGCCTAAAGAAACCACGCTTCGTAAGAAAAACGAGTCATTTTTCGACAAGTTGAAAATGAGGCTACTGACAGAAACCGGCGAAGAAGGATCACTTAAATGCAAAAGTTGCGGTTTCGAAAGCAAATGTTTATCCGAACACTCTGTGCACGAGAAAAACTGCGCGGCACAAGCCGGCCGCGTGATGATGAACACTTCGCATTCCAGTATGGGCTCGACTCGCTGCCAAAACTGTAGACATCGATGTAAATCTAGCGCAGATCTGTATGTACACATGCTTACTTGTGTCAAGAAAGAAAACCAAAATACTACAGAACCAAAACGCGAAAGCAATGAAGCGTCGACGTCCAGTTACGACAAAGATGCAGAACCACACCCCATGGAGAATGTAGTTTTTGTTTGGAACAACATAAATGAAGGCGTTAAATTCGAAAGACCTCTAGACATTAACATCAACGATGACTCAACCATGCCAGAGTCGCAAAGAAACTATGATTCTGAAATCGTTGACGAAAACGAAGGTATGAATTTATCGCCTAACAGTTTGAGTCTCGGGAAGAATGTTTACAAATGTCCCGATTGTAAGTTCTGGGCCGCCACAGCGTCGAGGTTCCACGTTCATATAGTGGGTCATTTAAACAAAAAACCATTTGAATGCTCACTGTGCAAGTACAAGTCTAACTGGCGGTGGGATATAACGAAGCATATTAAGTTAAAGTCTGCGCGAGATCCGGACCATAATGACGCTAAAGTGTTGATGACTGACGAGACCGGAAGAAGGAACTACAGCAAATACAACAAGTTCTTAGCTGTTCCAGTATTCAATGAGAATGGTGAAAACGAATTTCACTACATCGATCAGAATACAACAGTCGATGCGTCGATGGATTTGGACGAAACGTTAAATGATTGTAACGATGTGATTCATACGTCTTACGAGATGCAACCTCTCAACTTGCAAACGCAACCGGACGCAACGGAGTTCAAATATGGACACATGGAATTTGCTACCCTCGAGAAGAAACCCAAAAAGACTATGTGGAAATGTAAAAAATGCAATTACAAGTAAGTATTCAATAATAATAGGCTCACAGCTCAGTCTGCCTTATGCGCTGTAGGTTATGGGTTCGATTCTCACACAAGACAAACATTTGTGTGACGAACATAGATGTTTCGACTGTGTTTAGGTTTTAATATGTGTCATATGAATTTACAAAAAGTATATATGTATTATATCAGTACCAGACAAGTTATATCCATGATACAAGCTATATTTAGCTTACTTTGGAGCTAGATGGCGCTGTGTGAAATGTCCACCAATAATTATTCCTTATTTATATTCAAAAAAGTAATATTAGTAACAAAACATTCAGAACTTTCAAATTCAAATCATTTAGTTGAACAGGTTAAATAAAGGTCTTAATAGGTAATTGAGATGCACTGTCATCTGCCATCAGGCGTACAAATTATTTAGACATTACACATATTTATAAAAATCAATTTAAATAATGACACATATTCGCAAATTCACAATTAAAATAATGATAATCCGTGGTTAATGCTGTAAACATCAAAGTACTATAATAATTATATTCCTTTTTCGTACAAAGTCACGTCAACTAACTTACCTATAACTTGTCGCATTTCCAGGGATTGTTCCAAGGAGGCGTTATTGGAGCATGTGAAGCAGCATCAGCACTCCAAAGTCGAGTGCACCGAGGAGTCGGCTCCGAGCGGCAAGAAGGCGGACGCGCCGGACCCCGCTGACCTGGCGTACCGATGCGGCCACTGCAACCAACTGTCCAACTGGAAGCACGTCATACAGGTAACTAATTGCAAATACAACGAAAATGTTGCCACATTGAAAAATACAACGAAAGTGTTGCCACAGTGTTTAGCATCGTCTTAAGTTAAAGGATCAAATTTAAAAAAATAGTATCGGTAGAACTCGCCAATTTCACCCGGGGAAGTACTGCCTTACCCATTTCTGCCGCCAAGCAGTGATGCATTTGCGTTATTGTGTTCTGCTTTGAAAGGTGTGGTTGCCGGTGAAGTTCCACCTGCACCTGCGACTTGGATCTTATCTTACCTAAGTAGGGGAGGACCCAGTTCGTATTGTATTTGTTATGTGCAGAGGTTGCCACTTAACACTAGGTGGGCCATCTGCTCATTCCGTAACGATGTTGATTAAAAAAATATGCTCTCATGATTTAAGCAGGACATTATAATAACTACTATATAATTAATAATTAAAATAACAGTCATTTCTTATTACCTTTGTAGCGATAACTTTTATGTAAATATGTTTCTTTGTGTTGTACGTAGTTTTACTTTTCTTGTCATAAAATAACGTAAAGAGGCCATGGCCCACCTGACGATAAGCAGTATCTCCTGTCCATAGAAACAACAAATGTGCAACTTTCGTTTTCCCATACCTACGAGTACTTTAGTAAGAAGTCGGATAGACCCAGTCATATCACGTTTCTGACACTTGAAAATTGATCCTCTCAACTCAAGTGCCTGTTAGACCATACTCTTCAAACCGGAACATAGCAACGTGCAAATTCTCGTCGGTAGAAATGGGTTAAAAGTTTCTACTGCCACAAAACTGATGATGAAAATGATGACTGGCCTCATAGCTCAGTTGGTAGTAACCCTGTCTTCTGCGCTGTAGGTCGTGGGTTCGATCCCCACCCAGGACAAACATTTATATGACATTTGTAACATTGATGTTTGTTCTGTGTCTGGGTGTATATGTATGTATTTACAAAAGAAAAGTATATAAGTATTATATCAGTTGTCTGCTTCCCATGACACAAGCTATGCTTAGCTTACTTTGGGGCTAGATGGCGCTATGTGAAACGTCGACCAATATAAAAAAAATTAAAAAAAATATAGGTAATATACCTTTTGTTTTTCAGAGACATTGTCGATTGAAGCATGACGGCGTTATAAAAGTCGTCACCACGGTGAAGCCGAAACCCGACCCGGCGCCGGCAACAAACACTGAAACATACAACGACTACTGCACCAAGTGTCCGTTCAAGACTAACGACAAGAAACTACTGATAGAACATTTACAACAACATCAACCTTCGTCGCAGTCCATTTTCAAATGTTACTTCTGCCCTTACTTCGTCAGAGATGAACAAGATTTGATACAACACCTTTTACTACATGGTATCACCGACCCGGAGGATTATATCTCGAAAGCCATGGGATGCAGATCCCCTTTGCCCGACTCGTCGGCTCTTCACGACACACTGGCTTCTGCCCCAGGTACCACGAAACGCCACAAGTGTCACGAATGTCCATATGAAACCAACAGCAAGTCCCAATTCATGTATCACGAGCAATTCCATAGATCTACATCGGCTGAAACCCCCTACAAATGCCCCGAGTGCAACTACAGTGTGTCGAAACGACATTTGCTTCATCAGCACCTAAGAGTTCACGGGATTATTTCTAAGAAAAATGAAACCGAGGCAGAACTAGAAGCGTCGACGTCATGCCATACCAAACCTGACAAATCTGATAGTTTCAGCGAAGACATACCTTACGTATGGGTTTCGGCAAGAAATGAATTCCACAAAATGTACAAATGTCGCTACTGCTCTTATGTGAACTCGCATAAATGTAAAATACCAAACCATGAGAAGTTGCATTGTCTCGGTTTTGAAAATAGCGAAGTGATCATTTACAAATGTTTAGAATGTAAAATGAAGTATGATAATGCCGGAAGACTGGCGGAACATTCCAAGAAACACGGTCTTCTGTACGGTCGCATTTACAGTACCGTCGAGGAAGACATTCCGGATGAAGATCAGATAGCTAAACTTCGTAGAGTTATTGAACTTGAGAAAAGCACCGCAGGCGATGATTCGACTACAGAAGATAACGCAACAAATGATTCCAACGAAATGAAAATACTGTACTTCTGTCAGAAATGCCCAGCCAGATATTTTACAGAAAGTGAACTCAAAGCTCATGAAACATTCCACCATTTTGCTGATGCAAACAAATGCAAACATTGTGAATTTTCAGTGCGGGAGGAATCCGATTTAGTCGTCCATCTGTCCGTCCACTCGGATGAGCATCACATACGGACGAACATGCTGAAATTCATTCATATTTCACACTCCCATTACAGAGAACCACGATTAGAAGCCAACCGTAATATCGATTCTTCAGACGTCAGCTGGTCCGTTGCAGTGAACCTCAAAAACGCTGAAAATACGGAGCCGCAACAAAGAAAACATGCAGATTCGAAAAATGTACCCAAACAATACTATTGCAAAGAATGCCCGGCGAAATTCTTTAAAACCTCTGCGCTCACGTACCACGCGGGATTGCACGGCGGTGAAGGCGAGCATAAATGTAAAAAGTGCAGCTACTCCGTCAAGAACGTCGGCAATTTAGCTAAACATGAAGTTTTACATGAAAATGAAAATAAAAACGCAAATTGCGATTACGAGTCCGGCGATGATATGGACTATAAAAACATTCCCCTCTCGGGAACAGACCTGTTCCAGAGAAAAACTGAAGCTCAAAAACGAGTATTGATAGACAAAGACAAACTGGTTAAACCAAATGACCATTTCCCGCCGGTGCTCCAAGCAGATCCTCAATTCGGTTATCTTATGCACGGCAATCCCGAATTTATATATCCCACTTACCTGAAGAATGGACGTCAAAAGGAAAAACGATACAAATGCCATAAATGCCCTTCAGCTTTCGAAAAACGTGAGCAGTACAAAATACATCTATCGCTCCATGGCTCGAAACAAAGATATAAATGCGAACTGTGCGATTATTCTGTAAAATATTACGCCAACTACGTACAACACATGAGGAAGCACCAAATGAACGATGAAGCACAAGCCGAAAGAATGAAAGGAAGCAACGGTGACCCAGTGAAGGAAGAAGTCAAACAAGAAGAAAGCGCGGACAACATTACGCTGGCAATCAAGACAATGCCCAAGGGAACGCCAAAAACTGACTTCCAACAGTTCTCGGTGAGAGATCAGCAAACCCTTCGCCTCTTACAACTGAAGAGGTCTATAAATAATGGCGGGAAGGATGCTACCACATGTGAAACGTCGCCTGCTAAGGAGCGCAAAATGCACATGTGTCTCCTGTGCCCGTACACAAATCAGCGGCAAGACGCTCTCACCAATCATTACAGGAGGCATGACGAATCAGATATTCTAAGCGCGGGTAATCATAAATGCTCCTACTGCGACTTAGTAGTTGTGCAGTCACATTTCTTGAGGGAACATTTGAAAACACATTTCAACTTCAACAAAACTCTCACTCCCGAATGTTTTGTTGCTAACGAAGACGTTAGTTTTACGATATCGAAATTAGATGAAGAATGTGAACCTACTGATCTCAAATTAGATATGAAGAAGAGTTTAACGTGCAATGATGAAAAAATATATGTTAAAATTAAGACAGGAGAACTTGTCGTGAAATAATTTGTTACCGATCGATGGTCTAATTCTAAACGTTTTACTGTCATGCAAAATCTCTAGATAGAGATTTGCAAAGCACGCAAATCTCCAATATCTATTATGCAATGGTTTTTCATTCATTAGATACGTCGAAATACTATACTAAGAGTATCCGGTAACATCTTATTTTAGGAGCTCGACACACCGAGTGCGGTGACCGCGGCTGCCGAATGTTTCTTCTGTTTCAGACAATAGGCAAAAACAGCGAGTTTTATGTGTGGAACTCCTTAGATGTGTCTAATGGGGTGGAAATCCGGCATGGCTAGTTCAAACTCTATAAATTCTATCCCTAAATGTTTCGTTTTTAATTTTAATTTAAATTAATTATTTTAGGTATCCTATTCGAAGCTTACACACTAAGCTCTTGAATTAGACCATTGTTTGAGTATTTAGAATTAGTTTATTACCATAATATAAGATAAAATACTGATAATAATATGATTAGGATTATTTTTGTATAGTGTATGCCAAAAGATAAATATTATTTTAACAATAAGTACACCAAAGTGTAACTTGCCATACTAGATCATAGCAATTTTGGCCATTTTCTTAAATTAACTATTCGGAATTTATCAATATAGCAAGATAGGGTACCGTAATTTAATTCATATTCAATTCTCATGTTTTCACCTCGATCAAGAAAAAATCATGACTAGTCTTAAAAATATGAGCAACTACATTATGTATTCTATGATGATTTCAGTTTTAATGTTTCATAGCTACAAAGTGTATTATGATTTTAGCTGATCATTTTAAACAAAATAATTAATCATGGTATTTTAAATCTGTCAAATTCTAAATGAAAGTTGTTTAAATAACGTGTTGACTATGTGCCAGTTGTTAAGTCCTAGGGACGCAGTCTTACTTTTTGAAGTAACAAATAAATCATTAAAACCAATGTGAGTTTCATTAAATGCATTTCTATATGGTACACACAGTTATAAAACTTAAGTAATAAACCTTGGGTGCAATATTCCCTTAAGCACATTAATTCATTTAAACTTAGTTCCAAGTCACATTATCTACTTAACGTAATTAAGCCTGAATTGTATCGCTTTTTAGCAGCTGAGCCACTGTTTAGTTACAAAGTTTATTGCTTATGCTGTATTTTCTATACTAATGGTTACATCCATTTGTAACAATATTATTATAGCACATTTTGACTGGCTGACATTATACAGCCTAAACTGCTGACCCTATGATACTAGATTTGATGGTGTGTTTCTTATGGGACATAGATACATGCTAAATATGGAGTTGTGGAAAAAAACATCCCCAAAAGGGTCCAAAAAAGGAACTAAGTATGGAAAAAAAATGCTGTCTTAGACACCATTGGAAGTAGATCTGCAAAATGTTAAAAGTTATTAATTAAGGGGTGTAATTGTTTTAGGTCTTGAGGTAGGAACTGGACCCAAAACTGAAAAAATCGAGTATGTGATGTATCGAATTGTGATTTTGTTCAGTTAATGAGTAAAAATTAGTAAATAGACTGTTAAAAAGAAAATAAAAATCCAAATTCAAACAATTAAAATATGAGATATTCAGTGTTTTAATGAATAAAGGAGTCTTTCAAAGTGTCTAATATAAAGGTCAAAATCGGAAATGGGAGACATATTAGTGTCCTTTTCTTTTTTTTATTAGGACTACTAGCATGCATAAAATGAAGTAATTAATTAATTTATTTATTTAATGAACACCAACATAACTAATGTTAAGCCGACTGTATACAGGCAAAAGTCAGTATGTGAATAATGACTGGACTGAGTGGATGAATAAAAAAGTTGCTAAAACATAAGGATAAAATCATTCATACATTTGTTAATGTAATCCAGAATATGATGCCAACATAAAACTAGTAGATGTCCAACTAATAAGTAATTACAATACCAGGCTTAATTAATAACCAAGAAGGTTATGAGAGAGACACAAACTTCATTTTCAAATGCATATAGATACAGCAGTATCGCTATATTACCATGTAAATAAATCTACATCTAGTGATAGATTAAAAAGCAGCTTAGCAAAACTTCCAGCGGTTACCACATTCATTGCAAAGTACAAATGTGGTCATCGGTTCATCAGAACTTCTGGTCTGCAGCTGATTGTATGTACAGTTCTTCTTTTTGCATTTGCCACACTTGAGCATTTCGGTTTTGGTTCCCTGGACAGTAGCTAGTTGAGCATCATCTATGGCTTCCTTGATAAACTTTTCACGTAATTTCTTCATTTCATCACTGGCCATTTCTTCGGGTGTCATTTTAGCGAGACGTGATGCAGAGACCACCCCATTCAAGTAATTTGTTCTAAGTGTAGGATTTTTGGGATCTTTTAAGTTGGCAACTCTTGATCTTACTCTATTCTTATATCTCATGTCAGTGTTTTTAAATTCTGCATAAATGCACTCCTCCAGCTCTTCAGCCAGTTCCTCTGGGGTGGCGCATGAGTTAGCACTATCCGCAACATCCGTTTTGAGTGCTTGTGTGAGAAGCTCACGGCATTTAAGACGCACAGCATCAGTGGTGTTAGACTGGGCTGGAAAGGATGCCGGCAATTTCTTGTCTTTCTCTTTATCATCTTTCTTATCTTTGTCTTTCTTAGATTTGGATGAGCTTCCATTATCTTTTGATGGGTTGCTTGGTGTTGACAAAAACTTTTTCCAGTTTTTAATGAGTGTCTTGCACAGAGATATCACTTCCTCATCTTTGCTGGATTTGCGTAAAGCATTCACAGTCATGCCAATCCTTGTTTTGGTTAGAACTTCCAAGTTTATAGCCATAGTTTGTAATGCTTTGAGCAGTTCCAGAGCTTCTTCTTGACCCTAAAACAAAACAATATCATGTTGAGGATGTTAGATATTAATGCTAAAAGTACTGTTATTTGTCATTTATACAGTGTACATTCATTACCATCAAAAATTATGAAGATGTGGATGTGAGATCTCACAGTATAGATTTAGGCTTTGATTTATATCACCTACCGTTCCATCATCCGAAGTCATTTTAGTCAGCTTTTTTTGTATCTTCATAACATCTTCTTCAACACTCATCTTAGCAATAATTAACTGAAATTAACGGCTTCCCGCCTATTCTCGTAATACAATTCACAAAATTAATGCGCTATCGACCACCACACCGTAAATGATACTAAACCATCCATAGACTATAGTTTTTTGACATTAGCAAAGCTTACCTAAACATAGACAACACACAACCACAGTTTGACGTTCAATGTGATGTTTGTTGCTTGATTTGATGTGCTTGACATTGAACCGACAGAAAGCACGTACCTACTAAGTAATTCAAGAGAATGAATTTCCGTCTAGATGGCGCGGAATTCAACGAAAATGAGTTTGACCGACGTTAGTTTTCATCCCGATAACCGGCAACTATCTTCTGTTGGAGTAATACATTAACAAATACAAGGAATCCTTCAAAGGCTGAGATGAGAATTTATCGCAACTATTTTGGTTATTATTTTCCAAACTCAGTGGAAGAGCATGTTGATGATAATACAATTTCTATACGTAGGTAGGTATATCCTACCATATATACATATACCTACTTCTAAATACAGGACATTCAAAGATCATAAATCATTATTAAACAAATTATATTTGACAATACTACCAAAATAATATTATGTAAGTGTAAGACTCTACCTAACTTGCTACAATAACTTTTCAACTGTATATTAATATATTATATTATATATCTGTATGTATGAGAATAAAATTTTGCAAATTTGAATATACCTACTTTTTCGACCAGTTAGGAACAGCATCGCAATCATGAAAGTTGGTTAATATCATTAAATATATTATACTACAACATTACCCATTTATAGTAGTAATCCTGTCTTATTGAAGACGTCGACACTAGTCTCACTCATTAGGTAAGTATGTACTGGATTGAGTGTAGAGCAGATTTGATTACAGTAATGAAACATCTTTTTGATAGTGTTTTCTTATTTTATAATATTTCGGCCACATCGCCACACTATCTTTATCTTTGTCACTAATAAGATTTTAGTCGAACGGTGATCAGAATGGCCTTCTGCCCTTCCAGCGTAGTGCGTCCTTATAAAGCATCGCTTTGCCGGCTTCGTCGTTTCAGTCGGTCTTCGCGTAGGCACGTGCCAGTCGTGTGATAGATTTGTTCAAACAAAGGTAGGTCCAAATAAAAATTACCTAAATTTAAAAGAACAAAAAACAAGTTTGTTACCTTAAAATATAAAAAAAATATTAGCATAAAACGTAATAAACCTATAATAATGTGAATTCGAAAATAAGAATAATAATATATAGGAAAGGTAACAACAGAAATTTTAATAAAAAGATTAGACATAACAAATGAGTTATTGCAGTCTGTAATAAATAACATACCCAACTTGTTTAATTTTGTTGAAAATTAGTCATTCGTCTAACGTTTGTGTATATATACTTAATAAGATTTCTTATAGGTTTGATAATAGGCATTTTTATTTCTATATATATTAAATGATCCTACGGTATATTATATAATATTATATTCCTTGTTATATATACCATATTTTTTCACATTTGCGTTATTATTTAGTTTTTAATCTATGTTATTAGGTACCACAGCCTTCTTAAGGTATTAATGAGGGTCCGTATACACTATTTAAAATAATTACCCCAGTTAGCATTTTATATTAATATAAATTAATAATAATTTAAAATACTCGATTATTATATATCTTTGTTGTGAATATTTGTGTTGGTCGCATAACCAAATACCAAACGGCCTATCATTAACAAAACCTATTCTGACTACAGTTACCTTCGTTCGCTATTATAATGTCATAGTTGAATTGCAGTTTCAACATCGCACCTATAACTATCAACGTCCTTTTCCGTTGCCGTCTTAGACGTAGGTCAACACAGCTCAGTTCAACCTTCTCTAATCTATACAAATAAATAAAATTGGAGTGTCTGTTTACAATATCAAAATAACCGCTTTTTACTAAGTGCATATGGATGTACATATACCAAACACGATACATATACTAAAACAATTTTTTTTACAATTTTTTTCTGTCTGTTTGTTCCGGCTAATCTCTGAAATGGCTGGACCGATTTTGACGGGACTTTCACTGGCAGATAGCTGATGTAACAAGGAGTAACTTAGGCTACTTTTCCGAGGGGTAAAATAGGGGTGCGTGATAAAACCGAATTCCACGCGGACGAAGTCGCGGGCAACAGCTAGTTGGATATATATGTGCATTTATGACTACAAATCAGGGCCGTCAATGAATGCTATAGCTGGAATATTTTTTATTTTGTTTATTTTACATATATGTGCAATCGTGGTCATGTTACGCCATTTCACATCGCATGGTGAACCAGTATTCGACAAGCAAGCTTTACCTGAAGATCGGAAGACCATGACCTGCTTTTGTCTACCTCTCAAATAATACGTTCAGTGTTTATAACTACACGAGCGTTAGTAGGTAGGTACTAATATAATAAACAGTGACAGAATGCCTTATTAGCTTAATTGAGACTGTACCATTTGTAGAAACAGTCATATTTAACGTAACAAACGTGTTATTTCTCAGTACAGACTCATTTTGGTCTTTTTAAATTAATTACTACATAGGTACTTACTGTTTCAGAATATTTACGTAAAAAATTCAACCATTCAAAGTCAAAGTTCAACTAATGTGTTGTATACCTATATACCTCTATTGCTATTGCAGATTATTTAAAATAATTCTAATGTATTATTATTTCTACTTTTGTATTACTGACTTATCTAAGTGCATATATTTATGTCAAACGATGAATAAATGAATAAATAAATAAATAATATGACACTATCAATGGTGGTCATTGGCAGACTGATGGGTTCACAGCCTCTGAAGCCATCAAACTAAGAAGAAGGCTGTAACTTGTCTATAGCTACTAATGGTAGCAGAATAAAAGATACAACTACGTAAAGTCACAATTACGTACGTAAATACATTATGTACACACACATGAAAAAAATTGGTACCAAAACAATGCGTGCATTGCTTTAAATAAGGAAGACGCAGTTAGAATAAAAACAGCCTAATATAAATTGCGGATAAAGACCTCTTCCTCTTCCGTGCTTATAATTAATGTGTTTTAAGTTCATCATTTGTTCATAAGATTATAGAAAAAAAAACAAGGTTATTTTACATAAGGGTAATATCACTATTCAATTATTCTTAATTCAATCATCAACTATTCAGTCTGGTTCTCGAAACAGTGCAAAACTACGTCGAGGGCCAAATGCTTCAAAACTTTATTGTACAAACCATTATGTCAATAAATGAACTTTATTATTATAGTTGCAGACAAGTCGTAACGATGATGAAAGCATTCGTTCTCGTCGTGGCAATAGCTGCTTACGCCGAGGCATACTCCTCAGGTGCCCCTGAAGGCGCCTGTCAGGATATGATCCCAAGGCATCCGGTCGCGCCCCAGAAGTCACCGGCGCCCTACACTATCGCCACGAGTACCAAGGTAACTAGGCTAACTAGGTACATGATTACTGGCCTCACAGCTCAGTTGGTAGTGACCCTGCTTTCTGCGGTGTAGGTCGTGGGTTCGATTTCCACCCAGGACAAACATTTGTGTGACAATTATAGATGTTTGTTCTGTGTCTGGGTGTTAATATGTATGTGTATATGTAATTACAAAAAGTATAGAAGACTACAACACCTATTTAAGTAGAATTGTATTTACAACTAGTTACAACTACAGGTTGAAATTACGAGTGGTTGTGCACGACGAAACGTATCCCTCGGGTTAGCAATAAGTTATCCACCAGGGTATAACCAAGTTTTTCAGTCGTCGAAAATCCCCAATCTTTAATAATCTCCACTTGTCTTGGCCTTTATAAGAACATGATATTTTCTAGGAAAGATTATCACAAAAAACTATCAGAATTGATCTCATATTACCAAGTGCGTCACAAAATATAAATTTTATAATGTAGCATCACCAAAGTACCGTTTACGATCCAGAGTAAAGGCAGTCTCTCAGAACAAAGTTACGCTGTGTAACATTGAGAAGTTCTATAGCCGTCATCCCAAAACTCTGCTAAACTGAATGGCAGTGCAGGCTTTGACACCTTCACTAACAGTAAGACTAAGCGAGAACTTTGTATCATCAACATTTCCTTGTCAGAATAACATTACCGTCGTATTTACGCTAATGTCCCGAGAGGCACCTTCTCCGGTCAGACATTACATGGTCTGTGATGAAATGTCTGAGCCAGGAAGGCATCAGCGGTCCTAAGTAATCCCGCCAGAGTTCTGGACAATTCTACCTGGTTGAATTTGACGAGTTGATCTTGAAATCATTAGAAACTGTCTTCTCAAAAGTATTGTCTGTCCACCAGGTCGTGAAAGCCGGCACTGCAATGGAAATCACGATTAGTGGAAAGAGCCCTAAGGACAAGATCCGCGGTCTCCTGCTGCAGGCTCGGCATGGAGAGACGCCTGTGGGCAAGTTCACCCTCGCCCCGAACGAGCCCTTCGCTCAACTCCTCAACTGCGGTGCACCTGGCGTAAGTGTTCCGTTGAAATTCAATTCTTTATTACAATTAAACATAAAATTACATATAATAATATGATGATTCAATTTGTATCTGTTTTATGACATGAAGTCCATTATTGCATATCCTTTTTTTGTATCATTCTAGAAAAGTCTAATGGTACAGTAGCGTGTGTGACGCCAATGCTTTGTTGCCTGGTCCAGAGATAATTATTTCCAAAAATAATTAAGTAAAAGATTACAAATCTTTTTACACTACTTTTTCCAGTTTCTATAAAATAAATGTCGTTTAAGAAAACTAGATGAAGTATGGATATTATGCTAACGAGAATAATTTTTTCCGTGAATATTTCTGATTACAGTTTTGATATTATCATAACTATTGTCGTAATCTTGAAATCACAAATTATGATCTCTTTAAAATCTTCCAAGGGCAATAAAAAAACAGAATTAATATAGGGTTCAGAAAAACTTAAAGTCAAATTATTTACTTAGCTATTACTTACCTACCATACATAAAATTGTTTATAATTATACTCTATGTTGTTGAACTAAGTTAAGTTGCTGTAGGTGTTATATTACTATTTACTATAGATAGTAAATTAATTGGTGTTGATTTATTCGGATTTCGGCTGGTAAGTGCCTACCTACTTATGCCTAAATCAAATCACAGACACAATAGACCTTATTGACAACAAATTGAAATTGATCACGGAAGTCAATCTAACTGAAATTCAATTTCGCTTTTAAAATTGTCTGTAGACAGGTGGAGTGTTCGTAAAGCATGTAAAAAATGAACAAATAAAGGACATTTCAGACAGATGAAGGAAAAGTAACAGATTTGCATTTTTTTATGCCGATGTAGGAACAATAATTAGGTGCAAAAGATGTTGGTTTTTCAGCCGAGATAAAAAAGGCTTTGCCACATTTCTGCCCATTGTTATACGCAAAATAAGAACAATTGAGACACAGCTCACACATAAAATATTCATTGTTGTATTCGATTAAAAAAATGTTTACGAATTCAACAAATTAGCATGCAAATTGATCTTCAGCTGTTATTAAGTTCCCAAAACGGTCGTATTATGTACATAATCTCACGTCAAACCTTCAAATTATATCCTTGGTATAACCATTCGATTTGAGGTGAGGTTAAAATTCTATAGGCCGCCTTGACCAAATTCACTGTGTTGTTACCTACGCATACCTAGCAGTTTACTATCCTATAATAATACCAATTATATAAAATTCTCACTGCAGAACCAGTAATACTTCACAGCCAGCATAAGTCTGATGCGTTTGCCTTGGATTGATATTTTACGTTATCCAACTATTTCGGAAGTCAGCTATAGGCATTTTTTGGGAATGATCTATGTATTTTAAACTGGTTCGTGTAATTATGAACTATTTAAAATACATGGAAGCTCGATTTAGCAATATTTAGAAAGATATAAAATCAGATTCATCGTGATGAATTAAAATTATTTTTAGTTATTTTTATCATAATAACATACGCCATGTCAAACGGGTATGACTTAACTTCTGGGAGCTGTTATTTATTGGCTCAAACACAAATAGGTACCTACCTGTATAACTGCCTTTTAACTTTTGACTTGCCTCACGCCTCAGCTGGTAGTAACTTTACCTTCTGAGCTGCAGGTCGTGGGTTCGATTCCCACCCAGGACAAACATTTGTGTGACGAGCGTTGATGTTTGTTCTGTGTCTGGATGTTAATATGTATGTATTTACAAAAAGCATACATGTATTCTGTCAGTCATCTGGTTCCCATAGTACAAGATATGTTTAGTTTGGGGCTAGATGGCGATGTGTGAAATGTCCAGCAATATTTATTTATTTATATTTATTTTACTTTCAGAATTCAGTCACCCACAAGAAACACGACGACCAATTTGATAAGCAGACTGTCAAATTCACGTGGACTCCACCAGCTAACTTCAACGACGAAATCAAATTCAGGTACCTACCTACCATTGCCCCTGTCTTTCCTTGTATTTCTTCAATACTGCTAGTCGAGTGGTGAAAGAATTTTAAGTGTGCCTCAAAGAGGCTCCTTTCGTGTTATCTCTTCCTTACTAAACATCACTTTGATGTGATTTCGTTGGAAAAGACCAGCTATCTCCACCACCTCTGATTGGTTGCCATCAGCATCCACGTCGAAGAGTTTCATGACGCTCTCTTTAATCTGGTCGGATACCTCGCGAACGCTTTCCAGCTACGAACAGCTTCTCATAATTTCAGTCATCTTGTATTTGGCCAAAGTATATGATGATAATATGCACTGCAGCTGTGATCATAGAAAGACTATGAAGAATCATCCTCGATTATCCACGTAACTATGGTGCCAAATAACCTGTCTTTGGTGACTTTAGTAGGCAATATTTTAATAAACTAGGCACAGTAGCGACTCATGGCCTTGTAATAAGTTCTTGCTGCAGTGTGATGCAAGCCTTAAGTGCAGTCTGGTATCCACTTACCGCGGTAGAGACTTCGTATGGGTCTGGATTTGCGACAGAGTACAACGCAATAAGTTCGCTTGTACTCTTTTTAATTGCGAAAGGCGCTATCGATGCTATTGACATTCGATTATTAAACCACGATATAAGAAAAAAGTTCAAATCATGATGCGATGCGTAGGGTTCATATACCTACATACTTAAAAGTTAGTAATACGCAAGTAGTAATACTACCAATAGTAATACTAACTTTTGAGATAATAATATACCTACTCAGACAGCTAAATTATGTATCTATATTTCAAAATAGCATTTTTCAATCCCTGTTTCGTAATCGTGGGGTTTTAGATGTGACATCTAGTATTTATTTATTATAATAACAGCCGATTCTCACGAAAAATAATTATCTTACTGGTACCGGTTTGAAATGCGTGGTTGACAAGCACATGAGACATTCCACCTTCATCTCTAAAACGTCCCAAGAAGCATCGTATGCACCTGTAACGGGCGCTTATGACGACTTGGGTCTTCTTCTACCTAAGTAGGGACTAGTAGACTAGACTAGGAACCAAGTCATTCTGTTTGATAAGGGTATAGGTTACCACTTAACACCAGATGGATCATCTGACCATTCCGTAACTTAGTAATATAAAAAAATGCAGTTAAACCATAAATTATTTGTTTCAGAGCTACCGTCGCCCTCAATGGTGCCATTTTCTGGGTAGGAGTCGAGTCTACTCCCGTCAAAGTGACTAACTAAAGTGTAATTCATTTATCTCTAGGTAGATAATTCTTTTTAACAACAATCCTTCCATCTTTCGGATACCTTTAAGATATACTATTAATGACTGTGAATATATTTTTATAGAATTGGCTATGTGATATTACCCAATTTGGTTTTAATAAACATATTTTTACATAATTTTTTTTTTCACAAGAAGGACGAGTCTCATTACAAAGAATCCTAAGATGTATGTGTGTATTATGTGCTTGTAGCTATTTATTTTTCATGCCGTTAAGTTACGAAACGAGCAAGACCTGATTCCCATAGCAAAACACAACTTCTTGGATCTTGACCTATACTTATATATTTCTATTTTTATGTTCTTCTAGCTATAAAGTATTCATTGAGATATATGCGTTATTCTAAGCGGAAGCGATTCCGTATTGTACATATCCAGTAGAACTTATGCCAAGTTGGTTCGCTGGAAGTACTGCCACCATAGTCATTTCTGCCGCCGAACAGTGATGCATTAGAGTATCCGAATACTGTCTCTAACATAATTTATCAAAACTGGATCCAAATACATACAAGTCAAGTATGTCCATGGCATCTTCGACACAGGGAAACCTATTGCAGGTGTATGATTGTATAACCTATATTTATCAGGTACTTATCTATAGTTAGAAAATAAAAGACAAAGACAAATTTGTAAAATAATTTATTCAGACGTAGCACCTAGAAACATTCCCCGAGATCCATTTTACAAACTTCAAGTCATCTAATACGGAAATGTTTACTTGTAGTCCATGTCAAGTCCATTCAAACACAAAACTCGTTACACAATAATGCAATCTATGTGTTTCTATGATATCATGTTAATGGAATAATCTAATTGGTATAGCGTTTTTCACGCAATCTACTATATATTACAGATCAGACCGGACGACAATAGAAATATATACCCCAAACACCTACATTTAAATCCCAACAAACTCGAGTTACTTCAAATAGATATGTGAGATATTCATGTCAGAGTTTAAATGTAAATCTTTGAAAAATGCATGAGAAATAAACATCACGAAGCTCAATTCCACTACTTGCTAAGCAATTCCAAATTTCTACAATACATCAATTCGTTACATCTCATACCCATTTAAGGTTTCGACTGTGCAATGCGAAGGCGAAGGTATTTTCGGGATTTCGAAACTATGTTGGTAACAGATATAAAATCGAAATTCTAACCTTGAAATGTCACAATCGAGATAAATAGCCAAATAATAACAAGGCCTGTATGTGAGTGAATTATTTTAATTTGTATTCAAATTAAATTCACGACATGCCCTCGTCGAAAACTGTCTTAAACATCTTAGGGTCACAAGCTATACCGATTTCCACTAATCAAACGCTGATATATCACCTAAAATTTACTTCGTAATTTAGGCCTAACGACAAATAGAGATAGTTTCTTTATATTTAGGTGCAGTAACATTTTATCTAGCCTGTACGAAATGTGACAGAAACTAAAATACTCAGCACATGACGGCAGTGCTACTAACGGGCCCCACAAAGCGGTGCAAGAATCTGCAGTCTATAGATCGTGCTCGCGAAAAACGGAATCCCTCGTTTACGGGTTTCTTGCCTATTCTACCTCAAGGAGGGTCAGATAGGGTTTGAACAGGCATCAAACTTAGCGATAAGTACGCATGACCCAATGTTTTGAATATTACTTAATGTCGTTTGTAAGCCACTTCATTATGAATTCAATGGAAATAACGTTTTTTGGCTTCGACTTTGCAATTTGTAACAAAAATTCTAATCGCAATGAATATGTACAGTAGAGTTTTCATTTCTAAGCACACCAGCTATCGTACAGACTCGTTAGTATTACAATAGTGATTAAGTATCCTTCAACACCAGTACATCGAAGCGATGCATCAATTGAGACGACACAAGTCATAAATGCAGTTTTCCTCATAGTTCTCAAAACATTGATTCATTGTAATTCTGTGGAAGGCAATACTAAAATAAGCAAACCTCTTTTTTTTAAGAACGAAACCTTTTTTTAGCTCTACTTTTTATTTACAAACGTATTAAACTGAAAAATATTCCTAAATCTTATATGTGTGCCCGTTTTAGTTAAATTACACAATTCAGTCACCCCTACGTCAAATTCAAAATCCAAAAAAGAGCTTTTCTCGTTTATTTCTATAATTTCACGTCTGTGACTTTTGAAACAACAGTATTGCAATATTAATTAAAATATAACATACCATGGTAAAATAAAATTTGCCTAAAATTACATACAACCAAACAAAATATAATTTAACGTCAAACGCAAAATTATGTGTATGACCTTATAAATACAATTTAATTCCCAACCATTGATATATATCATATGGGAACATCCAATGAGAACTATTTATCCCCAAACTTAAGTACAACTAACTATAGTCACTAGCAAATATGGAAGATGATATAATTATTATTATATTGCATGAGTATTATTTCTCGTTACGTTACGTTACACAGACATTTCATAGTATTTTATTCCCTACCCTCCTAAGCCCTAGCGGTCATTTTTGAGTACTTAGAAAATAGATCATGTCGTTTGAACAACTTTGTTCTAGCGAAAATTGAGGAAATATAATGTAAAGCTTATTACAAGCACATTAAGTTCAGGTCTTGATGGTGTCAATCAATTTGTTCCAAAAATTGGACATTCGTCCTCAATGACAAGTGCTGTTTTCAAAATTCAGGGCTTAGGAGGCTACTGGATGGCATATACTCATTTCATTGCAAACAAACTTAGGAAACATTCCTTTATAAAGACTCCGTTTCGCTAAATAATAATAATTTTGATAACTTAAAATTCATTTTATTAAAAAATAAGAGAATCATATTCTGCGCACTTTTTTGACTACATGCGAAAGCGTAGCCGACTGTGGTGCCGCCCGAGGCCTACAATGCGAACTGACTATTGGCTATAATGCTATTTTCACATTCACTGTAGCATTCGAACCCACTATCTATAAGAATTCTTCTAAAATTCTAAAGCAACAAAGTAATATGTAAGTAAATAATTCAAACTAAACTTTCAAGTGTTGTAACGAAACATTTCTATTTTTATCTCTCATTTTAAATTCATCGTAAAACATTAAAGAAACAATCGAATTTCCTTATCTCTGTCATCGTCAAAATTTCTCCAGTTAGTATGATGTCCCGTTCTTTACAAATAACTAATCTTTAAAAAATACACTAATCTGTAGTATAAACGGAGACAGCTTATAAATTAAATTCCGTGGAAATAATCATAGGTCATCTTGGTCGCCCTCTTCTCGTCGGACGGAAGAGATCAAGAGACTAAGGTTATGAAGATTACATTTATTCTTTCGAACCTTATTTATGACTGTCGTTTGGCATCGCGGCGTTATCCGCACAGAACAAGATATTATAATTATCAAAATTAGATGTAGTAAATTAATGAGGGCAAAACTAGCATTATGTTACAAAATCAAGAGATTATTCCCTTGGAGAAATAACGTATGAGAGTTGGGTTATATGGTGTGACGCGAAAGTTGTAAGACAGGTATTTTGTCATCAAAATGGATCCTCCATAAATTCCCCGTTTCTTCTGAAGTTTAATAACATATGCGCAAACAAATAATAGAAGACTGGCACATAACTTTCGAATCGAGAAAAACAAAGAAAATTTGCATTCTAAATGAGGTGATTTCATTGCGTCTGTGGTGAAAGTCAATAAATCAATCTTAAACTTACACCGCTATTTCGAGAAATTCATTTATATGCAAAAGAAGATCCAGTTTATTAGTCGAAACGTTTCTGGTGCCAATTTACGGCCGAAATAGATAAGTTAATACATTTTGAGTTGTACGATTGAATATTTCTGTCCTTGTTGTTCGTAAATTGGCATCAGCAATTGCGCTAAAATCACACAGAAATTACCTTAACATCAAAATTAAATAAGCTGGCAAAATATTGATAATAAATAATTCGGTCAAATGAGGGCTTTTCATCGTCATATTAAAGACAATTAACATTTGAAATACGTAATGTTTAAATCACGATAATAAAATGAAAATAAAATGTCACCAACTAGTACTAGTAGTGGTAGTGTTCTAATGGTTATTTTTATATTTGCGATATTGAATCAGTTATGTTTTTTAGAACAAGTTGCTACCAAGAATTCCCCAGAAGCACAGTTGAAAAAATGCACAAAAGGAGCCTCTTCGAGGCGCACTTTATTTTTTTACCACACTAGTTCTAGAGCGCCTAGAGACATGAGTAGTAGTTGAAAGTGTTGAATTTGATATTTAACTTTCTCTGAAACCCTACGAACAGAACAGTGCCATACAATGTCAGGTCTCAAAACACGCCTGTGAAAAGCCATCCTTGTCAAAATATTCTGATCTCAACTAACTAGTAGTAGTTAATTGGAACCAGAGAGCTTCAAGAGAGAGTCAAGTGTTTATAATATGGACTTAAGATACTCTTCTTAAATAGCCACTTATCCATCTCAAACTTAGGCAGTTTTAAGTGCTAATTTACAAATACAATGGCAGTAATTAATTATGCTAATTAGCTGATGTTGCCAAATGGTATTTAATTTACTCAAAAGTCACAAAAGTTTTTAGGCTCACTTTGACCTACAAGTAATGTAACATTTTCACTTAAAATTATGAAAGTATCAGAATTAAGTTGAATTAAGTCATTTTGTGTTATCTGTCACTCTGTACAGCACGGCATAAAGTAGCATTTCCAATATAATTTTGTTGGTGAAAGTATACTAACATACTAAGATAAATGTTATTCTAGCAACATTGGCAAGACATCGTCATATTTTTGTGTTATATCTATGATACTACTACAAAAAAATCTGCAAGGCAAGGAAGGACTTTTATGATGATCAGTATTTTAATGAGTTTATAAACTTTAAACTTACTTTTGCTTTTTGAAATCGGAAATCATTTGGTATTTTGCATCTACAATCTACAGCCAAATAAATAGATTATGAGAATGTTCGAAACTAAATCATTGGTATAGATTAAATGCACTCAAATTTAAGTTTCTTATAGCTAAATATAAAACATCACAGTTAATACTGAATTATTAGTAAATAAATACATATAAATTAATAGATAGCTAACATTGGTTCTGTATGAAGAAGTTTTGTCGCTTGAGCTGTCTGAATAGAGAGATATACTTCCCTGCGGCAGATGTGCGGGGGACCACATATTGTTTGCAAAACAGCTTGGGGTCCTGAGCTTTCTCTGAGAGCTCACCGCAGTCCAGCGCTCTAAGGAAAGCAAGCACAAATGTGAAACAGTTGTGTCTATCTTCATTGTAACGGGAAGCCTCCCAAAGCGGACTGGAACTGACCTGAAACATTAATACAATAATGATAAATAAATAGTTTGAGAACAACTTAAGAATATTACTTGTTCAGTACATAATATCAAATGCAAAATAAAGGCAAAGAGGAAATAAATATATAGTAAATAACAATGATTTAATTTCAATTTTTAGAAAGAATATTGTATGTATAATTTTCATCAACCATGCCATAACTTAAATTGTCACCCAATGAGAGAATAGCTTTAGCAATATACACAGAGTTGATTGTATTGCATTACTAAAATTCACATGGTTTTTAGAGATATATTAAATCACAATAAAACATAAATTTATTTATATTTTCATATTTATTCTTCAGTCCTATGATAGTTTTATTGAATCTATCTGTTCGTACAATAAACTGATTGTGTATCAGATCTTTATGTTTCATAGTGCTTCCCACAGTTTAGTAGGATAGGACCCAAGTTGTACTGTTATTGTTATAGGCTGAGGATGACACTTCACATCAAGTGGGCCACGTTCTTGCCACTCTCACATAAGTATTATACATATGAATTAAAGTGAGTACCTTCAATAGAATGCCGTCCCATATTTCATTCCAGAGCTCATCAAATTGCTCCAATAGGAGACACTGGTCCCACTCAGAGCCCGAACTGGTGCTGTTCCATTTCTTAGTTGCAAAGTCCACACCTCGGATGCCTTCTTCACTGAACTCCACTACACAACCTTGCGAGTTAGTCACTCCTATGTGCAAGTCTTTGGAATTGTAATAATCGCTGAAACAACAAAATGAGAACGTGAATACAGTGGTATGACTGTGTTTACGTTAATCATTTATGTGTAATAGATGAGTCACAAATTCCCAGTAACAGGATACCAAGACTTACTTGAGGAAGTCCCCGTGAGTTGGCTTCATCACAATAGCGCGGGGGTGCTGCGAAGCTTTCACAAAGGGGTAAGGAACCCTGAAAATAAAACAACCCGCTTAGCAACAACCTTCAGCCGTTATTAACCAACGGTTATGTAAATAATTTGATTATACGAACCTGAATGGCAAGAGATTGTAGTCGTATCTGTCGAGTTTCTCCTCACAAACTGGACACATTTCAGGAATTATAGTGCAAAACACTTTGTGGTCGCAATGGTGGAAACAAAGGATACCCGGATCCATTTTTACACAAAGATTATTGCCGCTGACTCAATGAAACCTATATCTTGAACACTTCCGTTGTAACCGTGTATCTTATTAGAAGCGTTGAGCAAAGTAAGTCTTCGGGTAGTAGCAGATTTAGCTCATAACCAAGCAAAAGCGATTCAAACCACTAAAACTATTGTTCCACCTTTCACATCTTGTGAAACCTTGAGGGACGTTCAAACAATACGCCATAGTGATTATTTCATCATCAAATTATCAAGTTGACATTTCCTTTCAAATACAACAAAACAACTCCATAAAAAAACAAAAACATAAAATAATCATTATTTCAGTAAATTACAAGCAATTTTCTTATTAAAAATATGATATAGTTCGGTTAAACAAAAAGTATATAAATTTAAGTAACGGTTAAGAAAGGGAAATGTACCTTCCGAACGCACTTAAGCAATAATTTTATGATTGGACGAACGTGAAGTGACATCTGTGAACAGATGACTCAAATTAAACGACGCCATTGGCCTATTGTGTCTAATTAGATTCTGATTGGATTAAAACCTGATGACGTATGAAAATTTGTGGAGGGAGAATTCAAAACTTCCACGTACTAAGTTATCAACCAAAGCTTCTTCTGTAGTCACTGTTTGATATTCTATCAGTTAATGTTTTATTGTTAATCGTCATTGTGCAATTATGGAAAAAATATTCTTTGCACGTAGTCTTCCATTAAATTTAATTTAAGAATAACTAACATCAATGAAATACGCATGTAGGTGAGGACTAGCGAGCCTTATTATAAAGAGCTACAGATATTATAAAGATAGATTATAGCAATCAGTAGACAATCTTATATCTTTAGGCATTTTGATGGTAACGTACTTTGAAGGTTTGTTTTGAAGATAATCGCGACATAAGCTCATACGCAATGAGTTTTTGTTTATTGTGCCCACCAGGTCTATCGTCAAAAAATCTTTCTCTCGCATCCTGCATTTGTAAATAAATAAGTAAAAGAGGGGTAAATTAATACGATTTACGTATTAATTAACATTTTTTTACTAATTGAATTTGGGCAACTGTATAAAAATATTAAAATTACCTTCCTACTTATGAAAATGTATCCACATGAAAATCATAATGAATTCATAGGCAAAACACATGAGGCGCGTGAAGGGCGCTTGACGATAGGAATCAGACGGATGGTGTTGGAATTTTATCAATAATTTGTGAACTGTAAAGGCAACGCAGGCTATTGTGTACTAATGTTGCCATGGCTACGGCCCGTGGCGGTAAACCACACCTATACAGACCCAGTTTCATGTTCCAGTGAGTGACGAATACTGACTGGAACCTACATTTTGTAGCTCACAAAATATCTACGCTATCATCTATGATTGTAATTATCAATAATTTGTAACGTGTAGGGTTTTGAATCCCTTGGGAACTGTGAAAGTATATATGCAGTATGTTTCTCCTTGGTTTCTGAAGGAAGTAATAGACCAAGCCTGACCAAGTAAGTTGATTAGTTAAGTTCACGAAAGGTCATCTATATCAGTGCCACATAAAGCATTGTCCCATAGATAGTGTACCTATTTTTTTCTATTATTTGGTTCCCAACCGCTTACTCAATGCCAAAGATCGCTTAAAAATGTTTATGTCTCTATATAGTTTCAAATTAAATGCTATTAATTGCATAATTTAACGCCGAATATCTAATTGTGTGATCAAACATTGCGTAAAACATCATTGCAGATTCACCATGAATTTATGCCTCCACTAAATCATCAAGAGAATCATGACTTCCAAAAGAAGCAAGGTGGCTTTGCGAGTGGCCTGGGGATTGCTGGCTGTCTTCAGAGTGGTCTCAGCCGGCGTTTCATGCCTGAGCAACCCTTGCTTTCACGGGATCTGTATCGACGATATAAATAGGTAAGTAAACACGCCGCTTGTCCAAACTCCTTGTAGCAAACCGGATAATTCAAAATAATGGGGTGCGGGTCGAGAGACGTGTCTGCCGTCCACATAACCGCCCTAAGGGTCAGCGAAGGCGGACGAGTGGCAGTGAATCTAACAATTTAGTAACGATTTATATTCTTAATACTTAGCATTATTAATACGAATAGATATGGCAAATTTGAAAGCCAATTTTAAATATTTGTTGCACATGGCTACTATAAAAATGTGTAGCTTGTTTTAAGGGAATGAGTGCATTGGGATATTTTTAAAATTACAACGTTTGTATGTATAGGAGCAGTATCTACCGACTTATTCACTTTAATTCAAGTACTGTATTATCAAGCACGTACAATATTACCATAACTGTGGTTATTTATTGTGCAAAATCTTGTCCTTTTCAAATGCTCTACAAAATAACATATAGCAATATTGAACTCAGTCAAATTTATATTTATAGGTATACACTACACAGGACAGAACTGTGTACTGTAAACGATATACCTACTCTACAATATATTGCTACATTCCTCTAATAATACCATAAGTGATCTGTGGTAAACGGTGTGGGTTCCACAGCGAATAGTTTATTTAATTGTTTATTTTTATGTTAGTACTAACTGTTAGTTTAACCCAATAAAAATAATAATAATATACGCTCACTTTACTAAAACACACTTAATTTGGTACGGAGCAAACCGCCCTCCCATCGCGTGACGTAGCCTACCTCCAGTTTATGGGGTCACAGTACGCAAGCGGTGCCAGCTCCACAGGTAAAGCGTCAGTTCGAGGGGAGATCTAGCCTGCGATGGATTCCTCAATGTCTTTACGACGTTGTTACCAAATGTGATATCAACACGCGATTCCAGTTCCGCTATTAAAAATACTGACGAATTTTTTAATGGAAACTAATAAAATGATTGGGACTAATAAAATAAAGCGTGGTGGTACTGACCCCAGTTTCAATCCGGAGGTCGCCGGTTCAAATCCCGAAGTGCACCTGAGTTTTTCGATTGAAAAATTTATGTGCGCGATACCACGTTCTCAAAACGGTGAAGGAAATACATCTTGAGGAAACCGACATGTCCTAGAACTAAAAATTCGAAGACATGTGACAAGTGCACGAAAAGAGCCTCTTTGAGGCGCACTTAAAAATCCTTTCACACACTGGTTCGAGAGAACCAGCGACTCTAATAGAACAGAAACTTTTTAGTAAGTATCTCCTACAAATAAGATTACGTAGGCACTGCTCGTGTCATGGTGAATCTCTCAAACTTGACTCAACTTGAGTTTGGTGAAAGGATTAGAGTGTGCCCAAAGAGACTCCTTTCGTGCACTTGACACATACTTTCGAATATTTCGTTCTACTCGTAGGACATGTCGCCGGTTTGTGTCCACACGATGTTCTCCTTTAACGTTTTGAGAACTGAGTGATTGATTTTGACTTTATCGTTTTAGAATAAAGTAGTACTGCTTAGGGCGTAGGTATATCAAAATTTTTGTTCACTTCTGGATTTGAACCGACGACCTCCGAATTAAATAAAACTCGGGGCCTGTACCACCGAGGTGCCACGCTTTTAAACAGATAGTATGCGTCCACCAGGCGGACCGGGTCTGGCAACTTAGCAATGGCTAGGAATTGATGCAGTTTTATACAGTGTGCATTTTTGTCTAAAAGCCCGGCCGGTGTAATGGACATCTAACTAATGCACATATAAACTGCCTTACGTTCACGATTCCAGTACGTATTCCTGTTACTGCGTTGATGGCTACACCGGCGTGCAGTGTCAGACTAACTGGGATGAGTGCTGGTCGGACCCCTGTCAAAATGGCGCCACCTGTTTCGATGGGATCGCTTCATACAACTGCTCTTGTCCGGAGGGGTTTATTGGTATGTTTACTTTCACTCTGTAATCCTTTTTTTTTTATAAATTTTGGATTCTACCTAAAAGTAGGTACTCTTTTATTGTTCTTTATTCCGCTCAGGTCCACTTTATTCCGCTCCGCTCCAGTTCATTACACTCCACTTCAATATATACCTAATGTACGTGATGATTGGCCTAAAGTTGCCATAGTGGACTCTGAATGTGTATTCTGTGTGTTCCTCAAAATTGCGTTACAAATTTTTGAATTTTTTTAAATCTGTTTTTGGTTTGTATTTTTTAATCCATTTCTTTAATCCTGGTTTAGAGTGGATAATCGTTTTTTTTCCCAGGGGACAATTGCGAGACCAACTACAACGAATGTTTGTCCAATCCGTGTCTCAACAATGGCACTTGCATCGACATGACCAATGGGTACGTCTGTTCTTGTGTACCGGGCTTCTCTGGAGAGCATTGCGAAGTCGACATCGCTGTGTGCAATAGCAGTGAAGAAGTGAGATGCTACAACGGAGGGCAGTGCATCGAGGGGCCCGGTTTCAAGTACTACTGCAAATGCCTACCAGGTAATAAATGCATCAATTATTACTACTAGCGGTGGATCTTGGCAACTCTGAAGCAAGTTGTAAAAGCCTAAATATATTTTTGAATTGAGAAAATACATAAACCATTTGCATGTGAGTTCCCAATTTCGGTCTTCAGTGCCGCAGTAATCTTGTAGAGATCGCAGGCTAGTGACTTGTTATGTATTTCAGGATGGGCCGGTCCAAATTGTGACAGTCAAATAGACGAGTGTGAATCCAATCCGTGTCAGAATGGCGGTGTTTGTATCGACGTTCATGCTGACTACATGTGCGCATGCACGTTTGGTAAATTACTTAAATCCACTTTAAATAGGATATATTATTATTATTATTATGAGCCTGCATCGTCCCACTGCAGGGCAAAGGCCTCCCTAATCCCCTTCCACTACTTACGATATAAGTATAATGTACCTTATATTGGACTGCTAGGATGCTTACATGGGTGGCTTGGCTTACCTATGATTATTTTTCGTTTTTTTTTCCAATTGTTATGTGATAGGCCCAAGTATTTTTTTTTATATGGGTAGACCCATATAAAAAAAAATACTTGGGACTTTCCCTTCTTAGGTATTTAGGTAAGTCGCATCATATTACGCCCATTACTCTGAGATGTGAAAGTCGAATCACACCCTTCAATCCGAAACACTGCGATTCGGAGTTTCGGATTGAAGGGTGGCGTTACTGCTCGGCGTTAGAAATAGGAATGGTGAAAGTTCTTCCTCAAATAAAGTTGGAACAAATTCTAGTGGCTGTAAAAAGCAATTCATATCTGCAATTCCCGAGACTGACGTTACGTAAATGAGTAGGTATCAAGGCCATGTTTCGATATGTTTAAAAGTCTATTGAAAATTTGCCTTTCCCCAGGATTCACCGGCAAAAGTTGCGAGGTCCAGATAGAGTTTTGCGATGAGAACGCTTGCAGCAACAATGCACTTTGCCTGGTGGAAGATGGAGTCAGGGTCTGCTATTGCGTGCCGGACTTCCACGGGGAGAGATGTGAACTTCAATACGATGAATGCTTACTCGGTCCGAGGTACATTAACTAGAACTAACAAACACAAATCCTAGCACATCTACGACTATATACCTTATGTTGAGGGCATATATGGCCAAGAGAGTATCAGACCCAGATTTGAATCAAAGCTAAAATGCGATCACTTTTTTTGGAGAGTCAGTCTTGCATGAGTACAAGTGGTAATTGTAAAACTTAATTACTTACTTAATTTTTAAACTATTAATGATTTTCTTGTATTATCAAGGAGTAAATGAAGTTTGTGTTTCGCAGATGCGTAAACGGCGGCACTTGTATCGACGGTGTAGACAACTTCACATGTTCCTGTCCCCCAAAACTCACCGGCCCACTGTGTGAATGCCTTATTTTAGAAGACGGCTCATTTGATTGTGAATACATTGCCCCAACCACTTTACCTACCCAATCTGTTTTCACTACTTTCCTGTTCGACAATATAACTGCAGATGTTGTGACAAGTACCTCAGTTGGTACCAATGATAATATAGCAAGAACTATTACAACTGATGATGGAATGTCTAATGGAAAAACCACTGGTACAACAGACGTAGGAGAAACTGCAACAACAGAAATAATAGCCACAACTAAGACATCAGATGTTGTGACTACAATTAATACAGAGACAGCTGTAACTGAAGAATTTATCAAAGTAACTACACCCTCTAGTAACTATAGGACAGAAACAACTACGGAATACACAACAGCGGATAAACCTCTTACAAATATACCTGAAGTAGATATCACTACTGAAAGTGCCACAGTGAAAACAACTGAACAGACAGCAGCAACAGTAGACACTACAACTGAAAAAATTATAACAGCTATAGCCACAACAGTTAATGAGATCACTGCTGAGGTGACGACATACCCTAGCAGTGATGTTACGGACAAAATGTTCACAGATACACCGACAGAACATTCTACTGACTCCGTCACTCACCCGACATCCACCACTACGGAAACTGTAGAGGCTACTACTGGAACAGATTCTGTTACGGACAGTTACACAACTGTACAATCAGAGTGTACGGATTCCATTTGCAACAACCATGGAGTTTGCGTAAATTCTCCACATGGCTTCCGAGTAAGTCATTGATATCTATCTTATTATTTATATTATTATATATATCTATATTATTGATAGCTAGCATGTAACCTTTGACTTATTGTTTTTAAGCAGCTATGAAACTCGACCAGCTGACAGTTATTTCATTATTTTTCATTAGCGGATACTAAAATGAACACTTGCATATAGCATATAGTAATAACCCTAAGAGCCGAGAAAATTTGTAAATGCCACACAGATAACGCTAACATTTATATTCCAGTATTCAGGCCTGAACGTTTAGTTTCCGACTTCCAGACCTTACTACCAGCCAGCTTATTACTTAAAGCATTTTTTTTATACAGTGTCATTGTGTCTTCAACTACCGAGGGAGGTTTTGCGAAGAAAAGATCACAATATCCTCGGCAGCTTTCGGTGGAAACTCGTTCATAGCCCACAAACTTCAGAACACCACGTCAATTGACGTCGCTTTCAACGCAAAGACTCTTTTGTCCGATGGCCAGATTATGCACGTAGATATTGCCACTGGAGTTTATATGCAACTTTATATGAGCTCAGGATTGCTGAAGTTTAAGTTTTCGTGCGGATACCAGACCATGCTCTTGAGTGAGTTAAAAACCTTTGTCAATAAAGGGTTCCCGATGCAGGTTGATACCAGGTAAGTTCCATTGTACCGTGCATGTAAAAGTTCACTTCGTATAGGATCTGTTGGCCTCATGGCAAGAACAGGCTTAAAAGATCTTAAAGCAGAGCATATCATCGGATATTCTACGATCTGCCATATTTTTGGTCCATATTGTTTACCTTGTGGCACCAATTCTGGAGAAGATAGAAACAGAATGTGACACGGCTACGATAGTAATACATACAACAGCAAATACTATTCTGATAAACACATTTTTGTAACAAGCAAGCATTTGTATGCCTCTGAAATCTGAAACTCTGCACAAAAACTTTAAGGTTGGATTTATATCCCAACGAGCAACATTGCAACGCCACGCTCCGACTGAACGACACAGTAGCAATGAGTGGAGGACAGATAGCCAACATCAGTTCACTGGACCATAATACCACACTTTACTTGGGAAACTCTCCGAACTTGAAGAATGCGGAGATTAAACCGTTCATTGGATGCATCAAAGATTTAATGGTAGGTTAGAGCTGGTTTGAACCGCTTCATCAACGGTAGATGTTCTGTTGTTGTTGAGCAAAAAATAGACTCCTAATTTAAATTACATATTCATTGGAAAATATGACACCGGATAAGGCTAGACTTTTTCCAGGACTACTAGCTTACTTTGGTATAAGATTTATTCGTGCGAGATCTTTGACAACATTGGGCTCACCCATAGTAGTATTTTAGACTCGTTATGAATTTACCTACCCCTGCAAAGAAGGAAATACGTCTGCGTGTAAAATATAAAACAATCTACACTGATGAGTTCTGAACCTGCAAAACAGAATAAGGGCATAATATACCATGGCATATGATAAATTTGAAAAAACACATTGAAGTTTGTTTATTTAATGGTATCTTAATTTAGGTAGCGCCATACTTCAAACAATAATTTCCAGGTAAATGGTGAAAATCGAGAAGTGTTCGGAGACGCAATTGAAGCTACAGAAGTAGCGGAATGTGTGTCGCTAGCGTGTCTCTCCGAGCCTTGCTTGAATGGAGGGACCTGCACGGAAACAAATGGAGACTACATGTGCTCCTGCGCAAACGGGTAAAGTTTACATTTTTTTTTAAAACATGTGTAAGATGGCTGAACAGATAAAACCGCTGCTTTTGTCTAATTGTCACCATTACCAGCATAGGTGATGGTAAGTAGGAACTGCGGGTTTTTTTATTTGCGATAGGCTAAAATTTGACCGTAATCTCACTGATGTTAAGTGACGATGCGGTCTACGATGTAGCATGCTTGCCTAGAAGAAACTTATTCACTTCCCTCTTGACGACCTCCAGATTATAGTTCTAATACAGAATCAGCCAAAGCCATAAAGTATGTTTTTAAAAAATCGCAATTGTCAATGTGTTTCTCACCTGTTTCTGCCTGTTAGGCAGACTCGATGTAATCTCAAATTTGTAAATTATTGGTTTACATTTAAGCTGGACAGGCGCACACTGCAACCATTCAGTGTGCGAGCACAATCCATGCCAGTCGGGAGGCAGCTGTGTGCGGCATCCCGGCAGTGGCTTCTTGTGCTTGTGTCCCTACGGAAGACATGGCATCTTCTGTGAATACAGTAAGTACAACATAGATTCCACTGTCTTTTTCAGCCTGGTAATGTTCAAAAGAGACGAAGATTAACTGTGTAACAAAACTTGTAGCAAAACAAACTTGGCAGCAGTCACTGCGGTGTGCCTGATATTTATACAGATATTCACATCAGACGTTAAGTTTTTGTGTCTCACGAGCCAGTACTTTGCAATGCGACTTAGGTATTTCCATATCAGTAGAAGATCCAACAATTTCAATGCAAAGTCAAGATCTCTTCAATTACTTTGGTTTTTAGGATTTCATCTCTGATATCTCAACCCTAAAAAAAGGATGAGGTTCTCAATTCGGATCTTTTTTTTATATTTTTTATTATATATTATTATATTATTATATTTGTTATCTCAGAGCTCCGAAATTAATAAACCAGTTTGAAAGAAAGTGTTTTTATTTGAAAGTATATATACATATTTATACTTGATCCCACAGAAGTATCATCAGAATCGATTCAGTAGTTTGCTTTTTAAATCAAAGTAACTAGAAAAAAAACATCGAAGTGCGAGATAAAAAGTACTACTGGTACTAAGCAAGAAATTTCACATTAAATTGCATTTCCCTTTCAGACGTAGAAATCACTCGTCCGTCCCTTTCTCCAATCAGCACTGGTATTTCATCGTATCTCCTATACCCGCTGTCACCAGCAGCGATGAACTCAGATCGTTTCGACCTTCGGCTTCGCTTCCAAACGGCCGATATGGACCAGATTGCCCTGTTAGCGTTTGTGGGTCAGAACTGTAGACACGACGCTAGAAGCCAGCACATAGCACTCACGTTTGTGAAGGGGTATATTATGCTCACATGGAATATGGGAGGTGGTAAGTCTTTAATTAAATTGCGAAAAATGTTGCTATATGTGAAAGAAGAAGTATACCGAGCGCTATCACTTGCCACCCATTTTATGTGATATTCTCAGAAGGAAGAGGCAAAAGTTTTTTTTTGATAATATTGGTGGACAATTCTCACAGTGCCACTTAGCCCCAAACTAAGCATAGCTTGCTATCATGGGAACCAGACAACTGATATAATACTTATGTATGTTTTTTTTGTAAATACATACATATAATGCATATTAACACCCAGACACAGAACAAACATCTATGTTCGTCACACAAATGTTTGTCCCAGGTGGGAATCGAACCCACGACCTACAGCGCAGAAGGAATATAGTAGGATTGAACAAATTATTATCTGACAGGCCCTCGCCGCATTTTCACATCGAGGGCGCTAAGTGCGCGACGGGGCGGACATTCAGTTCGCGTGTGGCGTCGCGGCCGGACCGCCGGACTCAACGTCGACGGCCGGCACAACGTCACCGGGAATGCGCCCACTTTGGGCAACGATTCAAAAATGACCGTTATGCCGTACCTCTATATTGGTAAGTAGGTAAATAGACTTACCATGACCTACCAAGACTTACCACCTTCAGAATTTTTATATAGAAGCCTCAGGAAAAGTTTTTCATGTGATACAGTTACGGAACGAGCCGACGGCCCACCTGGTGTTAAGTGGTAACCTCGGCCCATAACAACCCATGCGACTTGGGTCCTCCCCTACTATGTATGACAAGACCCAAGTCGCATCGTATGCGCTGGTAACTCTGAGACGTGTAGGAATGTCTCATGTGGCTGTCGTTTATAATTCGTGTTAAAATATTGCAGCGTAACTTATCCGGCTATCAGCACTCATTACTTGGCGGTACGTCAAGCTTCATAGCAATAGGATTAAATATATATCCAGAGTTAGTCCGGGAAGTATCAATAAGCCGCATACACACTGCACTGCCGAAATGTGATTTGATATGCGCCCGGTGAATTCTTATCGTGACTAACACAATGCTATTTCCCTGGGATCTTCTCACACTTATGTAAGGGAATCAGCTAAGTCTGCTGTTGTTATTACGAGAGGAACCAGTGAGCAGGAAAAAGAAACTTTCAGAAACCATCTAGGCTTTTTGAGATATAAAGGTTGCCAATAACTTATACGAACTTGCTTGATCTTGTATTATCTTCTCTTATCTTATCTTCGTCTTCAGTGGTAAATTTTTCCGTTATTACAAAGCTTTTGTTTCTTTTCAACCTTGGTTTTAGGTGGTCATCCCTCGGATAGTTTCCAAGACCTTCCTCATGACCTGCCTTTACATAGTGGATGGAGAGGTTGTTTGTGGGAGGTAGGGGGACAAACTGTCGGGCCTGGACGAGCGGTGGGGGGCAGAGGAGTGGGGCAGTGCGGGGTGCAGCAGTGTACCGCACGGTCGTGCAAAGCACCCCGTGGAGTCTGTATTCATTCGCCAGCTACATACGGGTTAGTACATACAAGTGTAGGCCTAGAATGTTTCGACTTAGAGTCCACTATCAATATTTATCCAAATGTCGCTGTACAGCAGATAGCGAGGTTTTTGGTGGTAGATGGGGGAATTTTGGGGCTGGACCACAGGTAGGGGGGCAGAGGAGTAGGGTAGAATGGGGTGCAGTGATGTACCGCGCGCTTTATCAAAGCCTTACAAGGGGTTCATTCATTCATCTGCTAAATACGAGTTAGAAAACAAAATGATTTTAGCATTTTACTAAAGGGCTGAGTCCACGGTCCCCCTCTTTTTATCGTTGACAACAGAAAAAGCAAGTTGGGTCCTCCCGTATCGGAAGACTCAAATATATGCGCCCGTCATTTGAGACTTGAAGTTGGAATTATATTAAATAAACACAATCTCACCGGACCGGGCTTCACTTCATACAAAAGTGCCAATCCTTATGAAGAAGAAAAATGTTGTAGGTAGAAGAAGCCCGTGGTATAGCAGAACTAAGCTGAAAAACCTACAAATTTCTTCTCTGGCATCATTAAATAGACATACAATAAGTCTGCTTCCTTTATTCATGTTAATTTCAGATGCATATGTAACGAAGGGTGGTTCGGGCCGACGTGCTCTCACGCCCAAAATCCATGCGATCTCAATGTATCCAAGTGTCAGGGTCAATGCGTCGTCGCAGCCGACTCGGACGCTCAGTGTGACTGTCCGTATGGAAAAACTGGCACCAACTGTGATAAAGGTCAGTAACAGCACAGCAGTACAGATACTGTGTAATTTCAGACACTTCAGATTAGTAAGTACGAAACTATAAAGTCGTTTTATCGATGGGATCATCCAGTTCACATTGGGTGCAACAAAAAGATTTTCTGGTCTTAGCAAGTACAGAAAATTATTTGGGCAGCTCGTAATATTAGCTTCATTGATCTCAGTAGGGATCTTCTATAGTCTATTTATCATTTGCATAACTTCATAATTCGACTGGCCTCATAGCTCAGTTGATAGTAACTCTGCCTTCTGAGCTGTAGGTTCGGTTCCCACCCCGGACAAATATTTGTGAGCGAGCATTGATGTTTGTTCTGTGTTTGGGTGTTAATATGTATGTAATTACATGCTATGGATCATATGATTCCCATAAAAGAAGCTACGCTTTGTTTGGGCCTAAATGGCGATGTATAAAATGTCTATAAAAAAAACTGGTTTTCTTTTAGATTTGCTGCCAACTGACGTCCTCTTCACTGGCGTTAGGTCTTACATTAAACTGCATTCTCGCGCAATATCGAGTGTCAGCCTGGCGCTCGAGGCGGAGATAAAGCCCACTAAAGAACGAGGACTTGTTATATTCGCGGAGACGCCTCATTTCTACACAGCTTTGTCGCTACAGGGAGGATTACTGGAGTACCGATGGACAGGTATTAAAACATAGAATACTCAAAAATCTTACTACTTTAACTTAATATTATAAATGTGAAATTGGGTGGATGTATGTTTGTTACTCACTCACGCCAGAACGGCACAACGGATCTGAATGAAATGTGGCACAGAGATTCATTAAATAAAAAAAATAAAAAAAAAACTTTCCATTTCTTTTCACCGCGGGTAACACCGCGGGGCTATAAAAGTGTTGACACCTAAAAGTAGAACGGTTGTAACTTAACAATGAAAGACGAAAATACCAGATAACTTTATGCTTACAACACATTTTATAACATTATGTTGGTTTCAGATCGTCTGTCAGGTGTAACTTCGCTGGTCCGCAGTGGAGTGGTCCTGTCGATGTCACAATGGCACAGCGTGAAGGCAGGTCGCTACGGGAGCCGCCTCTACGTGTGGCTGGACTCCGCTCTCAGTACTGAAGCTATGTTAGCGCACGCGTATCCGCATACTAACAGCAACGCTACAATACTACTGGGTGAGTGTGAACCAACCACACATATGAAGTTACTAATTTGTGGTGTGTTGTGCTCTTCAAGCCAACGTGAAGGCAGGTCGCTGCGGTAGCCGTCTCGCTCTCAGCACACAACAAAGCAATCCGCTGCCATATTACCTATTCCTTGTGTTGTCATCACCCCAAGTCATTACACAAGTTAACTCCGACGCGCCGTTGTCCTCTCGTCAGATATTCTCTTCCTTTATTCTACTACTCGTATGTTTCCCTCAGGGGGTGCCAGAGATTTGTCGAAGTTTCCTTTCGATGCGATGTCGGGACCCCCAGAATCATTCAGCGGCTGCATCAGAAACCTACACGTCAACAATATTCTTATAGTGCTCGAGCAACGTAATATCAAAGGTAAGCTGTTCCTTCACCTGTATTCTCATATTTAGAAGGCTTCCTATCAAAAAATCATAAAAATGATAGTCAGTTATATATTAAGGGTAAGACCACATCTGACTCGGCTCCAGATTATGGTTCTCGTCTACTGTTGCACTATTTATGGATAACTTGATGAATAATAAATACTGGTGGACATTTCACACGTCGCCATCTAGCCCCAAAGTAAGCTAAGCATAGCTTGTATCATGGTACAATACTTTTTTGTAAAATACATACAAATCAGCACCCAGACCCAGAACAAACATCTATGTTTGTCACTGGGTGGCAATCAAACCCACGACCTACAGCGCAGAAGGCAGGGTTACGAACTGAGCTGTGAGGCCAGTCAGTATCATAATGCGACTTTTTTCAATCTACAGAGGGCCAAAACGTTGAGGACTGCGACGGCACGGCGTGTGGTGGCGAGACTTGCGGTGGAGGCACTTGTACTGTCGAAGAGGGACGGGCGAGATGTTCCTGCGCGTCCGCAGCGTCCGCAGCGTCCGGGGCTGCGAGTGCCGGGGGCAGGTGCCGCCGGCACGCGACCTGTGCCCCTACGCTGTGCGCCCCGCCGCGCGGCCGGTGCAGGGCGGGCAGCTGCGTTTGCGCCGCGGGGTATACTGGAGTTCATTGTGAACAGAGTGAGTACTGTTATGTGTGGCTACGACATTTATTTTACTAGCTGTTGCCCGCGACTTCGTCTGCGTGGAATTCAGTTTTATCACGCACCTTATTAAACCCCTCGGAAAAGTAGCCTATGTTACTCCTTGTGACATCAGCTATCTGCCAGTGGAAGTCCCGTCAAAATCGGTCCAGCTATTTCAGAGATTAGCCGGAAAAAATAGACAGACAACCAAAAATTTTAAAAAATGTGGTTTGGTATATGTACCGTGTATACATCCATATGCACTTAGTAAAAAGCGGTTATTTTAATATTACAGACACTCCAAATTTATTTATTTGTATACATATCATATCAATAAATATTCTTTCAGATATCAACATAACAATTCCTCAGTTTGAAGGGAACTCGTTGATTTCGCTGTCGAGGAGACGTGACACCGAACGGCTGGCGGGCGAACAACGCGCGACCGCCGGCTTCCCTTCTTACGTCGCGCTCAACTTCACCACCGCTATGCAAGATGCGTTACTTATCTGGGCTGATATGGTAACTACATTTACTAACAAAAAAAAATGACAAAAGTAATAAGTAATACTGATCTCCACACCATTTTTCAAACTTCTTCTTTCATAGTAAGTAAAATACCTTATACCTATACTTACTAGCTGCTCCCCGCGGTGTTACTCGCGGCGAATCATCCAATTGAAACACCACTATTCCGAGATCAAAGTAGCCAGTGTGTTAATCCAGGGTATAAGCTATCTTGGTACCAAATTTCATCCAAATCCATTCCACCGTTTTTGCGTGAAAGAGAAACAAACATCTATACAAACTTTCACGTTTATAATATTAATAGGATATTTTTTTTTACACGATTCTTTCTCCTTTACAATACTATCTCCTACCAATAGCATCGTAGTTAATCTTTTACAATGAATAGTAACAAAACTAGGTTTAAAAGAACTTTGAAAAAGTGTCTTTTAAAATACAGTAATACACCTACAACTACATAACACACACTTGCATGCTGATATGAACAATTAACTGATGAGCAATGAGATCGTTAACCATTCCGTCATATTTAACCCTAATAACAAACCTATTTATTCCAGGACACGGATTACATCGGACTGGGCCTCGAAAACGGCCTTCTGCGACTCGTCTGGTCTTTTCGCCACAACAGCACAGCTAACGACATTCCAGCGAATTTCCCATCTAGAGTTCTGTCGAGATTGGTGCCAGCCGCTGGCTTCTTGGCCGACGGGGAATGGCACGCTTTGGTGCTGAAGATGGAAACACGGAATATCAGCCTGTTAGTGGATAAGGTGCTGGCGTATGCCGAAGAGCCGGGACTGCTCGCCGCGGGGGAGTATCAAGACGTGAACTTGTTCATAGGTGGGTACTTTGTTGTATTTCCAATGGGACAACTGTCAAGTTTTTTACTAGCTGTTGCCCGCATGGAACTCGGTTTTATCACGCACCCCTATTTCACCCCTCGAAAAAGTAGCCTAAGTTACTCCTTGTTACATCAGCTATCTGCTAGTGAGTCCCGTCAAAATCGGTCCAGCCGTTTCAGAGATTAGCCGAAACAAACCGACAGACAAAAATTGTAAAAAAAAATTGTTTTGGTATATGTACCGTATATATATCCATATGCACTTAGTAAAAAGCGGTTATTTTAATAGTACAAACAGACAATCCAATTTTATTTTTTATTTATTTGTATTGATTAGAGCCCGTTGCACTAAAGAAGGCTGTGGCGCTAGTATCTACGCAAAGATGAAATTT
Organism: Chesias legatella; assembly: GCA_947359385.1. Lineage (NCBI taxonomy): Eukaryota > Metazoa > Arthropoda > Insecta > Lepidoptera > Geometridae > Chesias > Chesias legatella. The sequence goes on along the minus strand of OX375778.1, from coordinate 4,361,293 downwards.
CAGTTCACTTTACGTTAGTACCTTTAACTGCCGCAGGACTTATTTCGTAGGACGAATGACGGAACGAGCTGACGGCCCACCTGATGTTAAGAGTAACCGACGCCCATAGACAACAGCAAAAGTTTCGATTTTAAATACGTATTAAAATGTAGATAGTAGTCTACAAGTTAAATCGAGGCACCATGATTGTTACTCTATGAAAATATGATCATTCCAGGTGGCATTTCCGATCAAAGTGGAGCTGCCAAGAATATATTTCCAAACAAGTTCAAAGGCTGTATCGACCACATATCGACAAAGGAGAGAACTTACCTCACGAACTACTCAGGAGTTTACAGCGAAAATGTAAAGTCGTGCCAACTTTTCCCCCCGACTTAAGGTGATAAGTAGTTTTTCTTGCCGTTTATGTACCAATTACTCATAGTACAAAACATTTCTAGTCTATTTTATATAGCATCTAATTTCGCCATTGATGTAGTTAGACAATTTTGTAATTTGTTAATTACTTTTGTATCATTTATTACAAGATCATTATACGAATAACGATAACGTTTATCCTACAATAGCGAGTGCCTGTAGATTTGTCCATTGAAGAATTAAAATAAACAGTCAATTTACACAAAATATAGTTTTTATTGATATATTCATGTTTAATAAATTGTATACATAATAACATCATCAAATATTATATTATAAACATATACATTTCGTTATACGTACTTATTTCAAACACAAATACAATATGAGATGTTATCCCCGTTAAACATATATCTCATTTAATCTAAAACATTTATTCAACGCAGTGTAATTAAAATAAATGAATTGGCATACATGTTCAGTATCTAAACATGCCCCGTCCCCCGGCCCCCGGCCCCAGGCCCCCGGCCCCCAGCCCCCGGCCCCCGGCCCCTCGGGTGAAGCTCGTGACGTCGACAATATTTACATTTCAATATTAAAAGCAAGATGTACATTCACAAAGTAGTAGATTTCATTTAGGCCTATTTACAAGTGGAATTAACTTGGAATGCTTCACTGCACAATTAGTACACAAATTTAGCTTGCATCAAGTTGTACAACATGTAAAAACTTAGGAACATCGATTCCCTCACTGACACTAAACATTAATCAGATATAATTACTATAAAATAAATATTTTATATTAAGCGATAAATAATAAATAAATTGTTAATTGCACATCATTATAATAAAATTTTCGAAAAATTAATTAGCTCAAATGTATAAACGAGGTAAGCTGAGCTCACCTTTATGCCTTGCGGAGATAGGCACCGAGTGAATATTCTCCTAACGGATATCTTAGTAACACATTCAATATATCTAGATACCGAGAAGGAAATAACACATATAATTTACCCTAGGAATGTTTATGACAACGACAAAGGTATACCTGACATGAATATACTAATCACAGGAGTAAATATCATATATTTACGATATATTTGATGCATGTTAGTGCGCCACGTAATCTCTGTCATCCGTTGTGTGTACTAACATCTAATGATACTGACGGAAGGAAGCAGATATCTTCTGCGAAAGGCCTACACGTAAATATGACATTCATGTATACATTATGTATGTATGTATGTATGACATCAATAACATCCACGTTACAACATTCAATCGTACGTTGGTTATATAATTGATACTAAGAAACATCGATATTTAAATGTATAATAATACCCCGTACACACATTATTCTAACAATATTGAATAAAGGATAATTAAATTCATTTTCACTTATCTACAATGAAATTCGTTTAAAATATATTTATATATACCAGATAACAATTTGGCTAAAACGTATGAACGTAACAAACATCAATTTGTATATGGGCGTTACATATAATTTGATAAAATAAATAATTGAAAAAGTAATAATATAATTTCATAAGTTCCTTTATACTTTTATACCGGGTGGTAACAATCTCGAAAATACGTAATCTCTAAATTTACAAATTACTATACGCTACAAAATGTCATCAATAAAAGCCACGTTGCATATAATGTGTGATTGATTCACAAATTACTGTAATACAGATCAAACATCAAACGATACAATTTATATAGACGCATCGATCAATAAAAAAGCATTCGGAGTGTATAGCTGCGAGTCCGAATTTGCTGATAGGTCTATGCAATTTACGTACAACAACCTTTTACATCTGTCTGGTTGTAAGTAAACAGCATAAAGTGTAAGTTAGTCGACAAGCATAACTTAGGCTGTTGATTCGTTTCTAGAAACAAAGCTTTTAGTTGTAAAATCAGTCTCATACGCATAAGGAATACACATCACAGTTCTCACTGGATAATGGATAGCGAGGGGCCACGACCCTCTCAACAAAACTTTACAATAATAATAGAGCACCTTGTTTGCTAAATCTTATAATTAAATCGCGATAAAACTTGCAACCGATCAATTTTATAGAAATATCAAATGTACCAAATATGTAAAGAGTTTAAGGAGACTAATAAAATATATCGGAGTATACACGATACCATAAAAACAAATATTTCCTCTATTTGATTCAATATAAATGTTTAAATAAAATATACCACATTTTCCTCCAAACGGTGAAATAACAAATTACATGCGGAGACTAGATTACGAAAAGTGAAAAATTTAGACACAAGAAACACATTGCAAAGCTTCCACTTCTAACCACATTATATACTTTGCAAATTCCAAGTTCAACGAAGACTCAGAGACCGGCAAAGTTCGGCCAAAGTCGAGCTCTCTATCCATACAAAAAGGTCGGATATCATTATCAAACTCCTCACTAAAAAGGTTCGCAGCTCGAAGACGCGTATTCCGTTAAACCGCGAGGGTTAACGGCCGGAGCGGGCGACGATAAGGAAGGGGAGGATCGGTCTCGCGCGCTCAGATGATGCGGGCGAGGGCGCGGGGCCGGGCCTCCGCCAGCTCGCGTCAGGGCTGCGGCTCCACGAAGATGCGCTCCAGCAGGACAGCCATGAGGACGGCGAGAAGGAGGAAGGCGACGGCGACCAGGAGCGCGAGGTGCCGCGGCTGCAAAGAGCGCGCGGGGCGCGGCGTGCGGCGCGGCGCGCGCGCCACCGGCATCGCGGCGGGGAGGGTGAGCCGCGCGGGCGGGGACCACGCGCCCGCCTGCCCGCCGCGCACGCAGCACACGCGGACTAGGTACTCCGCGCCCACTTCCAGCTCGCTCAGCTCGTACCCAGCCTCGTTGCCAGCGTATACCTGGACAAATAACGTAGGTTACATTCATTATTTGCATTCTTTTGCGCAAGCTTGAAAACATAGGCACTCAGCTGAAACTTTTCTCAAGCTATCTAGAAGAACGTTCCCAATGCGTAAGGATTGGTAATATATTACCTTTGGTGTTCCCCAAGGAAGCATTTTAGGATCTACTCTTTTCTTGATTTATATAAATGAGCTTTGTAATTTAAAACTAGAACATGGCATAATCATATCTTACGCTGATGACACTGCACTTCTTTTTTCGGCTGATACCGAAGAAGTCTTCAAGCATGCGCAGTTCGGATTCAATATGGTAAATAAATGGCTTCAGCACAACTTACTAACATTAAACTCAGATAAGACAAATTTTATCAAGTTTTCAATGCGCAAAATAAATTCTACTGAAATAACCTCAAAATTGTATGCTCATATTTGTAAAGTTCCTTCTGACAACCAATGTATGTGTCCTGTCATAAAAAGCTCAAATAAAATAAAATACTTGGGTGTTATATTAGATGATACTCTTTCTTTTAGACAACATATAGAGGCCTTAAATAATAGAATACGTAAGTTAATATATGTCTTCAAAATACTTCGTTACATTGCAGATCAAAAAATAATTTGTCAGGTTTACTATGCTCTATGTCAATCAATTTTATCTGATTGTATAAATACATGGGGGGAGCGGGTAAAACATTATTACTAACAATAGAGAGAGCTCAAAGAGCGATACTCAAAGTGGCCACTTTTCGCCCTTTCTTTTTCCCCACTAACCTGCTATATAAATATTTTAAAGTGTTAACAGTTCGGCAGTTATTTATAATGAACATAGTACTAAAGCAGCACGCAGCCCTTCCCTACAGCACTGAACATACTAACAAAAGACGGAAAGATAAAGTCTGTCCGCAACAAACAGGGTTAAAACATGCATTTACATCCAAATTTTACACACTCTTAGGACCGCTTCTGTACAATAGACTGAATGCGTTATCTAATATTTATCCCCTCAATTACAATAATTGCAAAAAATCCTTAAGGACGCCCTCCAGAGTATGTCTTACCATGATACAGAGAACTTATTGAGTGTGTTAAAATAAATCTTTTTAGTTTTTATAAATTTAATTAAGTTACGTCACTTAAGTTATAAAAAATTTGCAACTACGGACTTTGTTATTCGGTCTATTTCGTTTTTGAAATGTTTACTTTTACGTTCAATTCCAAATTGTTTACACATTATGTATACTTGTAGCTATAAGTAGGTACCTATAATAATAACAAAGTAGGTGATTATTTTACATTAAATGTTAGCTCTTCTCGCCTGAAACACAGGATTACCTAGTTCAGGCTCCCTTGTTATATATACCTTTGTCTAAATAAGTTTTATGATTTTAATATTTACCATGTTTGATTTGAATAAATGTATTATTATTATTATACACTTATAGACAAACAAAATATAACGCGCCTATAGTAACGATAATAAATGAGATTATAAGACTTCATACAACAAATGAGATAGCAAGTGACCTGTTTGAAAACGGGATCCTTGGCGCGGGCGCACTGCAGCACGTACTCGGCGTCGTCCACGGCGTCCCATGCGACGGCGGCGCGGCGCGGCGTCGCCAGCGGTGTGAGTGTGGGCGTGCGCAGCGCGGGCGGCGGCGCGTGCGCGGTGCGCGCGCACACCGGCTCGCCCCACGCGCCGCGCCCGCCGCGCATCGAGCTCGCGCGGATCCGGAACCAGTACTCGCTCGCCTCGCGCAGCTTCTTCACCTTGCAGCCGCGCGCGGAGCCGCGGTACACGGGGCGGAACTCGCGCGCCTCCCCGCCCCGCATCTCCACGCAGTACTGCACGCCCTCGCCGGCGCAAGCGTCCCACTCGAGCCGCATGTGGTTATGCGCGGGAGGGTCGAGCGCGCGCAGCGGTGGCGCGGCCGGCGGCGGCGGCCGGGTCGCCGCGCGCATCTCCTCCGACCACTCGCCGACGCCGAGCTCGTTGAGCGCCGCGACGCGGACGCGGTACCACGTGTCCGGCTCGAGCCCCTCGACGACCCGCTCCGGCATCGGCCCATCCGTGTCGAACGCGACGTCGCCGACCCGCACGCGGTACCGCAGCACGGGCGCGCCGTGGTCGGCCGGCGCGCGCCACGACACTCGTAACGCCGCCGAGGCGCCCTCGCCGCGCACGTGCGTCGGCGCCGCGGGAGGCGCGCGCGGTGTCAGCAGGTCGCCGGCGCCGGACCACGGACCGCGTCCGCACGCGTTGCGCGCGCACACGCGGAAAAAGTACGGCGAAAACGGTGTCAGGTCGGCGAGCGCGCACGCGGGCTCGCAGCCGCGGTACACTTCCGCGAACGCGTCGTCGATGCGCGAGCTCATCTCGAGCCGGTAGTCGAGCACCGGCGCGCCGTTGTCGCGCGGCGGCGACCACTCGACGAGCGCGGAGCGCGGCCCCGTGGCGGACGCGGAGGGCGGCGCGGGCGCGGCGGGCGGGGCCGGCGGCGTCGTGAACGAGAGCGGCGGCGAGGCGGGCCCGGCGCCGACCGCGTTGTGCGCGCTCACCCACGCGCGGTACTCGCGGCCCGGCTCGAGGTCGCGCACGAGGCACTCGGCCGCGGCGCCGAGGTACGCGAGCCGCACTCCACCGGCGGCGACGTCCTCCACTTCCAGCCGGAACTCAGCGAGCGGCAGGCCGCCGGTGCAGTCGGGCGCGCGCCACCGCACCGCGAGCTCGGCGGGGCGCGGCGCGGCGGCCGGCTCGGGCGGGCCGCACGCGCCGGGACACGCGGGCTCGGTGGCGATCGTTTCGGTCGGCGACCACTCGCTCTCGCCGGCGCGGTTGTGGGCGCGAACGCGCGCGCGGTACGGCAATCCGGGCCGCAGCCGGTCGCAGTGCGCCTCGCGCTCGGGTCCCGCGTACGCGGCGTGGAACCCGTCGCCGGCGTCGAGCTCGAGCGTGTACGACTCGATGGGCGTGCCGCCGTCCTCAGCGGGCGGCTCCCAGCGCAGACGGAAGGCGCGCGAGTGCACCTTGCCCCGGGGGGTGGGGCGCGTGGGGGGCGCCGGGCGCTCGGCGAGCGTGCGGTACGTGACGTCGACGGACCAGGGCCCCTGCCCGTCGACGGTCTCGGCGCGCAGTCGGAACCGGTAGTCGGTGGCGCGCCTGAGGCCGGTGCACGCGTACTCGCCGTCGGGCCCCGCGTACACGGGCAGGAAGCCGTGGCCGCGTGCCGCGTCGTCCATCTGCAGCGTGTACTCCTCGTCGGCGCGCGCGTCCCACGCGAGCGTGAGGCCGTCGGTGGCGGCGGCGCGCAGGAGGGGCGGCGGCGGCGCGGAGGGGGGCGCGCCGCACGTCCACGCGACGCTCTCCTCGCTCCAGTCGCCGCGGCCGCACTCGTTGACGGCGGCGACGCGGAAGCAGTAGCGGGTCTGGGGCCGCAGGTTGTTGGCGGTGTGCTGGCGGGTGCGCGGCCGCGCGAGCTCCGCGTACCCCTCGCCGGCGTCCATCTCGACGAGGTAGTGTGTGACGCGCGCACCGTTGTCCTGCGCGGCGGCCCAGCGCAGGATGAGCGAGGTGCGCAGGCGCTGCGCGATGCGGGGCGGCGGCGCGGGCGCGGGCGGCGCGGCGGGCGCTCGGAACGTGGCCGCCTCGCTCGCGCCGCCGGTCAGACCGCCCGCGCGGATCTGCAGGCACACCGAGTATTCGCACCCGGGACGCAGATCACGAACGCTAATCGACCAAACGACATTGCGAAGTTTATATAATGTTAAGCACAAAAGGAAATTAAATCATAATTGACGGTTAATCCAAAATTTAAAAACCAGTGGTAAACTGCACGGACTTGAAATTAAACTGTAACATCGCTATAATTATTTATACAATTGTATATTTTATAGATTTGATGGTATATGAGGATATGAATATCCAATTATTTTGTGTTTTAAGAACTTTTAAACAGTCCATTTGCTGATGTAACTATACAAAAATGTATAGTGTCATGTAAATGTAACTAATATTAATGTGGAAAAATAAATATGCTAAAACAAGACTAATTAAAAAAAATATTTTTTTAATTAGTACTTTCCAGCGTCAACTGGCATCAAACATTGCATCTAAGCAGTGTATGGCTTGTCAGTAAAAAAAAATGAAAAAAATACGTTAATATATTGTTACATTCTCTTACCGGCATGAGAGCGAAGGGCCGCTGTAGATCGCTTTATAGCGGCCGCGGTCGCCGAGCAGCAGCTCGTACGTTAGCTCCACGTTGGGTAGCGTCACTCCCTCGGGAAGGGGCGAATTCCATTGTACTAGGGCACTAGTCGGAGTTATGTCACTAACCTACAAGTCAAAACAAATAAATAACTTTAAATGAAGTTGGTCGAGAAGTTATTTATATTAATAACAGAATTCACAGGCTGCAATATAAATTGTGCCAAATTGGTCCAAGGAAGCACCATACCCATTTCTGCCGCCAAGCAGTAATGCATTCAAGTTACTGTGTTTCGGTTTCAAGGGTGTGGCTGCCGGTGGAATTACATGCACTTGAGACAGAGTTATTTATTTATTTATTTAATACTTTATTGCAGACAGAAAAACAACGTACAAAAGGTGGACTTAATGCAAATACATTTTCTACCAGTCAACCAGTCAGGGGGAAAACAATTTGGCGCATATACTTAAATACCCTGGATGAGAGTTACGGCGGCATACAATGCGACTTGAACCTTACTGTACCTAAGTAAGGGAAGTTAAACAAAATATAACACTTTAAACAAAAAACAAATGTTGAAGTTGATAAACTCCTTCGGAGTGATTTTTATAAGTAACTCACTTGAGGAATCCTCGTTGCGGAGAGCAGGTCTAGCACTGCCTGCGTGTCGGTGTCGTCGTCGCCCTGCACCGAGGCGCCGGTCGAGGAGCCTTCGCCCTCAGACCAGGCGCCCGATGAGGCGCCGTTGCTGCCGCCGCCGCGACCGTTCAGCTCCTTACGCGGCGACAGGGAAGGCGTGCTCGCGCCAGAGTTCACTTCTGAAAATCACATTAGGTACAGTTCCAGCGATGAATATTCGCACTCCTGAACTTGGCTCCAAAAGACTCTATCCATTATCAAGGTTGATGTTGAATGACAATTTGCCAAGAACTTTGAGAAATAAATCCTGTATCTCATCTCAATTTTGCCTACAAATTAATTAAAACTATATTTAAGATATAGTTTCAGTGGCAAGAAATTTATGTTGCCAGCGTGACAGAGCTCTTCAAAGATTTTTTACAGCAAATACTTGTGGCATGCCTATAGTTGTGTGTCAAGTGTAAGCAACTGGAAATAAAATGTCTGCATTTGCCTAATAACTGGTAAATTTTGACATATTTTTTTTATGTTATACAGAAACAGAACGAGATGACAGCCCACCTGGTGTTAAGTTGTAACCTCTGCATATAACAACCAATGCGACTTGGGTCCTCCACTACTAGGTACGACAAGACCCAAGTCGCATCATAATGCGCCCGTAACTCTGAGACATGTAGGTGGAATGTGTCATATGCCTGTAATTTCACCGGCATCCACAACTTTAAAACCGGAACACAGTAACGCAAATGGGTTACTGCATGGCGGCAGAAATGGACATGGTGGCAGTACTACCCTGGACGAACATGGTGTCAATTCTACTGCTCTTAAAATATATACCTATGTATGTAACTTTTTTGGCTGTCTAAGGGAATACGAGAGTGTATGTATAGGTGAGTGTGGCCATGTAAATATCTTTGGTCATGTGAAGTATGATATATGTCAATCAATTAAAAGAATTACCAATTCCATTATTCCTATTGTTTTGTTTCCTTTCTAGTTTTTGTTTAAGTTTGGTGTATTGTCGCTGGGCGCGTTCGTTCGGGAAGACAGGCGGAGGCGGGGAATGCTGCATATGGTGCTGCGGTGGGACATGGTAGTGCGGGTAGCCACCACCATAGTAATGTTGAGGACCTCCAGCACCATTGGTCGGTCCCTGAAACATAAAGTTTATTTTTGTTAAGAAACACTAGTGACTAGTACTTCAAAAGGATATGGTGGTAAAAAATTAAATAAATCAGTGGATCAGAATAAAATCTTGAATTTAAGTATTAAGGAAAATATTGCTGCATTAAATATTAAATAAAACCATAAAAGCCACATTAAATATTACGCCACTGTTTTGAAGATGGAGCCTCTGAATTTACTGGTGGATCAATTTATCAATAGATATAAGTTAGCAGATAATTATTTTACGTAATCATGACAAATATTAAACTAACAATAACACAGAAAACAAATTAAAAATATAAATAAATATTGTTAGATATTTCACACAGTACCATGTTGCACCAAACTAAGCACAGCTTATAGCCCTTAGCTATTGGCTAAGGGAACTGTCACAGAAAACTGGTCTATTCTTTTTTTTGTAATAAATACATACAATATGACATAATACAGATACATAAGAAATTAACACCCAGACACAAACACATATGTCCATCACACAAATGTTTTTCCTAGGTGGGGATCAAACTGTGTCCCGGTTTGAAAGGTGTGGTTGCCGGTGAAATTACAGGCACATGAGACACTCCACCTACACATCTCAGAGTTACGGGCGCATAAGATGTGACTTGAGTCTTGTCGTAACTAGTAGGGAGAGTCCCCAAGTTGCATCTGTTGTTATGGTCAGAGGTTACCACTTAACACCAGGTGCGCCGTCGGCTCATTCCATAACTGCATCACATAAAAACTCATGACATACACAGCTCATAAGTCAGTGAGCCAACTGAGCTGCGAGGCCAGTCAAAAATATATCTTAACAAACAAATAATGAATGAACATAAAATATGAATTTAAAATTGGAAAAAGACATGTAAACTGGTTATTCATTATACAAATATTGAAAATTATGCAAAATTAACCAAAGTTACCTAAACCAGTTTTATATTTGATGCACTCAAACTTTACTTAAAGCTTCGAAGATCATATCAGTATTATATAAATTTCAGAGAAACCATAATGCATTTATTCCTTTTTATCAGTGACAAATGATGAAAGTTACAATTGATAAGTATTATAAACTCGACAGACCTTTTTGAATTCCTTTTCTGGATTAACTTTATTGGGATCGGGATCACCCATATTGTTATTATTCACGTCATGAATATTAGTATCAGAATTTCAACTGTAGCTACACGTCAGCGCCACGTATGGCGAAAATATATACTGTGCCGTAGTTGTGATAACGCTTCAACTCTACAAATCGTGGCGTTCGCTAAAACGTGGCAACGATTAGATAACAACCGGTAGGCAAGCCAGTTGATCGAATAGTTTATTGAAACTAGTCGGTTAATAAATTCGATTTACTATCGGCCGGGAAATGCTGAATGTCTGAGAAGTATCAATATCGTGTATAAACAGACGCAACAATCGATATTTCACACAGCATTATGTACACAATTGGGCGAAAACAGTATACTGACTTCGAACGATGAATCGATGTAGATAATGCTTGGTAAGTTTATTCTTTACAGTACAATCTTACATGGGAAAGAATAAGCCACCATTGCCTGATAAACACGATTTGTTTTAATAGTGATATTTTCTAAGATTTAGAAATAACTCAAGGAAAACTGAGTATAAAAAATGGGAACGTAAACAAGCTGCAGACGCTTGCTTGTGTTTGTTTGTCATTGTCACTGTTGGATGGCTTCCTTTTTTTTTTGGACATGAAACCAACTTCAGGCTGTTATTTCTTATTTCTTGTCTGTCAGATTAAGACAATATCAATGTCAGCCTAATTTTGTAACTGTTGACGTTTTAGACGGGACTTTTATGTACATTATCTTGAATCAAACAATAATTGTTGCCAATATGAAAAATAGTTTTTTTTGTAAACTGGCAAACAACAAACAGATTTTTAATCTGGGCCTATCCAATAGTTCAGTCTGGTAACAAGTGTTTTATTTGGACGAGGCAAGGATAGGTATCCCGATAAACTTCGTACGAGTTTTGGAAATTTGAACCCTAAGAGGCAAGTGTTCCAAAGTCGAGTTTAAGTGTGAAATGAACTGATGCTATATTTCGGAAACAGAAACTCATAGGAGTAGACCCGTGATTTTAATAAGATATATAACAAATGAAATACGTGTTCAGTCATATTTGAAAAGTTTCGTGGAAAAAATTATGTGCGCGGATTTGTGAGTCAAAAAATGAAGAGACTGAGAAGAGAATGAGAGACTGGAAAATCGAGTTGTATGTCGTTTAGAAGGATATAAAATATCGAATTATGTGCTTGTGGTTTGTATAGTAGGTAGTGAATATTCGACTTAAACATTAACTATGAAATGGCGTATTTGGATCAAAAATCTAGAGGTCAAATAGACAACTTAGGAATTAGGGTCCCACATAGTTTAAAATTTATATACCAAAATAGTAGCGGGAGATAGAATACTTGTTTAGTTTCTGGGGTTTTCAACAACTATTAAAACCTGTAAAAGTTACGGTTTAACCCGCTCGTAGCTCCTTAGCTGACGCAGGCAAAACCGCGCTGGCAGGAGCTGGTGTGGTTACAAAAGCTTACATAATGGTGTGGCTGCTGGTGGTGCGGCGGCTGGTGATGCGGCGGCTGGTGGTGCGGCGGCTGGTGGTGCGGCTGGTGGTGCGCGTGCGGGTGCTGCGGGTGCACCAGGTAGTGCCGCATGTTCTCGTCCATCACCGGCGGCATCATGGGCGGCATCATCGTCGCGACTGGCATGCCCCCTGAAATAATGATGCCTTGTTAAACAGATGTCCTTACAAGTAGCGACACGATTAGTTTGGTATAATTAGCGTAAAGTTCCGATTAAATAAATAAATAAACAGAGAGAATTAAGAGGCTTAATCTATACAAATAAATAAAATTGGAGTGTCTCTTTGTAATATTAAAATAACCGCTTTTTACAAAGTGCATATCGAATTATACACGGTTTGGAATCTTTTAATTAGCCATTAGTCTTTAATTTATTAACCTATTTATATTAGCTAGCTGTAAGATTTCCTAAAATTGTAAAAATAAAATAAATAAAATAAAAATAAAACATTTTTTTTTACAATTTTTGTCTTTCTGTCTATTTGTCTGTTTGTTCAGGCTAATCTCTGAAATGGCTGGACCGATTTTGGCGGGACTTTCACTGGCAGATAGCTGATGTAACAAGGAGTAACTTATTACCAATTTTTCGGCAGAGAAGGTTGGATTACAGAATGATCATGTAAATCAATAGAAGTAACTGCAAATCGTCAATGTTGCTGCACGCACTTTTTTGTCCACGTATGTTCCAAGTATAACTAGTTTTATGAAAAGCATCTTAAGCATTGGTTTGAAATGGAATGAAGTTTAATTATATAATTTGCCTCAAGTATGGTTGTCGAAGCTCTTAAAGTTAAGATCTTTGTATCACACACTTCATCGAAATAAAGGTGCATTTTGCACCATGCATTTTTATAATAGTTATTATCCTAAAATGAGACACCTTTAATATTAGGTTGTGAGACATTTTCCCTATTACCAAGTAAGGCTAGTCGTATAAACGTATACATTTTAAAAATAAATGGCTATGTGTCACTACACATTAGGTCAAGTAAATATAGTACCTACCTAAGTATATGATATGATATGATATGGTAGGTACTGATGGGGAAATAAATGTATTATTAGTGATTTATGTTATAGTTCAGCCATTCCATGGGAATCATGAATGATTGAGTTACAAAAGCTCCGTAACTTTCCTGTGCAAGTTTTCCAACCTTAAAAAACACTAGATAGGCGTTAGTAGGCGTCATAATATTAGGCAATCGTTTTTCTTTCTTTTGGCTTCGGTATCGCCGTCCGTTCCGCTCCGTAACTTTGTGGTTTGTTGAATGAACGTGTTTTGGTTATTCGTAGAAATCGCTTTTTGTAGGAGCATCCGCTTTTGTAGACATAACCGCTCGCGGCTAAACGTGCCATAGTTGGATTGGATGGAGTGCAATGCAACCGACCGCAGCCTCTTGAGCAACGTCGACGGTCGCCTCGCGCGAATCCCACGGCAACCTTCAAGTTTACGTTTAGTAAAAGGGATTTTTCCCAGTTTTAATTTATCTCGATTACTCAACCATTAATAGACTGTGGTTTGCTCGCGTTCCACGTTTGGGCAACTGTTTTTGATACCTCATTCCACAAGCTTACCTAATTGAGTCTTCGCCGTTTCTTTGTTCACGGACAGAAAGAAATCTAGTAGGTAGTAAGTACAAATTTAGATTTAGTTGTTATTTCTCCTCGCGTCATTTAATTATTTCACATAATAAGTTCAGGAATGTATAAACTAGCTCGTAATCCAAATACATAAATTAAAACAGTTTGATTGGTATATTTCTAGACGCCAATGGAATCGCAACGATTAACAGCAATTCGATCCTAATGGTATACCTATTGCTATCACCGACTGGATAACGTTTAGTAGTCTCAGTTTAATAACAAGTGAAATGACTCGGCAACATAATCGTAATGTTCATAAAAATAAAACATAAATCTTGCAAACCAAGTTACGTGCAGTAAAAATCGCATTAAATCATAAAATGTCGTATTCTTTATCACTTTTGTGCCTTCGAGATAATTGCTATGAGTTGAGCCAAAGAATTTCACTGCAAAAAACCAGTGGCATTAGACTCCAGCAATATGCCTCGTAGAATTATGATTTCAAGTAACGACACATTGCCAATGATCGATCGTAGGATTCAAAGGTTATGAATTTGGCCAAAAGTTTTGGTCAAATTAGCTCACCGCATAAAGTTGTTGCTGGTTCTGTCTGGTGGGGCCAGTAAAACCTATTCGATAAGTAAACCAGCTCATCGTACACGGACAGCATCGTGCAGAAATTCACACACAGGCAGTGTGTGAATTTCTGGCTTACTGAGATAAAACACCTAGCCTAGAACGAATTGGTCGGGGTAGTACTAAATCGGGGAAGACTTGAATTTGGCAAAACATGGAAGCGCTGCGTAGGTTGGAGTTACGCCTACTGCCTGTAGGGTGGGTAGAGTTTCAGTTGGGTAAAAATATCTCACTATACAGAGGCGGCAGTGAGCAGAAGTTCGCGTGTTCCCTGTACTACTGGTTGAACACTCGCACTTGACACGTCCTGTCACGGTACTACCAACTCTAGAAGACCTTCAAAGAGAGTCTCACCGTATTCAGGCGGCAGCGTGCAGACGTGCGCGTGCTGCGGGTGCTGCTGCGGATGCGCGCACATGTCCGGCACGTAGTACTGGTCGGGGTAGTACTCCCCGTAGGGCGGGTAGGGCTCGCCGGGGCCGGGGCCGCCGCCGCCCTCCACGCCCACACCCACCATGCTGCCGTCTACCAACGCATGGCCCGGCGCCAGCGCGCCCGCCACCGCACTACACACCTGGAACAATAACAATTCAAATGTATTATTGTGCCTACACCAAAACCTAGATAAAAATATTATGTCGCCAAGCAGTGATGCACTCGTGTTGCTGTGTTCCGGTGGAAGGGAGTGGGTGCCGGTGAAATTGCAGCCGTATGAGACGTAACATCACCGTCTCAGGGTGATGGACGCAACGCAATGCGACTTGAGTCATCTCGTACTTTGGTGGAGAGGACTCGAGTCGTATTGCTGTTGTTTATGGGCGGCGGTTACCACATAACAAAGCCATCAGCTAGTTCTACCACCAAATAAAAAAAATGGTGTGCTGGGTGTATGTTACTTTTTTTTATTGTAGTGGACATCTCATATAGCCCCAAAGCAAGCATAGCTTGTACTATGGCAACCAGATGACTGATAGAACACATCTTAGAAACTCTGAAGTTGGCTGATAAAGGCACAAATATGTTGATCCCTTTCCATGTCACCTGCACGGTAAGAGACGAGCTTTGCAGCCAACTTCAGGGTGGCTAATATTCAGCACACAGAGATACATATTATTTTTAAATCTACATAAGGCTACTTCAATAGACATTCTAATCGCTAAGAAGCCGTCTCTTTCATACGACCTTGGAATGCAGAGGAATTTAAAGTTCTGGAAAATTGATTGGCGATGAATTAACATAACGATCTAATTTTAATCGTGACTCATGTATTTCTGTAGAGGGACAATCTGAGAAGACAAGCGACCTATAAAACACAGTTGTCAAACAATTAGTATGAACATTGTGTATTTTTAGTTTGAAAAGTTGTAAATCATTAGGGCCGCGTTCCGATTCACGCTTACAGCACTTTTAGCTCGCTGAATGTCTTTCTCAATAATAATTATACTGTAGCGCGCAAACGTAAGCCCTCTCAACGGTTATGACGTCACGGATGACATCACTTCCTGGGATTATACGACCAAATGTCAAAGTCAATTACATATTCTGATTGTTTTGTTTACTGCTGTTGTGGTTGCAAAATGAACACAAGATATTCTAATGACGGAGGATTCCGACGATGTGATCTTGGAGATTTTATTTAGCAGTATCACTTGTGTGTCAACTCAACTCAGATGTCAACTTGAAAGCGCGATAATTTGCGTTCCGTAATATATAGTAACAGTTTCGGAACAGTGTGTTGTGAGCGCGATATAGTGAGCTAAATCAGAACGCAAACTAGCTTTGACTTGAGATCGAGAATGATGGAGTCTAAAGTTCGAACTAATCGGAAAAGCGGATTGAAAGCAATCACCGTACACTTCGTCAATTTACTTTCGCTAGTGAAAGGGATGGGGGACACTTGCCAATAATAACATGGAAAGCTTAATCTAACTCGATATATGGTTCGAGAGATCCAGTAACAATATAACTCGGTCCATCCACAAATAGCTCCTTTTGACGTAGTTAACACAGCAAGTACCTAACTAATGAAACCGAAGATAGCTCTTGAATTGATGCCCGTACGCAGTTAATCGTGGCGGATTCCGCGAAATGGACGCATTAGTGGTGCTAGTTGCACAAGCAACAGTCACCACGTCGATACTCGATATCGCCACATCCGCGTGAGCGCGTCGGCGGCGTCGTGACCGTATTTGCCTTTTAAATGGGGTGCTGTCAGCAACCTCACGAGTTCTGCGTGGATGCGCCCGCGATTAGGGTTGCCAGGTCGTAAAACCGAAAAGCCGGACAGACTGGCTAGGTTAGCCGGACAGACTGGCTAGTTTAGACGGACATTTTGGTAAAAATGTCGGACACCTCTAATTTTAAATCTTAGTACACGACAGTTTTTTATTTTTTAGTTAAAAAACGACTTTTTTATCATTATATCAAACCATTTTAATTTTCATCTTAAATTCTAATGAAACAGCAATAAAATTAAATGAATAAGTCTTCTTTATACCAACATATGAGAAATGTAAAAAAACTGGCCAAATTTAAAAAGCTTAACAAAAGCCAAAAACCAACTAATTTGGCCGGACACGCGACCAAAAAGCCTGACTGTGTCCGGCTTTATCCGGACGCCTGGCGACGCTACCCGCGATCTATGTCATTGACTGCTGGGCTCCTTGAATGCATGCCCAAGTTTTGAAATCGTCTAAAACCCTCGAAACTTTACACGAGTTAGACAATGAACGACCTCGTCGCGAAGTGGGCGGTTAATCCACGAAACAGATATTGCGGTTACGAATCACAAGACTCGGAATGGGATACTTTTTATTAACGAGATATGGATTTCGAAACGCATCGACGAAAGAAGTGCTAAGTTTATTATTGAAATATATGCACGGAGTATATAGTAACTGGTTTTTTTTTTTTTTTATGTTAAAAACTAGCAGACGAGCTAACGGGCCACCTGATGGAAAGTGGTCACCGTGGCCCATGGACATCTGCAACACCAGAGGCATTGCTAATGCGCTGCCGGCCATTAAGATAGGCATTAACCCGACGCTTAAAGGTCTTAAAGGTCTTGGTTGTCATACGACGCAAGTTTAGTCAAATGTAATCTAGGGTACCTATTTCCCTAGATTACCTACATTCCTAGATTACCACCTACATACCAAAATTTTATTTTGTTACTCCACAAGATACACAAGAAATGTATCTTTTTTTTATGTAATACATTTACGGAACGAGCCGACGGCCCACCTGGTGTTAAGTGGTAACCTCTGCCCATAACAACCGATGCGACTTGGGTCCTCCCCTACTAGGTACCTACGACAAGACCCATGTCGCATCGTATGCGCCAGTAACTCTGAGACGTGTAGGTGGAATGTCTCACGTGCCTGTAATTTCACCAGCATTCAATTCCAATTTCCAACATGCGTTACTGCTTGGCGGCAGAAATGGGCATGGGCATTGCAGGTAGGTAGGTACGCAAATTGTAACATGTCTTGTGCACTCGGATCTTTCCATGCAAATACAATAAAGCAACTGCAAAACTTTACTTGGAATTTCTGAATGCAACAATCAGTCAACAAGGCAACGTATGAATGAATAATTCGACAAAATGTCGTCTGACTCCGCTCTGAGTCACGCCATATCAACAATGGGTGTAGTCACGTTGCGGTCACAGAGGTGGCCTTAGGACCATTCACACTTTTATTTACCCGGTTATTAATGGTGTAGCGCCTGTTTGAATGAAAAATGACCATTATTTCCTTCTACGATACATTTAGAATGAGGCTATTCAACCAGCTCAAAGTACATTCTTATTCATAAAACTAAAGCAATCGAAAAAGTTTTTAATACATCGATCTCGTTTGTTTTGGTTGGAGATTGATCTACTTTGGAATTATAAATCTATGAGTTGAAAACTTGCAAAGGAAACATCAGTCTATTAAACTGAACCAACATGTATAAAAGCGGATGTAGATGTTTATATGATAAGGAATATTTTTATTTCTTATCGTGTGTAACGAATTGGTTGCACGACATGCAATAGCTCTCTGCCATTCTCGTTCAGTAACTGGATAATGGACGGATGTGATGTCGACCATTACATACTTAGTTACATCATTATTTTTTTAATAAAAATACCGAAACGTAATAATGAGAGCGTGGTACAGACCCTCCAATCCGGAGGTGGTTCAAATCCTTTCACCAATGATTTCCACTTGAAATAGTGAAGCGCGCAATACCGTTCTCAAAACAGTTAAGGAAAATATCGAGAGGAAACCAACATTTTTTTTTTATGTAATACATTTACGGAACGAGCCGACGGCCCACCTGGTGTTAAGTGGTAACCTCGGCCCATAACAGCCGATGCGACTTGGGTCCTCCCGTACTAGGTATGATAAGACCCAATTCGCATCGTATGCGCCCGTAAATGTGAGACGTGAAGGTGGAATGTCTCATGTGCCTGTAATTTCACCGGCAACCACACCTTTCAAACCGGAACACAGTAACGCGAATGCGTTTCTGCTTGGCGGCAGAAAAGGGCATGTCCTAGAACCAAAAATTCAAGGTCCCAAGTACACGAAAGGTGCCTCTTCGAGGCGCACTTTAGTCCTTTCACCGAACTGGTTCGAGAGAGCCATTGATATGATTATTAATGGTACCGAAATAAGGTTCATCTATCATCCTCTTGTCAATATCTGACAGTATGTAATGTAAGGACAGTTGTCATAATATATGTAAGGATATATTAAGAGGTAAAATTTATATTCTTGTTTGTTTGTATGTGGGGGAGTCTGATTTCTCTGAACAGCCAGCCTCAAAGGTATATAATATACGAAGTAATATAGCATTTGCGAAAACAAAAGTCAACATGTTCAGGGGATTTCCCTGGAGAGAAAGTGATATCTCTACCAAGAAATATGATTAATACTTTTTAATAGATACCGTACCTACAGCGCATTCATTTTGATAGTCTTGAATTACTTGATTTCGAAGTCGTACTTATAAACGCTAATAATAAAAATAAATGCTATACATATAATAAATGCTAGATATTTTTCGCTCAAAGGTCAACTACTAATTTAATTCAGACTTCGGAGCTATTTTGGTATCGTCGGAAATCAATGTTACGAGTAAACCTTGAAAGTCAGACTGCATTTCCATTTTCTAAAGCTGACTGAAGTTTAAACAGACATGAAGTCGAAAGCTACATCTGCCTGATAATTTTCGAAGCAGGGGTTTCAAATATATATATATATACTAGCTGACCCGTCAAACGTTGTTTTGCCATACATTAAAGTACAAATATCGCAATTCAAAAATAGAGGTTGGTGGCAGAAGGGTGAAAATTTAGGGTTATAAGTATTTTTTACTGATAAATAAAAAAAATTGTCCAAAAAACACAAAAAAGTAAATTTTAGGGTGGACCACCCTTATCACTTAGGGGTATGAAAAATAGTTTACGTCCAATTGTCAGACCTACCGAATATATATAAAAAATTTCATAAAAATCGGTCAAGCCGTTTCGGAGGAGTTTTGTTACAAACACTGTGACACGAGAATTTTATATTAGATGTAAGCTGCATCACTGCCTGACATTCAATCAGGCAGTTGTGACGCAGTTTACACAACAGCGATTACTTGTAGCAGTTGGCAATGTGTTGCAGTCAGCCTGCCAGGACTCTAACTTCTATGATGTGCTATTTATATTCGAGATGGTGTTGCCCTATCAATGAATGCTGATTGAGAACGACAGACAAGTTCTAGAATTGTTTGTCGTTACGACATATGCAACAATGTCGAGAAGATTGAATAAAATGCTGTGTTCGTAGGTAAGAATATTAAAAGCTCAGTTAGTCTTTGTTTAATATTAAAATTAAAACAGATAATGGAAAACCCCTTTTTAACTTTTATAATCCGTTTTTTTCACTGCCTTAACAGTATAGATTCGACAAATGGCAACCTTTTATAACAAAGATCACAACACTCTTATAATATCTTAAGATTTATTATTTAATTGTCGCGAAAGAAGAAGCACAAGTAACCATAAATTCGTGGCTTGCAAATCCCCTTTACGAAATATTATTTAAACATAATCGCGAAGCTAGTTACGATCAAAGAAATAATAAAATAACTTCTACCATGACAGTTAAAGTTCCAAGCCCATTTGCTACAATGTCTCAGAAACTTACTTGCAGGTTTTCAACGCTTTCTTTAGCTCACAAATAATACACTGGTGTAACTTAGAAGTCTGCAAAACCTTTATGATAACATAAACCACAAAGTATGGAGGTATCTAAACGAAGCATAAAACTGGGTCATGGAAAAGTTCCCCTTCACGAAAGTGCAGACTCCAAACATTCCTAGGTAAAGGAGGTTTGATTACCATCCATTGGATCGATCGAGTTCAATTGGATAATGCGATAGAATACGAGGCGGCGATTGGTGAGGGCTTGATCTTCTATAGTAGTATGTACATAGAAATGACTCCCATTTTGTCATAGGTCACAGTCACAGAACAACATACTCCCTGTCGCCTTGGACTGGACGCTCCTACGCGGAGTAAATTACTCCATGACCTAATTACATCTTCACCTGCCGGAAGAGTTGAGAAAAGCCCAAACTTACATAGACGTACAACTACATTATAACAAAGAAACGATGACACATACCGAAGCTATGCAGCTTTATTGTTAGTTTTCAACTACATACCTCCTTGGTTCAAAACACCACGGCGCGGCGCGGCGCCAAAGTACATAAATAAATAATAAATAAATATTGGTGGACATTTCACACAGCGCCATCTAGCCCCAAAGTAAGCTAAGCATAGCTTGTGTCATGGGAACCAGACAACTGGTATAATACTTATATACTTTTTGTAAATACATACATATAATACATTTAACAGCCAGACAGCACAAACATCTATATTCGTTATACAAATGTTTGTCCTGGGTGGGAATCGAACACACAGCATAGAAGGCAGGGTTACCAACTGAGCTGTGAGGCCTGTCGACATATATGAAGAAAGAGCTAAAATGCGTCGGAGCGTACGTACATATGGTGTAGCTTGGGCTTCTAAAGTACCTATCGTAGCGTCCTTTACTTGACTCGTTGTTCGCTGTTCGACCGTCTCAAGTAGGTTTGCCTACCGAATGAGCCCCGGGGTCACGGCCGCCCGCCGGTACGCCCGCGCCCCCGCCCCGGTCGCTCATTACGCTAACTACACACGTCATTAATCCTACTAGGCAATCAACGGGTATACGATACGCCTACTTATTGGCGCCACAATAAATAACACACGCGAACTTGAAACTGTTACGTTTTGTGAGGGCGAGAGAACGTTAGCAGGTTGCACCCCGAAATCTGACTGAAAATGTACTTGTTTATGACCAACTAATGACATAGAATATCTGTGGGAGATCTGTGGGGATAGATCTATGGGTACATTGGGCCAAATACTCTCGAAACACGATACAGAAGTCCGTAACAACAATTACGAGAAATTGAAGTTGGAATGAGATACGTTAATACATCGACTCTACCTGTCTGACCACAAACGTTTTCTCATATATAATTATCGAAACCGCGTCCATCACCACAATTGATTAGCAGGTAAAATGAGAGCGTGGTGGTCTAGTGGTACTGACCCCGAGTTTCAATTCGGAGGTCGCCGGTTCAAATCCCGACGTGCACCTATGAGTTTTTCGATTAAAAGATTAATGTGCGCAATACCACGTTCTCAAACGGTGAAGGAAAACATCGTGAGGAAACCGACATGTCCTAGAATAAAAAATTCGAAGACATGCGTCAAGTGCACGAAAGGAGCCTCTTTGAGGCGCATTTAAAATCCTTTCACCACACTGGTTCGAGAGAGCCAGTGACTCGAATAGAATAGAATAGCAGATAAAATAGCTATAGATTACCAGGAAGACTATTATAAGCGAGCGAGGTATGAACTAAGTGCAAATTCTAGAATTATAATATTATTTGCCGATATGTCGTATTGATTTCGCATAAGGAAATGCATTTTTTTTAAATATTTTATGATTTTAGCTGTCGGTGAGTGGGCATTTGAAACCAAACGTTGGTAGGTATGTAATCTCGGCTCTGACGCACGCGCAGTTATGTCGGCCATCGATCCAAAACCAATTATAATTTACGATAAAATAAAAATTGCTTTCTGCGAACAATACCAGGTAGACGTTAAATTTTTTGCCAGAAAGTAAATACGAAAAAGATGAGAAAAAATGTTTGCAGATTCTCTTCAAAGGTACCCACCCTACCCTACCCTACCTAACCTACCTAATGATAATGAATGAATGAAATGATAAGGTAGGTATTGATTATTCCTAGAATACGAACATTTTCAATGATAAAAACGAAGTAACAGACAGGAGGTAACTAAAACTCTGCTTACCCCTACGTTGCGAAACATGCTTTTATGTATATTTCGTTGCTTATGTTGTAGGTATATAGTACATTATTTTGATGTAATATCGAATTTTCGATAAAGCAATCGTGGAAATGTATTATCGTTCAATAAGATTGATTCGTTACACGTGTGCACACACTGCCAAAACTGCTGTCAAGTTTGAATTCCCAAATAGGTTTGCAACCGTTAAACGGAGCCCGCCCGCGCTGGGAATCCCAAATGCCGACGACTGCAAAAGGAAAACTCATATAGTGAATTTTAAGAATTTCCAATGGTCCTTGAATATTGTCGCTAACTTTATTGTTTTCAATCCGCGAAATAATTATAATCTATCCAAATTAAAGACTTCGTTTTATCAATTCTGAAACTATATTTTATATCAGGTTGTTATACAGGAGCAATTATTTTATTGTGCGATACGATAAAAATGCAGAGTATTTTCATTAGACAAAACTCTATTAAATAAAAGTTTTTCTCCATGAGAGCCACTAAAGAAGTTTTTAAATATTCCCTAAATGCTAAGCTTTTTTCGATTACGTGACACGTCTCGGAATTTTTGGTTCTTCGGTTTCCTCACGATATTTTTCTTCACCTTTTCGAGCAATTTTACGTTAATTATACAGACATACAAATACATATGAAGTATTTTTCTCTTTACATAACTGTATTAAGTACATTATGTCCGAATATGAAACTACAAAGAGCTGTGTTTTCCTGTTGTATTTCGTTTTTTCGAATTAATTCCGGAAAACCCGCTGATGAATAATAAACACGAGTAAAACAAATATGTATAACAGTCTCAGATAGTAACATAAGTATTGGTATCTATTTATTTATAAATAAAAATTTCTTTTAGAATTGTTCTTTATGGCCGACTTGCTAGTAATTTTGTGGAGATGAAGATGAGATTGTTCTTGTTGTCATATTACGAGTAGGATTATATTAAGATCCGATTTCTGGAGGAAGTGTTAAATGAGTTGAGTTGAATGAGTTGAGCTCATCACCTGTCACATCGTTGTCGAACGTTTAACCCACAAGATAAAAGGTGGCCTATTAATGCTCTGTCTACACTAGGTGTAGTTCTAGTGAAAGTCAAGCATATGTATAACGCACATGTATAACGCGTGCGTAGTCCCGACAAATAATTTCATTCAAATATAACTTCAAAATAAATATTAAATACTCGTCATTCGATTGGATATTATTAGGATATTTATTCCAGGACCTTTTGACAATTCTCCACCTTGTCTCAGAAGCTCTCATCTGAACTAAACCGCTAAGACGTTCCGAGAATTAATTTACATAGCAAATGCGAAGTGGACAGTAGCGGGAACCGCTAGTATTATACTGTCGTGCTAACAAACTTAGCTATTATTAATTTCAGTCATTACCTACTCGAGGATTCCAATGTGGATTCATTACGATTTTATTGATTTGCCACATAATCTTTTTACGTATGGACAGTATTATACTATTGACGATACCGTCAGCTCCAATCTAAGATTTTTACATAATTAGAGAAATCCACCCAAATTTGCTTGTTTTCAATGAGTCTTGTTCCAAACCAGGTATAGTGTTAATTTTCTACAACCATTAGAACAGTTTACAATTAGTTACGACTACCCTCGTGATGAATTACCAACATGTTATCGTTTAGTACCGGTAAGCGAGATTCAAATTGCACTTCTAGTCAAGGGGTCCGAAAATCCATAAAGACATAAAATTTAAACTAAAAACGAGAATGTGCATGCATTTCACAGATACTACTACAATATGTCGTTATTCTAAAAGTATTTATATCAATGCTATTGTGTTCAATATGTTATTTTTACACCCATAATGACGTGTGTTATTTGTGTTCAGCGGAGAGGAACGGCCTTATCAACTATCAGCCGACAATATCATCAGCGTCAATAAAGAGCCAACAATATGTGAAATAAAAATGAAATGGCTAGAAATATTCCATGATCACTCGCTTTTATGTGATCCGAAAGTTATTTTAGTCTAAAGGAACTCTCAGTAAATCTCATAAAGTCTCAATAAATTTTGTCGGAACGTGAAAAAGATTTCTTAACAATATGACATTAGAGATTCGACATGGGTTTGCTATCGTATCAAACCTTAACACTTTCATGAAAATTTTCTGTTAAGAAACATAAAATAATAAAAAGAAGATATACAAATCTGACTACTGGGTCAGTGCTTGCCTGAAGTACAGATATTTTTCTTTGAAAAGGAATAACTGATCACAGACTAGACCGCATTTAGTAAGATACGCTTGATAAAGTACGGATAGACAACTCTTTTATACAATGTTGTTGAGCGACAGGCGACGGGCGACGCCGACGGCGGGAGACGGGAGCCATGACGACGGGTATCGGTCGATAGCTAGGACGCGACGACGCGATCAGACGCCCACTCACACAACCAATGCCTGTTCTCAACTGAAAACTTGACGAAAGGAGAATCGAAGCTATTTTTTTATGTCATGTAGATGACAGAACGAGCTGACGGCCCATCTGATTTTAAGTGGTAACCACCCATGGACAACAACATTACGACTCAAGTCCTGCCCACCAAAGCACGAGATGACTCAAGTCGCATTGCGTTGCGTCTATCACCCCCAGACGGGGATGTTACGTCTTGTATATAGAAATTGCAGGGAGTGGGTACTCCCTTCCACCGCAACACAGCAACACGAGTGCATCGCTGATTGGCGGCAGATTACCAGGTGTGGTGGCAGTACTTCTCCGGGCGAACTAGGCACAAGTTTTACTGCTGCTATAGTTTATTAATGTCTAAAAACTTATCAGTTGATCGAGCAACTGATTAACGGATCTTTCGTAAATACCTGTCATTTTGCAGTTCCTTTTGGTATAATGATTTTCATTTTAGTGATATTTCCAAACCTTCCTCGCTTATCACTCTCTAACAGTGAAAACCGTATCAAAATCCGCGGCGGCGTTTGGAAGAAGTAAGCGCAGAAACAGACAGACAGAGGCAAATAGCGAATTTGTTTTATACTATTTAGAGAAGCCTCGTGAATGGATGCCTCACGGACGCCATATTAATCAGTTTTTGTTACGCAAAGATGCGTGAACCTAACATTAATTTTATTTGGTTGGACAGAATCATCAAAAGTAATCTCACGCGCCGAGTTTTCAGAAATATGAACATGTAACAGCTTTACGTCTATTAGCTATTATAGCTGTTCAGTGCTCATTAAAAAGAAAATATATTGATGTGTTACGCGAATTAAATATTATTAATTTTTAGATTCAAATTCAATAGATTCATACTTCAAAAGGGCTTAACGCGTGGGCTGAGGGTCGCGGGTTCGTAGCGACACCGCCCGCCCACCGTGGCGAGGGCGGGCGGCGCCCACGCTTTGACGTACATATTCTAACAAATACATACAAAATGCGATAACCTTATTTCATACTAGCTGGTGCCCGCGACATCGTCCGCGTGGAATTCGGTTTTATCACGCACCCCTATTTTACTGGGTGTGGACGCAACGCAATGCGACTTGGGTCATCTCGTCATTGCTGGAAAAAACTTAAGTTGTATTGTTGTTGTCCACGGGCGGAGGTTAACACTTAACATCAGGTGGGCCGTCAGCTCATTCTGTCACCTACATCACATTAAAAATAACTTCCTTCATTACTGTTATTTCGACCTAATTGTAAAAAAAAAAATGTTAAAAATAACGTTACCATGCAAAACAAAGTAGTATAGGATTAACATGTCTAGTCGTAGTTAATCTGTTAGCGTTTTAATGAACAGTGGCGCCAACGAACAGTGATGCGTAAAATAATGCAGCGGAAATAACGTACACTTGAACTGTGCTTAGTCTGTTCCTGGATTGGGGCCAAGCAGGACATCGCTGCATTTACTGAATCGATTTCCAGTTTCATTCCACCAACAAAGAACTGTCAATATTGACGGATTAAACAGTGAGGTTGCATACGCCCCCTTGCAGCTAACGGAAATAGATGATACTTAATACTGATCAGCAGTTTAAGCATTCGAAAGAATACATTATAGAAACGCAGCATACTGTTGCACATCTGCTTAGAACACTTCTCACATACATTTTGCAACGGATCCACTAAGCTCTAGGTAAGGTAAAATAGAAGAATGATGTTCAATTGAACTAATATTTATTTCAAAGATAAATTATTATTATTATGCTATTATGTAATCGTCGTCCATGAAATAATAAATAAATAAATATCCGTGGACATTTCACACAATGTCCGAATATAAATTTCTATGCGATAATACTTTTCAAGCAATATTAGTTTAACAACGTCGACTCTGAGATGTAGATACTTAGATTCTGGACTAGAAAATTTGACACCTATACAGAATCACGTCATTCAGGAATAAGCTAGCTCTTTTGAATTCGTAATTCGGTGTGTAGCTACACACCGAATTACGAATTCAAAAGATAACTACCTCAGGAAAGCATTGACGCATTGAAACCTCTCTAGATTGAAACGAAAATAGGTATTCCATTTTCACGTAGCATATAAAAGCGTGTGGGAGGAAAATGAACACAGAAGGTATTATCACCAACAGTCACTAAATAAACACGTATTAGGCGAGTATAACCATTTAGGGTAATCAATTTTAAAACCCATAATTGGACTTTTATGACATCGTTTACTGTAATCATGGCGTCTGAAATTAAACTCTCACAAATTTTGGGCGGAGAGTAATAGCACGAATACATTGTAATAGTTTTCACAAGTGTGATTTGTGTGTTTTTTAAATTGAAGATTTCATCGATGTTCTATAAATAGCAATGATACATAATCACGCTGATAAAATGTTTCGAGTAAGCGGCCGGCCGGGGTTCAATGAAAATAGTTTATTACTGAGTAGATAGTAATTGTAGGTCATCATATACTAATTAGTAGAACACTCAATAAGCCGTTTTGTTTATATAAATTATTTTTAAAATTTCTTACTTACTTAAAATTCATGCTCCATATATATCGCCTCTATACATCCAATTATTTTACTTCATGTATTAATTCCCGAATGGGTCAGCCGATTTGGACAATAAGTTATTACATATTTTAGCTGCGCTGAGCTTAGAACTCTGAATTACAGGCCATCCCATTTTACACCCACTGAAAGCTTGGGTTTCGAAACATTATAGTGGAGAAAATACGAGCAAAGGTCTAATTTCAGCGGCTTGTCCGCCCATGGCTGGACCGGTATCAGTCTCGACAGTAACTGCCCAGAATAGTAATAAGCGAATACTGATCACACGGTCATTATGCATACGAATGCAGCTAAATATAACGCACACACTCGATTCGTGGAGAATCAAGGAGCGTTTTGATTCCACTTTTATAATGCGAACAGCACAAGAGTGGAACTCCTTGCCTGTGTCCGTATTTCCTGAAACCTATATGAAAGTCTTCAAGAGGAGAGTGAATAGGTTCCTTCTAGGCAAACATGCTTCACCGTAGACCACATCGTCAGGTGAGATTGCGGTCAAATACTTGCCTATCGCTAATAATAAAAAAAAACACTACATTTATTGAGTTTCGACTGAAGCTATGACACATCGGGTATTTGTGTTATATGCGTGCCAATTACAATCACGGTAAAGTGCCAGCGTCTGCAAGTTTTCAACGGCGCGGCGTCTGTGTTGCAACTACTTTACCGCCGCGTCACACTTTTGTGTAACCTATTTCTTGCTTCCGTGGACATAATGATAAACTGCGACACTTTGTGTGTGGTGAAAGGATTTTAAGTGCGCCTCAAAGAGGCTCCTTTCGTGCACTTGACACATGTCTTCGAATCTTTTGGTCTAGGACATGTGGTTTCCTCACGATGTTATCCTTCACCGTTTTGAGAACGTGGTATTGCGCAAATAAATCTTTCTAGTGAAAAACTCATAGGTGCACGTCGGGATTTGAACCGGCTACCTCCGGATTGAAACTCGGGGTCAGAACCACTAGACCATCACGCTCGCCACTTGCTTTGCACTTTGGTATAAACATCTTGAATTTTCCCAGTGGAGTAAGCGTCGTCTGGTATACGATATACTACGCAATGCAGCAATAACGGAGATAAATAGCCGCCAGATAAAATAACTGCGGACTATCTATCGGCAATCACACATGTGAATATTGTGTACAAGTTATTTACCGCCATGATAACGTAAATGGAGCACGCTGTATGTGTGCCGCCGAATACATTATTCACAATGTGGTAGGTGTCTATGCGCGCACGCAATCACATTGGAAAAAATGTCATTCATTAGCATCGTATGAGTTGGGCGTTCTTGCAATAGATTCAGCGTGTTTTGAAATGATTTTTTTGCTATTGCAATAGTTCGGAACGTTATCGGAGATCAGCTGGCGTCGCGTTCGATCGACTGAGTTGAGTAAGTGAGGCTCAGCGCTTATCTGCAGGATACGGCGCCTCTTCCGTCGCGTATGAGATATCACCACCTACGCCACTCCACCGCTAAACAAGAATATTTAAAAAAATAGTACCAAGGCATTAAGATAGTAAAAATCCAACGCCATAACGCAACGGCGTTATACCAATGATATTGAATTCAAATTTAAATTACAATTTTTGTACCTTTTTTTTATATGTGTGGTGGTGGGTCGCACAGCGCAATCTAGCCCCAAAGTAAGCTAAGCATAGCTTGTGTCATTGGAACCAAACAACTGATATAATACTTATTATATACTTTTTGTTTGTAAATACATAAATACATACATATAATGCATATCTACACCCTAATCTATCACCCTTATTATCTCTATATGTATAATAATAATAATTATTATTATAATAATATTTTTGGACATTTCACAGCGCCATCTAGCTCCATAGAAGCTAAGCATAGCTTGTATAATGGGAACCAGACAACTGATATAATATATTTTTTTTTGTAAACACATACTATACATATTAAAACCCAGACACAGAACAAACATCTATGTTCCTCACACAAATGTTTGTCCTGGGTGGGATCGAACCCACGACCTACAGCGCAGAAGGCAGAGTTGCTACCAACTGAACTGTGAGGCCTACCTACATCTAATTCGAGTTCCGGTGAAAATTGCTGACAAATTGTGCAATTGTACAAATCACATATTGAGCAATCACGCCGCATGCACAATATCGCGTGTCCACTTCACAGTGCCTGAGCATTACTATTAGCAAAGCTTAATAGCGAGCTTTCACGCAACGGCTTTGAATGGAACCGGGAAACATTATTTTAAAACACATCTATGTTTGTTATGACATGAACCTATTATTAAAATTGTTATACGTTGTTAGTAATGGATCTACAGGCATATTTAGCTAGAAGTCACGCAAGTTTAAGATTCTTGGTCTTGGTATGTATTGGAAATTCCCAAGCCATTACTTTATGAATTTTATGAAAGTAAAGTTTTTGACTTTGACTTTGAAATCCCATTTTTTGGTAATTTTTCTAAATGGCATTCGACTAACGTAGATAAACTCATTAATATCAACTTAATATGAACTGTCACATTCACATTCATAATATTATATCTACTAAAACTGTATGTTCAAATAAGTTGGTGAAAATCAAAGTAATTATTTCAATGCCAAACAAATATCAAAACTTAAGCAAAATACGTTATTTTGATGAGTATTTTACATAGTTATGCCTAATCGGAAAAGTTATCTTTCCAACGAAAACAATTTGCGGAAACATACGGCTTAGTCTCAACGTGGGCGGCGGGCGGCGCGGCGCGGCGCGGCGATCCAGTCCCGAAACAATTCAAGTAGATTGCGATATTTAGTACTAGATTTACCCGTGTGGTTTCTCTTGCGGAAGAGGTTGTTTGGGCTTACCTATTTTTATATTTATTGGATAAGAGAACGTTTATTCTTTTTTACGACCACAGATTGGTCGCTACGAGGTGCGATGCGAGGCTCTCACGCAAAGAAAAACTTTTTTTTTTATCTAAAGGTCACCGGTTCCGCGCTTGCGAGCACTTGAAAGAAATGTTGTACGAGATATCAGGTTCTCTGATCGGTGAAGGAAATCATGAGAATCTGCTGATCTACATCTCGATTACCCATCCGACACTTTACACTGAGGGGTCATTGGTCTTTATTTAGCTCAAAATAATAAGTAAACTAAGTATATGCGCGACTTCGTCCGCGTGGAATTAAAAAATAATATAATATAATAATAAATTAAAATATATATATATTATGCATATATATATGGTTAAGGTTTATAATTGCCTTGTAGTTTCAGAGTTATCGCCATGATTCATTCAATGAATTAGTCATTTTCTCTTTTATCAATACATATAAAAATGAATGTTGATAATACGCAATAAGTTGA
The DNA here is from genome assembly GCA_947359385.1 of Chesias legatella. NCBI lineage: Eukaryota > Metazoa > Arthropoda > Insecta > Lepidoptera > Geometridae > Chesias > Chesias legatella. Next base: position 4,330,405 of record OX375778.1, on the reverse strand, counting down.
TATACTCCAAAACAGACTGACCGATCACAATGAAAATGATACATCTGGGTGTTTCCATCGAGAAGTTTCTTTGCCATCCATTTTAACTATGGCTGAACAACGAAGGCCAGGCCCTGCTAGCATACTTCACTTAATATACTTCGACTAGCCATACAGCCAGTTGGTAGTTGGTAGTAATCCTGCCTTCTGCGCTGTAGGTCGTGAGTTCGATTCCCACCCAGTACAAACATTTATATGACGAACATAGATGTTCTGTGACTGGGTGTTAATATGTATAATATATATGTATTTAACACATAATTATTTAAGTATTATATCAGTTGTCTGGTTCCTATTACATAAGCTATGCTTAGCTTACTTTGGGGCTACATGGCGCTGTGAAATGTCCACCAATATTATTATTATACACATAGAGATAAGAAAGCGCTAAGACTGAAAAGGGTATTATCAAAGACTGCATTTTAGTTAAAAGTTAAACATTGCATCTTTCATGAATATTGGCTGATCACAAGTTAATTTGAGTCATTTCCGGGCGACTGATGTCCGCTCAAAGGGAGCGAGCACGCGTTGCGGTCGCTAGAGTCACAGCCGCAGTGATAAAGTGCGGTTGGGTATTCACCCTTAAGATCTACTGATGTATTTGATGTGGACGCGACGACTTCTGAACAGTAAGTGAGCTCGGGCCACACGAAAGTGGTACACGGAACATTCTGGCCTTAGTGCGGCAGGCCACAGTGTCAATAACTATTCTTACGCTCTCCAATTTGAGTTCTTATACGGTTCTGAACGTGAATTTGAACGAGATAGGGATATGAAAACTATTTACCGTTGAACAAATACTAACTTCGCGGTATTAATTAATGATTACTTAATATCACGTTCTCAAAACGGCGAATAACATCGAGAGGAAACCGACATGTCCTAGAACCAAAAATTCGAAGACACGTGTCAAGTGCACGGAAGGAGCCTCTTTGAGACTCAACCTTTTCACTGGTTCGAGAGAGAGATATTAGTATTATGACGACTAATATTAGTACTACTTATACTTCATTTTCAACAACCATATAAATGCGGCTTTTCTACATTAAAGTATAATTCAAATCAAAGACAATCTACGTGAAATTCTAGCAATTGTTACCAAACAAGAAATCGTGATAGTATCTACAGAAACTCCGGCAGAACAAAGGCTTCGGCTTCTACGAAATATATCTCAAGCGCACAATTCTCTATGGCACTTAGTGTCGCGGCAACGGAGGGATATACGCAACAGGCAAAACATGTTGATAATTTATAGTAATTGCAACGTCTGCGTCATTCCAACGTACCTACAGGTGCAGCTCCCACGCAAAACCATTAAATGGATTACCACTCTCCCCTTTCTATGTCCCTTTAAGGCCTGCGCTGGCGCATATTATTTCTTCAAAGTTTAAGAGCAGTAGAACCCTCGGCAAGTTCGTCCGAGGAAGTACTGCCGCCATGCCCATTTCTCGCCGCCATGCAGTAACGCATTCGCGTTACTGTGTTCCGGTTAGAACGGTGTGGTTGCCGGTGAAATTACAGGCACATGAGACATTCCACCTTCACGTCTCAGAATTACGGGCGCATACTATGCGACTTGGGTCTTGTCGTGCCTAGTAGGGGAGGACCCAAGCCGCATCGGTTGTTATGGGCCGAGGTTACCACTTAACACCAGATGGGCCGTCGGATCGATCAATATCTGGATTACATAAAAAAAAAGATATAGTACGAGTAATTCAAATGACAGGTTTTCAATCAAGTGGTCAAAAAACTATGTCCATTTCCTCCGAAGTAAATGCGGATACTTTGTGAAATCAAATAAAAACATTAATTAATTAACGTCGGAGGGTCCCGGCCCGCAGCCCGGGAGATTAAGCATACAGATAAAAATATAAGTTACTCACGTGCCCTGGTACCACAAGCATCATGCTATACCTATTTTAAAACACATGAAGCTTACAATATTTAAATGTAATATTCAGATAATATCATATTAAAATTGACAATGACTTCCTTTTAAGTAAGTGTTAACGACGATATATCCTTTTAAGCACACAACTGAAACTCCATTGTTTTCTACAAAGCATGTGAAAGATGTGATAAGTTTCACAGATAACAAAATGGAAGATTTGCAAACGTCTGTATGGCTTGTGTAGTCTATGCTCATATGAATTTCACACATAGTTTTACATATCCGACCTGCCTTCTGTTTTATTCATTCGGTCAAAGATCATGATGTCACCTTGGAGACTTCGAGCGAAAGCCCGCCGCGACAGGAAAAGTATGCCTATTCTTCTTAGTTGTTTGTAGGACTCGATTCATAAACATATGTACATAATTTAGCAATGCATTAAATAATTTTATTTGTCTAACAAAAAACAACCTAAACTGGTACTACCTATTAATATCGTCTTGCATACCCATATTTTAAAAACGTTGTTGAATTTTATTTGGACGACCTTATATGTCTAGCCATATTTGCCTATGAGTTACAGTATCCTGGGAACGTAGACGTGACGAGGGATGGGTTTTCTCACGAATAACTAGTTTAATAATTTCTTTCAGTAATTTATTCCTCAAAGTCAAAGTGAAAGTCAAAAACTTTATTTCCATAGAATTCATAAAGAAATGGCTTGGAAACGTCAATATTCAAAACATAAGGTCACGTGTACTTATCGATAAGTTTGATGCCTGTTCAAACCCTATCTCAATCATAACCCGATAGCCAGAACAAATCGCATACCAATAAAATTACCAAAACCGGCGAAGCTTCTAAACAAGTGAAATATAACTGTGTTGCCCAGTGTCCATTATCAGGGTACTTCGCCAATTCGCTTTATAGAGAATGTAATAACTGGCTACATACATAAAATCGTACGATGAATATTGAAGTGGTCATGACGACGTCGCCGCAGAATTAAGATTCATTTCGGTTGGCGACAACCGGACTGAATGTCAATAAACCAGTTGTGGACGAATCGTTGAAGTACTCGACCACTTGATTTAAAACGATACAAAGATAATTAATTACGTCTGCCCAAATAGCGACGAGTTTGATGACGTTTCCTCGCGGGAAGTACTCAATTCGTTTCTAATTTGAATTTTATGTGACAGGCCTCACAGCTCCGTTGGTAGAAACCCTGCCTTATACGCTGTAGGTCGTGGGTTCGATTCCCACCCAGGACAAAGATTTGTGTGACGAATATAGATGTTTGCTCTGTGATAATATTTATTATATGTATGTATTTACAAAAAAGTATATTAGTAGTATATCAGTTGTCTGGTTCCCATGATACAAGCTATGCTTAGCTTACTTTGGGTCTAGATGGGCTGTGTGACATGTCCAACAATATTTATTATTTATTATTATTAAAATTTGTAGTTTCTTTTAGTATCATATTCTATTCTTCTTTGATGCTTTTAGTATCAGAATTTAATTTCCTATATTATATAGGATCCTATATATATAGACATGAAATTCAGCACCATCGAACATGCAAACGTTTTTAAAAACAAGTATGAGCCAAGAGACTCATTTGTCGTTTCTTTCCCATACGATGATGTTTCTTACTCCTTTATAAATGGAATTCGAAGAGGACGACCTTACATATTTTAGTGACAACATTGTTGTAAGCATGTAGAATCATCAATTATTGCATTCAAGTTGAATGGAAAATAACAGTGTAGTGTTAGGTTCAAGTTCAGTGTAAAGGCCGTTCACGCCTAAGCCGCAACAAACATCATCAAATACGCACTGAGCTCATTATCAGCGACGCGCATTTCGCTTCTACACGAAGCACCTTCAAGTACTCGAATTGTATCAAGTAGGCACTGAGCTAACACGCATTTCGCTTCTACACGAAGCACCTTCAAGTACTCAAATTGAATCAACTAGGCACTGAGCTAACACGCATTTCGCTTCTACACGAAGCACCTTCAAGTACTCGAATTGAATCAAGTAGGCACTGAGCTAACACGCATTTCGCTTCTACACGAAGCACCTTCAAGTACTCGAATTGAATCAAGTAGGCACTGAGCTAACACGCATTTCGCTTCTACACGAAGCACCTTCAAGTACTCGAATTGAATCAAGTAGGCACTGAGCTAACACGCAGTCACTTCTACACGAAGCACCTTCAAGTACTCGAATTGTTGAGATGAAATGGCAAAAATATAATGTTCAGATTGTATTATCTCATTAGGGACAAAGACATAAACAATCATCGGAAGTGTTTTAGGTGTCCATCACAACAGTTCATTGTTCACTCGTGACTCACACAGGATATTCAACTGAGCTATAATGTGATAGTTCCTCTTTAAATTTTGGTACTTTATACCATAATTATGTAACTACGTTACGAAGGTACCCCACGGTGACTACTGTCTTTAATTTTATTATTTATCTATATTATTATTATGTCCGAGTATCAAGCACGAGGTCAGGGGGCGTCCATTAGTTATGGGTCGAGCCGAACCTCACCCAATCTCACGTGGGGGAGTCTCGCCAAATATCACGTAATTTTTTCCGTAAGAAACAGTGTAAAATTGCGAGCAAACTGGGTTAAATTAAGTAAAGTTAACATTCTGAAGTCTAAATCTTAAATAAAAAAACTTAAGCAAATTATGTTTTTTAAATAACTCCAACGCAAGCATGTACAGAGTAACTTATATACATGAGACATACGCATTTTAAAAAAGCTCACGTGTGATTAGGGCAAGGGGAGGGAGGTAGAGCAAAAAGTCGGGGAGAAAGGGGAGATGCATCCCTCCCCCTAACTGTCATAAGTTTTTTATTCCATGTAGGTATGCAGCATTCATATGATTATGTCATAAATATTGCATTGCTGTCAATTGATAGGATGTGGTTGTTTAGGAGCAAAGTATCTTGTTAGCCACATTCCGATACGATGAATCCGAGACTTTTAACCTTTATTCATAGCTACATCCATAGGTGTGGGTATATGTCACCTGTTGACGCAAGACGAGCGTTTTTTGTGGATGCCACCCGGAAGTCCGTATCATTGTCCCATTGCCCCAACGAAATTTGAACTTAGGAACCAGACACCGACACGAATTAAATTCTGTTAAAGTAATTAAGGAATACGTAGTTTATACACAAGCTAATTACAGATACATAGAAAAAAAATGCTTAAGAAATTGGAGACTTATACTTTTTGTCGACTTCGATTTTAACAAAGGTGGTAAGTCTTTTGGAATTAAAAACAGTGGGATGCAGCGAGCCGCGATAACAGCCTGTGAGTAAAACTCTGATCGGTCACGATCCGGACGGAGCCCGTCCGAGGCCAGACGTTGTTACATCACCCGCACTTTCTAACAGCGAGCGACGTGCCGTAGGATTTATATCGCCAGACTCTAATTAAAGTACCTACCCGAGAGTTGATGGGTAGGTTCTCGAGCATCTCGGACGAATTACTCGATACAAGATTACAAGAATAAGTACCGCAAGAGAACAACGAGGACAATAGAGTTGTGCAACAACACTTTCGATTTCCTTTTGATGCACGCCCAATCGACGGACGATTTATATCTCGTCTGACAATAAAGAGTAAATTGAGATGCATTAAACATTTCGAAGTATCGCATTGCAATTAAGATCGAAGAACAAAGGGGCCCGATGTAGTCAGCACGAATCCTAAATAGTGAACGCATCGGAGCACAAACGCGGATGACGCGGAGCCATCGGAATGCTGGCTGATGCAGAATGCACGCGCGCACCGCCACACACACACGGCGCTAGATAACTGGAACGCTCTCTATGTGGGGAGGAATCGCATCCGCTTGTGAGACTCCTAATAAACGGAAAAGTTAGCTTGCAACTCGATAAGCCTTTAAGAAGGGAATGACGGAAAAGCGTGAAGGTAAACGAAGCGAGTGTACGGCGTACACGAGTTGGTTAGACATAGAAAGCACTTTAGAAAGGAAAGGAATCGAAGGTACGCATGACCCGAAGGCGCGCTGCGGCGAGGTGAGCGGCCCGTGGTGCGCCCGCGCCACGCCACGCCACGCCACGTCGCGCTACTAACGTTGCGTTGCGACACCACGCGGAACTTACGGCCTTCGCTGTCAACCTTTTAATTACCAGCTACTCGCTTTTTCGCATGCCCGTTCCCAGCTAGTCCTATGCGGAATTGTATGGCTTTTATGATGTCGAAACTTTTCACAACGATCGTAGTAACAGTAAAAGATCCAAATGCCGACCAATCTTAAGACGCAAATCTACTCGATTTCAATTGCTTGTATCTATTTTAACTGTGTTAGATAAAATATATTTTAACATTTAAGCAAAACTGTAGCGTAATCCATCTGTAGATTGGGCTCACGTTTGCAGAATCTATTGAGTTAAGAGTGTTCCTAGAATTTGATTAGATTGTGTGGCTGATACGTTTACAACGATGTTTAGTCGGCGAGGCCCCTCAATTGTTGTGAGTGCACGTCTGGGAGCAGGGCGCGCGGGCGGGCCGCGGCCACGAGCCGTACTACGACGAATACTGGATGGTTTGAGCGATGAACTCAGAGGCAGACTCCGGGCGATATTTAGTGAGGCGATGGGAGCGAGGTCGCACCGCTATACGCCAGCGCCAGCTGGCTCTCAGCTGTAACGCTCATCACACCACTGTTTGGATAGTCAGAACAATTATACAGACTGGGAATGCAATTAATTCGTTCAGCAGTCGTCCCGTCCATCGGTTAGTTAGATTCAAACGAGTCTAGTCTAGCCAAAATCACTGATATATGAGTCGTTTTGTTGGCAGATAATTATGTCATTCGTTACATAATAGAAATTGTAATATTCCAAGTGTATTTACATATAAAAGCTTTAATCACAATGGCTTCCAACGAACGGCGCTGAAAATGTCGTCTCATTTCAACTCCATGTAAATATTAATTCGTGGAGCGTTGTCTCGAGAGTTCATTCAAACAAATCGTTGTTTGATTTTACCCCACTACAGCTAAAGGAATGAAGTAATTTTTAGCAGATATACATTAGTTTTTATAAGACTTATTCCTTGTTTTAAATTTATTCTATGAAACACTATAGTACTACTGCCTATTACTTCATTAATAATCACAGTAATGAATATATCTAACTACAATGATAAATGTAATAACACGTTTTTACAATAAACAAAAGATATTGCTTTCAGTTCTACAGAATGATAACAAATTCCATGTAGATTTATAAATCAATGTTTGTATGTTTGTTCCATGCGTTCCGAAACCATTGATCAGATTGTGACGAAATTTTGATAGTGTTCTGGGGACACCCGCGACGGTTCCTGGCCCAAAATATCTATATATGAATGTTGTTTTTTCGTTTTCAATGAATCTTTTATATTTAACGTGGCATTGCAACGCAGGCCTGGTACAGCTAGTAAGCAATAAATATGGAATATTCTAGTATAATTGCCTGTCTTTTTATTAGTTATAAACAGAGGCGGATAATGTGTGCATGTTTAAATGAAATCCATATTTTAATTGTTCAGCAATTGATATAGGTACATTATAGCAATGAGGACACGTGTTATACAAATGCCAATTTTTGCATATTTATTGAATAATTAGAACAATATGTAACAAGGTTGCTGGAGCAAAAGATAATTCATTATTATTCCTACAACATTTTAGTGTGAAGAACGAGAGTAATTACCACTTAGTAATTTTAAAGCGGTCTTTTATCCAGGTAAAGGATACTTCATCTATTTTCAAGGCTGGTTGATTTTTTAACCGACTTCTGAAACAGGAGGAGGTTAAAATCTGGTTGTAATTTTTTATGTTTGTTATATCAGACCTCCTTTATTTATAACTTATTTGGCTTTTTTCTTATTTGATAGGATATATATTTCATATTAGTCCCATAGAAATTTCACTAAAATAAGTCACAAAGTCAAAGTTAGAGTAAAAAACTTTATTTTCATAGAATTTATAAAGAAATGGATTGGAAACTCTGTATGTTTATTAGATTGGTTTTTAAATCAAAATAACTGAAGAAATATGTCATCCAAGTGAGAGATAACAAGGAATCATTCTCGTTCATTGGCTGTGATGTAGATTTTTCGTTTTGCTGCACAAAGTAATTAGGTACTATAATTGTTGTGCGATTATTAAAAAACATTCTGAAAATCCAGTGAGTGTTCCCCTCGTAATGCATTTGTCGCTATTCGCTATGATTTTAATTGCAAGCGTAATTGGCAATGTAGAGAGTTGGATAATCACGCAACGTTGATTGTATCGTCACAAACATAAGTAATGTCCGACTGTCTTGAGGCATTATGAACGAGACAGGAAAACATGAGCATAAATGAGCGCCGCGATGCGCCTCGCCACGATAACAATGAAAAGTTTTTGAAACAAGCAGGTACATTTCAATTGTAACCTAGATATGTTCGGAGAACTCTTTTCAAATCCGTCACTTACGGCCTACGATTTTCTTAATATCTCTGGAACGAATTATAATTTACAAACGTGTCTTAGACAGAAAGATTTTAGAAGAGAATTTTGAACTGTATCGCTTCGTATTAAAAAGCTTAAATTGACCTTTTGAGGGTTAACGGCTTTCTAGTTAAAGGACGGCAAAATATCTCAGCATACTGATGCAAATATTGTTGCGAGATCGAACTTAGTCTCAGTCTGAATGCTCGCAAATTTCAGTAATTACCTACCGAAACTACATTTAAGTATAAGTTAAATAATTTCCGAGAAAAAGTTGGTTTAAACTCTGCTTTCAAAGCGTCTTCGAACTTTATTGCGTTATGGCAATAATATCCGGAATTCCGTGGGCTTCCAATAAGTTCAGAATTTCTCATCAATTTTTCTCATCGGTCTTTTTGAAATAGCTGGGAACGACATAGATGGAAGATTAAAACAAACGAATTACAACAATGGCCTCACAGCTCAGTTGCTAGTAACCCTGCCTTCTATGCTGTAGGTCGTGGGTTCGATTCCCACTCAGGACAAACATTTGTAAGACGAATATATTATGTTTGTGCTGTATCTGGGTGTCAGTATGTATTATGAGAGCGTGGTGGTCTAGCGGTACCACCTTCAATCCGGAGGTCGCCGGTTCAAATCCCGACGTGCACCTATGAGTTTTTCGATTGAAAGATTTATGTGCGCAATACCACGTTCTCAAAACGGTGAAGGAAAACATCGTGAGGAAACCGACATGTCCTAGAACTAAAAATTCGAAGACATGTGTCGAGTGCACGAAAGCAGCCTCTTTGAGGCGCACTTACAATCCTTTCACCACACTGGTTCGACAGAACCGGTGACTCGAAGAAGAAGTATGTATTATATGCATGTAATTTACTAAAAAAGTATAAAAGTATTATATCAGTTGTCTGGTTCCCATGACACAAGCTAGGCTTAGCTTACTTTCCGGCTAGATGGCGCTGTGTGAAACGTTCACCAATATTTAATATTTTTTATTACAATTGGTCTACACGTGTATCATAATTTAATTGTAAAAAATACTATCAAAGTTCAATTGTGTCAATAAATACTCATAATATTTACGAAAACAAATGTTTCTAAGAGGTCGCACACTCTATCAGTGGCAGCATAATAATAACAGATAAGTAGTAAAGCTATGAGACACAATGTTGCAAATTAATATATTGGAGATTATGAAAAAGAAGGTGAATTTCAGTAATGAGACCTTCAGAAAGCAATCCGTTGGCATCCTACATCGGCAACCATCGAAACACAATCATTTCGTTTCTACAAAGCGCGCCAGAGTATTAATCACAGTGGTTATTTTGGTTTCATTGATTCAATGGACTATTTCAAAAATAGTCACTTTCCCTGATGGAGGTCACAATGACAGACGAGACACCTGCTACGCCAGATCAAAAGATACAGTGTCGCCGTTCATGAGACTTGCGTGCGTATGCACACTATAATATGCCCTGATACTAAGGTTACCATATCTCAGGATTTGTCCTGAGATCTCATGATTTTTAAACTCTTCTCGGTATTGCGGCCGGACTTTGACAAGTCAGGATTTTTTTTAATTTTCAATAAAATTCAGTAGAATTTTCAAATCTTTTTTTATTAAAAATATACAAAAATAAGCTTATTTTTATACGAATCATAAACATCAATTCAAATTAAATCAACACTTAGTAATCTATTAAACCCTCATCTACTACTTATAGTTATATAGTACCTATTTAGTTTGAGAAGATACCTATTTACTTTGCGGAGATAACTTTTTCAGTAAGTTTTTTCTTTAATCACTGTTGACCTTTTTCCCACAAAGTTGTAAATTTCGTATGCGAGATAAATATCAAAATTCGATTGAAAAAAATTTTCAATGGTAATCAGGCTTTTCCTCCGGACTTTCAAGTTTTCCATCTGGTAACCCTACCTGATCAGTATCAGGTAGGGTTCTGAGGCAGAGTTCAATAACCTCCACGATTTTAGCGTAATAAAAGTAATGTACAAATCACATGATACTGCTCAGCAGTTGAGCAGTCATATATCCCAGGATGGTTTCCGATAATCAATATTAATTACAGTAAGGTTTGATAGTGTGCCCCGATGGGACAAACATCAATCTCCAATGCGGAGGTCGGTGGTACTAATCTTGACCTATGAGTTTCGTTTTTGAACTTGAAATATATATGTCCGCAATATCACAGGAAAACATCTTAAACGGAATGTCCTAGAAGCAAAAATTCAATGCATGTCAAGTGCACGAAACGAGCCTCTTTGAGGCGCACTTTAATCCTTTCCTAGAGGTTCGAGCGAGCCAGTGGCACGATTACTAGCAAGGTAATAAAAGGTAAGGGTGTGTCGCACTAAAGACAGATCGCCTCATCTCATGTCTAAATGGAGTAAAACTATCTTTTTCAATATATTCAATATTTGACTGGCCTCACAGCGCAGTTGGTAGTAACTCTGCCTTCTGCGTAGGTCGTGGGTTCGATTCCCAAGAACAAACATTTGTGTGACGAACATAGATGTTTGTTCTGTGTCTGAGTGTTAATATTATATGTATGTATTTACAAAAAAGTATATAAGTATGTATATCAGTTGTATAGTTCCCATGATACAAGTTATGCTTAGCTTACTTTGTGGCTAGATGGCGCTGCGTGAAATGTCCACCGATACCAATATTAATAAGATTTATGATAGGGAGCGGATTATGAGATACGCTCTGACACCGATGACGTTTGTGCTATTTACGTGAGGCAGCGCGGAGGCTGGCCGGCCGGGCTACAGCTGACGTGGGCGGAAGGGGTGGGTGATACCCCCGCCCGCCCACGCCTCCCGACCCGCTATCGATCGCCCCCCGGTCGCATCGCCCGCCCGCCGCCCCGCCGCCGCTGCACTACTTGTTACATCTTTCATACCTTATCGCGTAAATAGACATTTTTTCCTTCATTATCCAGGCGTGAACCGTTGGGGCGCCATTATCCGACATTATTAGATGTGACTTTCGAGCTAAAATCAAGCTGAAAGCATTAATGATCAATTAATATTGCTCTGCAGGTAATAATAGAGCGAGGCGTCTCGTAGGTTTTAGCTGTATTGATCTTCGCCTGGGAGACGCCGTTCGAGTATTTACGTCAGACACGGTCGGAAAATTAGTTAGATGCTCCGTGTGATCTTTTATTGTCCCATGTTTGGTGGATATCGTCATCATCATCTTCTTGCCCTTATCCCAACTAGGTGGGGTCGGCACAACATGTACTTTCCTTCCATTTCTCTCTGTCAGACGTCATCTCAGCACTCACTCCTTTCTTACTCATATCATCTTTCACGCAATCCATCCATCTTTTCTTTGGCCTACCTTTACTCTTACATCCATCCACATCCATATCTAGGACTCTCTTTGTAGCATGACTTTCATCCCTCCGCATAACATGTCCATACCACGCTAACCTACTGCTCCTCAACTTCTCCGTCACTGGCGCTACTTTCAAACTTCCCCTTACATACTCGTTCCTAATTTTGTCCATTCTGGTCACGCCACACATCCATCTCAACATTCGCATCTCCGCTGCATGCAATCTTCTTTCATCAATTCCTTTGGTGGCCCAACATTCCGATCCATACAATACGACAGGTCTGACAATCGACTTATATATTTTCCCTTTCAGTTTAAGGGGCATCCGCGGGTCACATGCTGTTGCTGAGACCTGTCGCCATTTCATCCATCCCGCATTTACTCTATTTCTCACATCCCTGTCTATTTCTCCATTATTTTGGATCACAGAACCGAGGTACCGAAAATCAGGGCAGACTGATAGGGGTACACCATCTAAGGCTATAGGGGAAAAATTGGATGACCCACCAAAATCGCAGAACAACTGTTCAGTTTTTGTTCTGCTGACTTTTAAACCGGCATTCTCCAATTTCTCCAGCCATTTTTTCAGTCTGGTCTGGACCTCAGTGGCTGTTTCTCCGACCAGAACAATGTCATCGGCGAACAGCATGCACCAGGGTGTTTCCTCTTGTAAATCAGATGTTAAAGCATCCATTACAAGAACAAACAAATACGGGCTTAAAGCCGACCCCTGGTGCAAACCTACAGCCACACTGAACTGGTCCGAGACTCCAACCTCGGAGCGAACATTCGTACTCGCTCTGCTGTACATCGCCTTTACAAGCTGCACATACTTCCCAGGCACTCCTTTTTCTTTCATAGCCCACCACAGAACCTTTCGGGGAACCCTATCGTATGCTTTTTCGAGATCAACAAACACCATATGCAAGTTTTTATGCGCAAGTCTGTACTTCTCGCAGATTTGACGAAGTATGAATATGGCGTCTGTTGTCCCACGTCCTGGCATGAATCCAAACTGGTTCTGTGATACTTCACTCTCTTCTCTCATTCGTCTCGCAATAACTTTCTCCCAAATCTTCATACTATGTGACATGAGCTTTATCCCTCGATAGTTGTTACATTCCTGTACATCACCCTTGTTTTTGTAAATAGGCACCAGCGAACTGTTGCACCATTCATCCGGTATTGCCTCTTCCTGCAACAACTTATTGAAGAATAAAGTTAGCCACTTCCAACCGTCAACCTTAAGTAACTTCCATACTTCCACTGGTATGCTATCAGGCCCTACAGCCTTCCCATTTTTCATACTCTGACCAGCCTTTCTAACTTCATCCACACTCACTTCTTTCACTATCCCCATGTTAACAGACAAATCCTCTAACACACCACTCCAGTTATTCTCCTCATTCATAAGTTTATCAAAATATCCTTTCCATCTTTCTTTTATATCTGCCTCATTCGTCAACACCTTTCCCGCATCATCTTTAATACATTTTATATGCATAATGTCTCTTGCATTCTTCTCTCTCATTTTAGTTATTCTAAACAGATGTTTCTGCCCCTGAGGGCTCTCTAGCGACTGGTACAGCTTATCCTGCACCTTTGCCCTCGAGAGAGCAACAGCTTTCTTAGCTTCCTTCTTACATTTCATGTATTCTTTCCTCATATTCTCTTTCGTAATATCATCTCTTTCGTTAATATCCTTCCATTTCTTAAACGCTTTCTTCTTTTCTCTCAGAACTTTCTGAACCTCTTCACACCACCACCAAGTGTCTTTATCTATCATTCTTTTACCTTTCGTTTCCCCGAAAACATCCTTCGCCACACTTCTTATACAAGTTGCGATTTCATTCCAACATTCATTCACTGACAACACTGCTAAATCATTCATTTCAACCATTTTCTCAACCACTCTTCTTTGAAACTCTCTTGCGTACTCTTCTTCTTCCATTCTGTGCCATTTGATTTTGGGTGGAGGCTTTGAATTTACTCTGGCAGGTTGCTTTTCCAGTTTTATTTCCAATACCAGAAGTTGGTGTTGGGAGACTAATGGCTCGCCTGGTATCACTTTGCAGTTCTTTGCATTTAGTTTATCTCTCCTCAGAAGAAAGTAATCTATCTGAGTGTTGTGATGGCCACTTTTATATGTGATTAAATGCTGGTCTTTTTTTTCAAAATACGTGTTAACGATCGCAAGGTCAAAAGCCAATGCAGCTTGTAGCAAGCTTTCTCCCTCGTCGTTTCTGCTACCAAAGCCCCGACCCCCGTGAACCCTTTCATACCCTCTGTTAGTTTTCCCTACATGCCCATTGAAATCCCCTCCTATATAAATATCCTCGCTTGGTGGGATATCTATTATTAAAGAGTCAAAATCTTCCCAAAACTTTTCTTTCACTACATCATCACATCTACTCTGCGGTGCATATACACTTATAATGTTTAGTACTAATTCACCTAGTAATAATTTCACTACAATCAATCTATCATTCATCCTTTTAACAGCCGTCACACATTTCTTCAGTTCACTATCTAAAACAATTCCCACACCATTCCTCTTGCCATCCTTTCCACAATAGAAAAATTTATAGCCTACTCCAATTTCCCTTGCTTTCTCACCCTTCCACTTAGTTTCTTGTAAACATGCCACATTTATTCGTCTCCTTTCCAAAACATCAGCTAACTCCCTTCCCCTTCCAGTCATCGTTCCTACATTCCAACTTGCAATCCTCAATCGTACTTGTTGGACTCGCTTCTTACGTTGCACCCGTCCCTGATGCATCAACCCTAATCCATTTCTCGCATCCGCCGGGTGCTGCGTTTGCGCGTCGCCTAGGGGGTACGCCCTAACATTCTCGCCTTTTTTGTTCTTACTTAAATCCATGTTGTAAAAGGTTTTGGCTTATTGTTTTATGACCGGCCGCCTGCCTGACGTCAACCCTCCTTAGGCATTCTTGTTGTGTTTAGCCGACGATAACTGACCCCTATCGTCGCCTTCAAGGCCTTCCACGTTGCCTTGCTGTCTCGCCACCGAAAGTGGATTGCCAAGTTGCCGAGACAGACTTCATGTGCACTATGCGAGGGGCATTCGCCAAGGTTTAAGTGTCGAAACACTCAAAACCCCCCCCTATACCAGGATTAGCCCACGAGCCGACGTGGTTTCCGGGGTGTGGCCGCTGCATGCAGGACAGCTTCTTGGAGCCACTGGTAAGAGTTCGCGGGCTATCAACGAGCTTAATGATAAATTCTACCGTCTATTAAGACCGACTGGTAGAATATCCGCTGATACCCCACTACACCCCTTTTTTGTTTTTTGTTTTTTGTTTTTTGTTTGGTGGATATCGTATCACCTGGAAATGTCCTGTGGTGATAGATCGAGCTGACGGCCCACGTGATGTTAAGTGGTAACCGCCACCCATGGACAACAGCAATACGACTCATGTCCTCTCCACCAAAGTACGAGATGAGTCAAGTCGCATTGTGTTGCGTCCATCACCCCGAGAGGGGGATGTTACGTCTCTTGCGACTGCAATTTCACCGGCACCCACTCCCTTCCATCGGAACACAGCAACACAAGTGCATCACTGCTTGGCGTCAGATTACCAGGTGTGGTGGCAGTACTTCTCCGGGCGAACTTAGCACAAGTTCTACTGCTGCTTTGGGTTGCTCCTTTTGCACTACCCGGGGGACACGTGTAGGGATTCAAAGAGTAACCACTTACGGAAGCGAGCAACGTGGCCCCAATTTTGCCAATGGTCTGTTTACTTTGATAAATGAAAGTGATTAGTATCTAATGGGGCTCGCGCTTATCATCGATAACGAGGCATGCCGGCCGCGGGGAGGATCGGCCGCATGGAGATCACCGATGCAGACTAATCAGATACCTGACACGCATACCAACGAACGTTACATAATTCAATTTTTTTATAATCTTTTGCAGTAGTGAGGTAGCTGTGAAGAATCGTCCCGGCTCCGCACGGATGGCGTTATTTCGGCAGGAACTCATTTTTATTAGAATACAAATAGCCTAGCACTAGGGATAGTGCAGTTCCTATTAGGGAAAGAACTTTCAGATTCAGTTCAGTAGCTTCGGGGATTACCTCCTGCATGAGCGTGAACTTTAGATACTTATCATAATTGAATTAAATGAGTTAAAGAAATGATTTAGTATATGCCTGATGTTATAACGTCAAAATTTGGGATACAATTTGTAGAAGCGAAGAGATATGTAAAGTAATATTGTGTTAACGCACCCAGATTAGGGAACAATATTAATATCCATTTTTATATTATTTTCTTTACTTAGTTCTGTCACCAAAGCTATACACTTGCCTAAGTTATTCGAAATACCTTCCCTAGATTTTAAGACGACTGTATATAAAATTTACTGGAATTATTTCGCCGATCACACGTAAAATGTCGATTAGTCTAAGTCCACTTAATAAAGCTAAATAAATATTAACAAAAGCTGTGCCTGGAATAGCTTAGTTGCTCTTCACAAAGGTGCAGATCAGACGAGAGCCCTGCATGGAATACGTCAAAGAATTTAACATTTGATCAAAAACTGTAGACCTAAATGTTAACTTAATTTAAGCAAATAAAATTATTGATTGAACTTCGCTCGCTTTGCCGACTCGTTCAAATACCGCTTCCACGTGATTAGTGGAATATTCAAATAAAAAAATTATCATATTTTTTGCTGAACGCTGTCACTGGTGGCGTGACTTGGTGATGAAGACGCGTGATAGCGAGGTAGAAATGTTAAAACGTGAAATAGAAAGATTGCTTATTCAATTATCACATTAATTTAAGAAAATACCTGCAATGAAATAAGCATTGCTGCAGAGATTTTCTTTGAGTAGGCAAGTGATTTAACTAGTCTCATTAAAAAATATATGTGAATGAGCATGCGCACATGTCACTTGTAGAGAAAGTGACAATTGATAATGGCTCGTGTCGAGCGAGAGTCGTAACCATCTGGCACTATAATGGCGAACGATATTAAAATTTTATCGATATGACCTTTACAGTTAACTGCAATAAAGGACTACAGCCAGAACGAGTGTTGAACAGGATATGATAAAAATTCATTCACTCAAGGAGATACAAATTTATATCAAACTAGGTTATCTATCATTGTTTACGTGGCAATGGTCAAGTAGTTAATCTCTGGGCTTGCGAGTAAACAAGACCCTTAGGATCCAATGATACGTTTCGTCGTGTATTCACTTCGCACGCACTAGCTCTCTCGAGCCAGTGTCACGAAGGGAAGAAAGTGCCTCAAGGAGGCTCCTTTCCTGCATTTTTGGTGACGAGATATGTCGGTTTACTCAAGACTTTTTTTTTCTAGAGTATACCAGACTTGTTTTGCTTGGACAAACCTGCTAATCAGTCCATTAGTTACTGTAGTGCCTTATTAACAAAACCCAAAAGATTTACTATTAAAAAACTACTATATTTTACGACAAATTTCACACTTTTTTCCTATTACATATGGGGGTTAATTAAGCGAATAAAATCAATAGGTCAATGCAGCATTTACTTGCAGGCCCACTGTACGCTAACACCTGCACATTAATTAATTTATATGCCACCGCTGAAACGTTATCAATGTGGGAAAGTACTAGCAAGGAAAGATTGAAATGTGCGACGTGAACCAATGCTGACACGAAGAAGGAGGAGCGAATAGAAATATTTATTACCATGAAGTCATCTAGATAGCAAAGTGGGTTCTTGTTCTTTGATATTGAAGAAACGAAGTTAGGAAGCCATTGAGATCGGAACGTCTGTAACCACACAGGTAGGCAGTTTAATAACGCACAAGAACTTGTCTGACGTGTCCCAGCGAGCGACCGACGAGGAAAATCCTCCGACATCCTGTTTGTATGCACGTATGCACTCAAGATTCTTTTTAAACGAAGATTACGCTGACTGAGATAAACTGTTTACGGACTATCATATTTTTGCATAAAGTGAAGGTTCTTCCTCACACGTGAAGCATTCTAAACGTTTTCTATCTGTACCGACAGAATTCAAATAACTCTATTAATAAGGTTCAATGCGTTTTGCTGAGCCTCGTCGTTGGCAATTAGAACACATGAATGTATTGGATTTTAATTATGATACTAGCTGCATCCTGCGGTGTTACCCGCGGTGAATAAGTAATCCCATAATCACTGCACTATTCTGGGATCAAAGTAGCCTATGTGTTAATCCAGGATATAAGCTACCATGGTACCAAATTTCATCCAAATCCATTCACTCGTTTGAGCGTGAAAGAGTAACAAATATCCATACAAACTTTCACGTTTATAATTATTGCATTTTTATTGTGGATCCCTATTTTTTTTGAAAATGTAATATATCCTACGTCATTCAGTGAAGATGCAGCTTTCCAATGGTGAATGAATTTTTAAAATTGGTCCAGTAGTTTTTGTGTGAAAACATTACAAACATACAAAAACACAAATGTTTCCTCTTTATAATATTAATTTAGATGACGGTTGAGGATAGGACTTGCTTGTTCATTTCTCTGCCATTTTAAACGACAACTTGGGAGATTGACAATATCTACAAGTTCATACGAATAATATTGACGTGTATTATTATTATTCGAATTACCACTGTATGGATAGTATCCGGTAAATTGCTATTATTTCAACGGTTTGAAAATTTACTTCGAAATTAAGAGGACCATCCAGGACCTACATATGAATCGACGTATTTCAAATCATAAGATTAAATTAATTAAAAATGCTGACTTACTTAGCTGTGTATATAATTTTTGACTTGTCAAATCTGGTAGAGGGGAAGGTAGATTTTTATCTTTCCTAAAGTTAGGCTGTTTGTCTAACTTTCATTCCACAACTCAAAATTGAATGTTTATTGTACACAAGAGCAATATACTTCAACTAGTAAAACAGATTATTTAATTTTTGTCGTAATACATTTTTACCAATTTTTTTTGTTTTCTCGTCTTTTAACGTGGGATCCATCCCTCTCACACTGCGCATATTTTCGCAGAGATTGATAGTGACCGCTGCCCACGAATAGGTGGCCTGTGGAGACTAGCAATTTCATGAAATTGATGACATGCAAGTAACTTAGAGCATGAGCGGAATATTTCAAGCTTATATGTACGCAGTACGAGTGGGACAGTA
Source organism: Chesias legatella (assembly GCA_947359385.1). NCBI lineage: Eukaryota > Metazoa > Arthropoda > Insecta > Lepidoptera > Geometridae > Chesias > Chesias legatella. Next base: position 4,311,418 of record OX375778.1, on the reverse strand, counting down.
CATGTTCTAGGTACAAAAAAGAGTCAGGCACAATACAAAGCGGTGTTGTGTCGCGGTCCCTGTATCTGCGCGGTCAACGTTCGCAGCGGCCGATGGCGCCGCCCGCCCGCCCGGGCCCCACACACACTATTGCGAAAATCACAAATGCTACGAACCTACGTCACACAACTGTTTTGGAGTATTTTTAGTTCGCCATGTTACAATGTGTTTGTACATATTAATAAGTAGCTGTTGCCCGCGACTTCGTCCGCGTGGAATTCGGTTTTATCACGCACCCCTATTTTACCCCTCGGAAAAGTAGCCTTACTCCTTGTTACATCAGCTATCTGCCAGTGAAAGTCCTGTTAAAATTCATCCAGCCGTTCCAGAGATTAGCCGGAACAAACAGACAGACAGACAGAGAGACAAAATATAAAAAAAAATGTTGTTTTTGTAAATGTACCGTGTATACATCCATATGCACTTAGTAATAAGCAGTTATTTTAATATTACAAACAGACACTAAAACTTTATTTATTTGTATAGATGTATAGATATGCAAAATGTTTCGGACAACGGAAATTCCAGTACAAACATAATGAGGTTTTCTGGGAGAGTTGTGAAAGAAAGTAATTATCCGAAAGCACTCGTGGCGCGAAAGGTGGCTTTGTATGAGTCAAAACCGCATTAAAAATAATTAAATTCTTACTTAGTAAGTCATTTATATTTTCACGAAACCAGTCCGTGTTAATGTTTGAAAGAAAATAAAGCACAACTGGCTATTGCGCCAACAGGGAAAAATACTGTAAGAGATTGTAGAGTTGTCCATTGGCATTTAGACGGTCCGAGCTACCTGGTCAGTGTCTACTTTGTAGTGCCGAGTAAGTTCTAAATATATAGCAGAGTAATCGGGTCGCAAACAAGTTGTGGTGGCGGACGACTTAGCGAGCGGCGGCGGCGCGGCGCGGCGGCGCGGCGGTGGCGCGGGGGAAGGCGCGTTCAACGAACGTCCGCGGGCCGGCACGGGCCCAAGGTCGCCGCGTTCACTCGCCCGCTACACCTCAGCGCCCGCCAGCGCAGCGCCACCACCATCAACCGACTATCATACTTACATCTCACTAAAAACAAAAATCTACAAACCACAAACAAACGAAACAAGCCGAGAATCAAAACGACTGCGGCTATCATACTAAAACAAAAATCTACAATCCACAAACAATCAAACTGACTGTATTATCACTGAAACAAGCTGAGAATCAAAACGACTACGGCTATCATACTTTTTATATCTCACTAAAACAAAAATCTACAATCCACAAACAATCAAACTGACTGTATAATCACTGAAACAAGCCGAGAATCAAACGACTTATCATACTTTTTATATCTCACTAAAACGAAAATCAACAAACTAGAAAAACAATAGCCTGACTGTATACGGAAACTGAAACAAGCCGAGAATCAAACTGCCTTCGTGCAATCAAGCTACTAGCTACTAGCGACTGATGCATGTTACGAGACTATTTCGAAGCGTGTGACTAATTCTTTGTTGATTCGGATATTTCGTAAAATCCGCAATGTTGGTACCGTGTACGCTTCCACGTGTTTACGAAGAGAAATTAAGCTATTATTATACAACGTTATTCAGTTTTTGCAATAGATTGGTTTCGGTCGGTTATTGGTTTTCGAGCCGGATGTTTGCAACGTGCAACTCATGCACAGTTTCGACATACCTACCGGTAAAAGTGAATGCTGAGTGATGCAATATTTTTGTTGACGACAAAGTTACGATAAAGCCCCATAATCTTTATTAGAAAAGTTAATCATTAGGCAGTAGGTACTTGTAAATATACGTAACTAATAAATATTTATGTAAGATATCAATTATATACCTAATAATATAGTATCGGGGTTGCCATTTGCCTTTGATTATACAATAGCTGTTAATTATACAAAGTTACGCAAACTATTGACTCACTTTTTCTTACGAAATCGTAACATTTAGCTTTGATATAAATTTGGTAAATTACGTACTATAACTTGCCGTTTTTACTCGTCTGCAACGTGAGGTACTTATACCAGCTTACGCAACCGATGCTTTTCTAAACTGCTTGATTAATTTGCACTATTTTTTTTCATGTAGTGCATTTTACTCAACAATATGAGTGTTTTGTAACTCAACTCATCAACAATATAAATTTAAAACAAGTATCGTTGGGCTCAGTCTACTAGTATGTACTATATTTATTATTTTAATAAAAGTATGGCTAACAAGCAGCAGGCCCACCTGATGTTAAGTAGTTTCAGTCACTTACAATGTCGGGGGTGCAAAGAGTTGCCCACCCTGAAGGAACCTCTTCAATGGAAAGAGGAAAATTCGAAAACATAACAGTTTTTTCCCCGATTTCAAATTTAAAGGACGTCTGAGAGCTACGTTTGCTAAATAAGTACATATTTAGCAACAAATCGCCAGATAGCTCTTTTAAATTCTGTACAAGCTTTATATAATAAAAAAATATGATAATTCAGTAGGTATTTACTTTTTGTTAAACAGAAAATTTCCATCAACACTTAGTAAGTTGCCAACTAGGTAGCCACTTGCCAGATAGATATCTACCTACTGATAACCACATTTAAGTGTAAATTTATTCATGATAGGAGAAATATAGGCTGACCGCGCCCTGGTCTGGTATGCTGGCCGGCTGTTGCGAGACCTCAATCACGCGTCTCCGACAAATCACCAGGTGGCCTGGAGACATGTCGACCCTACACACCAAGGACAACATTATCTATACAAATTCTGAAACGACGATAAATAATGATCGAGCGGAGGCCCTTTCATAGTGCATTCCATTCGCTGATTCATGGCTGAGATCAGAAATGCTTGCTTATAATCAATTATCATTCCCTTACAATGATACTCAATATTGATTTTGTACGTACTAAATTTGTTTCTTATGGTACCTATGTTTTGCAGGACTAGTGCATGTATGCTTTAAAATAAACGTTTGATTATGTTTAAGTTATGTGATTATAAGTAACGTACGGAAAGTAAACACAAATACAAGTAATCATCAGAAATATTAATTTAAAATGTAATTACCAGTTTTTAATATCAGACGTTTTAAATAAAACCGTGATAATAATAATTCTACAATACATCTGCAGGCGAGGTAAAGTCAGGAGGTCCCTCTAGGTAATTTTCCTCAGCGGCTGGTGAGCAACGTCGTTGCGCATTAGAGAAATTCCTCGAGTATTCGGTTCAACGGCCGCACAAGCGTGAACATTCTACGTCTGTTTGAGTGAGCGCGCGGCGCGGCGTGGCGCGGCGCGGACGCACACACCGACCGACACCCTGCCTCCGCGAACGCGATGGAACCGTTACCCGGTTTGCTATGCTCCTACACATCATCTACCAGGGTCGCTAAACGCTGCCACGACTCATATACTGTGCAGTTACTGGTTACACAATGAGGTGAACAAACCTCTTTGATAACGTACCTCTTCAGATATTGATATCTAGCTCCAGCGACGAGCTCAGTCGCTGGAGAGGGCGTCAAGTGCATAGAAATATGTACGGTAAAGATACGGACGGCGAGAGCGGCGCGGGCGGCTACTGAAGCGCACTCGAGTGGCGGCGACGGCACAGGCGTGCAATAGCGCAGAGTGGAGGGAGATACCGCGGAATGCGATTATATCCCCTTTACATTTCATCACGGCAAATATACCTGTACATCTTCATTTAGCATTTAATATGAAACTTTCAAGGACTGCTAACAGTACGTATTGTTGATCTAACAAAAGAGAAGCGTCCAAGGGGACTAGTAAGACGCAGATACAGTGTTGGTACTTCTACAGGCAAAGTGGGGCTGACATCCTGACCGATTTACTTCGTAATTGAATGTGATTCAATTTGAAATGAGTGTTCATTGCGCTGATGGAGGACCGAGTCAGTGTGTTCAAACGAAAGTGCGTCGTTACAAGGTTTAGTAAGTATTATAAAAAAAAAAACTAGCTCATGAATAAAATTCGTACTATAACACATTCTTTGTCGTATAGTATTTAACTGTGTAAATGTTTTATTTTTAATAAGAAAAATCAAACATGTATCTCAAATAGTTTGTAATGTATTTTACTGGTACTGGTGTACAATAAAGAATTTTCTTTCATTCATTCAAATCGTTTCTAGCTGTCAATAATTAAACTTTTCTCTTTTCGTAGTAATACTAAGTGTAGTAGGTACCTCCCTAAAGACCTTACTATTTCCTTGAGCATAATAAATGCACATTGCACAAGCGGCGATGCTTCTGACATTTACTTCAAAATATAAAAGTTGTTTTTAATGCCAAGGATCACGTAGAACATGACATCTATTATAAGTCAGTACACCTAATCATTTTAATCAGTAAAAGGTTAAATCCTATTTTGATCAACGCATTGCCAGTCCGTAAGTAGCTATGTACTGTAGCCAATAACTAGATAAGTTAGTGTTCCAGGGTCATTTGCCCAAAAGTTATATGAACTGTTAATAAACAAAGATATCTACCGAATTCCGAGAACTGACACAAAGGAGCGTGCTTGAGCTATCTGAAACGAGATTAAAGGTCGCCGAGATTGTGTAAATTTGACCCGAGACCCGGACGCCGAGATAAACGAATCTGATTACCTTAGCACTGAATCGTTATACAAAATTATGTTTAGGGTTCTAATTCTAAATACACCCTGTTTTAGTACAAGCGTATGTGTCGCTTATCTCATAAACTAAGTACCCAGTCAAATCAGTGTCTAATAAATTAATAATTTTATTTCCTCAAACACAATGATACCAGTTTTTAGGATATACAAGCCTTACACAAGTTAACTAAAAATATTCTATTGTGGAACTGTTCAAATTTGCAGGAAAAATATATCTCTCTGAACAGATTAAGTACAAAAGTATTGTTCTACGTAAACATGAAGTAAAAATTATAAATCTAGGTGAATGCAATATTATGTGTAAACTAATTTATGAAATATTTTTTCCATCTTTAAATAACTTAGGGTTTTTCCTTTTGCGGTAAATAATTCAGTGACAAAGTCGTTACTCCCGCCTCCGGAGTTCGCGGGTTCGAAATAAGGAAGCTACGCAATAAAATTTTAACCTTGAGAAAGGAAAAAATATTTTTATAGATACTTGTAATATGAAATTGGTAAGGTGCGAATCCGAAGCCGTAAGAAACAGATAAAAAAATACATTTTAATTAAATTTAGTATTTGATATAATTTTAATTATAGGTACTAATAATAAACGTAATATTACCTTTAAAATTACGGTTCGCAAAAACCCACGGTCTAGACTTTTTCGAGTAATAGATACTTGCATAGAGAAATGTTTCGTTTAAGATGCCGGAAGTCATTATAACCTCACAGCTCAGGTATATAACTCTGCCTTCTGTGCTGTAGGTCGTATGTTCGATCCCACCCAACACCATTTTTGTTATAATGTATTATATATTAACAATAAATTATTCTTCACTTATCTGCTTCCCATAGTACAAGCTATGCTTAGTTTGCTAGATGGCGCAGTAGGAAATTTCCACCAATATATATTTTGATTTAGTTACTGCTAAGTAACGCCAATAAGCAATCGAATGGCTTTGTAACTAGATAGAAACACCTAAAAACTTGGTTATAAATTGTGGGTCACAGAGCGGAAGCGACTACGGATGCGTTTCGAAATATAGCACGCACTATCGAGCTCATTATACTCGCGATGCGAGATCACGCGTACACTAGGTATACACGAGATACTAGTACGGGACAATTTATCAAGAGCAGCCCCCTCCCTGTGTCGTGTTGAACGCAACACAACTATATTCCGATCACATCGCTTGAATGTGTCTCTCAAAAATGCTGTATGTACTCTTTTGGATATCCAGCATTCATAAACAGATTGCTGCGTCTTTCTTGAAATGTATTTTTTTATTCACAACTTTTGGAAACTTAATACCTATTTTCTGACGTACCTAACTTCATTTTATTTCCAGAGTTTGGAAGATCATACAAAATATTTTCCAGGTGCGATCGCGTTGTACTCACGTATATTTTGTAATCTGCCTCCAAAATGCAAGCTAACAACCATTCAATTACGAAATAAATAAAAAGGCCAGAGTTCCGAACTCACCATTAACATTACAAAACTTCTAACAGATGACAGTAAGTAGAACTATTCAAAAGTAGACTACCTAATGACTTGCTCATGAGACGTGTAAGGACTGACATCAATGAAATAGCGTAGGTGATATCTAGAGAAGTTACAACCACTGTGAAAGCATCAACAAATAAGAAAAAATTACAAACATCACTCCAACAGCAATCGAAAACATTCGAAAGCGTACCCAACTAACTACGTCTCACGTAGACGTAGCTACTAGTGGGAGTTAGGCGAATCGCGCCGTAACGTCAATACATTCCCGTGTCAGATAAAACGCCCGTCTTCTCGCAATAAAATGGAACATTGTTGCAAATGTTTTAAAGCTGGTGCAGTTTAGAAGTAGCCCGAGCTCCAGTCACAGTCAGTCACACTGACATTGCGTATAATCTGGCATTCCATATGGAATGCGGTCGCTCGACCGCTGGCTGGACCGGCCGCGCAACGCCCCGCGCCGCTCACCTCCATGTTTTCTTTCTACCGTATGATACAGTGGGATAGGGCAGAGTCCAACAAGAATCCAATAAGTCGTAAAACGAAATACCCCGAATATTTACTTGGATTTTGCACCGGTTTCACTGTTCTAGATTAGCAGTATCGGGTGGGTTTTTCATGAGAACCAATATGCGAGGAGACAGAAAAATCACTTCCCAAAAGTATTTGATATTATGCTCAAACTTAATTATAATAAACATCTGAATTCGTTCTGGCTGAACATTCGCTATTGATTGCACACAATCCCCGGCATTCCAGAGCGTACTAACGAGACGTTCGCCACGTAGCGACGAATGGAACATCCCGTTCCAAGGAAGAAAGTTCGCAGATTCGAGTTATTCACTCACCTTTGTCGGAGAATCGTAAATTGTTAAAAATATCCACACGGCTTGTTCGCACAGATAGGACGGTTATCGTCCGTACAGCACAAATATTTCACCACACCAAAACGACAACATAAATAAAGGCAGGCGGTATCACCACCACGGTGGACGTCCGATCGCTCGCGGCGGACCAACTTCTCGCACTGATCGAAATGCAACTCGGTAAAATGCACAGGGCGGGGTTGTCGAATGTCATAAACGGTCGCTTACAGAGGTCGGATGGTAGCCGGCGTAGCGTGGACACGTGCGACACACCAGCGCGTAACGCGACGCCTCTCGGCGGACTGAGTGGTGTGGTGGGCCCGGGGCGGGCGGCGCGGAGCGGGGCGGCGCGGCGCGGCGCGGGGCGGTGCGCGCGCCGACGTGGCCGCTCCGCCGCCGCTTAGCAACGCGACGCCGCCGCCGCCGTCGCCGACCTCATCTATCACAGGACACTGAATCCTTCAATAACACTCCTCTACGCAAAAATGGGAGATCAAATTCCATGGCGTCTAATTTATGTAAGACTAGCTGTTGCCCGCAGCTTCGTCCGTTTGGAATTCGGTTTCATCACGCACCCCTATTTTACTCCTGGTAAAAGTAGCCTAAGTTACTCCTTGTTACATCAGCTATCTGCCAGTGAAAGTTCCGTCAAAATCGGTCCAGCCATTTCAGAGATTAGCCGGAACAGACAGACAGACAAAAATTGTTGTTTTGGTATATATACCGTATATACATCCATATGCACTTAGTAAAAAGCGGTTATTTTAATATTACAGACACTCCAATTTTATTTATTTGTATAGATTGCGTGTAAAGTGGTCTTAAGTTACAGTTACAGTAACCACCTCCTATGAATGTTTTTTCATATCAGATATTATTATTTTCATATTAATTCAGGATGCATCTTCCACTGTAAGTGATGTTGAAATTAATATTCAACTGAACAAGACCGCTGCATTTGTATAAGAGGAACATTTTGCAGCAACACAAACAGTTCCTATTACCCTGCAATTACTGCACTTTCTTTCCCATTGTTACCATGATGAAATCAGTTTTACTATCTGTAGCGATCGAGTGAGATTGGCGCGGGGGGGTCTGTCGCACTTGATGCTGAGCCGGTACTTTCACCTGTGCAGTACATAGCTCATGCACATGCAATCAGCTATTCATTTCACATGTGACACACCCTGCGACCGGTCTCTATATAAATAAAACAAAACTATTCATCATTCACTTTTAATATTCGAAATCACAGTTCGCACCACTCATCTCACAAAACACTCGAGAATATTTCTGATTATAGTTAAAAGCGCTTTCAATAAACGACGACGACTAAATAATTATTTGAACAAACGTCAAATCGAATGAAAGCTTTTCAAGGACGAATCAAAACAAAAATAACTGACTGCCCGATATTTAACTTAATACTCATACAAATAATGGCCGTCAACACAGTCACAAGTTCACAATATAATATTCGATTTTGTAATCATCTATTTCCGTCCATGGAAAGTTAGCGTAATATCAGATTTGAAAACATGGAATTTTCAATACCACGACGTTTATTGGATGGCGTCGTTCATCAACAAGCAGAACAATATACATCATTCGAATTGCACATTTAAGTTTCTACACAAGTATACTTTGAAATCGTTGCATTAACAGATTTTTTCATCACTCATCCTATGAAGAATAAACTGCATTGAAAGTACCACTCTGCTGCCACATGGCTGGAAATAATCTTCGCATCTTTTAAAAGTATATAACTTAAAATTCTACAGTTACCTTAAACGCTTAAAATACGTTATGTATACTAATTTGAATTATGGTACGTATTTTAAGAATATTTTATTTATTAGTGCCCAGTGGTTATAAAGTATTCATCATGATAGAGGAAACCTTCATTTCACACAACACACTATCATAGTATTGTCTGAATGTAATTAGTTTCCGTGATCATTACAATTTCCTTTGATGCGTACCAAAAACGATGAGAATTTTTATATTTTAGTCAACTGATAGAATAAAGATCAAACTTCAGAAAAATCTTGAGCTCATTACATTTTCGTTTAGTGGCTTAAATTGTTTTTCTATCAAAGTTACGTTAAACTCGTCAGCTTCAGTGATAACACGTTTGGTTTCCTTCCATTTCGTTATTCTACTGGTAAATGAGCAGTGGTTTTTTATTATAATTTATAAATAACGAGAATGTGATAAAACGAATAATAGGTACCACATAGTCATAAACCAATACATCTCCAATTCAGTATTATTGAATATTAAAAGTACTTTTCATGTAAACGTTGTAATTGTTAACGCATATCGTTAGCGATAAAAAAATATCCCAAGCAAAACGGTTTATAGATCAATTGATCAACATCCCTCCACTCGGTCTCATTGTGGTTGTGACTTGTGACATTAACATTTTTAAGCTAATACATAATATTGAATTGTGTTTTATATTAATTGAAATACATGTTCTAATTACTAACACACCAATCTGTTTAACGATTAAACATTAATTAATGAGCACCACTTACATTTATTTTATAACATAACATGTAAATGAAAGCTCGTGCACTGAGGTTAAATATTTTTTATACACACACATAGTATAGATTTTGTAAGCTTATTTAAGCTTACCTAAAGAAGAATACATGTTTAAATTATTATTATTAACAATAATCACACAATCTCCACAAGAAAAACCCATATCATACAACTAAGCATCGCGGAAAACTTTACCAGGTTAAGGGACTTTGTAATTTTTTATATTATTTTAACACTATAGTATAACCCTTTTCAACTGAAGTACCTACCTACTAATTTAACCTCAGTGTGAGAGCACCAACACAGATAAAACATTTATATAATTCAGACACAGATTAAAAACTAAGCTATAGGACCCTGAGATGCCAACATCCGTTTGAACTTTTGTCGTGGCTAAGGATCATTCAGTCATATATAATATGACCGAATGAATATATATAGCTCATAATGTAATTGTTATGATGGTAATTGTTAAAATCTTGCATTCGTCATGAGATTTTACCAATTATCGATTTGTCTTTTTTTATGACTGGACAATTTGCTGTTGGCCGCAGATGGCCTTGACAGCGTTTACACGGGCTTTTGGTGAGAGCAGACGGCTCTCAACCGGTGTCGATTTGTCTATTCTACGACATATATTGATCTCTAAGAGTCAGATAAAGCAACCCTGCTTTGGGATCAGTGGAACGAGCCAGATCAGTCTTCACTTGCGTCACAGTTTCGTGTCGGACTACCAACATAATAAAAAAATACAAATCTACAATATTCGTGTTTAGTTACAAATTAAAGTGACTTATAGCCAGGGATGCCAGGCTGGGTCCATCCGGCACAGGTTGTCGTGACTGTTGGCTGCGGCGACGAGGGTGGCAACCCTGCTGTCCGGTCCGTCGAACATCGCCAGTGCGTTCAGTCTGTTCATGATTTGATTCACCGCTTTATTGACCATGCTGATGACTGTCTCATTGTCCATGTCGACAGGTTTGCTTTCTGTTGAAGTGCCCGGTGTGGCCACTCCAGATTTCTCTTCCATGCGTTTCTTGTAACCGGTGATCATTTCGTCGCGTATAATGGTGCGCAGAATAGATTGTATCTGGAAAAAATATGTTTTGTTAGCTTACTTGTACATACGAAGACTTCCTTTTAAGCTAGTTTTTTATCAAAGAAGGCAGTAGGAGACCGAAAGCAATTCTGGTGACCTGTTATCACTATTTTTAGACATCAAACACCGTTCTGACCTATAGTTGAATACTAAATTTTTTGTGAATAAATTGAGTAAATGAGTGAGTAAATTTAACGTGATTATTTGATTGTGATTATTGATGGACATTTCGCACGACGCCAACTAGCCACAAATTAAGTACAGCTTGTAATATGGATACCAGATGACTGACAGAATACTTTTTTTAAATACATATTAACGACGTCCAGACACAACAAACAAATATGTTCCTCACACAAATTATCTGTCATGAGTGGGAATCGAACCCACGCAGAAGGTAGAATTACTACCAATTGATCTGTGAGCGCAGGTAGATATAGATAAAAGCCTACCGTCATAATAAATTTGATTGCGTGTACCTTGAAGTTGGGCGTGACGAGGCAGCGCGCAACGGCGATGGCGGACGCGGTGAGCGGGCCCGACACTCCGATGGACGTCAGCAGCTCGGAGATGTTGGGAGTCAGCCGGAACGGCACCGCGCGGTTGCAGTCCAACTCACCTGTTTATTATATAAAAATATATTATTAATATTCGTATGGGTGCTATCAATTCCGTATTTTATTCGATAGAGTAGCAGTACAACTTATGCAAAGTTTGTCTGGGGAAGTACCATACCCATTTTTGCCACCAAGCAGTAATGCATTCGCGATACTGTGTTCCGGTCTGAAAGGTTGCGGGTGAAATCACAGTCACGTGGGCCATTCCACCTTCACGTCTCAGAGTTACGGACGCAAAAGATGCGACCTGGGTTTTCTTGTACCTAAGTTGGGGAGAACCCAAGCCGTATTGCTTGTTATGGGCAGAGGTTACCACTTAACTCCAGGTGAGCCAGAAAAAAACATGGTGTCATTTTTGAGATTTTTTATGAATTATTTGATACGTTTTTTTGCAGTGTGGGAAGTTATATATTATTTTTTTCCTTGCAGTATTGTATGTGGCATACACCCACCCACACTGGCTCTAACTACTATCATTTTTATATGACATATTAATATCACAAGGAAATACGGTACTGATAAAAATTAGTCTACAAACAAGTTGTGTGAATGAACATATAGGCTGTCGCCCTTGTCGCCACCCTCAGACATAAAGAGGGAACATCTCATTTACCCATAATACCCATAATCATTTTGCCTGCACCCACGCCTTACAAAGCTGAACGCTGTAATTCATGCGTTACTGCTTGGCAGCAGAACCGAGTATGCGGGGAAGTCTCCGCACAAAATCTACACATATTGCTTGTTCATTATGCTAACTTAAGAAGATTCTTAGATTTTATTTCGGACCTGGTTTTAATTATGGTAACAAGAGACTTCTAAAATATACCCCAACAAAATCAACAAAGATATTGGCCTAATTGTATTAGAAACTTAGTAAAATACTGGCACATGATCGAGTGATAAGAACAAAGTTGCGTGCAATGCAAGAAAACGCTTGCATTCATGAAATTCAAGGCAACAAAAACGTTAATAATCATCATAAATAAACCGTCAAAAAAGAAGAACGCATTAAAGTCATTCATTAATTGGTACAGTAAAGTGTAAGACAATTACTGTTTAGCAATATGTTTAAGCACATACGCAAACATGCAACACAAGCATAATGCATTCCGAAATAGCAAAGTATTTAACAATTTGGTTCAGCGATAAAATAATTCTGTAAGCGGTTAAAAATCATGTTCACATTTTAATAGCCATCACAAAAGCAATAAATAAACTGATCGCAGCGATAATGAAATAACTTTTCCGACGGTGGGCTATTAATTTTGTTTGCAGTTCTCATACACGTTCTCAGGCATAACAATCAATGAAAGTGAAGATAGTTTCTTCACACTGGTCCAGTAGATACCGTGTGACGTCCAATTTAGCTCTCACGGGACAATTTAGATCAATTAGTATGTTTATTATTTATTGCAATACTTTTGCTTGATCAGTTTTTGTATGTAGATGATGAGTTTTGAAAGAAGAATTTGAGAAGATATAAATATCGTGAATAACAATACTTTGAATAAAATAATTAAAACAACTTAAAAAAAACAGTACCTAAATTCTAAATTGTCCTCGTAGCAACCTCATAACTGACCGTGGCAAAACTTAAGATCACTAACTTAAAAGCATCGAATCACGGTTATACTCATCCAGCCAAACTTAACAGAAGCAAACCCATGCCGTGAAAAACAATTTTCCAAACAAAAAATACTGACAAAAACCAAAAAAGATAAGCCAGAACTCCTGTCAAGTTGTCACTTCATACCTGTGGTATCGTCGACGTCAAATTTGAAGTAGGACACGTTGAGCAGGCCCGAGTCTTGGTGCACGTACATCATGTCCGGATTGAGCCGGGTCAGGTGTAGCACGTACTCTGCGAAGCTCGCGAGCGACAGCTGTAGGGTCATCATCTTGCGGAAGGTCCAGTAGTCGGTGGGGGAAGAAAACGTCGCCGCGGCCCACTCGCGCAGCATGCCCTTGGGCACCATCGTCGATTGCACCTTCAATGTCAAAGTCAATAACTTTATTTCCATAGAATTCATAAAGAAATGGCTTGGAAACGTCAATCCAAAAAAAAGTCACGCGTACTTATCGCTAAGTTTGACGCCTGTTCAAACCCTTCAATGTTTACAACAGTCATAAACCTTCATGATAGGCTGACATTTGACCACAATCTCACCTGATCTTAAGTGACGATGCGGTCTACGGTATAGTTCAGAAAAGGACTCAAAGACTTCCGCTACATTAGACAGATCCAGTTTTTAGGTGATTTGGGCTAATGCATTCTGATCATCAATGTTTGTGTTTCTTTTCATTTGTTCTAAATTTTTCTTACCTACTACGATTAAAGGCATATCTTCAATCGAAATCAATTGAAAAAAAAAAATTTGGGACATAATATTGTCATATTTTGGTGTTACAACTCAAAAGATATGAAAACATTGGTTAATATCTTATTTACTTTGGGATTTATATCTGCTTTGACTTCGTGCATTGCGATGTTTTGGACGAGATTGACATCAACTGGTTAGTTGGTTATTTTTACTAGTTTATGACATCATCTAATAAAATATTTTTATTGTGTCCATACCTCTCGTAAGATATCCCTCAAGACTTGCTGGGAGGCTTGAGAGCCGCGCGCCTGCACGGCAGCTAACCTTTCGTAGAAGCGCGCGATTGGAGCCTCGTGATCCACGCCCCTGAACAACATTCATGTTTTTCATTTTTTTACAGTTTCATCAGTTTTTTATTAATTCATAATCACAGAAGAAAACAATGTTAAAAAAATGTGCGAGTCAGTTCCGACCAGCGACTGGAGTTTACTCTTTAAGTACCATTGTCATTGAATAATTTAATGTATCAGGAGTTAGTATTTAAAAATATAACGCTTTTCGTTAACGCTCAATTTTACTACCCATCAAATTTTCGTACCGAAGACTTTAAATGAAATCTTTATTTGATAATGAATACTTTCTTTTTAATTAAATTCTTAAGCAGTAAACTCCAATATAAAGTAACTGTGTATGCTAAAATTATAGTTGACATATTTGACCTTCATTATAACTAATATGGCATAATTTGACAAAACCAGCTAATGAAATGTGACATTTAAATAAAGTGGTGTATAAAACCCAATCACTGAGCTCATAAAAGCAAACATGTGGGCGCATTATCAATAATGCCGGCATGTATAATTCAGTATGTACTAAATAGGAATTTCGATTGATATGTGCTGCGCATTCTATCCTGTTATCGCTAATTGCCAGCGACTATTGAGTTCACTCACGTTGTCTTCCATTAAACAGGCAGCAAACATCCAGGTGTTAGGGTTCCGTATTTATTATGACGCGAACGTGCATCACGAGTTGATCGTTCTAATAAGTTTGATAACAGTAGTTTTCATATATCATTACACCACATTTCACATGTCATTACACCCACCAGGTTTGACAACAGTTTGATGTTAACTGTCTAAAAAGGTCGAAAACGGGCTTTGCAATCACGCAACGAACGTTCGATTCCGTTGTGCGTTTGGTAATATTGGCGGACATTACAAACAGCGCCATCTAGCCCCAAACTAAGAATATATACCATTGCAAATAAATAACTGATAGGATACCTATATATATATATTTACATACCTAACGTAAGTAACCTTCATACATATAATATACATGTATATGATATACATGTACATATATATGAATGAATAAATAAATAAATAAATAAATATATTAACACCCAGATCAAATCCTATATTCATCACACAAATGCTTGTCCTTTGTGAGAATCAAACCCAAGACCTAAGTCTTACATCGCAGCAGGCGCAGTTACTACCAACTGAGCTGTGATGACGATGTGTATAGAGAGAAGAAATAATTAAAATAAAACACAAAGTACAAAAACTTACCTATTTGTACACTCAGTCCTGTAGATATCGAGCAACGATACAGAAGTGGGGTTGTCCTCGATGAGTCGCATCTGTGGCGAGACGGACACAACCCGCGGGACGGTGAAGTGGAGGAATCTCCGCGAGGTCTCCTTCTGCTTGCCGAGGTAGTGGTTCAGCATCCGCAGTATCTGCAGGACGCGCTCCTCCCGCCTCGCGTCGCTGAGCCCGGACTCGTTCACCACTAGGTACGGGTATATCTTCCCGTTGTGGCCCCTGATGTACAGTCTGCGGGCGGACGTGTTGTGTTTCTGGACGATCTCGACGCGAGGCATGAACCGAGCTATGCGCACGTGGTAATGCGTGTGTTTGGGTAGCAGGAACTCGCCCGGCAGTTCCACTTCGGCGGTCTTCAGACTGAAGTTGGATAGGAACCGGCACTTCTCCTCGATGAGGAATGACCTAAAATGTAAGGATACCGTTGAACTACTAGGAACGTCATTCGGCCATGTACATTTTTCAATTAACGATTGAAATTATATTTATGGAGTTAGTGTTAAGCTGAATAAATTATGTTATCTGGAGGAATCTGGTCACCATCGCCACTTACTTCGGCAACATTTTGAGCTTCGCGTCGAGTATCTTGATCCACTTCCTGAGTTTCTGTATAAGGTTTTGTAGTTTCATCGCGTTAGGTTGTGTGAAGTCAAAATCTGTGGTGAATTGTGTTTTCATTTTCTGGAAGATGGGATCTTGTACTGTGATGTGCGCGCGGCGCGCCAGACTCTCCGATGCAGCTGAAGAGAATGCACTACTTGTAAAACTTTCTGTAGACATACAAAATGAGTGGTTGTGTTATGCAACCATCGCCCTTGCACAAATTTCATTCAAAATATCTTCAGAGCCGCATTCACTTTATGACTTTTTTATTAATGCACGTTTTGCGTTTCCAATTCATTATTTTTTTTTAAGTAAATTCATAAAGTGAACTTGGTTTTCATGCATACTTTCCTCATGCTCACAAAAATGATGCACAGCGACGCACAATCAGCCCGTAGTTCATAGTATGGTACGCGCAGCAAATCATAATAACATGATACTTACATGCGTCAAATTATAAATTCAAAGCTGTCAAATATTGCGAAATAGGAAAGAAATAAAATGACAAAGGTAACAAAGGTATTAAGAAAACTGACAAGAATATGAATCTTGTATGTATTATAAATACGATTATTCTACACTATACTATAATTTATATAATAATCAAATTTTTTTTTTTTATCAACCTACATATCTTATGAGTACCTGTATGTAATCGGCAACAAAAAATAAGGAAAACAGTCGTTAAATGTGATTTCCGCGACCTTTCTTAAGAGGAAAAATCTTCAAATGGTTACCACAAACCTAACGGTTAAACCAAAAGCTCTCTTCGCTAAACTGATGGTCTGTCTTGCTTCGATGTACTTTGCAATGGGTAGCACAAACCCAATGGCTAAACCGGAATAGGTTTGTGGTTATCAACCGCGGCTGTGCATTCGACTAGCCAGACTGTAAGACGGCAGTTAGACGACGAATATAGCTCTTTTAAGACACTAGTAGTTAATAATATAGATAAAAAAAAACTACCTAAACAAATTAATACCTGAATCGTAACATTGTCTGATATAAGCCTGAACCAATTAAAGCCTTCAATTACCGTGAATGAAGCACACAAATAATGACAGCGGCTATTAATTACATAAAATGTCACTTATCTACCAAAATCCGGCAATTACTATAATAATATTTATATGTAATAAAACACGACATTATTTTGGTAATTTTAATCGTATCCTTTTAGATAATGACGTTATCCGGCGGAAAACAGTTTTTACACAATATATTTAGATTAATTATTTCCAACCTAGTTTAATTATTTTAAATCGAAATAAATGCTACACTGTCAGGATCGTAGCAGCTGGAAAACCGTGATGTATGCCTACTCCTCCGGGAAACAGGCGTAATTTTATGTATGTATACTACACTTATAAAATGTATTAATGAATGGAACTTTTTCCAAAGTTTAATATTGGAAATCGATATTCAATGACAACAATTTTCATTTAGCTCTTTTATGATTTCAACAAAATTGCTAACCCCATTATACTTTATGTACAGTGTGCAGCTTATTTTAATTTTGAATATGCAGAGGTAAAAAAGAGTATTTTTACAACACGATGCGGAAATAAGTCGTTATCTTTTTTTATTCCAAAATAAAATACAAAAGCTTTGTGCACAATACATCTATGACACAGAGGGATAATAAACATTGAGGGTTATAGGAGAAGGAAACTCGAGCTACGAAAAGGTCATAAAAATAATTTTATATAACACATTTCCATATTACTCATATTCATTCCACTATACGTACATTTACTACATACAGATTAATCGCGTATTTTTACTCATTGGGAAGAGTACCAACATATTTGAATATTTTCATCAAATTTATCCGATTGTGATTATAGTTTTAAAATACACGAAGAATCTTTTAACAACGCGGTCGCAGCTAAATTGAAGATTTCGCCAGATTTCAAGAAGCGGGTGACTACTGCAAATCGGTGCCATATAATCATAATCTAGAACCTATCAAATATAAAATAAAATAACGTCTGAGCTAGCATACACAACTCACTGACGTTTCCATTCCTAGAGAGTAAAAACTAGCTGCGTTTCACCGATATAGTGATCTGGCGAAATATTGAATACATTTAGCTACGACACATTACAATAAACCATTTCAATAATAAATGGCCGGTCATTGTCACGTATTTTAAATTTAATTTGGCACGTGAAGACTCGCTATTTACTATCATTTGAATTATTAATTTTCGAAATGTGTTATTAAACAAAAACACACCTGCATTGGGTGTGCATACGAGCTCGCCGAATTTAGTCATCTTAAACATATCGCAGATACTGCATAAGTCGTCTGTAAAAGACGTAAATCCGACTGTAACACGTGTCATACAGTTACTCTACACACGAATCCCAATTAAATATTTTATTCACAGCGTTAGTGGTTCTAATAAAACCTTCAATATTTTTTATCAGTGCCATAATAACGATTGATGTAGTTGTTGATGTCAATAATTTCTTTCCTTCTTTCTTCTTCTGCATAAGGATTTCCAGTATGCTTATTATAGTAGACTATACATAAACCTTAGAATGTTAAAATCAAGCAAGTTTCATGTCATGAATATTGTAAATCTAGCTACATTGGTCCAATTTAACAGAACGCCCATATCACTAATCATTTAATACACAAAATAAATCCACTATCACAAATTAGCAATGGCTTTATAGGCTGTAATTTGACGGTTTTGGCAGTCGTGTGGCGGCTCGCTTGCCTTCGTTGGACCAATGTTATGAGTTAGCGATAAATTCCTTTCAGTCACGACACTCAAACCCCAGCCATCGTAGAATGTGGACGCTGCGCACACAATTAAATGGTTCATCAGCAAAGCATGCCAGGCATACTCTAAATGACTGACGATTAGTCGAAAAGCAAGTAATCGTAACGTTTGATCTTGTTTTTAGACAACACAATCAAATCGTATTTATACAAGATGTGTACCAACTTGGGTCAATACGGCCCACATGCCACGACAGCCTCCAGCCCGTACTAACTGCACATACCCAAACCCAAGCATTACTTTGTTCCGTAAATGTAGAGTTGGTTTTTCATATAAGCGTCACGAGTTATAGGAACGTGTTGAAGAAGGCGGAATTTCATTAAGACCATAATGCTCAATTGGGACGTTTTCATAGCAAAATTGGATGCCATGCTTGTCAATAAAGTCATTTATCAAAAATCAAATTTTTTATAATTAATATTAAATTATTAATCAAGTAAATATTATGGCGATAACACGCATTAGTTGTAATCCATAAAAATATTTAGTTTTCGGTTAGTAATCATCGTAATCATCGCTCAAATATTTTATATATGTTCTTAAATTCTGGTAACAAATAGTCAGAGGGCAAACTTCTGCAGTTACTCTAGATGCTAGGGCTTCGCAAAATTGTAACTAATGAAGTACATCGCAATATTTTAGGGCTCCTGATTTATTTGTACACACCCATTCTATTCGGAATAGAGTCACTATCTCTACCCTTTTCTTATTAATTCTAGTCTCAGAACGATTAAAAAAACCGTCAGAGCTCGTCCGCGATAGTTAATTAGCAGAATAGTGCAACGAAACTTACCCAAATTAAAAGAGGTACACAATAAGAAAGGATAAATCATAAAGAGATACAAGGGACATAAAGATCCCAAGAGACCATCAAACTGTTTAAGTCAAACAAGTAGGTGTGTTGTGCCGGGTTTGGCCACAATCATTTATTATTTTGACATTTAAAATGATACGTTCGAGTCAGACCTTAAGTTTTAATCGTCTCGCAAGTTCCTCACCAAACTCGTGACGCTAAATATTATTACAATGAAATTGAATAGTGTCGGCTCCAAGGAGGTTGCAAACGAAAATAACTTACTCATCCCAATGCCGAGTCCGAAAGTGGAGACAACCTTCTTGATAAAGTTGAGCGTGTGGGGCGTGACGATGGCGTCGGCAACGGCCGCCTTGTTGTGGAACGCGACCGCGTGGCACTTGGCGAGCCCGGCACGCAGCTGCCTCAGCACTTCTTCGTACCAGTTCTCACGGAACCACACCATCTGTGGTAGTAAGGGGACTATTACGCTGCGAACGGCAATCTCACTTGGAATTACCAAGTAGCATAATGGTTCGTTCGACCGACTTAGAAGTCATCACGTTGTTAATGGACAGTCCTAAATCAAAAATAATAAGAGGGTTGACGACTTCGAACGTGGTTCGAGTGAGGGACAAACGTCTGGGAACTACGAATGCTTGTTCAAGTGGCCAGTCCAGCACGTAGCTGGCGATGAACTTTTTTGGACATTTCTTGCGCAACCGTACCATCGGTGGGAAGTAATGGAGACATTCGTAAAACATTATGCCCGTTTTTGGACAATAATTTCAAAACGGTATAGCTAGTCTTACTTTACTTTATTCTTTATTGTACACACAGTAAAAATAAACATAAATTAACTTATATAAAAAATATGTACAAAGGCGAGCTTAACCCTAAAAAGAGTTTTCTTCCAGCAAACCTTTGAGGCTAGAAAACGTTTGTTAACGAAAGGTGGGTATGATGTGTTACTTACACAAAATAATATATATTTTATATACAAATAAATACATAAATACAATATCAATATACATACATGTTAATAAATTAATATATATATAATACATATAATAATTACATGTTGAGAAAGTGCTCTTTAACTTTTCTTTTAAATATACCAAGCGATGGACTGTCTTGGATTACATGTGGAAGGCTATTCCATAGCCGAGCTGCTTCTACGGTGAAGGAACCACCATACCTACTAGAAGAATGAGAGGGGATTTTAAGAAGAAGTGACACAGATGACCGACATGGCTTACCACGAGGGACAAGGAAATCAAAACTCTTAAATGTGAAATCGGCAGCCAGTAACCACACATTGAAGCAGTTGGTAGTGAGGTTATCTGTTGATATGCATTCGAATCCTACAATTAGCTCCAGATTCCAGTGAATTAAAACAATTTGAAGAAACCAAAATGCCCTGCTAATAGCCCAGCCTTAATATGAAAATCTGCCGCAGAGTCCTTAACGGCCTCATTGGAGAGCCAGTTTTCAATCCCCGTGTTAAGTGAATAATTCAACATAATACTCAAAATAACTGATCATTATTCCCAATTTGATGACACTTATTTCTGTTTTTATGCGGAATGCTTGTTTACCTGATCAACTATGCCCTCAAGGGATGACAGCACGGTTGGGTGTATTTCCCGTTGCAGCTGCATAATCTTGGAACATTTCCACATTGGTAGCGTCGCTTTGATAGGACCGGCATCCGTAGACGATCCACTCGATGTAGACGCACCTTCATTAATCTTGCTTGTGCCCTGATTAAATAAAAAAATGTTATTTAGAGTGCATTAAGAGCTTAGTAGCCTAGTGGTACTGACTTCGAGTTTCCATCTGAAGGTCGCTGGTTGAAATCAACGTGTGCACCAATGAGATTTGCGCTTCAAAGATTTATGTGCTCCATATCTTTTTTCAAGCAAGTCATTTGGTAAACCGAGCGGAAAAATTTGAGCAGATGGCCATAATTCTATGTTGTATGTAACTCACAGCTGAAGTGGCCGGTGGCTGTGCGGCGCCAGCGGTGGCGGTGGCGCTGGTGCTCTCGGCGGTCTTGTGACGCTCTCGCTGCTCAATCTTCAGCGTCAGGTACAAAGTCCTGATGGGGAAGTATACCGCTTGCGGGAACAGTCGACCCACCTGAAACATTACTCGAATCAGTAATTTTATTGACTTATATTACACACTAAAGCAACCTCCTGAAAGGAACATTTTTGAGCAGTTCTTCAAGTTTAAATCTGGAATAGCGGTATAGGCGTGTCTATCAAAAATGTAAATTGATTTACTTAAAAATGTATTCCAGTGCAACATAGACTGAAATGAATAAATAAAAAATGTCTCACATGACTCAATAGATTTAATATGACGTTCCCTTCGTATTGCACCAGGCATGACAACAGCTGCGGTATCCATGGCAACCATTGGACTGGCGGCACACCCACTGAGTACTTATCCAATGCGTCAGCTAAGCTGTTCTTTTCGTCGTCATAGCTCAGCATCCAGAGGACCTGTAGAAGAATCACAAAATAAATCAAAACAATTGTACAGTACAGTCGTATGAATAAGCGATATACCGTTTTTGGGAGCGAAAAATCCATCTTCATTAGCTTTACTGAAAATGCCAACATAACGAAAGTTAAAATTGAACGTTGTAAAAATCCAGAGAACATATTTAATACCTTTCAGACTAGATATTGAGAAGTTACGATGCTAGGCTATCGTTGCGTTTTGGGTTTTTGCTAAAACTGTCGTGTTCAATAAATGAGGATTAAGTTAATAATTTTAATCAAGTAGAAAAGTTGCAAAAGACACCAATGAGTTATTGCTGTTACCTTGGAACAATATTTCCTCGACTTTGATTCATTCTGGTGTCGACACGCGTGAAGGAAACAGGTCATCGCTGAAACTCCCACTGAGATCTGTCTCGGGTCCCGAATGAATATTTGCTCCAAATAATCACCCCACAACGCCCAAGCTTTGACCAACGTATCTTGGAGTTGGACAGCGGCCGCGAACGCTTTATTCGCGTCTTCCGAACGTCCCAACTGAGCGAGCAACAATCCTTTGAACGCATAGAATTCGGCCGTCATATCTTTAGTGAAATACTTAAAGTTGGTCGACTCTATCATGTCCAGTCCCTCTTGAAGTTCGTCCTTCCCTTCGGTCCAGGAAGTTTGTATGTGACACTTGACTTGTTGGCGTATTTTCTGGAAGCAATCCACGATCGGGACACTCGGTATTGTGTAGATGCGGTGGAGAGAATCGAGGCAGACGCCGGCTAAGTTGTGTTTCCTTGCGATCTTTGCGAAGTGGATAATAGCCTGAAATAAAAAAAAAAACTTTATTTTATTGAGTAAAATGAGCCATTACGAGAAGTTATCGTGCCATCTGCATCGGTCCACTGTTACTTGGTATCCTCTGCCCATAATTACAGAAACAAGGACTAAATCAAAAATATTTCAAGTAACTAAACTCATACAAGAAAGATAAATAATATTTATAATTCTTAAGTCCTGACCTAGATATGAAAATAAAATTCATAACATACTGCTGTTACTCTGAGACGTAAAGACGGAATGTCTCATGTACTTGTAATTTCAGCTTAGTGTCTTCAGCTGTTTGATTGCAAGGGTCCAATTACCCTCTTCACTGACCTGGACTATATAGTTAATATTTCCTATAGTAAAGTAATAAGTACCTGAGCCGATGCATGGACTCCTAGCATACTGTGGTTAGTGTTATGTTCAGACTGTGAGTCGTAGTGAGACGCTATGAACTGATAGTGGTGCTGTCTCCACGTAAAGATGGCGCCCCAGTGGGACAGCGGGTCCGCTACTACGGGCAGTCGGTTGCGCCACGTCTTCACTATGGCCTTCATATCGTGAAGTGAGGTTGGGCGGCTGTGGATAAGGCCCTGTGAAACATACCATATATTAGTTGGAGTTGTACTTGTTTTAGACAGATGGAGCGGGTCCGCTTATTGCAGAGTTACCGATGGAGCTGCGGTACAATTCGTAAGAGACCCCCTGACTCCATCTGGCGTTAATGCAGCGTCGACATATTCATCAGAAGATGAGTTGTTCAACGATGCATTGCCACCAAGGTAATAAATAGGCAGGAATGTCGGTGGGTTTTTAGTCAGTAGTACTCAATTACTGGAGAGTCGGACGTACCCTCCGTGGTCTGCCCGAACCGGGGGGCATGAGCAAGCATTTTCCCATCGAAAAAAAAGGTATTGTTTCAGTAGTGTAGTAGTGTAGTAGTGTGTGCGTGTGTGTAGTGAGGCACTCACGGTGTGTATCTGCGCGGCCTCGCTGAGCTCCATGAGTTGCTGCGCGGCGCGGAGCAGCGGCAGGTGCGGGTGCGACACGAGGCGCGGCAGGCGGCGCCACTCGCGCAGACACTGCGCCGCGGCCGCCTCCGCGTGTCGCTCCACGCCGCTCAGTTGTTGCTCGCCGCCCGCGCATATGCACAGATATCCGCGGTACAGATTTACCAGCCATGCTGTAACGGTAACATTACATTCACTTCACAAAATTTCTATCTTGTCACTGGTTTTGTTTTCAGAATACAGCAGGAGCAATGAGGGCTTTTAATTGTCGGAATACTAGTAAAATCAGTGTTTTGAACTATATTTTTATTGGCTCTCAACTGTCATTAATGTAAATGAATTATGTTTTTAGATATAATAGGTTATGAAATTGAATCTAGGAATTTGAAATGGGCACCAATAAGAAAGTCAAAGGCCAACAAAAATGTACATGTCTGATGAATAAACATACCCATTTCCTTCGGACAGTTATATTCAACTTCGGCTAGCGCGTCCTTCATGGTAGTCCAATTAGGATTCCTCCAAGAGCTTTCCAGAATCAAAAACGGATCCCGACCACTTCTTGTCAATCCGATTTCGAGCAGAGAATCCCATTGGTTGAGCTCCTTAGCGCACTTGAGCCAGTGTTGGGTCCAAAGAGTGCACTCTTTGTGCATGTTCACAGAAGATGGACTAGCTGCATATTCTTGTTTTAGTTTAGCCATAGCGACGTCGTAGGCAGCCTAACGGGATAAATATAACTTATTATGAGTAAAATGTTACTAATTATCAAACACACATTAATGCACTGCTCCAAGAGCTATATACACATGAGCTTTCTTTTACACCGTGCGAATCTAAAAGTTAACCTCACAACTGTCACAATGTTTTATTGTTAACGCATGAACTGTTTTTCATTATTTTGGTTAGCGTTATTACAAAATTGTTATTATCTTGCAATTCTGATAGAATATTCATTATGACACAATTTCAATAACAAACGAAGAAAATACCTTTTTTCAAATATTAATATTTTGGAAAGGTTCTGATCTCATTCCCTGATGATCCTTTGCAAAGTTGTGTAATATTTATTTTACATGTTTCGAATTATTATTTACTATATTTCGAATTGAGTATGTTACCTTAGCAAAAGCAACTTCTAAATAACAAACAAAATCTTCAACATAGTGCAAAACCATTAATACGGTAATTTTCATATTGTTTTCACTAATGCCAAAGTAATATAGGTTCATGCTTTTTAGCAAACTCAGTTAGCGACATCTTATTTTTTTTGGAACAAGAAAGCACAGAATCTCGAACGAGGTATGTGGATATACAAATATATGGTGAAAATGTAAATTTTACGGTATAGAAGCTAATTTATACAAGTATTCTAATCAGGTAATGGCAGTAGGTTATGAAAGGTTGCGTCACTCGAAGTTACTAACTCGACCGGGGCGTTAAGGTAAGCAGACAAGATCATCAAGATCCTATGATTAATTTTATTTCTAGCTTTACCCTGTAACTTTCAATCAAATGACCAAACAGTATTTGCAACTTGTAACACTTCGAATGACGGACCCCGTACAATGGGTTGCAATGTAAGGATCTGATTCACCACTTTCAGACTCATAGGCTGAGTAACTCTAATCTCTGAAGCAGATTTTAGTGTGAATAAGTGGTGAGAAAGTCTCTTATAATCGCGTGTTACGGCCACATAATATCAGAGCATTCCAACCGCAAAAGCTATAATCATGGAGCGCGGGGTAACAGTAGAAGCGAGGATGTATTTAGTTACACAGAAACATTACGAGAGTATCCATTACATAAATACCATAATCGATGACACAGACCGCGCTGCTGAGGCCATATATGTAAATGCTTTAGTCTCTTAGTAGCCTCAAATATGCGGCCGCCTAGCACATTGAATGTCTGTAGCTAACATATACACATTTAGAAACTATTAATCAGTCGTACGTACCTGCACCTGCCCGTACTGCATCTGGTTACGCGTATAAATAAATACTTCATTGCAAATTACACGAATAAAACAGAATAAAATAAAATAGCAAAGGTATTAAAATTTATCATCTTTTTTTTTCTTCGAAAAATGAGATTATTAAATTCGTGAAATGCATTTAAACTGATTATTTCAAGCAGAATTAAGAAAGTTTCAAATGAAGAAGGCACTTTTCGCCCCCTGCTTATTTAAGTTCCAATGCCCGTTTACGAGTACATTATCTTGGTGTTTAATTTTAGGATAATAAACGTAGTCTAAGGCGAGTGGAAAATGCAAAGCTCCATGAAGCGCCTCACCCAAAACGCTAAAGATTATTACTCATGTATGCAGAGCACCGATACTTATTGATATACCCCCTTCCCCTTACCCTCGCAAAGCACTGGACAAACACCAGAACAACATAACCGTGAGGAGCAGCACTCACCTGTGCCTGCTCGAAGAAGCCCTGTTGTTCGAACGCGATGGCGATGTTGGTCTCGCGGTATCGCGCGTGTTTCTGCCACAGGCCGGACCACATATCTTCCTCTTGTAATAGTTCGTACATGTCACTTAGGGAGTCCAGTATTTCCTGTCAAGTTGCACGAGATTGATTTGTCGGAATATTTATTTATGTAATAAATAGTTTTTATTCCGCTATTCCAGAGGTTAGTTATAGAAGTATCCTCGAAAAATTGATTGCTACAGTGCCTGCCAGTAAACTATCTCAGCAAAACTATGACTTCTTTTATTTTTCAGTAAGTAAGTTACATCATATAATGACATGTTACCGTAGAGGTGGTGGTCTCCGTCTCATAGTCATACACCTCTACTTGTTCGCGCGGCGCGCGGCCGCTCGCCTGATCAACCGCCATTTGTTCCATGTTGAGCGTCATTCGGTGCCATAAATTGTGCGTTTTGCCCAGGTATTTCATCATTGGTCTGAAAAACAAACACTATTGACGTCTCTTTCTCATATGCCATATCTATCGTAGCTACTATGTGTTAAGAAGCCTCCATTTTACTTTCGAAAAAATATCACGGTTTTGTACTGAAAACTCAACAGTGATCCACTACTTAGTTTGGGGTTAGATGGCGCTGGAAGAATTGCGAGCATGTTCGTTATTATTACAGATTGCAGCATGCCGCTAATTTTTAGGTAGCCAAACAAAAAATTCAAATTATGATCGCCACTAAATATTATTCAGCCAAACGTTGCAAGTTGCTTTTATATGGAAAAAATCAACATAATGCCAAGTAATACGATTATTACTTACGGTTTGATAGTAATCCCTGGGCTACACCTGGCGAGTGCTTCAATGAAAGTATTCAATGCACTTAGCGGTTGGTCTCTTTGAATAACGTGCACGCCAGATATTATGAACGGAACCATTTCGTTCATTATTGTCTGAAATACAAAAAATATTAAATTAAGTTTCTCATAAGTACATAATTTCGTTTAAGGGCTTAGGTCTGTTATACACCGGTAGCCCTCTCTCATCGATCGCGCTCTATAGGCTGAAGCTTGGTGTGGTGAGCTAGCGCTTTATCCACGCGGTATATTCGCGCTGCAGCCACCACGAGCTAGCTAGTGCGGCCGCATCGTGCCAATTTGAAGTAATTTTAGTACTTTCAGAATGTTTTCTTGTTGCCTTAGGTATCGGCGGCAGTCTAAAACGTGTGATACGTTTCTCGAAGGTTTTATATGAGTGAGTTCTCTCACCGGTAGCTGTCTCTCATCGAGCGCGCTCCAGAGCGAAGGGAACAGCCGTAACCAGGTGTGGTGAGCCAGCGCCTCGTCCATGTGGCACAACTGCGCCGCGGCCACTACCAGCTGTTCCGTGCGAACACGACGCGCCAATTCCAGGAACTCGGATTGCTTTACCACTATTTGGTTCAGCAACCGTGATCTGTAGACAATTTGGCAGCATAACATGTATGTTGCATTCAGTTTTTATACGATTTAATGACCGAACGGGCAAGCAGCCCATGTTAATAACTTGCTCCATCATATATTACTTATAGCTCACCTCTTTAGGGGTGGTATTATGTCTTCGCCGGAGTTTTGCGACAGTTCACGTTAAAGTCAATATCCAGCACATTTTCTTTATTATATGATATATGGAGTCAGTGAAACCCTATTCCTTCTCTTTGCTTTTTCCAGAAGCTTTTTGAATGTTTTTAGCAAAGCAGCGAAGAACAGAAACCTAAGTTAATGAATAACCAGACCTATCTGAACGAGTGTTTTGTACATATTCTCGTGGTACCCATTAATTTACCTATTGGGCGGTGGTTTGATGTCCTCCTTTTGAGTAGAGCCAGTGGTCGCGTCGAGGTCCATGTCGAGCACGTCCTCTTTATCGGGATCTATGGAGTCAGTGAAACCCCCTTCCGCAGCCTCTTCCTTCACGCTCGAATAGATTGTGAACGATTTGCGCTCTTCGCTGTCGCCTGTGTTAATCACTGACGATATACTTGGCAAGAGGTATTTTGTGTTCGACAGCCGAATTTGGGTACCTGTTTGAATTAATAATGAATTTTGAATTCGAAATGCAGTTTAGGTCCAATTTAGATAGTTAATGTTTCAAGTAGAGATGGGTGGTTAAACTAAGGGAACGCCTAGTGCTGTACAAAAATAAGGCACCGGGCAGATACGTTTAAACCTTAATCACTGTGGATTGCATCAAGTATTTATCCATGAACTTACTGGAAACGCATGTGACAAGCAGGAGCTCCAAGCACTGCTTTATCCAGAAATGCTGTCCGATGTGCTCCCAATTTTGCGAGCAAATGATGTAGAGCAGGCGATCAAAGATCCGCCGACGAACGCTCAGGTCGTACACTTCGAAGAACTTGGCGCGGATGTGCGGCTGCGGGCAGCGCAGCCCGGCGAGGAAGGCCGGCTCCAACTTCATCGAGAGCTCGCTGCTTTTGAGGGTTTCGTCTCTGAAAAACAATAATAATGTCAAGGTATTTTTATGTGTTTGTCCGAGAATGTAATACATTTCTGCCGCCAATTTTTTTTTTATTTTCTAAATTAGCTCATGTTTGGAGGTGTAGGTAAAATAGCAAGAACATGAGTAACATTTTCAAATCTCACAAGTATGACAATATCTGAAGATAGTTTTTATTTTCATTATATCTGATAAAGTTAAGGCGACGGCCAAGCTGGTGTTCTTTTTTAAATATTTGTTGACACGCACACAGCGCTATCTAGCCCCAAAGTAAGCTAAACAAAGCTTGCATCATGGGAACTAGACAACTGATATAATACTCATATAATTTATTTCGTAAATACATATATTTTATAATACATTAACACCTAGATACAGAACAAACATCTATGTTCGTCGCACAATTGTTTGTTCTAGGTGGGAATCAAGCCCACGACCTACAGTGCCGATGTCAGGGTTAATAACTGTTATTTAAAGGTATTTTTATATTTATATCAGCTCGTTCTATCACCTACATCAGATAAAAAAACCTCTGATGGGAAGCAACTTAGATATTTTCCATATTTGATGACAAAAGTAAATCACTCTAATCAGCCAAGAGAACATCTCGCTTGCAGTAGCACACGTCCAAAGAAGTCTTAATTACAGCATCACTGTTATAGCCCCTCCCAAGCATATCTCAAAACGTCACCCACTCACCTGTATACATAGTTGATCAATTCCAAAAACTGTGCATTAAGTTCCAGGTCATCGGGGAATCTCTTCTCAACGTATTGCATCAACTTGACAAGGAGGATAGACTTCTCGCGCAGTGAGGGCGCGCCCGCGCTGGGGGCACTCGAGCTGCGCTGTTTTACCCACTCCTCAACCATGCGGGTTATGGCCTTCATCACCTACGTTATATAACAACCATGTTACGAACACAAAACGAAGAATAACTTTTGTGACAAGCAGATGGTATGACTGAATATACACTAGGAGCTTGATGGAGCACGATACGAACCTTGGCGTCGCTAGTCTTCTCAATTAGTCCGACGAGGACTGAACCGATGAATGTTTTCCTTGTGTCTACTGGCATCACAGATACGCGTGTTTTCAGCAGATCTAATGCTAGAATCTGTAACAGATAGAAGAATGAGAGAAACAAGAATTTCAAGCGCATGTTCTTTTATCTACTACCACTTTAATCTTCATCACACAAGTATTTCCCCAAGCCGGCAGTCGAACCCGCAACTCCTCGTTGTAGGTTTAATAGCAACTTGATAAGGTCCTACTGTAGGGCTACACACGTTCATAGCCCATACCCATTATGTATAACCGTTACTAAGGACACATGTGTGTTATTCAAGATTATTTGAAGAGTTCAAAAGTTATGCAACATATCTATATTTAAAAAAAGCTGAATTGTTTGCCTGTCCACTTACCAGGAGATCAG
Source organism: Chesias legatella (assembly GCA_947359385.1). Classification (NCBI taxonomy): domain Eukaryota; kingdom Metazoa; phylum Arthropoda; class Insecta; order Lepidoptera; family Geometridae; genus Chesias; species Chesias legatella. Next base: position 4,281,298 of record OX375778.1, on the reverse strand, counting down.
AGGTAGCGGCGTCTGGGTTAGGTGCGACGTGATCTCTCGCCATGCGTTGCAGCACTCTCATTAGTGGCAGCAGCAGCCTGTCTATATACGAAGGGCTAGAAGAGCAGCAAGCTTTCAGCATCATCAACGGGCCGAGGAGAGCGCTCGCGCCGCCTGTAATCAAATCAATCATTTGCCTGGAATAGTGATACAGGTATAAATATGTATTTTTTTTTAGTTCCTACGAGTTTCTACTTTTACAAGTAAGGTAGTGATTGAAACTAGGGATCAAACCTTACTATACACCAGAATAATGGTTATTAGAACAATTACTTTAAAAAAGTATCTTTACAAAATTAATTTTGGTTTTAGTAACGTGTATCTGACGATCCTTAGGACAAAATCCTTTTGGTGTTAGAGAACTCTAAAACACTATATATTTTAAAAGACAGTGCATAGTATTTTTATATTATCGTCTTGCGCTAGGGTGAATTTAATACTGTTTTAATGATTTATCAATCAATTTGTATCTTATATGTAAAATGTGGATTGTAGTTTACCCAGAATATAAGTTTGTATTGTAATGTAACATAAATGAAACGTACCTGTAGTGGCACCGGCCGCGGATGTACTGGCGCCGGCGGATTTCTCGTACGTAGCCAACCCTTCAAATGCGTATTTGCTTACGCTCGCGTATAACGTTTCCAGCTCTTCGTACTGTGAGAATAAATATCATGGTAAATGGAAATGTGGTTTTGTTCACCAAGAAACTTTTTTACTGTGACCAGACTACTAACTCGTCTCGTAAAATTTGTGGAACATGAAGGCGATGTAGGTACCTTATCATATAATGCTAGGAAATGTTTGTGTAAGAAAATATTTACAAGCAAAAATACATTTTAAATTTAATGGTATAGCAAGCAAGAAATATATTTTAGAGGTATTGTGTCTAGTAGGTAGGTACTGTTAGTAGTCACGTTACGTTTTATCATAATAACCTTTGAAGCCTGCGCCGCTCCTGTTGGTTCAGTCGGGAATATCGCCGTCAGCTTAGCGAGCAGGTTGTGCGTCAAACGCACTATTTTAGTATTGGTCGAGGCGACACATGCAGCCAAACCTCGCTGCAACGGCTTCAACGCCGCAAGTATTTGTTCGCGTCGGAGAACTCCCAAAAGGAATACCAATAGTTCGAGCGCTGTGCACGCGTTGGCGCATGATGCAGCGTTAGATTCAGCGCCAGAGAACACCTGTAAAAGTTCAGACTGTATATATCCTAGACTGTATATATGACACGGAAGGCATTCTAAAGTCAGTGCCAGATTTGGTAAGCTAAAGAACGTACACTTAAATACACATAAATTTAATGGCATGGAGATCTTAACACGCGACAGCCAAGTATCAAATAAGGACTCCTAATAGTTTTATAAATAAATTGTACTTTACCAATGTGTTATATATATATGTATATAGTATTTTTACCAATGAAAAAAATAATAGAATATAAATATAGAAAGCACTTACTTTGTCAAGCCAAGCGAGCTTAGGCTCACAATGTTGCGCCCAAACATCTGGCTTGAGGGCCGCCTTCAGTAAGAGCACGCAGCGCCGCGACAACTGCTCGCCCGGGGACACTCCGCCCACTAGACCCGCACCCGTTGCGGTACCTTCGTTCACCTACGATAAAACAACAAGCCAAATTTACCATTAGTCAACTGATATGGACACAGTGACTAATAGTTGAGGAGCAATATGTTAGCGTGGTATGGACGTGTTATGCGGAGGGATGAAAGTCACGCCACAAAGAGTCTTAAATATGCAGGTGGATGAAAGTAAGAGTAAAGGCCAATGAAAAGATGGATGGATTGTGAAAGACGATATGACTAAGAAAGGAGTGAGTGCTGAGATGACGTGTGACAGAGAGAAATGGAAGGAAAATACATGCTGTGCCGACTCCACCTAATTGGGACAAGGGCAAGGAAATTATGATGATGGACACAGTAAAAATCTAGGAAAAAACGCTCACTACAATGTTTGCTTAGGCAAAAGTCGCTACCGACTTTAGCTACGGAGTAGTACAATATAGTGACGTACCTGACAAGCCAGTCGCAAAAGTAAGTTAACGACAACGTCGACATGTTGACGGTCCAAGGGTTTGGCCGCGTCGGGTTCGAGCCGGGAGACGCTGGCCTGCGGACTGGCCCAGCCGGTGTTCAACGCCTTGCGGGATTCCGTGCCGCTCTCGTCTGAGGAGCCACGTTTTATGGCACTGCTCGGAGAGGTAGCCGTCATCTGAATACAATATACAACTATATCATGGCGTCACAAAAGTCCTGCACTTATAAGTGTAGAATTTATACGGCATTACGTTAAACACATACAATTACTTAGGGCACTTTAGAAATTAAGAATCAAATCAACGTTTAATTATAATGAAGTGATGATTGTTCACCAGATGTACATATCAACTATACATATCAATTATCAACACCCAGATACAGAACAAACATCTGATTGTCACACAAATGTTTGTCCTGGGTGGGAACTACCAATTTTACAGACCAGCGAGTTATTACGAATGAAAACCAAATAAAAGGAGAAAATCCAGCGGACTTAACCCGATACTTTAGAAATTTCTCGGTAGTCCGGCTTCCACAGCTACAAATATAAGAACTTACAACGTTGGTGTCGTCGTGCGTGTGATCACGGATACGTTGCAGTTCCCACTTCAACGCTACTTCGGCGAGATCGACGGCCAAACGGCGATGCTCGAGTGATGCCGTGCCGCTGAACCCGAGACGTTGCATCGCACTCACCATGTGACCCACGAGCGCGTGTCGCACCGGGTAGTACACCTGTACACAGCATCTCAATAGTGAAATCCCACAACAACGTATATATATATTTTTTATGTGATTTGGGTGGCGGATCGGCGGATCGAGCTCAAAGACAACGACAGTACGACTCAAGTGCTCTCCGCCAAAGTATGAGATGAAACAAGTCGCATTGCGTTGCGTCCATCACCCCGAGAGTGAGATGTTACGTCTCATGCGCCTGCAATTTCGCCGGCACCCACTTCCTTCCACAGGAAAACAACAACACGAGTGTGAGATTACTGCTTGGCGGCGGATTACCAGGTGTAGTGGCATTACTACTACGGGCGAACTTGGCGCAAGTTTTACTGCTACTTTAGGTTGCTTCTTTCGTACCACCCGAGGGACACATTGTTTCAGAGGGTAATCGTCGTCGTGTCTTTTCATTTTGTTACAGCATCTTAAAATGACGTTACAAGCAGATGGTGCACTTAATGTTAAGCAGTATCTTCTAGCCGTACTAGCAGTATTTCTAACGTCCTCCTCTACTTAGGTTCGAGAAGGCCCAGGTCGCATAGAATTGCGCCGGTAATTTCACCGGCGGCACACACATCTTCGGACTAAAGTAACGCTAGGGTGGAACTGGCGGATGTAACAGGGTAAAAGAATAGGTGTCACTGCGGTTAAGTAAGATAAACTGTGTTATGTACCTTGTAATGTCTCACAACAAGCTGCAAGATATGGAATAACTGTTGTACTGAATGCCCGTCTTCTACGATAATTTTCTTGGTCCAATGTGTGAGCATGGTGTTACCATCTTCCATGCGCTGCGGCATTGCCGGGGTGAGGATTTCTAGCGCTTGACGGACTACTGAGCGAGCTTCTACCGCGTGTGCTTTTAGCAAACTGTGGAACACTGCAAACATAATGGAAACTTTACAAGTGTATAGAGGCAAAATAATACTAAATACCTCTCTTAAAATACTCTAAGTTTTGTTGATTGCTGATTTATGCATGATATCACTTCAATTGCTGCATCAAAGCAATATAATCACTATAATGATGAAGATCAATGCAGGACATGATATAAATAGCTGTTAAGATATGTTAAATTGAACTTGAAGATTACCTTGTAAAACTATCCGTTTGTGGATAGCAAACTTTGCTATGATGTGACTGAGCAGCAAATGACCATGGTATCTGAAAATACACAATAACATAACACATCTGCATGAATCGTAATCCAATTTGGCAATACATATAACATTTTTCAGAGATGATAATACCTAGTCGCTGGGTCCACGTAGTTCTTGCCGAGGAGACAAGGCCAGGCAAACGTCATCAGTCTCCTGAGTTTATTTCCCTGTTTTTTGTTATTCGCATCATGAATGTGCGGTGACGCTTGTTCTAGCAGTAGACACGCAAACTGAAGAAGTGAAATGCGTACGGCATCCGAACACGCGAACGGATTCTCCGGGTCGATAACCTGAAAAGATATCTAACCCTGAGAAGTATGCATTGTAATCAATATTTGGCAATTCTGAAGTGGAATAACCAAGTATTGTATATTATAATATAATAATAATAACATTGGTGGACAATTCACACACCGCCATCTAGCCCCAAACTAAGCATAGCTTGTACTATTGGAACCAGACAACTGATAAAATACATAAATACTTTGTTGTAAATACATACTAATAATACACATTAAACCCAGACACAGTACAAACATCTATATTCGTCACACAAATGTTTGTCCTGGGTGGGAATCAAACCCACCACCTACAGCGCAGAAGGCAAAATTACTACCAACTGAGTTGTGAAGTCTGTCTAAAATATTAGACGTATTAAACGTATTTTTAAATGCACTACAAATAAGCAATATCTAGCTTTTAACCATCATTATTTCTTTTAAATTCATTTCACCGGGACGAAAGCTGGCAGTACCCTATTATCACTTCAATACTTACGTTGTTGATAAATACGGATACGACATTGTCCGGGTTGTCCTGATACGGGGCAGGTGGCCCACCCACGATCTTCTGCCCTTTCTCAAAGCTGACAGCGAAGCACGGAATCAGAATCATTTGCAACACCTTAGCTTTTAACTCCTGGTTCATTGCATCACTTGAGAAATGCTCAACAAAACGGAAAAAGGCGGCGCGCTTCCATTCCATTGTATAGTTTTGTGCTACTGTGTTCTCGAGAAAATCTCGCAGGAACTGAAAATCAAAATAATAATGTATCTTAATTTGGCTAATAAGATTCGCTTAATTGAAACTAAGCTATTGAAGTCTGAACAGGCGTCAAACTTAGCGATAAGTACGCGTGACCTTATGTTTTGAATATTATTGACGTTTCCAAGCCATTTCTTTATGAATTCTATGGAAATAAAGTTTTAGACTTTGACTTTTGACTTTGAAGTCTGCTCAACAATTAATTGACTTAAGAAAGACATCGAAAGACGTTACCTGGAAATCGGGGATGAATCTGTCACACAACGCCCGCAGCAGTTGGAAGAGCAAATCGATGTTGGACGGATGGTGGACGAAATAATGCAGCAATATCTTCACTATTAACTTCGGTTCTTTCCAATGAGTACAGTCGACCACTTCGACTTTCTTGTGGATTTCCTAAAGAAGAAATAACGACTCATAAATATCTCTTCAGTTATTTAAAAGTTTAGGGAAAATACTGTTGTTTAGATGGAGATTTTAGTTTGCAAATACAAAGGCCACGTAATACAAACAACGAGTCAGAAAACAATGCCTCTATTTTAAGATAAAAATAGACTTACATGATAGGTATCACTACACCATATTCTCTTGATGAGCTCGATCAAGTCCGGCTGCGTGGACAACCATTGATCATCGTACTTTATCAACAGGGACACGACCCGTATAGCTTGGAACTGCATCTCCGCTCTGTCCTGAGGAGGTATGGCGCTGTTGCCGGCGGTGTTGGCGGCCAGCAGCTGCATGAGGCGAGGCTTCTTGGAGGTGTGGAGCGCCTCTCTGTACGCGGCGCCCGCTTCCGGATGCTTTATTAAGAACACGAGGAAACGGCTCCATTGTTGGTCCTTTATGTTGTTGTCGCTCATTATAAGGTCTAGGGTCTCCTTTGGATATCTAAAAAGATACGCTATTATGTGGTATTTTTAAATGTTGAAAGGGTTTGTTGTTATGAACGAATGTGTTGCTAAATTTTGTGTGGGTTTGCTCAGAAAAAACAAGATTTAATCGTACGTTGCCAGTAACGTGTGACAATAAAATGACAGAATTGTATCTTTTTGCCATTGTTTTACATCTCTGACATAAAGCTATTGTAGAAAAGTCTCAACTTTGTCGAAAATAGTATGAATGAGCTCTTTACCTGAGTAGAAATTTGACTAGAGGTTCTCTAAACGGTGATCCAGCTTCAATCATCAGGGACTTTTCAGTGTGGAAGATGAGTCGGCACAAGACATCTATGAACCGCGGCGACGCGGCCGGGATTTGGTGAAATATTCCAATAAGAATTATAATCTTTTGCTCGTTTTCCATGTTCTTCGAGACACTTTGCAGGAAATTACCACCTGAGGAATAATAACAAAAATAACATAGCGTCACAGTATAATAAAAGAATATACATATTATATGACTGCAAAATAAGTATCATTTTACAATATGAAATGAATTAATCAGTTTTTCGTACCTCGATTAGTTTGTATGGAATAATCCAACAGTTTCTTCAACAACTGCAGAAGTTGTTCACAAAGTTTCTCACTGAACGTCGAAGGGAACAGTTGCGTTAAGTAGGAAAGTCTCTTGGCGCCGTTGACACTCAAATGACGATGGTCTCCAAGCGTTAGTAGAAGAGGTCGCATCACTGGATGCACCATTTCCATGTCGATTTGGAACCCGGATAGGAACTTTTGCATACATTCGAACCCGGCCTAAAAAACATTAAAAGACGTAAACCACACTGAAGTAATAACTTAAACACTGTTATTCAAGGCGCATCACAGAATCATGTTTTTTTTTTAAAAGAACTTAGTTTTGTCAATGTTTAATTACCTGCTGTAATTCTTGGTCATTCTTCTCAAGTGACTTATACAACACTTGGAATATCTTCTCCCTGCAATGTTTCTCTTGCAGATAGTGACAAGACGCCAGCGCTCTAAGCGCCGATGCCCGCAATGGTACCAGGTTTACGCCTTTGTAGCAAGGAAGCTTCCCAAGCATTGCGTCTTCAGCTTCGCACAGCGATAGCAACTCTCGGAAGAACACTTTGTGTTCATTTATGCTCAGATCTAAAAATGGGAATACATTATCGCAATAAAAATCAAAACATTAATAAAATATACGAAATATATAGTAGTATCACAAGTCGACACTCACCAATGGTAAACAGCCTAGGCTTCAAAGTGGTACAGAACGTTGTGCCATCCATCAGACCCATCTGCGCGTTGGCTGGCTGATGTCGCAGCAAATGTTTCTTAGGCGGGATTATATCCGACAACACATCTCTGTGGGGGTCCATTACTTCCGTCACAGTTTTGTTTTGGATTTCCGCAATCAATTCGAGAGATTTCATCGCCTGTTGCCTTACAAGCAGATGTGGGCTGGTCACTTGCAGCACGAGCTCTTGTAATACGTCATGAAGGGCCCGTGTCTTCGCCGCTATTACGTCAGGTTCTAGCTCAACATTCACGGGTGTCACACAAACGCGAACCAATTTCTCCAAATTTATCGTCGCCATGTCGATAGCGCCCGATGATACTTCACCGGTCAAATCCATCATGACAAAGAGAACGGCCTTCATGAATGAGAATATGTGCTTGTAAACCCATTCTGGAGCCATCTTCTCGCACATAAACTTGACTGCTATGCAGCCTCCCAGTTTGGCGTACCAGGCGCGCTCGTAACAAAGGGAAGACATTCGCTCCGCAAGATACTCCATAAGAGGTAGGCGGCAGGCGCGTTCTTTGCTGCCAAGTACAGTAGCTGCAGTCTCGATCATCAGAACTAAAGCCAAATGTCCCGGTTTGCACAGCTCTTTCTCTTCATGGCCCATAACAACTGCTATAGCGTCAACTAAAACCAGGGCATCGAGACCTTCTTTTGGACTAGCGCTACCAACAAAAGGTCCAGCTTCTTGAGCAATTGCCACCATTGTATAATGCCTCACCAGAGACACCATGGTAGGCAACACGTGATGCCGTAACTCCTTTATAGCCGCAGCGACGAACATCCCAGTGAGCGCCGTACGATGAGTGTTGCGCACGATAGTATTCTGACATTTATAGTGGGGTGCGATCTGAACTTGAATCTTGCCATCAAGGAAGCTTGGATGATTGAAGAGCTTCTGCAGTGTTTCTCTATCATCGTCTAGGTTCAGCGAGGCCGCCAAGTAGCATCGCAGTACTTCCCAACACTGTTTCCTGTAGAACGGATCCGTTGTGCTCGATTTCAATGCAGCGAAAGCCGTATCTATTACTTTGTCGACCTCGAAATCGATTGGTTTGGTTTGGTCTTGGAAATACGCTAGCACTGCAGGTGGAGGCACATCTGTTTCGCGATAGTCCAGTCTCTGTGGCTCGATCATCATTTTGCGGTTCCCACCACCGAATTTCCCAAGAACTCTAAACGCGATTCTTGCTACTTCGCTGTTATGTAGGGTTCTCCACAACGCTTGCATTAGATCAGCTCGAACTGGTTGTATATGTTCGTACAAAAAGTCCGGTTGTAAGTTATCGACGCACAGTTCGAGAGTCCGTAAACCTTGAGATATGAGAGTGTGTGAGCCATTGAGCGCCGATACTAAAGGATCCATGAGCATTGGCAGGTACGGCAAAAGACTGCTCAGTCGTACCGGTACAGTCAGACACAACTCTACAAATAGATCTTTCATGTGTTGCTTGTGGAGTCCGCTTTGAAGACGATTCAGTCCTTCAAGTAAATTGGGTAACAATGGCAAGAACTCCTGATACAGTAAATCGTGGCTACCTCCACCGATAGATCTGAACAAGGCTCTGAGCAGCAAGAAGTAATTGTATGGTTCTTTTGCAGTCATTGCGTAATCCATAGCCTTGTTAACGATACTGTGCAAATGTGGTCTTAGCATTTGTTCATTCTCAGATGGGAATAAACTCACAGAACCGAATACCAATTTGAACAGTCTAAGGTACAAATTTGACCTCTCAACATTAGTTCCCATTTCCTCCATTCTTTTGAGTAGGTACTCGACAAGCACCGTTGCGAATATAGGGGATGTGCTGGGATTGGATAGGAATGTGTTGGCAATAATTTGTAGTGTCATGTTTTTATTGATTCTCTCAACCATATGAGACACTGTAGCTGTGAATATCTCTTGAAAAGTTTGAGGGTTCATCATTGAAAACTGTAACAAAACACCAAAAATTAGAATGCACAAACATGAGGATTTTTTTTTCTAATTAATAGCCCACTTACCACTCCGCTGAAGTGTTCCAAGACCTCCTTTTCTTCCTTGGACCTGACGTGTGGTTGTCCGGGCGGCTGTGCGGGCGCTCGCGGCGCCGCCAGCGTGTAGATATCCAACGACTGGAGACCCCATCGCACCAGCCGAATGAACACCAGCGTCTCTCGAGCTGTGAACTGCTTCTGTCCAGTTGTTGTTGTCGTCGATGCGTTTTCAGCATTTGTTGTAGTCTAATGAGGGAAGACAGTCATGTGTTATGATTTGTTAAAGCAATAGCGCACTACAGAGCTGGCCTGATAGTCAGAAACTGATCTGCGCTACGGCTAATAATATAAATTTGGAGTGTATGTATGTAATGTTTAACATCATATTGCGAAGCGATGACGGCTAAGATGGCAATGACGTCAGAATACGATCTTAGGTCGTGGGTTCGTATCCTACAATGAGCTAGAACTTGCGATGAAGGAAAACATGAGGAAGCGCGCGAGGATAGCGCAGTGGTAGGAAATTCCCGGCTGCCACCTTCAAGTTGAAAATCTGACATTAAGACCAAACGGTGTGATAACTTTCCAACACCTGGACGAAAGACTGAACGACAGTTACTAACATCGGTCGGCAAACTCAACCCTGAAGTAGTAAACCGAAATAAGTATTCAAGAAATTAGCTTACTTTGCACGAGGCGCATCCCCAAGTGATAGTCTTAACACCGCACACTAAAGTTTTGACCAGCGTCCTATAATCCGCCACATTTAAGTTGTTCATCTGTGTCGTAGGGAAGCCAATCTTCGATTTCTCATCTCCACTTTTGATCAAGCTTTCTAGAAAGTCCGACGTGGGTTTCTCATCTTCGACTTTGATTTCGGGAGTGGTCGGGACGGCTACTGGCGTTGTTGGAGTCCCAGGAGTTGTGCCTCCGGGAGGAGTGCCGTTTGCGGTGACAGCCGGTAATGGTGATTTCGGGGCACTGCAACAAATAAATAGTACATTACTGTCGAGGCCTGAAATAATGTAATTTTGAGTGATACTGGATGACCAACGCAGAACCGAGGCCGCGTGGTGAAGGCGTGGGCTTACCGCAATTATTAGCAAGTTCAGTGGAAACATAACACAGTTACCTGTCTGCGGTTACGCTGGGATTGGAAGCGCTTCAGGATGTAGTCAATGAAGTTCAGAAGCAGAACAAAGTTAATAACTATATACCAATAACTACTTTACCATTTGTTCAGAAACGGCATCACAAACACTTCAAGTATCCTCATCATGAGTTGCCAACCTTTGGGCCTGCCGCGCCCTCGCTTTCGCATCGATGGAGACTTAAGTTCAAAATAGGCAATAATGATAACTACTGAACAACTTACCATTTACTCATCAACGCTGGAAGCTGCAGCTTGGTTATCGTCTTAAACTTGAGCACAAACACTTCGAGTATCCTCATCAAGAGCTGCCGACCCTGAGGTTGTGCTCCTGCCGCGCCCTCGCTCTCCGAGCGCTGCCGGATGCAGTCCACTAGGTTCAGAAGCAGCTTACATGACATCGTTTGGATACTGTGGACAAATCATTTCAATTAATGGTAGTTATTATGCATCCAGGTAAAGAAAGAACTGTGTGAACTATTACCTCCATCGCAGCAGCTAAACCAAGAAAATATTCAAAAGTAGAGCAGGTATTTGTATTTGTATCTAGTATCTAAAGCTAAAGGTTGTGTATCTTACCTAGTCGGCAGTGATTCGTCATGAACATTTTTGGAGAACAGATGGGCTGCTATGGCCAAGTCAGAGAGTGGCAAGTGCTGTCGTACATGATGCACTAAATCCGCTAATGTCGAGTACGCCAATGGACGGAGAGATTCGTGGACGGTCCACCCGCCGCCTAGTAAAACGTCTTCATCGAACAGACGCTCCATGTAGGGTACAAATTCTGGAAGATAAGTTGTAATCAGCATTCGTCAGTTGTGAATCTCTTAATAAAGCATACCAGTGTGAGTATAGATAGTACATTAGCCTTAGTGTCGGAATTTGGAGACAGCCCAGCTAGTACGACTCCAATCTTTGAAAAAGTTTAACCTACAAGGTGAAAAGTGGTCCATTAACGATCGTCCCACCTGTCCACCCCTTCGAGGAAAAAGCGTAAATATTTTTATGTGATATAATAAATGCCAGGTGTTTTGTTTTAATATAATTAAGTTACGGAACGCGGTGATGGCCCACCTGGTGTTGAGTGGTAACCTCTACCCAAAACAAGCAATATGAATTGGGTCCTACCCTTAGGGTCCCCCTTGTAACTCTGAGACGTGAAGGTGGACTGTCTCATGTGCCTGTAATTTCACCAGCAACCACACCTAACACAGTAACGAAAATGCATTACTGCTAGGCAGCAGAAACGGGAATGGTGGCAGTACTTCCCCAGACGAACTGGCATAAGTTCTACTGCTACTAAAAACTACTAAAACTGCGAGAAAAGCTGTTAGACATTTTCAGCTCATATTACACCACTTACTCAGCCTAAGATCAGTCGCGAGAATATGTCTCGTTGCTATAACCAATTCCTTCCGCAGGTGCGCCACCTCTGGCGGGCACAGCGTCAGCAATCCAATAATTCCTTTGACCATGAGATTCGCGTGGTTAGCGATCGTGTCTTGGTAAATCCTAATTATGTACGCTAGAAATGCAAGCGTCTTTATCTGAGCACCCATGAAGTCAACAAAAACTTCTTTGTTGAATGATGCTGATTGCCTGCAAAAGAATTATTTTAACAATCAATCACGGTAAACCTGCAATGGGTGTTGTCTTTTCTGGAAATGAGAATTGTATCTAGGTACTAGCAGTCCTTGGTGTTACCTCATGTTGCTCAGTACAGCTCGTTTCTGTATCATGTTGGTATAAGAAATCTTTAGAACCCCTTGTATATAAATTATGTAGGAAAGTTTAAACAAGTAATAAATTTGTCAAATCACTTTTTTATGTGTGGTATATTATAGCATATAAGAGATTAAAATTAAAACCAATCCGCATTAAGAAATCATTTTCGAGAACCTTAACACATGTTTGGAATAATTAAATTAAAGCTTACTTGTTTTGATGATATACAAAGTTTTACAAAGCAGATTTTTTCTGCATACCTGTGTGTTGCAGCGGGTTGGAGTGTTATAGTTTCCATAATCAAAGGTATGAAGTTGCTGACCTCCTGGTGCACATTCTGTTTGTACAGTTGGTACATAAGCACCACTATGATAGGTAGTTCCTGTATCACTTTCAGCGAAAGCACCGATCTTGGTATAAGATTATACTGAAAAATAATACAGACATTACATTATTACTATGAGGAAAGTAAGAATAAAGTTTTTAGGTCTCAGCGGTCACAATTTTCAAAACATGAATCTTCTGTTATTGTACTGTTTCTAATATGACAAAAAACAATTATTATCTAAACAAATAAATAAAATTGGAGTGTCTGTTTGTAATATTAAAATAACCGCTTTTTACTAAGTGCATATGCATGTATACAGGGTACATGTACCAAAACACTTTTTACAATTTTTGTCTGTCTGTCTGTCTGTTCAGACTAATCTCTGAAATGGCTGGACCGATTTTGAGGGGACTTTCACTGGCCGATAGCTGATGTAACAAGAAGTAACTTAGGCTACTTTTCCGAGGGGTAAAATAGGGGTGAGTGATAAAACCGAATTCCACGCGGACGAAGTCGCGGGCAACAGCTAGTAGTACATAAACCTTACACTTACTGTAACAACACTCCCATCTAACAATTTCTTCTCAGTATGTATGGGTGTGGTAGTGTATGTCTCTTGTAAAAGCTGATCAATGTTAACTTCGGACAGATCCTTCACTCTAATTGTAGGCTTCGGCTCAAAAATTTTAGGCAAATGGTTTGGCAAGTCTGAGTAAATTCCTTTTACCCACTGCAGGAACTTGTGAATCTATAGAAATAACACATGGATTAACAAAATTATTTATTGAACTAATATAATCATCTCTTATCAGCCTTGCCACTGATTTAATTGAGTAAATCTAAGTAATAACTTATTTTTGTGATTTTATTGGACTCTGGAACTCTTCAAAAGTCATATATCCTACTGTCCATCTCAGCAGGTTCACATGAAGATAACTTTAATCCTTTCACAACATGGGTTTCAAGATGGATTTTAAGAAAGTATCAATCAAAAAATATCCAAGTTTCAATGAATTAGAGGCTGAAAGTTCCATATCCTCCTTTTGATAAAGTTCAGTGACCAAATCAAAGCTCTCAATCTACTTCTGTTTGGGTGATAAAGACCATGAATATCCTTCATAGGGTTGCTCAATGCTCTCCCAAAGGCAACTATCCCAACTATCCCAATTCCATAAACTATTCCGATAATCCTAGAGACCGAGAAGATCTCTGGTTGCTGGGATCACTGTTTCAGTTGCCTGACAGGCATATTCAGTAGAGAGATCTGATAAGACTTAAGTTTCACACTAAAACCTTTAACCTAAACCTTTATATAGTGTAAAGAAGTTGTACATAAATACACTTACATCAACATCAGTACTATAAGGAGGCCTATACTGCTTGTGCAATTCCATAAATATTTTCAGGCAGACTAGAACATTTTCTTCATTCTCAATCTCCATCAATTTCAGCATCAGGATCAGTATGTTCTTGACGTACGGCCTCAGTGTCTCACTGATCGGCAACCGGTGTATCATTTCTAGGATAAGCTTGCGGACTTGCTGTATGTTGTATTCCGCTATGAAGTGAGGCTCCCCATCTTGGAGAATTTTAAGAAATATCTTCAGGGAATGATCGAGGAACTGCGGGTACTGCGGTGAACTGAGTATGACCTAAAAATAGTGAGTTTTTTTTTAGTGAAGTAATAGATTTAGGGTAGGGTAAGGAGAAGTTTTTTGTACAGTAAATGCACACTTAATTTGGCCTCCATTGGAGAATGACAGGAATAGCAACAGTTCCCATTTGTAGAATGATCTACTACTTGCCTTATGTTCCCATCACCATGATTAAAACAGATACAGGTAGGCAGTCTACTTGCCGGTGGGAGATACAGATGGTATAGCTTACCTCGAAATTTTCGCTCAATTCCTGGGCCGCTTTCAGTTTTATTTCATCCTTGGCTCCAGGATCAGCTAGCATGGTCACATAACTGCGATAAGTGTTCATCTGTGTATGGGCGTCTGCGGGTACACCCGCAGACATGGTTGCCATCATGATTTACACCAATCAATAATGCAAAACCGTACAACTAATAATATCTATCATATTCTCACTCATACATAGGCACTGTATCTGTGTATCAGCATGGTGGATGAGCGGAATTACAGTCATTACAAGTTAGAATTACAGTCTTTCAGGAAGCACAACACTGCCCAGAAAAATGAAAATAATTTCAATTTCGTTTAGACTGCTTCTTGCATAAATAAATGATATATTTATTTCAACTAAATGCGGCCGCCACTAAACAACGCAGAACATTCAACATTTACTTACAATATACTAAACTAAGTGTTGCCAGCTTGGCGCACGGTTTCAGCCTAAATCGGATTGCAAAATATCTTCAAAACATTTGAAATGATGCCCATACCCCCCGCTAAAATTCTCGTCACAGGGAGCATGGATACACACTTATATAGAAACCAAACTCACAAGGCCCAAAAAAGTTTTTTCAACACATAAATGTGTGATTTGGCTGGGGATCGAACACAGGATCCTTCTCCTATATTATATTACTTTCTCTCGCTCTTCGGGCTTCTTATTGCCAACTGAGCCTCGGATCCATCTTAATGATTTATTCATTGTTAAGTTTAATTTTATGTGACTAGCTGGCACCTGATGTTAAGTGGTAACCTCTGCCCATAATAAAGCTTTACCTACCCTCTGAGACCTAAAATTAACATATATTTAGTAGTAAATAAATGTGCACTGACGAAATATTTACGAAAAATATTTAAATAAAAATCTGTTTTGTCGTCTGCTTAACGGACCGTGTACACATTGTTACAAGCCTCGTAGAAGCGTCCTTTTAATATTTTATAGTTTTATACACGTCTCACAATTTGTTTTATAGTTAAAATGTTAGTATGCTAATTTTCAAACTAAACCACAGTGTGAATGAACTTCATATGTGACAAATATATTTACAACATGTATTGTGTATAATGTTTAAGTAAGTGTGAACGTCATTAGCAGCAAAACTCGATATCTGTTACCGATTTGCCTTGTTTTTTGGATTGCGAACGTAAGACTCCACAGAATAAGTTGTGACATAAATTTCGTACGATGTGCACAATAACATTTACATGTTTAATTTTAATGTAAGCTAAAGTTATATGTAGTATTTCATCAAGGCTTACATATTTATTTTTTACAATTACTTTTTTATGAATACGTAGGTCCCGTATTTTATTTCGATTTAGCGCAAACCTCTGACGCCAAGCTGGCATTACTGAACTCTATGTTGTCTATTGCCATCCAATGTCATCGGCATCGATGGATGCTTTACAATTTACAATTTATTTTTGTAAAGTGTACTATGGGTTGAAAATAATTTGAAACTAAGTATTTTATGTGGAAGAGTAAAGATTACCCAACCCAAGGCAGCTGAAGATGTGAACATGGCATTTCAAACGACAGTGTTAGTCATAACAATTTGGCTGCGATGCACAATAGTGTATGGGTACGAGTTTATATCACAATATCCCAATCAACAGAATGAGACATTCCACTTTTACCATCTCGCTGTAGACAGAGTAAGTGGTCAAGTGTATGCTGGAGCTTTGAATTGGATTCATCAACTCAGTCCTGACCTGAAACCGATTCATGTCGTAAAGACTGGCCCTAAACTTGATAACCCAATGTGTCATGCCAGTGGTTGTTCTTCGGCTGAGATAAAGACTGCGTGGATAGACAATGTGAATAAAATACTAGTGATTGATCAAGAATCGAGAACAGTTATAGCCTGTGGATCATTAGCACAAGGTTCCTGTTTGAAATACAAGTTGGGTGAGTTGTCAGCGGAGCCCGATTTCGTGCCGGTGAGTGTAGCAGCTAACGACGCGGAAGCATCCACCTTTGCGTTCATCGGCCCCGAAAGGTACAACTCTTGGGACCGTTCAAATGTGCTCTATGTAGGGACAACATTCACAAATAATGGGGAATATAGACATGATGTTCCTGCCATTTCAAGTCGTGATCTTATGACTCTTGAACTCGCACAGTTTACATTTTCTAAGCAGAGTTTAATTCAAATAGATGTAAAATATAGGGATAACTTTTTAGTGCAATATGTATACGGATTTAACGCCAGTGATTATGCCTATTTTTTGATAATACAGAAACATTCTCACTTAGCTGGTAATGAAGAGTTGGGTTACGTGTCACGTCTGGCACGCACTTGTGTCAATGATGATAACTATAACAGCTATACTGAGATAACGTTAGAGTGCCATGTAAGAGAAGAAACTATTAATGGTAAAAGTGAAGTTGTCAATTATAATCTAGTTCAAGATGCTAAAATTGCTAAAGCTGGAGCAAACCTGGCTTCGCAGCTAAACATTGAGACAGGTGATTCAATTCTAGTGGCTCTGTTCAGTCCTTCAAAGGGCATCTCGAATGAACCAATGTCTAAGTCAGCAATCTGTGTGTTTTCATTGCAAGAAATAGAAATTAATTTTAATGAAAATGTTCATATGTGTTTCAATGGTAGTACTAAAGCTCGTAATATGGGATATATCTCAGGTATGATATCAGATGGTAAATGTCCCAGTGTAGGTTCCACAGGAAATATTCTCAATTTCTGTGAGGTTGGCTTAAAAATAAGTGGAATGTATCCTATAAAAACAATGTCAGCTATACACTGGAATGATACTTTGATTAGCGCTGTAACCATGTCTGTGACGGGTATACATACTGTTGCATTTCTAGGAACTAATGATGGAGTACTCAAAAAAGTATTAATTGATGCAGATAAAGCACTGGAGTACTCAAGTGAAGAAATCTTACCTGGTCAAAGGATTCTTCCAGATACAACCTTATCGCCATATCAGAAAACTCTATATGTATTAGGAAGAAACTCCATTGTTCAAGTTCCTACTGAAAAATGTGCTGAGCATGGAAATTGTTCTTCATGTTTAGAGTCCAATGACCCTCATTGTGGCTGGTGTTCCTTAGAGAAGCGATGTACTGTTCAAAATATGTGCCAAAAAGGCACTCAGAGTGCACCTAGATGGCTCTCCCAGTACACGGGACAGCAGTGCATTGATTTTGAACAAATAATGCCTGACCGAATATCAATGAATGAAGTAACCACTGTTCAACTTGTAATCAGAACTTTACCTGAGCTTCCATTTGGTGCAAAGTACAAATGTGTGTTTGGCAATGCCCAACCGATAGATGCTGCTGTTACAACAAATGGTTTAGCTTGTCCTACACCTGATATCAAACATAGACCCAAAATTATACAAAATCAAGACCATGTTTATGTCCCTCTCTCTGTGCACTCATCAGAAACAAACAAAGATTTTGTGTCAAGAAACTTTGCATTCTATGATTGCTCCAAACACACAACCTGTCATTCTTGCATAATGAGTGAGTGGGCATGTAACTGGTGTATTTATGATAATAAATGTACACATGATACCTCTGTGTGTCAAAGGACCATAATTAGTGGTGAGAATAATCCAACAAAATTACTGAATCATGGCATTGGGCACTGTCCTCGAATAAGGCAATACAAAAAGCCTATTTTGTTGCCAAACAATGTCCCTAAAGAACTGGAACTGGAAGTGGAAAATTTGCCACATTTACAACCTGGGCATACTGGATTCCAGTGCATAGTGAGCATTGAGTTGGCCAACATGATCTTACCAGCGAGAGTAGAGTCAAATCATTACATTGTATGTGATAAAACAACTTATTCTTATGAAGAAGATGTCGGAGAATACAATGTCAGTGTAAAAGTTGTTTGGAACCATAAACATTACATAGACACTATAACCATAACACTTTACAAATGTGAAATTCTGGGATCTCACAGGGAACATGCAGACTGTTCTCTATGCATTACAAGAAACTCAATATACCAGTGCACTTGGTGTGGAAACTCTTGCTCCTATACAGAGTCCTGTATGGAGAATCCAGTAACAGAATGTCCGAAACCAAGAATTGACATGATTAAACCTCTCAGTGGACCTCAAGAAGGTGGAACAATCATAACAATAGAAGGTAGTAATCTCGGCTTGCGAGTGGAAGAAGTAACTGGAAAAGTTCGTATAGGCGATGTTTTGTGTGATATTGTCGACTTCGAAGTATCGGTTAGCATAACGTGTCGGACTGGACCTTCTAACGGATCTATTGTCGTGCCCGTTATTGTGGAGAATGACTCTGGCTACACAGAGTCTTCTGTTTTGTTCACTTACGAAAACATAAGATTGCAAGGCATCTACCCAACATTAGGACCCGTGTCCGGTGGCACTCAGTTAGCCATAGGGGGGCAACATCTAAATATTGGCTCAGCTGTTTCCGCGTTCTTAGGGGAATTGCCTTGTTCTGTTAATAAAACACAGACGTCTAATAGCAGAATTATATGCATCTCACCCAAAGTCAATTCACCAAGGGTAATGCATTCTTTAACGGTTATTATCGATAACGCCAACAGGACATTACACGGTGATTTATTCAACTACACAGCAGATCCAACTATAATGGAAATCAAACCCCTTAAAAGTTTTGTGTCGGGAGGTAGAATGATCACAGTCCACGGTACAAACTTACATACCATTCAAAAACCATTAATGAAATTGTATTATGCTAATGAATTGGACCCAGTGAACAGCACTTCATGTGCTGTGTTGAATCCTAATCAAATGGAATGTCCAAGTCCAGCGATCAATAAAAAGTATCTCGAAATTTTACAAGCCACTAAATCTCAAACTAGCACTCCGCAGATAGCCATGAAAGTTGGATTCGTAATGGACAACGTAGAGACGATGCACGATTTGGAAAAGTATTTCAATCCGCCTCGTACTCACATGGTTTTTGTGGAAGACCCGCACGTGTATCAGTTCGTAAACAGAATAAAATCTTACAAAGGAGATCCCTTGGTAATAGAAGGGGAAAACCTAATAAGAGCGAGCGATGAGACCGACGTTGTCGTAACCATTGGAGTGCAAACGTGTAATGTTACGAGTCTGACTATGCAACAACTTCTCTGCACGCCACCAGAAATACAACCGGCAAATACAGATGAAAATGGTGTCCAAATTACAGATATAAATTTGCCTCTAGTGGTTGTAAGAATAGGGAAAAATTTAAGATTTCCCATTGGGTATCTTCATTACGAATTGCTGAGAAATTATAACTTTCCGCCAGAAGCAATCGCGAGCATCGCAGCTGGAACTTTTTTCCTGGTATTAATTTTCATGATTGTACTCGTAATGTATAGGCGGCGGAGCACAAAAGCTGAGAGGGAATACAAAAGAATTCAAATACAAATGGATACTCTGGAGAGTAATGTTAGACTGGAGTGCAAACTAGCATTTGCCGAGTTGCAAACTGATATGTCTGATTTGGCAGCGGATTTGGAACATTCCGGTATTCCAACCCTTGACCACGTTAATTACGTGATGAAAGTGTTTTTCCCGGGTGTGTCAGACCACCCCATATTGAATGTCCAGCGGCAATTCATTAACGCCCCGCGAACTAATTACGACGCGGCGATGATTCAATTTGAACAGTTACTGAATAATAAATGTTTCCTTCTGTCATTTATAGACACATTAGAGGCACAAAAGTCTTTCAACATAAGAGACAAAGTGAATGTAGCGTCCTTGTTGATGATCATTCTGATGGGAAAAATGGAATACGCTACTGACATTCTAAAATCTCTTTTGTTACGACTTATCGACAAATCCGTATGTAATAAACATCCTCAGTTGATGTTACGAAGAACCGAAAGTGTCGTCGAGAAGATGTTAACAAACTGGATGGCCCTGTGTATGTATTACTATCTCAAGGATTACGCAGGTTCGTCCTTGTTTTTGTTATTCAAAGCGATAAAACATCAAATAGAGAAAGGAGTCGTGGATGCTATAACACACGAAGCTAGGTACTCCCTGTCAGAAGAAAAACTCTTGAAAGAGCAAATTGATTACCAGACAATCACTTTGCACATTGTACAAGATGATTTCGATGAAAAGGTGCAATGTAAAGTTCTAGATTGTGATAGTATTTCACAAGTGAAATCGAAAATATTAGATGGGCTGTTTAAAAATACTCCCTTTTCTATGCGTCCTTCCGTCCACGAAGTTGATCTCGAATGGCGCCACGGCAGAGGCGGCCATGTAACTCTGCAAGATGAGGACCTGACCACAAAGACGCTCAATGGTTGGCGAAAACTGAACACGTTGGCACATTACGGCGTCAAAGAATCCGCAATCATGTCCCTCATCTCGCGACAAAACGATAGTTTTAACACTCCCTACAAAATACCATGCAAGAATTGTACCGGTATTTATTGTTCAAATTCCCACATAAGAGTTTACAATAGCGACATAACTGACCAAAATGTACATTTCTACCATTTAGTCAAACCCATCGAATACCAGCATATTGTAAATAAATCATCAGAGCACAGCCATAAGGCGATTCCGGAAATATTTTTAACTAGACTTCTGTCTACCAAAGGCACAGTCCACAAATTTGTCGACGACTTCTTCAGCACCATTCTAACAGTAAACGAAGTGTTACCGCCGGCAGTGAAATGGTTGTTCGACCTATTTGACGATGCTGCAAGAACACATGGAATTATGAACCCAGAAGTGGTCCATGCGTGGAAGTCCAACAGCTTACCCTTGAGATTTTGGGTCAATCTTATTAAAAATCCAGATTTCATATTTGACATCAATAAAACTGCGACAGTAGATTCATCATTATCAGTCATAGCTCAAACGTTTATGGATGCATGCTCGTTGTCAGAACATCGGCTCTGTAAAGACTCTCCATCCAATAAGTTACTTTTTGCAAAAGATTTGCCATCGTACCGAGATATGGTGATAAGGTTTTATCAGTCTGTATCCCAGTTACCGCAAGTGACAGACCAAGAGCTAAGTACTTCTATGCAGCAACTCTCTGTGGAACAGTTAAACGAGTTTGATACATTGTCTGCCTTAAAAGAATTGTATATTTATGTCAGTAAATATAGAGAACAAATTATATTAGGTCTAGAAAACAAAATGCACTTAGCTCATAAATTAGATAACATAGCGTGCACTATGGAAGGCGACCCGGCAGCTATGTGCTGACTATATGGTACCATGAGTTACCGCTTAATTGCATTTACGTGATTTATTTTATACAGACATAATATTTTGTAATAAAAAAAAGCTTTAATTTTCCTCTGAAAATACTCAGTATTAAATTGATCTGTATAAAGACTGTAAAATATCAGTTCCATGACCCTTGTTAGCAATATGAAGATGTATTTTTTTTCATTGATAATTATTTAGTAAATTCGAATGTATTGTGTACTATGTGTAATTAATATGAATTTGGGCAGCATTGAATATTGGCATTCTGCATTATGTATAACATACGATTTCTACAAAATATAAATCTAAGGGATTCATAACTTTGTTCATTAAACAGTGACAATATTTGTATGTCGTGTTAGTGCCAATATTTGATTTTTACTCGCTTACTTATGTTTTTTATAGTAATTACTCATAATTTATTGTATACCTAAAAACCGTATTAGCAAATCCTTATGTTATAATGAAAAATTATTTTTTCGTGTACTTATATCGGTTCATTAATGCAATTGATTTGGCTGGACCAAATAGTAATACAAGTATTTAAAATATTTAATTCTCATGTTAAAAATATATCATACTTTTTATAGATGTGAAAGCAATGAACTTATTAAAATTATTTAACTGCCCCCAAATAAAGTAACCACCATGTAATCTTCTCTGTTAAAAAGAAACTTTACTAAGTATTACCCGCAAGATATTTCTGACATGAATTAATTTAACTGCATTTATACTCTCCCAGTGGCCATAGTTCTCGTGTCCATGATATTTTATAATTTTAGTTAACTATTTATTGCTCTCTTTAGGAAATGATCTTAAGGTTTCATTAAGACACTTAGATCTGGCACTGAAATTATTATTATTATTATTATTACTTATATGTATTGTAAATTCGTACCTTAATTAATGATGTGTATGTTAAATTAAGATGTATGTGTAAAGAAAGATAAGGGCTAGTTAAGAAAAATGTTGTGATATTTGTATTTGGAATATTGATGTGTGGTATTTATTACTTTCTTATTGTGGGACTTTCGTAGAAGTATTATTATGATTCGAAATTCTGACAATTTGTATCACTTGTTAGTAGCATTTTAGGTCGTTTATGTAATAATGCTTCTTCTAAACTTCACGTAAATGTATCTCTATTTTATTGCTTGATCTCATATTTGTGCTCAAAAATCTTTTCGTACTGTCTTAAACCCCACTCTGTAATCTTTAAGCTTATCAAAATGTAATTACCAGTGAAAGAACTAAAATAATATTCCATTTACAAAATATTTTAAGCTAGACTAGATGTAACTTGCTAGATTTAAGGCATCGTAAATTCACCCGTCTTTTAAAATTTTATAATATTGACTTAGATTTAAAATACTTATTTATCAATCCTTTTGTAATGAATAATTTCAATATGAATGGGATAAAATGAAACGGCATTTTTATTTTTACAATCATTTATTGTTTCACAAAATATTAAACATTGTTAGGCAACTGATCTTGTTAAGGTCGTAACAGCAATTCATATATAGTTTTAACCCTGTTTTACATCGAACATGATTTTCATACAGCATTAGTAGCAATCTTTAAATAAGACGTTTCCTATAGTTCAGGCAGTCATACATGAAAAGTTCTGGCGACAAACGTTGGCCATACACAGCAACATATTTTGGCATTTACCATCTTAAGATATATTAAAATCCACCGACAGAACTGGTCATATATGTTAGAATGTACCATAACAAATGTATACTTAAGTATCGAATTTATTTAACAGGGTCGTAATGAACCACAAATCACAGCAAATAATCTCCGGTTGCAAAGCTTTCATGTGTCGCTGTAAGCTACACGGGTTAGTAACTACAAGGGCCTGTTACTCAAAATCTGGCGGGCCCCAATCCCTAGTGGCGACCTCAACTGACTTAAAATTTCGCGTACAAAATTACTACAACAATAATCGTTCAACACATAAAGCACCATATCAATCATAAGTACATTCAAAACTTTCGAGGGTACTCCACGAATACTTAACGCACTTTCATCCCAGTATTACAAAAGTTTACAGTACTAAATACCCACAGCAGGTTGGACGGGACCTTATATCTTCAAACAAAGACTAACAGCTCTCATGATTACAAACAAGACATTAGCTACCTCCTTTACCTGCTGTATAGTACATAGTTTGACTCCAATCGCGGTACAAATTTTTACAATGGTAAACTACTTCAAAACGAGCATTGAGGAATTGAGCTCGCATCTGTCGATAAATACTCTAATATATAGCTGAACGACGTAAAACTCACTGAATAACGACAACTTTATTATAATCTATTTCAATAATAGTGCATTCTCAAAACAACACTCAATAATAAAATGCCAGTCAGTGTACATACTATGTATATTATATTATACTGTTGGTTACGCCAGGCGCGTAATTCAGACCATAACTGATGAAGCTTGTCCATCAGATATTAATTCTAGGAATGTAGAGTTGCTACAACACTTCGGCGAGCTAAGAAGAGATGGCGCCAAAAGTATATTGTGCTACATGGTAAGTACATAGTAAAACATTGATGAATATAAAATTAATAGTGAAAATGCAATACATTGGCGAAATGGTTATTTAAACATAATTGAGAGCGAGCGTAAAAAACAATACATTGGCTTCATCAACGCTCTTATTGGTCCAGTTACAGTGACTGCAGCGGATAAAGCAGACATTCGACTTCTTGCGTTTATCCCATTATCTAATAATAATTTAAATTGCCTACCAGGACACCATCGCAGCCAGTACTTAGGTGTTTGCTATCGGCATCTAAAAATATCTTCGTGTCAATAGCGAATAATAAAAAAATCGCAGCTTTATTCACACATCCCACAATTCATAGAAGAGATCAGACTAGATGCAGGTACTTTTCGTAAGTACGAAACAAAGTGTCCACATAACCATATATTTATGACATTATGTATGTAATGTACATATCAGTTTTATCATATGCTCTTATCTATACTATTCACACATAATGTAGAGTATAAGCACCCAAAACTTTAATACAATTCTTAAGTCACGCCATTCTGAACATGTTTCTTAAATGGTAAATTTCATATTTTATAAACATTAATAAATAGTTCTTAATATTGGAATAGTATTCGAATGTACAAGTTACTGTTCAACTCTCCACCAGATTATTTACGGTCCACGCCAATATAATCTTCATTATAATATTGATACATAAAGAGACTTCAATTTCTAAACATGAAGTAACTAAATGTATTAAAATGTTAAAATAAACATAAAAACAGTTATTGTGCTGTGAAACTCCCTTTTTTGAATCACACTTTACAAATGCATTTAACTGAACGCATTACCTGTCCCAGAAACCATAATAAAGTTGCCAACTTAACATAATAATGTTTTATAAAATGTCGCCGAGAGCTCTATTCTCAGCGCATCTTGGACATATTTAAATCAATCCATTTGAAACAATATACCAATTTTATTTCATGAAGTTACGGGATGACCAGATGACACACCTGGTGGTAAATGGTAACCTCTGCCCATAATAATCAATACGACATAGGTCCTCTCGTATTTAGATACAAGAACACCCCAAGTCGCATTGTTTTAAAAAAATCGACAATAGTTTAATGAAACTGAACTAAACTGCAACATTCTAAATGAACTGAGAATAGAGCTCGCATTTTATTTAAACCTACAGGTTCATCTGGGCTAAAGCAATGATATTTCATTTGAACATACAAATGACGTGTGCTACATATCTGTGCTGCAAACATATATACAGAAACATAAAATACACCGACTTAGTTACACACGACACAGCATCTTCAATCACAAAACATACGACTTGATAATTTGCACTCTTAGCAATTATAATTAAATGTGTTGTGTATAATTAGCTTGTATGTAAATACTAAATAAAAACAGGTAGATTACCTATTAAAATCATAACCTATTTCATTAAATTGTGCAGTTAACTACTAAAATTATTTTTGTGTAAAACTCGCTCAAATTATAACATAACAACATTACAATAACAAAAATCGGTATAATAACGTAACACTTCGAGTAAAATGCATGAATAAAAATAAATCACGTGTGTAATTCGCTGAACGCCTCGAATACAGGTTTCAACCCGTTTCTATTACAAATATACATTAAACTAAGAATAAAAGAAGTATTTTATCCTGCTAAAATAAATAACTATATCGACAAGGCGTGTAAGTAGATTACCAGGGCATTATCATTCACAACATAAACGTAAAATTATGTACTGTAATACACCAAAGCATATTGAGCCATACAGGCGTAGGCTCAAATCTATTTATCTTACCCAGGGGCAAACATAGGAATCGTCATCATAGTATTCACTTTGGTAAGACGGTTTTTATCTACCGTCACTAGGACGTACTTTGTTTCGGAGACTTAGCTCCAAATATAACCTAAATCTATGCAGAAGGTCGTATGTGCGACAACAATGGGTTACTGAAGCAAATATAAAAGAGGTTAAATTAAAATGTATTTTAACGGACAGTTTTTTTATCGTTAATACATAATTACATCGTTATTTTCCTAAACGCTCCATGAGCATTGATGTAATCAAACGTTATCACCAAGTGAGAAGCTGACATTACAACTGGACATTCCTTGACCTCACTCGGAGATAAGGGAACACATTATCAGAAACATATGACTGAACGAGCTGACCGCCCACCTGTTAAGTGGTAACAGCCGCCCATAGACAACAGCAATACGACTCAAGTCTCTCCACCAAAGTAAGAGATGACTCAAGTCGCATTGCGTTGCGTCCATCAACCCTCAGGGATCTGACCCAACAAGGATGTTACGTCTCATTCGCCTGCAATTTCACCGGCACCCACTCTTCACATAACGTAGCAAGACGAGTGCATCACTGCTTGGCGGCAGATTACCAGATGTAGTGGCAGTACTTCTCCGGGCGAACTTAGCACCAGTTCTACTGCTACTTTAGGTTGCTCCTTTCGCACCACCCAATTCATATCTAATAATTAAATAATACGGTGTGCGGTAGCTTCACTTAAAAGCCAGTCAATCCAGGCGGTCCGTGGCGCAAGTATCAACTACATAGTCATATGTAGTCAAAGGCAACGTTGCCTTAAGTAGTGCATATTCTATTTAATAGTGCGAGGACTATTGGAGACTTGACTAGTGTCCAATTACTAGTTCCCCTTTAATAAATCTGTGCTTTTTTTCTGCAATGTCAACTTCTAATTTGGTAAAACGGAACGAGCCAATAAGATTATTCTCGACAAAGATCGATGAAAGTCATTCGCGATATCACATCAAAAAGTGTTTTCTATTTCCGATTCAAAGGTAAATTCGAGATTAATCTTATGACAACAAGAAATTCAGACCATAGGTACACAATCGAATTTCGTACAATTCAAAACTGTACCCATACAAAAACCTAACGGTATATGTATAACACACGGGAGCTAATATGCCTTCTGCATCTTATCTAAGGGGTCTTGGTAGACTATAGTAGCGGACC
This sequence comes from Chesias legatella, assembly GCA_947359385.1. Classification (NCBI taxonomy): domain Eukaryota; kingdom Metazoa; phylum Arthropoda; class Insecta; order Lepidoptera; family Geometridae; genus Chesias; species Chesias legatella. Next base: position 4,254,207 of record OX375778.1, on the reverse strand, counting down.
GGATGAGGTCGGGCTCGTCGTCGGAGACGCATTCGGTGTCTACTGCCTCGTGTTTGGGCGAGCACTTGTTGTGCGCCATCAGCAGCCCGCCAGCTATGCCGACCAGCGCGCGGTCCAGCCAGTTCACTGGGTTCGCGTAGATCAGACCGCCCTCGTAAAAGCCCAAGTGGCCGCCGTGGGCTAGCTCTAAGTACATCGCTTTGTCGTGCGAACCTGTCAAAGATTGTACATATAGTAAAGAAAGTTGCCGGTGAAATTACAGGCACATTTGACATTCTATCTTCACGTTTCGGAGTAACAGGCACATATGAGACATTCCACCTTTGAGACAGAGTAATGGGCGCATACGATTCGACTTGGGTGTTTTGTACATAAGTAGGGGAGGACTAAGTCGTATTGCTTGTTATGGGCAGAGGTTACAAGTTAACACTAGCTGGGGCCATCTGCTCGCTCCGTAACTTACTCAGATGAAAAAAGTGAAACCTCTAAGGCGGCGATTCGATGATCGATAAGTGAACGAGAATCTGAGGGTAAATTTTAAGGACTCGTCAAGTGTAGGCACTTTTCGTTACACGAGAGAGAAGAAAGATATCACGTAGAGAAATAGAAAGAGAGCTATATATTCCGAAGCCGCCATAGTGCAGCAAAAGAGAGTAAAAGTATACACGATAAATGCGATAGAATAAGATGGTTTCATACGCGCGAATTTCAAGAAGTTCTTCTATCACGTGTACGGTGCTGCAAACGCTATATTTTTTATATTTCTACAGCGCTACTTTAAAAACATTATTCAAGTAGTTTTTAATTTTTATAGCGCCGCCTATCTGATCTTTAATTTATAACATGAACCCGTCTTTGACCGAACAATAAAATATCTGCATAATATTTTAGATTAGAACGCCTACTGACATGAATATTGAGAGATATGCAAATTTTTTATTTTAAAACTGATTGAACCAAGTATATAACATTTATTATTTTATTTTACCTTTACGATAAAATGTCATAGATTCTAAAATAAAATTAAAAAACCTATCAAGAATTTTGAAATTATTTCATAGACAAGAAGATTTAACACTCAATTTCTCTCGACCAAAAATAAGGATGGTAAATTTGAATAGCGCTCATAGACTTACTGACAAATTCCCGAATGGTAGGCAACAGCTGCTCGGGCACGATGGGGTCGTCCCTCGCGTTCACAAATATCATGGGGGTTCTAATGTTATGGAGGTAGAAGGCTGAGGAACTCCATTTGTAGAGATCAGCGACGGTCTCGAAGCCGTACACTCTCCTGGAAAATAGTAAAAAGAAAATATTAAGACTGATTTATAGTGACATATTAATAATACTATTAATAATTTGGGGGTCCAAGTTGCTCGCGTCCGTAATATATACCAGCAGACGGTAATACCAACGAGAAATGTTGTATTAGGTACACCCGTGACCTTCAGTCTCCCTCGCATGGCAATTTGTAGTGAACACCGCGGGTACTATTAGTATGACATGTAAGTAACGTGTATCAAACCACTTGTTGTCAAATTGTCGGGAAGTGAGCTTCCACTGTGCGTACCATCAATTTGCATCGTTCACGACCTCATGAAGTGATTTCTCAACGCTGCGCTGGTAACGAATAGTACAGTGCAATGCAGAGTTATATACTTTCTCTTGGCAAGCGAGAGTGAATTGGTTTTAATCTACCACGCGAACCCAATACGGATTAAAAGACATTTATTTTTCATTTTTACTTTTTCGTGCCGCACTGGTTTCGCGATGTATTTTTTTAGTTTTTAGAGCGATGATGCTACACAAATTTTCAAAACTTATTTTATTATTGTTATAATATTACTGTATTGTAATTTCTGTACACCTAAATTTGAACCAGGTACCTTGGGATTACACGTCGAGATCTGGACCACTCGTCCACTAGGCTCACTGTATATACACTTTGCTATAATCGTATCAACATATGTGATAATAACTTAATTATTGCACTAATAACAGATAGAACGAACAGATGAAGTGACTCAATAAATAATTTTATATTATGGTACCATTGCAATGTGATGGAGATTTATTTATTTATTTACAGATGAAGTACATGAGATGAAACACATATAAAAAATTTCTTTAAAATGTTATTATTTATCAAATTAAATCACGCGGATATTCGTTATTAGTAGTATTATGTAGTAATGTAAAATGTAGTATCGATGATATAGGATCAAAACTGACCTAGAATAAGCCTCATCTAGATCGGGCAGCGTCCCCGCCGAGACGATCATCTTCTCGTCGAGCGAGTACCGGCTCTTGAGCTCGGGGCTGAGCAGCATCCGCCTGTGTCTAGTGATGATGTTCCGGTAGTTGTCCGTCATTATGTACAAGTAGAGACGCCGGAAGTTCTGCCATTGCAGGAGGTACACCATTGTGCTGTTAACGACAGTTAAGTTATACATATTCTCACTAAGTAAGTCAAAGTCAAAAACTTTATTTCCATAAAATTCATAAAGAAATGGCTTGAAACGTCAATAATATTAAAAACATAAGGTCACGCGTACTTATCGCTAAGTTTGACGCCTGTTCAAACCCTATCGGACCCTCCATGGGGAGGACAGATTAGAAACCCTTAATGGAGGGTTTCCTTTTTTTTCGCGAGCACGATCCTTGTAACTATCTGAGTATTTAGATGTATGTTACATTTATGACTATAAAAGACTGAAATAAGATATTACAGGTTTTGTGTGTCGTTGAGCAGAGAGTACTGCCACCATGCCCATTTCTGCCGCCAAGCAGTAACGCTTTCGCGTTACTGTGTTACGGTTTGAGAGGAGTGGTTGCCGGTGAAATTACAGGCACATGAGACATTTCACCTACGCGTCGCAGAGTTACGGGCGCATACGATGCGACTTGAGAGACTATCTTGTCGTACCTAGTAGGGGAGGACCCAAGTCACATCGGTTGTTATGGGCCGAGGTTACGATTTAACACCAGGTGGGCCGTCGGCTCGTACGTACCGTAAATGCATCAAATAAAAAAAAAACAGACGGAGCCACTTTTAACGATATTCAAAATACAATCGGTGGAAATTTTAAATTAACACCAAAATCCATAACGTTAGTCACAATGCTACCTTATCCAGGGTGAACTAAAATTAAAATCAGGCAAGACGCCAGTACAAAACGATCTCACAGAGAATAACGCCTTGAAAATTGTTCCAAGCATTTCCGTCTGTCTTGAAAAGGATTCCGATCTACGGTGTACCTTGAAACTCGTTACAATATAGGATTACAAATGTTTTGATATACACACAGTGTCATAGATAACGGAGAAGTGCGTCATTTTCGCCAATCACATTATCACAAAAAATCATGCGATGCGATGACACTAAGTAACATAAATTTAGTACTTATAGGTCAATAATAATCAATAAATAAATATTGGTGGACATTTCACACAGCGCCATTTAGCCCCTAAGTAAGCTAAGCATAGCATGGAAACTAGACAACTGATATAATACTTAGTTCTTTTTTGTAAATACATACATATAATACATATCAACACTCAGACTAAACACCTACGTTCGTCACAGAAATGTTTGTTCTGGGTGGGAATCGAACCCACGACTTGCGCAGAAGGCAGTGTTACTACCAACTGAGCTATGAAGCCAGTCATATACCCTGAGTACGTTTATAAGTACATATTAACGTCCTCAATTCCCACCCCCTAAGCTACTAGCCGTAGAGTGAATAGCTAGTAATATTCGAAGAGGGCGGGTATCCAGGACAAAGTTCTATCGGAGCCACTGTCCGATATATTTCACACGCACAAGCCATCGGCCCTAATCCTGATACATCAACCAATTACACTAAACGATTGCTTTCAAATTAGATTCCTAAATAGCTTTGACGATCAATCACAATAATGTTTCAATGATAAATTCCTTTCAAAATGATATGTATTATAATACTATACTTATAAAGTAGAGATAAGATTGAATATCGGAGCGGAGGTATTTCCGTAACTACGAATCCAAATCTGGAATGTTTTTCACTAACAGGAAGCTAACATCATTATCCCTAAACGCCAATTATAATTTTTATTCTTGTCGATGAGGAAAAAATATGTTTCTCTTTAAACAAGATGCTGTACTGTCCAGGATGAGCATAAGAACCTATTTCGCAAGAGAATGGTGTCTGCGATAGGATTAGTTAGAAGAACAGGAAATATAAATAAGAAATACATGTATTTTAATTAGACACCCCCCTTTGATGTTTAATGGCAGTTAGATGGACTTTACCTGTACCCCTAAGTTTCCTACAGAAACTTGTACCCTCTGCTGAGTGGTTAGATATGTGTTTGAACCAATCGATGTACCGTCAGAACATCAATCAGCCGTCTTAACCTACGTTCATAGCACGATGTCAACGGTTCATTCAAGCTACGTCAAAGCGACCGCGATGTCGCGTGTCGTCGCATCGCGACGCAAAGCTTTGATGTGCGCCGTGCCTAGCGTTACCAGGCGTCCGGATAAAGCCGGATGTAGTCAGGCTTTTTGGTGGCATGTCTGGTCAAATTAGATGGTGTCCAGCCTGTATATTGTTAGGCTTTTTAAATTTGGCCAGTTTTGTACATTTGTCATGTGTTGGTATAAAGTAGACTGATAAGATTCAATTTTATTGTTTTATTAGAATTTCATAATAAGATTTTATGGTAAATGATAAAAAGGCATACTTTTACTTAAAAAAAATGTAGTGTATATATATTATACTAGTATACTAAGGTTAAAAAATTACGGCTTTTTTACCCAAATTTCCGGCTAAACTAGCTGGTCTGTCCGGCTTTTTGGTTTTGAGACCTGGCAACCCTAGTCGAGCCAAAAGGGCAACGACCGCGAAATACAGGCACTTTCACACATTCTGCTCAAGTTCACGTTGAATTAGGTTGCATAGATAGGTACAGTCGGCAACAACATTACAATACTAATTACTTAAGACAAAAAATAACGTAATACGTGTGAAAAACCATCTTGAGTTCAACCTTGCTGTGTTCTTCTTAACCTTGGCTTGTTCCAGATATCGAGATATAGTTTTGGCAATGCCAAAAAAATTTCAGTACTCGTGACCTTATGAATATTACGTCAATACTTTATTACTTTAAGAATTCTATGGGAATCGAGTTTTTTCGACTTTCACTTACACTACTCTTCTACACTACAATAAAACGAACTATTAAACATTTATGACTAACTTTCGGAAACCGAGGCCCTCCGCATATATTTAGTGATAATTCTACGTATTACCTTGTCGCAGATATTGTTATCAGTCTTAGATAATATCACAATGAAATTGTTTTGCTATAAGCCGACGAAGGTCAAGCGCTTATTAAGGTTAATTGTGAGAAAATATTAGTAAGGCACAAATGCTTTAACGCTACGCAGTTTAATCTTCTTGAATATTATAAGTGGTAAGGTAATAGCAATAGTTATATAGGCATGGTGGTTCTCACATATGGGAGCCTGAAGTATGGTGCAATCAATCCAAGTATTTTTTAATTAAAGATTTAATTACTATACCGATATATTGAAGGAATTAATATAATATAATATAATATGGTGGACAATTCAGACAGCGCCATCTAGCCCCAAACTAAGCATAACTTGTACTATGGGAACCAGGCAATTGATAGAATACATATTAACTTTTTTTAATACATACATATTATACATATTAGCATGCAGATATAGAAAAAACCTCTATATTGGTGACACGAATGTTTGTTCTGAGTGGGAATCGAACCCACGACCGAGCGCCGAATGCAGAGCTACTACCAGCTGAGCTGTGAGGCATGTCAAAGTGATTTTTGTTTCTTTGTTGGGCTCTGTAACTCAAGAGGAACGCTAAGAGGTCAAGAAAGGCTCGCTATTAAATCTCAGATACCACTTAGCTGAAAGTACGCGTGACCTTACATTTTTTATTTACCTACTTATTGACGTTTCCATGCCAATTTCATTATGAATTTTATGGAAGTGAAGTTTTTGTCCTAGTCGCGAACGCTAATAGGCGTAAGTCTCAAGTACATCAAAATATCATTACACTGATACATCTACGTAGATAATTCAATGTTCAGTCAGCCGCTTCATGCCCAGATTCAATGACAGCGCAGCGCGACACTATAAGTTCAACGTTTTTAACTAAATAATAATTAATGTTGGTGGACATTTCACACAGCATATCTACCCCCAAAGTAAGCTAAGCATAGCTTGTATCATGGGAACTAGACAACTGATAGAATAATAATATACTTTTTTTTGTAAATACATACGTATAATACATATTAACACCCAGACACAGAACAAACATCAACGCTGGTCAAACAAATGCTTTTCCTGGGTGGGAATCGAACCCACCTACAGCACAGAAGGCAGATTTACTACCAACTGAGCGGTGGGGCCTGTCAAACTGAATTTAACAAAGGCATTGTTTTCGTATATTTACCTAGATTACCAGTCCACACTGTTAGGTATTAATATATCATAACCTACCTATTTCATTACAAATCGTACGACATATGTAAGATAACCTCAACAAAAATATAACCCACACAAGTAAACAATACGAACTCACTCGATAGCATTGTATCCCTGGCATATGGAAATGCCTCCGATTATATTCGTAGGCCTCTTCCGATCTTCGCCGAGGTATTTCGTGATGAGGTTCCCACCGAGACTGAAGCCGACTAGAATTAACTTTGTACTGGGGTAGCGTTCTAGAAGATTCTCCACCATGTAGTTGTAATCGTCCGTGTGACCTGAAACATATTATCTATCTATACTAACAATAATAAAGCTGTTTTTAAGTGATTTAATCATTTTCTGTATTTATATTTTTGTAGATAAGTAGATATTTGTTTTGTTTTTTGTGAGCATACCGAAATTTTTTTCTATCTCTAAGGTTGACTGGCAGAAATGCATTAGCATTAAGTCCTCCTATTGTACACAGTATTTTTTATTTATGTGTGCAATAAAGAATAAAATAGAATAAATAAATAAAGCTAGAGTAGAGCAAGTGTTTGTTTGTTTGTTTGAACGCGCTCAAAGTCTCTAAAACGGAAAAAAATGCTTTTAATAGGTTTATTTTTGAGGGAGGTTTGGGCTGTTGAACATCGCGCTACGACCCTAAGCAGCCGAGCAAAAAGAAAAAAGAAAGAACGCAAAGTTTTAGGGCGGGCGGAGGATGCGTCGCGGTGGGTCGGGGACCGAGGGCGGCTACCGAGGTTACCGAAGAGAGTACATGCCTTACATGCCTGTCTCAGCGAAAACGACGGGGAAACCGTGGGGCACAGCTAGTTTATTAATAAAAAGGTACAAAAGTTTATCAACGATTCCAAAACCGTAATAGTTATGGTGGCAAAAGATTAAGCTGATGCTTTTATTTGGGGCCCCCAAATTGTCCAAAGTAATAATAATAATAATAAATCATTTATTTATAAAATCGACACAGGATCATCAGTAAATTAAATAAAATGAATTAGTAATTTTTACAAACGAAAAAAACTTAAATTAGGATATCTTAAATTATACATACAATTATTTAAAATGAGAGCATGAGATTATTTACGATGCCTGAATATCACTGTTTCCATCGACAATTGCTGTTCTGAGATGTGAAACAGTATAGAACATTGTCGGGGTTTATCTCTGACATGCACGGTACTGAAGAGGTCAAAAGATTTTCATGTCCTTTTTCACTTACATTTTCAAAAAGCACACAAAGTTAGACCATTCGGGTCAACTAAAAAGTGGCCTAACATTTGTTTGCGTCAAGTCAAAAGTTGACTATCTAATTACATCGCTACGTAATAAATATCATAAGTATAGTAATAATGACTTCTGTTATGATCGTCATAAAAAAATATAATCAACAAATTCTATAGATTAATAGCCTAAAGAGATATTACTATCGAATTGCAAAAGATACAAACAAAAACCTATTTAAATGTTAAAACGTCCAGTAATGGTTGATGGCTTCATAATACGGAGGCACTTTCACATAAACTATCGCGAGGTGAGAAGCGCAATCCAAATGAAAGCGACGATGGCAAGGGATCCATACATTCTCAAACAGTATTTTATCTAGTACTAGCTCTTGCCCGCGACTTCGTCCGCGTGGAATTCGGTTTTATCACGCACCCCTTATTATACACCTAAGTTACTCCTTGTTACATTGTTTGGCTGCGAGCTCTCCCCTAGTTAAGTCTACGTTCCCACGATAGTGTAACCCACAATGTGAAAACTGGCCCAATGAGGCTCTGCCTACCCCTTCGGGGATAAGGTCGTATTTCTATGTATGTATTGGTAAGGATCACGAGGAGAGTAGCATATAATAATAATAAAAATCAACAGCATTCACTGAATATGTGTGTAGACGTGATTCAAAAGTAAATTAAACGTGTTTGTTAAACATAATAAACTTAGATCAAGGTCAATGTATTAGTAGGTAATGTTTGCGTTTGCGAAAATGTATAGCCTGCTGTAACTCATAGCACCACGTAGGCTAAGCAAAGCTTGTATTATGGGAACTAGATAAGTTATATTTTATTTTTGTAAATACATACATACAAGTACATATTAACAAATAGATACAGAAGAAACGTCTATGTTTGACACAAAAATGTTTGTCCTGGGTAGGAATCAAACGCACCACCCGCAGCTCAGAAGGCAGAGTAGTTACTACCACCAGAGGTATGAGGCCAGTATAAATTAAAATTCATCACTCAACTCAAGTCTATTCGTCACTAGTCAATTCTCACTGCCAATCATGTCACAGGCTCGCTCGGCCCACTGTGGTTGAAAGGCTTAATGTGCGCCTCAAAGAGGCTCCTTTCGTACAATTAAGTGTAATCTCACTGATAGTGAGTAGCACAACAAAACCACATAATTCCATGATGTGGTTATCAGAAATAGCTAAGAACATGGAAACATATCTTAGGCAGATCACTACTCTACTTATTAGACCTGACAAATATAGAAGTATAGGCGGCAGAAGGTAAATTTACTGAAGTCAGCCTGTCAGTATATTAAATGAACCAAATACCTATGAAATCCAACTAATATTATAAACGTGAAAGTTTGTATGGATGTTTGTTATTCTCACACTCAAACGGCTGAATGGATTTGGATGAAGTTTGGTACCAAGATAGCTTATATCCTGGATTAACAGATAGGCTACTTTGATCCCGGAAAATGGAGTGTTCCCGTGGGATTACTCACCGCGGGTAAACACCGCGGGGCGCAGCTAGATGCCCATAAAAATGAAAAGATCGATTGACTCATGCACGTACTCAATTATTACGGCCATGACGCAACACCTGACACTAACTCACGAAACGACTTCTTTCCAAGTATTTATCATAATAATTCGAGCCATATTTTACGTATTTTAGACTTCCGGCGAATTTTTCATTGTTAAAATCATAAAGCGAAATAAGATAATGTGTAATTATGTAAAAGTTAAGTAGCATTAATGAAAAATTTAAGTTGAATGTATTTTTTGCTAGTAAAGTACAGAGCGACTACTTTTCTAGTTTTTTTTTTCCTAAAAAATATTCTAGAAAATTCACAATTAGTAAATTTTGCAGCGAAATTACAACATCCTTTTCATATTGAAACAAAATATTTTAGTGTCACTTTGACAGTCTAGTCATCAACCCCGAAAAAAAATATCTAATTATATCCCGTGAGGTGGTTGAATGAACCTACAAAACGCAAACAACCCAAAGGGCGTCAGTGTATTGATCCTCTCCGATAGACTAATGCAAATGCAATATTATTGAGTGCAGCAAATGAAAAAAACTTCGTTGGTGTCTAAATCCATTATTATGTGCGCTACAAGCAGCAAATTGGATATTCAAGGAAACCCATAAATGACTAACTACACTTGATAACTACACGTAGTAATCCTGTATCCAACTTCGGTTAGATCGAATCGTGAACAATTTCTCCTTATTATTCCAAATCGGTGACGTTTTGGAAAAACGCCAGGTCAAGAGTACCCTAAACCGCCGAGCATGCATGAAGAATGTGATGAGAGTAGATGAAGCTATACCTCCTTAGCTTCATCTACTCTCATCACATTCTTCATCGTCAGGATCGTAGCAGGTGGAAAAAGCAGGATCTCCGCCTACCCCTCCAGGAAACAGGCGTGATTTTATGTATGTACTAGCTGTTTCCCGCGACTTCATCCGCGTGTAATTCGGTTTTATCACGCACCCTTATTTTACCCCTCGGAAAAGTAGCCTAAGTTACTAGTCCAGTCGGGGTAGACATTTAAATAGAAAAAATTCAGGGGAGCGGTTTTTTTTTAAACGTTGGGGGGGTGGCAGGCTAGTTTTATGTCTGCCCCGACTGGACTATACTCCTTATTATATCAGCTATCTGCCAGTGCTAGTCCCGTCAAAATAGGTCCAGCCATTTCAGAGATTAGCCGGAACAAACAGACAGACAGACAAAAATTGAAAAAAATGTTGTTTTGGTAATGTACCGTGTATACATCCAAATGGACTTAGTAAAAAGCGGTGATTTTAATATTACAAACAGACACTCCAATTTTATTTATTTGTATATTTGTGTATTTTTCAAACTAGATATCTGAAAACCGCGTCGATTGGGTGTGTTATCAATAGGTGCGTGAAGTATCGACGGAGAGTGTTCAATAAGTCGGGGTGTGACTCACCATACGAGAATATTCTGTTGCCCGTGACCGGCACGCTGTTGAGCGCGCCGATGTGGTTGAGCACCGCGCATCTGTACCCGTGGCATTGCGAGTAGTGGACGTACGTACGAATGTACACACTCTCAGAGGTGTTGCCGATGCCGGGGCAAATGGCCACGGTCACGTCATCTGGAAACAAATTCGTTTTAGCTTGATATCTAGCCTTTCCGGGCTCCGGAGGTGACAGTTTCTGCCTATAAAATGCCCAAAGTGCACAACACTGTGTTAAAGCCATCGTAACTGCAACTAGTTTGCTTCAAAAACATGCATATCTGTGTACTATGTATTTACATACACAGTTCTCTAGGAAGTGTATAAAAGTACAATCTACAATACTTAGTGTGTAGAACTACATATAATTTACCTATTGATTGAGTAATATATCAAGTTTCTAGAAAGAAGCTCATGAAAATCCTCGAGACTTCTATTACGACATAATATGTTTAGAAATAATCTAGAAGCTCAAGATTCTAGAAGGATTGATATAATTCCTCTAGATGTGCTCTAATTATGAAAATATTATTAAAATATATAAGTATAATACGTATTGTTTTCTATTGACTGTTTTTTTCGCGTAATGAAGTTGATAATTACACTTGGAATTCGATGGACGGATATTCCCTTGTTTTACGCAAACCAGAGCAAGTCATGTACTGGAACGCTCTCGCTATCGATCTAATCACACCAGTAGCGGGAATGTTCCACTGCAGGGCAATTTATACAATCAATGGTTCGGTCTTTCGCTAATGTGAGCAGGACCTGTGATCTCGTAAATTGCTCTGAAGAGCAAGATAAAATACATCTTTGTCCTGATAAACACACACCCACACATTCACACCCGCCCACACGACACGTAAGGACACTGTAAGTAGTTTCAGTGTCATTTTCCAATGGAGAATGTGTAGAATAATATTAACTTGCTGACGCGGAAAGGCTACAAGTAGTTTTTCTTCCTATCTCCTGTCGTCGAGTAAATTTGTTAATGTTTTTTCAGCATGGTGGTGGCAAAAAAACTTAGCCTATCCGAATTGGGTCCGCCCTATGCTGTTAGCATGAGCAAAATTGGTTACTGACTTAATAATGAGTCTCAGTACATAATTAATATAGATGGTTGGTGTAGTGAAAATAAATATTTAAAAATTCATGTATAAATTTACAGAATAGAGAAGACTATAACATAACAAGCACATTATCTTCCAGTACCTATGTTGTGTGGGTGGTGTTTATTCATGCCTGCTACTAGACGACTTCGGCTACTTACAACCAGCTGATAAACAAGGGTTACTGGTTCGGTAGATATGTTTGAACAATCTACAATCTGTGCGTTATCACGGTATTTTAAAGGTCAATTCGCCGAAATACTCGAGTTACTAACGTCGGCTTACTAACACTTAAGCTCATAAAATAGTATATTCAAATAGTATTTCAAATACGATTGTTACTATTGTTACTGAATAAATGATGTTATGATATAATTTCAAATTATAATGAGTCTTAATTTATAGACGTTATCAAAAGATCCTATCTCAAGTCTGAATATAATAAAGATAGTCATAGCTGTATAGTAGTAACAATAGGATTATTAGCTAATTGTTTGTAAGAGATACGAGGAAAATTATAGAACTATATACAAGGAAACATTATCGAAATATTTAGTCTACAATCACGTTTTGCTGGTCGATTCGACTGCGCCCGATTCCAAGGAAACCGTTTAACATAGAAGGTCCTTTGCAGGTGAAATAGTTTCTATGCAAAATATCGGTTCTAACCAAATATCGGCAAGGTATCGCCTACATATTTTCATATATTTACGAAAGTTACTGATTGCCGAACAATTTTTCTAGATCTGGATACATACGGTCAGCGCCATGTTATTCTTTCCTCATGAACAAAAATAAATATTTAATTTAATCTCTAAATAGTATAAAACAGTCGCTATCTGCCTCTCTCTGTTTCGCCGCTTACTATACGGATTTTGATACGGTTTTCGCTAATGGGAAGAGCAAATGAGGAAGGTTTGTGTATATAAATTGTAAATATTTTGTTTAAAATGGCTGAACTATGACGGTGTTTTAACAAAAAAGTGTTACTCAATACTTTCTTGCAAAGCACACTCTTTATTTTCTACATAAGTAAATTGCAAGCGGGAGCGAATCGCTAGTACGATATAAGATGCTAATTAAAGCATTTTCAACTTCATGTAACATCTACGTGCGTAATGTAAAAATGCGCACCTTGCCTAGAATAAGATACGTGAAAACATATGTAAAAAAATTACTCAATATATAAATATTCATAACACAGTTTTGAAATCAAACCAACTCATTCACAGATATTGAACTATAAATAATTATATACAGCCTTTCAGCGAAATTTTCAGGATGACCCATGGTACATGTATTGTGCAGGGTTCTCTGAGATGTGAAGCTGGAATGTCTCTAATGCTTCATTGCAATGGTGTATACTCTTCAAACCAGAACACAGTAATGTGACTGCATTACTGCTTGGCAGCAGAAAACTAAAATATTGTTGCAGTTATTCCACAAACGTACTTGCCAAGGCTTCTACTGTTGAAAAACTATTAAAAATACCAGTTACCTTCATGTTCAGATCCAACAGGCTCATACAGATCATAGGTGAGTGTTGACTTATCAGGCAGCACAAGAGATATACGGCCGCCTATTGGCCATGGGCAACGGACTCTCCCAATCAGGCTGTGAAGAATTGTTTGAACGTGTCCACTGAAGCCCCATAATCTGGTTGGTACATAACTGCAACAAAATACATATTTTACTGTGTACATGCCTAATGTTGGGTTTGTGGTTCTAGAACACCATCCTGACAAAGTTTTCCTTCACCATTTAGAGAATGTGATATTGAATATGCAAATTATTTGAGCGAACAACTCATTAGGGCTTGTTGGGCTATACTATTGTGAACCAGCTACCTCCGGATTGTATCTCAGGGGTCAATACCACTAGGCCACCAAATCAATCTCGATGTCTAAATAGTCAACAATTGAGACAATTTTATACCATGAAGCTCATAATTTTTATAACTCACGATTGTGATATTCGTGTGAAAATTATATTTAATTATAAGCCTAGCAACAAAAATTGTTATGATTCAAGCAAGATGTTTGTTTTGGCAACCCATTTGTAGGGCATATCTCAATAACCAACAAAATAAAATCAAAATGTTCACTAAAGCGAGAGTTTTTTGAGAGATCAAGTTAGGCCGCTAATGATTCATGATTACCTATCAGGAACCTATATATGACATCATCATCCTCAATCTCCAGTCGACATCACCAATTGTTTTCATACGACTGATACGTCAGTGCTTAAACTAAAACTAAAGTAATGATTGTATACTCACGGTTCGCTCAAAAAGGGTGATACGAATAGAATATTCTCTATAAAATTCCGATCCCTTCCGTAGATTACTGGTTTTTGGGGCTGACTATTCACATTCAAAATTCGGAACAAAATACACAGAATGACTGCGACAACGGCAAGTAACACGGTTGACATTTTTGTAACTAGGTAAGGCAACTAACGAGTTTTATTATTAGGAAATTAATTCTACATAATAGCGGCAAATATTTACTTCTTGCGCGGAAGAAGCTCACCCACCCGCTTGACGACACAGACACAAGACAAACTGATTGATTAGATTTATTTTCTGAATGAATGAAACTAACGTCAAAAGAAACTGTGTTGCTCGACCAATGAAAATAAATTTGGCCGCAATATATTTGCAGGAACTTAGTTTGTATTCTTATTTTATTCTATCCGGTAAGGATGGGTGGAAATTAAGTGAAAAAAAAGGACAACTGACAGTAGAAGTTCTCGGAAGTATTTTGCATGATATAAATTTATTCATTAGATATATAACATTTTATTTTGTGAAAAATTAGTTTGCATGGCTGAAACAACTTCCATATTTTATGAAGAGTTAAAGTAATTATCACCCATCAATATAAACCTAGCAACGTGGTCTTGCAGTGCATGAGACTAGCAGTGGTTATTTGCATCGTGTTAACAAGGTGGATAAGGGCCCGGGTCCATTTTAAATTTATGTGACTAATCAATGCTGATAGCTTGAACATGTTGCCGACATTTACACATTCTCCACTAAATAAATTATATTTATGCGGTAGTAAAGATACGATTGACACCAAATACACATATTTCCATTAACCCTGAGAATGGTGTTTTATATCATGTAATTTATCGAGCAATCGGAAAAGTAGTTGGTTCTAGCAAAAATTCTGAACTGGTACCACTAAAATAGGCAGCCAGACTGAATGAAAAAGAAATGGAAATTGCGATAAAAAATAAAGAAAAACCATTTCGATTATTAGGCTAATAGGGCTGGGAGCACGTATTTCGGAATGGCTAATGGGAATTTGAAAATCCACCGTAATTATTATTATATACATATTTTGTAAGTCTTATAATAATATGTTAAAAATAGTACCTATTTAAAAAGTTTTTCTTCTTCAATCTGAAATTTTCAGTAATTCAAATAATTTTATGCCTTTTCTTATTTTACATTGTTCTATGTTGTTAATTTGTAAATAATTGATATTATTGTAAGTCCGAGAGGACAGACTGTTGATACTTTACTTTAAAATAAGATCTTTTTATACACAGTTTTAAAATAAATATTTCTTATGATTATTCTGAAAGCATTTATATTGAAAATGAAATGAAATGAAATGAAAAATGAAAAATGAAAAACAATTTATTTACAACAATATACACAAACTTAGCAACTAAACTTTGACTTAAAATAAGTATAATAAAAGGTATAATGTTGATGGTATTTTAGACGCAAGGATAATTCGGCGGTGTCCACACTAGGCTGAGCCTGTACTGTGGAGACCAAACGTTACTGTTTCATTTGTTTACGATTACGCCTCTTACAATCACAAATCAATTAAGTGAAAATTTATAAAATCTATAGAAAAGTTTAATAATAAATATAATAAATAATAATAGTATAAATAAAGTAAGGATTGAAATTAATTTTAGGTTATGATGTTTATAATATCTTAGTTGTTGCATATGACAGGGTTGACAACCATTTAGTTATGATGAACTTAGTTTCTCTGAGCGATTTATTTTTAATGTCACAGCACTTTAAAACGTTATTATAAATGTGAGCTCTAACAAAAGAACCAAACCGCTGTGCAAATGATGTGCTGACTGGTGGTGTTGGGATTTTGAAAATTATTTTTTTAGTTAATTCAGAATACTGTTCTGATGAAATGACATGCTTGTGTACTGACATTGATATTTTCAGAATAAAAAGTTGACGTACAGTTAATACGCCACTATCTTTGTACAACTCGGTGGTCGGATATCTGAACGGCTTTTTGAGCATTACTTTGAGCACTCTTTTTGAGCACTTTTTTTACATTGCGCTCTTGACTTTGGACAGCATTTTGACGTTAACCGTTTTTAAAATTACATTGAAATATACGGGTCGCCGGGTCAGAAAACTGAATCATAGCAAAAAAAGGCTATAAAATATCATCTTTCCTTAATAATTGCAAAACTATTTGGCTTAGTAAATCCAGAGTCCTTGAGTTATTGTTGGCGCTGGACGGCTGGAGGGCGGCGGGGCGGGGGACCGCGTAGATGATCGAACAGCAGCGGCGCTCTCGCACCGTTTTATTGTGTGTAATTCACTCAAAAGCGATATCGCGGTGACTCTAGTATGTTTATAGAGTTTATTAAGTAAGACTAATCGATTAAGTAAAAATAAGTTTAAATTGGACACTATTTTATACTGGGAGGTTTTATATAAAAATTAAATATGTCGAACTCAAGCCCGGCAAGAGCCAGCCAGAAATATAACAGAATAGAATAGAATAGAAATCATTTATTAACAGGTCGAGGGGTTGTGGACCACGCCGAGTAAGTGAGATAGCGTCTCAAAAGCTGCTAAAGCAAAAAAGGCACGCTGACATAGGTAGTCGTTTCACGTTAAAACTAACCGCCGCGCCGTGCGGCCTGGCACAGCCCGGTTCTTTATACTACGCTAGCGCCGCCGCCCTGGTTTGATATCAAATGCCTTGTAAAACACTCATCTTGTATGAATTAACCGCTCAGGGCTTAGGGCTATACTACAATAAGTTTATTTCAAATGAAACCAAGATTTACTGCAGAAGAACATATTTTTATTAGATAAAACTAGATAGGTAAGTACCAATAAATAACAAAGTGATTATTTCCAATTACAAAAGATCAAGTATCTTGTGAATCTGTGAAAATTTCTCTCATTCTTCATATTCTCCAACAAAAGATTGAGACTGACACAATTCAGATAAAACAAATATTGCAAAATTATATATACCTAAACTATTTCGACTTGTGGATTCCAGTAAAAATAAATAAGGACTGTATTACATATATTTCAACAATTATATTTTATACTACCTGTATTTATTCTAGAATTTAAACAAAATATTTGTAATAACAGGATGAGCAACATTACAATAGGTATAATCTTAATTTACTCAAAAATTTCTCTCAATATATAAAATACATATTTCTATGTGAACATTCTAGGCAAAGTTTTATGTTTTACTGGTTCGTGTGTACAAAATAATTATTTTTCAATCATAACTTTATTCTGACTACCCTATTCCAATATTCTAGATCACTATCTATTTTTTCCTGATATTACATAAGCAAAATAACGACAGATTATAATTTTGGCTAATTTGTAATACTGCAATTAGGGGGTATCTAATCGGAGAGGTTTATTATTATATTCCTTTACAATCTGTAAAAGATTCTACTTCAAACTGCTATAAATATACTTAATAATTTAAAATTCAGACGGGCAGGTATACATTAAGTTTAAATAATAAAACAAACAGCAATGTTTAATTTCCCTATGTGACAGAGCATAACCAATCAGCCTTCTTATTATAAACTATATATATACACTATAATGTAGTCTATAAATAGCTTAAAGTAAATGTATTTAAGAGCTACATACCAATATAAAAAGAAACTAAATACTAAAATACATTAACAAACCAATATAAAATTATGTGATGATCTAATAGTATAAAAATAATAATGGCAAAATGTATATTATTAGCTAACGAGTAAATTCAGTTTGTCTGACTTCAAACAATTAAAAAATATGTAACAAAAGATATTATTACAATTTACACATAAATAAGTGAGCATACCATTAGACGTTATTATAATGTGTCAAATGACAGAGAATAGAAAAACGAAGTATAAATTATTATAAATTAAGTGCAGATGAAAATATAAACTGTCAAATTATCTAAATAAGTTCCATCATACTGTCTTAGTTTGTTAGTTAAATTTAATCAATGGTAGTCAGGTGTGGATCCATAATAGATATGGGTGCATGGATATCAATGAAGTTATTTTTTTTACTATATAAATTTTATTTTTCTACTATATAAATACACATGAATGCAAAAAGTATCGTCGAAAAAACAGTCTGTATCAAGAGAATTAAATGGGCTTTTGAGCTAAACAGACACTACTCAGCTACAGGTGAATACATGATACATATTTAAGATAAAGTTTCACATGTTACAATCATACATATAGCACCACCATTACTAGCGACCATTTACCACTCAAATCTATAATGTATCATCCTTTCACTCATTCTGAATATACAGCAATTTCGTTTACTAGTACAGGGTTAAGCATGTGGATGAGTAGCGTAATCAATATTTGAGTTTTAGAATCTAATAAAGGTACAATATTGTCGGTTGAGAACCAGACGGAAACACTTCACAAAATATTAGCGTGCCTGTGTATAAAGTTCGGGCCACACGTAAAGAGTATAAGTGACCTCATTCAGACATTAATGACACCGAAATTTTATGTCCATTGTCCGAAATCAAGCACTTACACTTAAAGGCCTCATTCATTTAAACACGATCGGGCCACAGGTAAAAAGTATAAGTGACCTCATCCAGACATTTATGTCACTGAAATTTTATGTCGATTGTCCGAAATCAAGCACTTAAAGCGGGCCTCATTCATTTAAACACGAATCACAGCGGGTATGGTGATAGATTCGCGGTAATGTCAGCGAATCAAACATGTGAGGCATAGCTCCGCGGAGCCGATACAGTCGTCGTGGCAGAACGCACCGCACTTTTTGCACAGAATCATTGCGCGCAGGTTGCACACGCACGGCTCGTCGGCGCCCACGCTCCTACAGCGGGCAACACTCTGCGAATCAAATATCAATGAATGAATGAATGAATGACATTTAGTTTGCTGGAACACAGGTAACATTAGATCTTCTAAAAAAAAATGTTGTCTTATTGTATTTGGCTGCAAAGCCGTGCAAACTTTATGGTAAACATTAGCTGTTAATGCAATCGATATAACACCGTTTACTTATACACTCACACAGTTCTGGCGAAGAGTTACGGTGAGTTTTAAGTGGCCGCAAAAGATTTGCAGGACATACAAATAAAATAAATAATGGTGGACATTTCACACAGCGCCATCTAGCCCCAAAGTAGGCTAATCATAGCTTGTGTCATGGGAACCAGACAACTGATACAATACTTATATACTTTTTTTTTGTAAATACATACTTACTACATACTTTTTAATACATACATATAATACACATATTAAACACCCAGACACAGAAATACATCTATGTTTCTCACACAAATGTTTGTCCTGGGTGGGAATCGAACCCACGACCTGCAGCGCAGAAGGTAGGGTTACTAACCAACTGAGCTGCGAGGCCAGTCATATGGAAAGAAGCGGTAGACATAAGCTGGTCCTTAACATCAAACTTAAAAGTTGCCGAAACCAAAAACTGCATAGGTACTGTATGGCTAATGGTAATTGTTTGACCTACAAGGAAACTTGAGGTCTTCTCTGCCAGAGCATATATTTTAGACTTCGTTTCGTCTTCCCGTCAGCCCTAATTCAGAATCCTTGTAAAAACCCCTCTAGTTTTTTATTCGTTACCATCACTCATATGATCTTAGTGGCCAGTAAGTAGAGCCAAAGGAGTCCGCGTGTGGGTGTTATCATGAGTTATGGACAAACATCCAAGACCCGACAGCAAATTATATTATAGGCTCATACACCAATTTACACAATTTCTAAGAGGATCGGACTCTGAACCGTTCACACTGATGAAGCTTTACATCAAATTAGTTCCATGGTTTCTGCTTACCCTTTTGGGAAACACGCGTTATATAACAACACTAGCTGTTGCCCGCAACTTCGTCCGCGTGGAATTCGGTTTTATCACGCACCCCTATTTTACCCCTCGGAAAAGTAGCCTAAGTTACTCCTAGTTACATCAGCTATCTGCCAGTGAATGTCCCGTCAAAATCGGTCCATTTCAGAGATTAGACGGAACCAACAAACAGACACACAAAAATTGTAAAAAAGATTGTTTTGGTATATGTACCGTGTATACATCCATATGCACTTAGTAAAAAGCGGTTATTTTAATATTACAAACAGACACTCCTACAATTTTGTCTACTCACAACATTAGAATTTTGGTTTGCTGGGGGTGCACTCGACGCCCGCGGCGCTACATTTGGTGTCCTTTGTACTAGGATGTACTGGCCTACATTATTAGGCCTATTCTCGTTGATCTGAAAAAACGAGCAGGAAATAATTACTTGTTGCTCGATTAAACTGTTGAGTCAAATCTACAGATATATTTTTGCGGTTCATTCACACACGATATCACATGATATAGGCGTCAGCAGCGCGGGCGGCGCTGTGAGTGTGTACCTCGGCGTGGTGGAGGTGCGAGACGGGCAGCTGGCGCAGCAGCACGGGCGGCGGGGGGTGCGGGCGCGGGGGCCGCGAGACGCGCGTCAGCAGCGCGGGCGGCGGCCGCAGCTGTCCCCGCAGCGCGTCGCGGTTCGGGCTGTTCTGGATCACCGCCTGGCAGATCTGGTAGCTGCGCTCGAGGTTCACGGCGCCGGGTGGTACCTTGTTTGATGTGCGACTTCTGAAAAATTGGTTGAATGTCGATATACTTGGGCCACATATGGATTATGTCCCAGATATTCAAACTGTGATTGCAAAGATTACATTTTATTTTCACTGAATTCATAAAAAAATCGTTAGTGAAATTGAAAATTGACATAGTAACATTTATATGCGCAATAGAAGTCACGCCAAGTTCGTCCAGGGAAGTACTGCCACCATGCCCATTTCTGCAGCCAAGCATTAATGCATTCGCGTTACTGTGTTCCGGTTTGAAAGGTGTCCGGTGAAATTACAGGCAAATGAGACATTCCACCTACACGTCTCAGAGTTACGGACGCATGCGATGCGACTTGGGTCCTCCCCTACTGGGTAACTCAAGACTGTTGTTATGGGCCGAGGTTACCACTTAACACCAGGTAGGCCGTCGGCTCGTTCCTTAACTGTATCACATCAAAAAAAGTGGCTCAGTTTGACGCCTATTAACTCCATGTGGCTGTCCGTGGAAAGATGGAAATATTGTAAGAAATAACTTCTTACAATATTTGAACCATCTACATATTGTAGTTTATAAATTTAGCGATTGAAAAAGGTTCTTCTATATTGTTGTTTAAGAGTTCCAACACACTTTTGAATTTTCATACAAATAACAAGATTCTACAGCTTACGCTATTCCTACGACCCTTTCTCTCATATTTCACTGCTCTCGTTCTGTTGTAACCAGCATTGCACTAATTAGTATACAACCTAAACGAGCAGTCGCGCGCGGGCGCTTGTTATCGTCGGACGCGTATCCTCGGTATCCATTTCAACCGGTCCGAGCAAGTGCGTCGTTCGATAGAAAGGCGTACGATGCGCTTCGTGTATGGATAGCTCCGAGCTATGCATTGATTGGAACGAGGAAGACGTGTCGGCTGACCGTTACAGTGAAATGAGAAGGAGCAGTACAAGTTTAACAAATATGGAGCTGGAAATAGAGGAGGATACCAACATACAGGAGTCGAGGAAAGGATCAAAGAGAAGTCGGGATATGGACCAGGAGGAGATGTGGAACACGGTGGGGAGGAAGGGAAAACTGTTCGCTCGAGCGGGCTCTGACGAAATGACAACGGTCCCGGTGAATAAAATTGAAGTGTGTTTTTCGGGAACGGAAAAGATACCTAAGCAGTTTAGATTGGCAAAAATGTTACAATCTGAATGTATACGAGATGTCACAGGTGTTAAATACATTAATCCTTTTAAGGCCCTGATCCAGTTTAGCAGTGAAGATGGTGCTGACTCACTGTTGAAGTCAAAAATATTCAATGAGAACGGGTTTAAATGCCAGAAAACACTGGAAGTCGGCCAATCGTACGGAGTCTTAAAGGACATCGACTTGGACCTTACTGATGAAGAAATAATGGGCAGTCTGTCTTCTGAAACCCTCATATTGGCGATTAAAAGACTAAAACGAAGAAATTCTTTGGATGGTCAGTGGCAAGATAGCGAATCTATCCGCATATGTTTCAAAGGGTCCTCGTTACCCCGATATGTAAACTTGTTCGATACCAGAGTTAATATAGACCCTTATGTCTATCCGGTTACTCAATGTTCTCGTTGCTGGAGATATGGTCATACAGTAAGAATGTGTCCTTCTAACAAAATGGTCTGTCCCAAATGTGGAAATAATCACAATAATTGCGAAACAACCTCGTACAAGTGCAGCAACTGTGGCGGTAAACATATGGCTTTAGCCAAAACATGCCCCATCTTTATAAAGGAAAAAAAGATACGGGTACTGATGGCCGATTTCAATTGTTCATATAAAAAAGCTCTCACCCTATACGTTCCCCCATCCCCTTCCGCGCCACCACATGGGGAAAAAGTTTTTCCTGTACTATCCACTAGGAGTGGTAAAGAAAATTATGTACCACCTATATGCACAACAGGCGCATCAGTAATAGACAGTACACAGAAACAGAGTAAGTCATATGCAGAGGTTACCAAAGAAGCCCAAGATATGATCCAACCAAAAAAGAATAGTAAAGGGAGAAATAAGAAGAGGACCCACAGAAATGCAGCAGACAACGATAATCTCGATTCATGTTCAGATGAAAGTGAGTGTGGAGAAAGCAAGAAATCAGAAGAACCAAACTCGTCAAAGGGAACGGGACGGAGGGAAACATTTTCATGGAATCTATTGTTTATAAAATTAAAAGAGAAAGTACTTCAGGAAGACATATCATGGGAAGAAAAGATAAGAAGTTGTATAAATATTATATGGAAAGGTGCCATATCTCTCGCCGTCCAATACTTTTCGGATTCGCCTTATCTTGCATTTTTAAATAATTATGGATAATAACGGCCCTAACCAATCTGTAAATATAATCCAATGGAACGCGCAAAGTATTCATCCAAAAAGTTCTGAGTTAGAATCTCTTCTGAATCGAGAAAAGATACACATTGCAATCATAGCCGAGACGTGGCTCGATGCAGACTGCCACTTTCGTATAAGTGGGTATAACATCTTTAGAAGGGACCGCCGTGATGGCTATGGTGGAGTACTCATTATGACACACTGGTCAATCGATGCCCTAACACGAGATTTCAACCATACGAACTCAGGTATCGAAGCAGTGTATATTAAGGTACATAATTGTGGACATTTAGAAAACATAGTCTCCATATATTGCCCACCTAATATTCGTACTTCATCAGCGGACTGGGATCGACTATTTTCTCAAATAGGGCCAAAGGCGCTTATCTGCGGAGATTTTAATGGGCACCACACTAATTGGTCGACCAAGACGGATGTAAGAGGGCGTCAAATATTTGATTGTGCACTGGAAAATAACTTCGTCTCTCTCAATGATGGAAACCCGACTCGCATAAAATTAGTAAACGGCACAGTTCACAAAACTGCACCTGATATCACATTTGCCTCTGCAGAGTCCGCTCTGAAGTACAACTGGTCAGTTATGAATGAGAACCTTGGCAGCGACCATATTATGATCAAGATATCAATAGAAAATACACGCTCTAGGGATATTAAAATTAGAAGAAACTTCAAGAAAGCTGATTGGTCAGAATATAAAACAAAAATAGAACAGAAGTTATCAGTCTCTGTGTTTCCGTCGGACCATCAAAGTGCGTACGATAGTTTTATGGACATTTTGAATCAGGCTGCGGACGAATTTATCCCTGTTACTAAAATCTCAAGTAACCCTTTAAGACCTGATAAATTCGTACCTAAACCTTACTGGTCTCAAGACCTATCAAAACTCGTGGCGGAACGGCGTCTAGCGTTAGCAAAATTTAGAAGAAACCCAACTCCCGATAATTTAAGTGCCTTACAAAATAAAGTGTGTGCTGCGCGGTCTGCAATACATCGGGGTAGGCGAAAGTCGTTTCAGGGTTTTTGTGACAGTATAGACAATGTGACTTCGTCAAGTGAAATGTGGTCTCGTATGAAATGGCTTAAAGGCTATAAAACGATTAGACCGTGTGTATCTCGGGACAAAGCAGAACTCTTGTTGCGTAGCTTAGCGCCGGACTATGTATCTCCTGATAAACCCATCTTTAAATCTGATAATCAACATCTTGTTGCTCCTATTTCGGTACAGGAACTAGACAATTGTATAAAACGTTCTGACACTACCCCGGGTGAGGACAATATTTCCTATTCAATGATATATAACCTTCCGGGTGTAGGTAAGCTCGCATTAGTATCGCTTTTGAACAGTTTTTTTACATCCGCTTTCGTTCCGAGACAATGGAGAAATATTATTATAGTTCCTATACCGAAACCTGGCAGTGACAATGGCCAAGCAGCAGGGATAAGACCTATTTCATTACTGTCGTGCCTGTGTAAAATTTTTCATACCATCTTGACTCGCAGACTAGACTGGTTCCTTGAAAAAAATGATCTTCTTTCGGACGAGACTATAGGGTTTAGAAGATCACGTTCATGCTTAGATAATCTCACTAGGATTATTTCACGCATTCAAATGGGTTTTTCTGAAGGGAGTCCTACTATAGCTTGTTTTATAGATATAGACGGAGCCTATAATAACGTAAACGTGACGTGTCTTTTAAACATTTTAGATAGTCTTGATGTAGGGGCAACACTATGTAACTATCTATGGACGTTCTTACATGAAAGAATCCTGTCAGTGAGAATTAATCAAGAGGTTTTCAACCGCACCACAGGTACAGGCTTAGCTCAAGGGGATCCATTATCTCCGACTCTTTTCAACATTGCTACTGTTAAAATTTGCCATGAAATTCAACAGGTTTTTATCTCACAATATGCAGACGACTTTGTTATTTATAGCTCTAATAGGAATTTGTCTCAGGCAATAGCGGACACTCAAAGTGCAATAAATATATTCTGTAAATTAATTGCGGAAATAGGTCTTAGTATCTCTCATAGAAAATCTAAAGCTTGTGTGTTCAGTAGGGGCAAGAGAAACTCTAATATTTATTTAAACGTAGGGAGCAATTATTTTATTGAGCAGGTAGACTGCGTTAAATACTTAGGCATGTGGGTGGACAGGAGTTTAAAATGGGGACGACATATTAATGAAATCAAAAACAAAGTGCTTAAATTTATTAATGTTTTTAAAGTCTTGGCAAGTGGTAATTGGGGAATTCATCCTAAACACCTAAGGCGGCTATATATATCTATAATACGTAGTAGACTGGACTATGGCAGTTTTTTGTACGACAATAGTATTAAAAGTCATCTACAAAAACTTGATACAGTTCAAAATCAGGCAATGCGCGTTATAGGCGGATTTATAAAAACCACACCAATCCATGTTATGCAAAATGAGTTGTTTCTTCCACCGTTACATATTCGTAGATATTACCTAGCGTGCAAATTCTGGTTGAAAGCAAAATCTTTTAAGAAAAACATAAGTATTGAATTAATGGAGAAATTAAATAGTATGTGCAACAACAATTATTGGAATAGAAAGAAAATTCCTATGCTTATATCTGTTCATAGACATTTCGGAAGCCTGCACATTCACTCAAATTGTAAACTACCTATCCATTCATTAGATACATGGATAACGAGTTTTGACATTTCGAAGGATATAAAGACTAATATTGTAGGAATTACAGTCACCAAAAAAATTTTAAGTTCATTATCATTAGGAAATTATTGTAATTTAATATTAAATCAGATTTATGACGAATCATATTATAAAATATTTTCGGATGGTTCCAAAGACCAATCGGGATCAGGAGCTGCTTTTTTCGACCCTCAGCTAGATGTACGAGTCAAATTTAAAATTAACGTTAACATATCGGTAATGCATTCTGAATTAATTGCTATATCAGAATCACTGTCATACGCTTTATCTGTAGATTTTAGTAATTTTGTAATTTTGTCAGACTCGAAAAGTGCGCTCCTACACTTGGCTCGGATAACCTCGAATTTTCGAGGTCTCCCGATAGCCTATACCATCTTAGAAACCATCCGAATGATTCGAGATTCCAATAAATCAATTGTAATACAGTGGGTTCCCTCTCATGTGGGTATCATGGGTAACGAGGTGGCGGACTGTGCGGCGCGACAAGCGGTGGTCGACGGTATCCCATACACCTGTACACCGGTACACAGCGAAGTTCTACACAAAGTCAAGGATATCTGCCGACAAAACTGGAACGAGTATTTTGATGAGCGATCACGACACAAAGGGGTCTGGTACAAAACCATACAGAGCGAGCTGCCTCGTTATCCATGGTTTGAGAAGAGCTATATTAATAGGAAAAAGATTGTTGCCATGCTAAGACTGCGTTCAGGACACATTCCTTCAAATAAATTCAAATTTTTAATGAAATTAGCCAGTTCGCCAAATTGTGTTGAATGTAATAGTGTCGATGATGTTCATCACGTTCTGACGGAATGTGTGCGGAACGCGGCCCAACGCCGTAGTACCTCATTGTTTGTTAATAATTATAGCATAGGTCTATGTAACAGTTTCTTGTCTTCCCCCGTTTCTGAGGAAGCCAAGAAGCTATTACATATATATTTGTACTCCTCGGATAATACCGGGTAGGTAAGCTGTACCTAGGATAAATAATTTACGGGGGTGTCATGGTCAATGTCTGGCTAAAACTCCCAGGAAAAATAAAGAATAAAAAAAAAAAAAAAAAAAAACCTAAACGAGAACAGAAAAAGGAACTAAAATCAATAGTGGACCTTTGAAAGATATATTAAGATTATTATACTAAGATGCCATATTTGCCATGACATTGACGTTTTTAATATTCAGCAGACTGTCTGCATAATTGTCATAAAATGTGGTTGAATGTGAACAATGGGTTAGTTGCATAACACTGGGATGAAAAAAGTTAAGCAATGATTGAGACTGAAAAAAATACAATCCAAATATACCTGTTGGAATCTTTTCCTATTTTAGGTTTCTTCCCAGATGGCCTCACACTCTGAGACACTATAGTGGAATTCACGGATGGGTTAGTCACGGTCGAGCTAGAAACCAAACTGGTGGCTGGCTCCAAATCCTGTTTTATCAAGGTTTCCTTCATGGACTGACAACTCTCAGAGGAGTTTGACGATTCCATATTGAAATTGGCATCTCTGTCTTCTTTGTACATGCAGTTCTCGTCATTTATATTAATATCATCCATACTCGTTTTGGAGTCATCACTTACATATTTGTTGCTGTCTGTATTTAGGTTAGAAAATGGGTGAATAGTCATGACATTTTCATTGTTTGGCCACTCATTATCAGTTTTCCATGATACGGCCGAGTTTTTAGGTTTCGCTGCATCTTGCATGGTTTCATCAGGATATGAAACCATCTGTAAAGAAATAAGCTAAGGTTTTAAGCATTTATGGGCTGACAGTTAGTTTCTAAAAGGAGAATTAATCCAATCTCATGCCAACAAAACACAACAGCTTGTTTTATTTATTTTTCTGAAGGTGGGGGTGTTTTTGTGCTGTATAGGTTAAAATTTAAAATGCTATCATTCTTAAGAATTTCAAAATATTAAACAATATTCTGCTTCTGCATTTTAAAACAAACATTATTAGAGATAAAAAGTACTTACAGGTGTGTTTGCAACTTCCATGACAGGTATTGAAGAGTTTTGTGTCAATGGCATTGTAACAACAGCAGTAACATCTGAAAAGGCAAACATTCGTCACTCAACAGGACAGTTCTTCAGTCTAGTCCACTCAAATGAGGGTAGTTCAATATAGATTTTAGTAATTAATGAAAATAACTTTCATTCATGAATTGTGTGATTTATGAAATGAAATAAAATAAATGTCAGTCAATAATGTCATTATATTTATTTATTTTATGTAGCCACTCACTTGTTTCACTAATATATGAAGACAATTCCATTAAATTAGGATGTGGAGCATATTTCACATCTTCATTCTCTGAAAATTCAAATTCAAAATTATTTGAGGTCTGAGAGACAATTAAGAAGAGGGGAAAACTGTATTTGGAACTTACGTGAAGTAAGAATTGATGACAGTCCAGTCTCTAAAATAAACGATTCTGCATCTTTAAATCTTTCATCATAATAATTTAGAGGTGCGTGATGTGGTAGTCTGTCTTTTTCTTCAATCTTTACAATATTTGTTGGTTCATTTTTAAAAAGAGTTGGAGGAATATGTATGTTCAAATCTGATTTACTTTTAATAGTGGTAGATTCCTCCGCTGGACATTTATTTTCTTTAATTTCTTGTTCCTCAATTTCCACTTTCATATGTTTAGGTGTCAGTTGTTTTTCAACTAAGGATACCTTTTCAGTATCATCCTCCGGCTTAGCAGCACATGGCATTAACTCTTCAGTCACAGAAGTCTCAGTAGCTATGTTGTTGCTGGAGTCATGTTTCATAGGAAGAGGAGATTCAGTTTCTTCATAATCATAAACAAAGGCAGCTACCTTTACATCCTCGCTATTTCCATCTGTCTGCTCAGGTTCATACAGCTCCTCATTGGTGCAGACCTGTTCATTGTCATAATGTACATCTGCATCAGAATAGTTGATGTTTCCAGTACCTGGAGAGGGCTGTGATAAGCTACCATCATCATCTTCAAACTTAATCCTTTTCGCTATACTATATCCTTCATTGTCAACACTGACTCGTTTGTAAGCTTCTTGTGTATTGCCATCTGAATCTATTACTTTCTCTTCATCATAGTCTTTTGAGCAATTTGATCCATCTATTGAAACAACGGTCAGCTCTAGTTCTTGTTTCATTTCATTTGACTCAGCATCATCAGGCAGCAGAAGAGGGTCAACAGGAGTCGTAGCAATAGAGTCATCCAGTCTTTGGATTGATGATGTGTCTGAGAAGTTGCAGTCAACTTGGCATTCCTCTAAGATTTGATGCTTCACCTGCTTGAGAGGTAGAAGATCTGGGACCGGTGCACAGGACTTAGTGCTCCCACTGGCAGAATCATCCAGAACATCATCAGTTTTCGAAGAGGACCTGGTCACAGCTCCACCTGATCGTAGCCTTTTACTGTTACCAGATTTGCTTTTTTTAATTTTTGGTACAGTACTACTGCTTGTTATTGAAGCAGTAGGTCTTAATTTTATTGTAG
The DNA here is from genome assembly GCA_947359385.1 of Chesias legatella. Lineage (NCBI taxonomy): Eukaryota > Metazoa > Arthropoda > Insecta > Lepidoptera > Geometridae > Chesias > Chesias legatella. The sequence goes on along the minus strand of OX375778.1, from coordinate 4,224,867 downwards.
TCTTAAGGGATGGTCTTTCTGAATTCAAGCTTAAAGATGACTTCTCCCTTCGTGATTTCTCTCCCCAAATAGGCTCAAAATGCTTTAGCTTCCAAGGATCGATTTTACTTTTTTCCTTTTCTGCTTCAGTCTTCATTTTTTGTTGACTTTCAGGTGTGAGTTCTCCACCTGATAAGCTTGCCTGCCATTCTAGACATGCTCGAGCAAAGAATTCATTATTGAGACTAGATGAATTTAAACGGCCAGATGGATTTATTCGGTCCACACTAGGAAGTAGCTGCCCTAGTTTGTATTGGTATAGAGGCGGTAGCAGTGAAAATGTGTGTTTATTAAGTAGCTGTCTTATGTTGGTGTTAACTAGTATTGAGTCTGGAGTTTCTAAGTCGATGCACCCTTCTCTTGTTTGTTGCAGTTGTGCCGCTGTGGACATTTTTTTTCCATTCCTTTTTCGAGGCTTTATGCTGAATCCTGGAATACTGGCGAGTACCTCGCGCATTGTGGAGGGCTTGCTTGTACTTGTCTCTGTGTATGATAGAGCTGCAGTCCATTCTCTCGTCTCAGGTGGTGGAGGTGGTGGTAATGGCTTGACTATTATTCTTGGAACAGGTCGAGTGTGATTAGAACTCTTTTTTCTTCTTTTCGATTGTTTTTTTGAGGAGTGTTTACTAGACTTTTCCCCATCCTCGGGTATGCGGATGACGGAAAACTTGTCGTTGTTGGAAGATGTGATGAACTTGGTGTCAGATGAACAACCTGAATAATCTGCAGTGTTTGCAGTTGCATTAGTGTTTAGTTCCATTGTTCCAGCAACTAAAAGGCGCTTAGAGCCAAAGTTATGAAGAAAAATGTATTTATGCCGAATGCAATCAAAATTTCAACCCATCGTGCGGTTCTTCAAAAAATGAAGAAAGACTCTTCGTAGATCTTAATATATATCACTGAAACTTTTTCATCACTTATTTCATGTGATTCAAGCTATAATAACGTGCTCACAACCCATTTTTACAAAATTTAGGCGATATGCAAAATGTCACAACAACGCAGAAAATGGATCCCAAGCACAGACAGATTATTTAATGTACGTTTGGACTGTCAAATATTAAAAGTGGCAAGGGTCGAGTCCCAGCTGTACGATATCCGATAGTCTGTGATGACGACTAGGTAGTGAGTAGTTTAGATTATAGTCTGTAGTGTTGTTATTCTAAATGTTATTTTCATAGAACCGAGTTCTGGAATGTAACTGTCTGGCAACACCGGAAATTAACCAACCAAAAGAAACAAATACCAAAGCTAGCATAGCATCTAATACAGTTGATAATCGATTCATTCAGTCATCGTCTCGTCTCATCCGCCATTTTGTTATGTGATGAAGATCAATGCGTGAACTAGTGTTTTTATGCCAATGAATATAAATTTCTTCAAGAAATTGTTTTAAAGCCCGTGACACTGTGTTCTAATCATATAATCTAGAAGAATAGTTGGAAAAATGGGCCGTGGAAGGTGAGTATTTGCAAAGAAACGTGCATTAGTATTTTGTGAATGAATCCGACTAAGTTAAATTATTGACTAAATACTTTTTAATTTTGCTGCTATAGAGACCGCAGCCGTGACAGGCGTCGCAGTCGCAGCCGAAGCAGGAGTAGGAGTCGCAGTAGGAGCCCACGCTACGGGCTTGGTGGCGGCGGTGGCGGCTTCGGCGGCGGCGGCGGCGGCGGCGGCGGCGGCGGATATGGCGGCGGTGGACGTAAAAGCAATCCCGGCGCAAACCTTAGGAAACCGAAATGGGATCTCAGCAGACTGAAGGCTTTCAAAAAAGACTTCTATGTTCCACATGTTGACGTCGAAAGCAGATCTGATTCAGAGGTAGAATCTTGGAGAAGTCAAAATGAAATTACTCTGAAAGGCCGTAACATTCCAAAACCTACTTTGTCGTTCGACGAAGCCAGTTTTCCCGACTATGTGATGGATGAAATAGACAAGATGGGATTTTCTAAACCAACTCCAATTCAGGCACAGGGCTGGCCAATAGCTCTTAGTGGACATGATATGGTGGGAATCGCCTCCACTGGTTCCGGGAAGACCTTATCCTATATCCTACCAGCTATTGTGCACATCAATAACCAGCCTAAATCAAGCAGAGGCGATGGTCCCTTAGCGCTTGTACTAGCTCCTACTAGAGAGTTAGCTCAGCAGATTCAAGAAGTATGTGATAAATTTGCAAACACATCCAAAATTCACAATACATGTCTATTTGGTGGTGCACCAAAAGGACCTCAAGCGAGAGACTTAGATGCAGGTGTTGAGATTGTAATTGCGACACCGGGAAGACTGCTGGATTTCCTGGAAAGTGGAAGAACTAACTTGAAAAGAACTACCTATCTAGTTTTAGATGAGGCAGATAGAATGTTGGACATGGGTTTCGAACCTCAAATCAGAAAAATCATTGAACAAATCAGGCCAGATAGACAAACCCTTATGTGGTCTGCCACTTGGCCGAGAGAAGTACAAAGTCTCGCCTCTGAGTTCTTGAAAGATTACTTGCAGATCAATGTTGGCTCTCTGTCTCTGGCTGCTAACCACAATATTTTACAAATTATTGATGTCTGCATGGAATATGAGAAGGAGACAAAGCTAAGCACACTTCTGAAGGAAATTATGGCTGAAAAAGAAAATAAAACTATTATCTTTATTGAAACTAAAAAACGAGTTGATGACATTACAAGAAAAATGAAAAGAGATGGGTAAGTATTACATTAATAAACTCCTTATACTACTACTTGTGTACCACGACATGGCTCTTTTGAACCAGTGCGGTGAAAGGAATAAAGTTAAGAACTGTTGAATAATCTCTTCAAAAAATTATTTAATGAACCAAAGTAATAAATAACCATGTAAACTTAATTACTGTCACATTTAGTTAATCGTCAATTTTTCATCCACCGTAACATCTTTTACTTTACTTTACTTTTTACTAGTTCAATTGATGCAAATAGTTCAAAGCACACAAAAAAATAATAATTGTAAAATATCATACTTAAATAACAAAAAACACTATAAAATACTAAGCTCAATAATAAGCCTACATTGCTGGAACGGCACATATAACCATCTTACACTGAAAGCTAGTACTTTCTGAAAGCAAGTTTCAGCTCCCAGGTAGTCCTGGGGACTTGTGTGACAACACATGCAAAATTTTGCCATACTCTGAATTCACTCAAGCCACATAATCTAGGATTTAATACTGTTGTTTTTGTAAAGGTGGCCAGCAGTATGCATCCACGGAGACAAATCACAGAATGAACGTGACTGGGTTTTGCAAGGTATGTAAATTCAAATGCACAAGAGCAATAACTTGGTTGAGGTTTCTTTTTTTTTTATATTTTAGTCACGAATAATTAATAAATATATTAAATATCACCAGTGACATTGTCACATACCTTAATCTTAAACTCAACTTGTTAGTTGTTGAGCGGGCTATATTCCGCAATTAGGCCGCCAGTTTTTTGCGTAAAATCATATTATACTGAAATTAAACACAATATTAATTGGTAATTGTGATTTTGCAATGAGGATCGCCGAGAAGCGGTGTCGGACTAAGATGCGAGCTTGTCGGGCGCAGCGTTAAAAGTCGCATCTGATGAAGAGTGACCTCGTGTCGTGATGTGCAGGCGGCGGCTGCGGCGTGCGGCTGCGGGCCGGTGGAGAGCGCGCTGCGTCGCTGCGCCCCGCCGTCCCAGCCAGTCGTGGCTAGGCGCGCGCCCAGCCAGCCAGCCGAGGCTAGGCACGCTCTCACTCGACCCGCGCCCGCTAGCCCGCTAGCCCGCGGCTAGTCTGAGCCGCTTCTCGGGAGCTTGCCGGCGCCGGTCCCGCGCCCCGCCGCCTCAAGGCGGCGCCCGACCCGCGCCTCGAGCTCGGAGCTCGGAGCTCGATTCTCGACCCTCGCCCCCTCGCCCTCCGAGCCGAGAGGTGGCTTCTCGATCTTGAATTTCATTTTTGTGCGCCATAGCATCGCGTTTCGATGACTGTGGAAACTATATTAGTAAGTTATAAGAGATTAAGTTTAGAATGGAGTAACTGTTTGTATGAGTCCTATCCTTCGGTAGCTTTCTTATTTGTTTATAAGCATTGGTATTTGTTTGAACTTTCCCATAGATTTTGTATTTATAAATAAATGCTGGCTGATGGACTGTTACATGATAAATTGTAAGTATGAGCTGAGGTAAAAATGTGTATTATTTTCATGTTTGTGATGGAAGAACACCAAATTCATTAGCTGGTGAAGAATGCAGATTATAATATTTTCCAAAACAATATATAATTACATTGTGAATGTGCCGCTAACATTTATGAATAAAACAATACACTAAAAAGAGGAAAGTGTATACACGAATGAACAACAACTTTTTTAAATTAATCCAAAATTATTTTTACAGATTTCCGTAGTGGCAAAGCGCCCATACTTGTAGCCACAGATGTTGCCGCTAGAGGTTTAGGTATGGTATATAAATCAATGAAAATTATGACAGTATAATTATGTATCTTCAACTTGTATGAAATCTAACCTTTCTTTTACAGATGTCGATGACGTAAAATTTGTCATCAACTTTGATTATCCCAGCAATTCTGAAGACTATGTGCACCGAATCGGCAGAACCGGAAGGACGAACAAAACCGGAACGGCTTACACCTTCTTCACTCCATCCAACGCCGCGAAAGCCAGTGACCTCATTTCCGTACTCAAAGAAGCCAAACAAGTTGTCAACCCCAAGTTGCAAGAGCTTTCTGAACGTGGGGGCGGCGCCGGAAGACGTGAGTCACTTATTCTATTGTGGACTGCCAATACAATAACTATAGATCGCGCTTTAATACGGTCCTTTTGCAAGCACTAGAAACCAAGAAGTAGAGATCAATATATAAAACCTGCCTTTTGTACCAGCAGGTCGCGGCCGCGGAGGCAGATACAGACGCGGCGGTCGCCGGTCGCGCTCGCGCTCGAGGTCGCGGGACCGTCGCCGGCGCTCGCGCACGCGCTCGAGGTCGCGCGACCGCCGCCGCCGCCGCCACAGCTCCTCGCGCTCCTCCCGCAGCCGCTCTTCGCGCTCGTCCAGGAGCCGCTCTCGCACCCGTTCCCGCTCGCGCAGTCGCTCCCGCTCAGGCAAGTGCAGCCCGCGCCCACCGCCCACCGCCGCGCCTGCGCCTGCGCCCGCGCCCGCGCCACTGCCCTCCGCGCCAGCGCCCGCACTCTTGCCCACACCCAAGACGCTGCTTCCCACGCCTGCCGGGCCCCCGCTTACCGCCGACCGGCACAACGGCAGGGGCCCCGGCACGCCCCCGAGCCAGGGCTCGACTCGCATACCCGCCCTCATGGCGATGAACCCTCACATGAACGTGTGCGTCCCCCCTCCTTCCATGAACGGGCCCGGGTTCGTGATGCCGCCGTTCTTCCCTGCCGACCAGTACGGGATGATGATGGCCGCGTACGGGCCCCCGGTTGGCGCCGGAGGCTGGGCGGCCCCACCGCCCCCTCCGCCGCCACCCCCTCCCTCCGAGGCCGACGGCGCTAACGCGCGAGGCGGACGGCACGCCCTCGAGTCAGATTCCAGAAAGCGCGACGGCCGAGGTGGTCTCGGAGGCGGCCTCGGTACCGGAGCCCCGACGGGCGGCGGTCTCGGGTCGGGCGAGTCGCTCGGCTCGGGCGGAGGGCTCGGCTCGGGCGGCGGCCTCGGGTCCGACGGCGGCCGCGGCTCCGGCCCCGGCGGAGGGCTAGGCTCGGATGGGCCGCGCTCGCGGGGCCGGGATCGCCGCCGCCGCGGAAGGGGCCGCGACCGCGACGACCGTGACGACCGTGATGACCTCGACTCGGAGGAGTCGGGACTGGGCGGACTCGGGGGCGCGCCCGGCTTCGCGCACTCTGGCGGCCTCGCCGCGCCCCACGGGAGCCTCCTACCGCGCTTGCTGCCCCAGGCCGCCCTCTCCGCCGACAACGTAGTCCCGCAAGGTGCCAACTTCACCGCTTTCGGATCCTACGCCAGCAACAAGCGGATTAATCAGCAAGGAGATTCAAATGATGAGTGTTACGACGTGGGTTACGGTGATGCCAACTATTACGGGCAGCAGGGCGGTCTGGGCGGCCCGCCGGTTAACGGCTCCGTGGGGTACAATGACGGCCGCCAGAGGAACAACCGCCGAAGGTGAAAGCGACGAGGTTTGTTCTATTTAAACCAGTGACTCTCTTTCACTCACAAGACATTTTCACACATACTTTTCTCTGGCTTACCTCACACACTTAATCCCTTGATATAAGTTGTGGTGGCAGCTGTCCCCCGATACTCTCGTTTATGTTTCGTGGACGCAGTTGATATCACGTGTATTATGTATATATTCACTCACTAGTGTTGAATATCTGCCACCAATATTATTTTTTCTCTTTGCAGAAAATGGACACAATGGAGATTCTCGTCGCCGCAGGAGACGTTAAACTGTTTGGACTACGATTTAGAAAATAATAGCATTCAGACTCCGTGTTTAAATTGCATTCAAACATTTGATAAGAAGTAGTAGACACATATAATATTGCAAACCAGGTCCAGTGTTATGTAAAGGTCGCGCCAAACAGAGATTCAGTACCAATAGACGTGTTTGTGTGTGCCTGTTAAATTGTTTAGCTAGCTGGTTGGCGCGTTATACCCGTCTATATATCAATTTACTATTTTATTGTGTATGTTACATAAATGTAGTTACATTTGTTTCTCAGTTTTAGCTTCGCTAGTACATAGACCGCCTGCGACATTATATACACTATATATCTGTCATTTTAACCATGTAACAACATAATCTAGGTTTAACATTAGTGATTATATAGGCATCCTAAATTTTTTGTATGAATTTGAAATAACTCTGGGTAGTTATATAATAAAGCTATAAAAAAAGCTATAGACTTTGTAATAGCATTTTAACGTAAATAAGCTTAGACCTTTGAACAAATATGTGCACTCAGATTTGTATTCACAGATTCAAATAATAATATTTTATTTATGTTTAATGTGTATTTTTGTAGCGTCAGAAACCAATTATGTACTGTACTGATAAGGTATTTGGATCTTTGTATCACGGATGTGAAAGAAAAATAAAATTTTATAATTATTTATTGATTTTCATTACGTTACCTGTGCTTTTTCCCATCCCATTTTAAGCACTGGGAAATGATGATTATGCGCATAGTGCTTGTAAATTTTCCCATGTTTCCAACAGTAGAGTAACATCGCAGAGGCAATAGATAGACATCATTTCCTGTTCTTATTAAGCTCCCGTTGTCCGTGAACTGGCATTTGGGACCAGTCTTGCTGACACTAGAAACTACTCGCATTGCGGACAAGGTAAGGCATCCCAATTGTTCCTGTTTGGATCCCTGGTCCGGCGATATTTCAGGTACGCAAGAGGTTCGATCTTCATTATCTAGATTGACATTCGACGAGCGACTTGGGACAAGAAAATACTTGTTTACTGTTAATAGGCTGTAGAGGTTGACCTTGTGGAACAGGCTATCGATAGCATAAAATGATGCTTGAGAACTTGAATACTTTGAAGATAGTCGCTACAGCGGTAATTAATGACCTCCGAATGTCATCTATTGGAAGTTATGGGGTATGTATTGGGGTCATATTCTGCCTGTTGTAGATATAACATGAAAAAATAAGATCCCTAAGTATTTTATCATGCCTTTGTGTGTAGCGTTCCGGTTTGAGAGAAAATGAAACATTCTCACATCCTAGCCGGGAATATGGCCGCTGCACACGCGAACTAGTCTCAAAATTTTGAATGAAGTAACTGGTTGCCATGGTAACGGTATCATGTTAGGAAATTTTTACCGTAGGTAGTTAAAATTGTATTACTAGTCGTTTTGCTTATAAAATGAGTTTTTGTGTAGATTTGGTTTCAGAAGACTCCTTTTATGAAAATATTACTTTAGGGGTCACAAAGTCGTTGGGTATGTAATGCAATGATATCTATACTTTACTAAAGATGCGCCTTTAATGATATATCATAGGGAGTATTTACATGCTTATGTACCATACTCGTTCTTTGTGTTGGGTAAAAAATATTGGTATGATACAGGGTGTTTGGCACATGGACCGACATGATTTTTTGGGGGGTTGGGGGGGTCATGCGCTAGTTTTCCCCGGTAGACCCTATGTCCTAAGTGTCACGGTAGTCTAGATATGTTATTTTTTAGTTTTTTTGAAAACCACCCGATATCTTACCCTTAAATCGTCATAACTTTTTCGTTTGTGGTTGTAATACCACAAAATAAATTATGCTTGTATTCTGCAATGTATTCTCATTCTAAATAAATTATTACTTGTTACAATTCATATCAACAAAAAAACTTCTGAGCTTTCAAAGTGATAAATGTGAGTAAATGTTATGAAAAGTGACAACTTCTTCTAAATTCATTGTAAAAGAAAGTAAAAGTCATTTAGAATTTAGCTTTCTTTTAAAAAGTTCTTTAGTTATTACCCTTTCCAACGATATGCTACATGACATAAGAAATCGTTCCTAAGGTGGTCAAAATAAGATTCGTTTGCCTAGGGTCAAGATTATGAAAATGCATTTTTTTAAGTCAGGTTGTTTTTATTAAAAAACAATTATTTGTGTATTTGTAACAAAAAATTATGTCGGTCCATATGCCAAACACCCTGTATATCAATACTATAGGTGCCCCAGTTACTGAACAGATTAGGATAAAATTTTAAACAGTAATGATTATCTGGAATAACAACCGGATACCTTTATCCTAAAAGCACAGCTATTCTTTAATCATGGACGTAGATGTATTTTCTAATTTATTTTTCTGGCAGGTAGGATAGACATAGCTTTAGGATTTAATTCTGTGATTTATCTTACATATATTGTGCATAAGAATTTTATTATTAATGAATAAATCATAATAATTATTATTATAAGAATAAACAACTGAATCAAACAACATTATATATTACTTCTATATTCAAATAAATTATATACATGTCAATACATAAAAATACACTAGTATTTACATGATGAATAGGTACTAAAGATATACCTAAATACAGTTATTAATTATTCATTTTTAATATGAATTTGCTTTATGCTTTGGTAAGAACTGGAATCCATCAGGCACAGGTCCCAGTAACATTTCACTGATTTTGACCCAGTCTGCACAGTTACCTGATGCCATGAGTGTTTCCAAGTCATTTCTTCCAAAGTATGTTGGGGGCCTTTCATTGATTTTCTGCGGTGGTCTCTCTAAGAGACCTACAGGTACATAGCGATACAAAAATGACAGCCATTCTAGCATGAACCTTCTTGTATTTTCTACTCCCTGGGTATCAGAGCCCCAATGTTCTAGCCCATAATTAGTATATTTTTTAAGAATGTCTAATCTTTCATTGCTGCTTATATCCCAAATCTTTTGCTCTTTAATTTCAGTAAATATCCAAGGTTTCACTAGCGCTCCACGTCCTATCATGACACCTTGAACTGTAGGCGCTAACTGTCTCCTCTCTTCATAATCCTGATAACTCAGTATATCCCCATTTCCAAACACTGGGCATGGAGCAGCTGCTTTTGCACATGTTTCAATGTAATCCCAATCAGCTGATCTTGTATACCTGGCTTCCCTTGACCTTCCATGTACTGTTATAAGTGAAGTTCCTAATTCAGCCATCTTTGGAACAATGGTGTGTGCGATTTTTTTGTCCTGGTAAACACCAGTCCTAATTTTTATTGTGAAAGGAATAGACAGCAGCTTGGAAGCACATCTTACAGAAGCTTCTAGTGCAGATAGCCTGTGCATCATGCCGCTGCCAGCTCCCTTTTTGTAAATTAAATCTATAGGACATCCTAAATTCAAATCTATAAAGTCAAGCTCAGTATTCTCTTGAAGGACCTGCGCCACTTTTGAAATTATGTAAGCATTATTACCACATATTTGGGCTCCGAATATATTTTCTGACTCGTGTCTTTTTACCAGAGCCCATTCCTGATTAGTTCCTTTCAGTAATGACTCACAAAGTGCCATTTCACCACAGGTGATGTCTGCACCATATTCCTTGCAGATTCTCCTGAATGGAAGGTTCCCCACTGTAGTTAGTGGGCTTAGGTACAGTTTGTCTTTCCAGTCTATAACTTTTTTTTCCCGGGGGAGCAGCTTTATCAAATACTCATCGGTAACAACACCACTGGTTTTGACTGCTTTCTCTTCAGATGTCGCAGTTGATTCTTGTTTGACAAAATCTTTAGTACTTTCTTGTAAATTATCATCCTTTTTAGGTTTGTTCCTAGTATCTAAATGCTTTACAAGCCTCTCGGAAAAGTTAAAATCATATTTTCTCTTTTGTAGTTGTGTTTGTAACAATGGCTGAAGGGCGTTCTTTGTGTCTTCTTTCCACCGACTGACTTTTTCCTGATCAACTTTGTTAAATCCTTCTTCAGTGATGTGACTAGATCCATAGCGGCAAGATAAGCCTCTTGGGCATCTCCCACGAAGATTAAATAGATGGCACACTTCCCCTATGTCTTTGGGTTTACTTTTTAAGTATTCCAAAGGGTTGTGAATGTACTTACAGTTATTGTAGTTGCATTCTTGCTTTTCCTCTGCTGACGCAACATTCACGATGGTACGACAAGGTTTACAGTCCTTATCGTCTCGGAAGGTTTTCGGTCTAGATTTATTTTGACCCTTCTTTTTGCTCCTCGGCGTATTTTCATCAGTTTTCTGCTTTTTATTGTCCACGTTTTTTGATTCAGTATCCACATCATCTTCAAGTTTGTGTTTACCAAGCGAATTTGTATTATTTTCGGTATCAACCGGGATCAACCGCTGAACAATGTATTCAGGTTTTACATAACAAATTCCTGCAGCTGCCATATTATTTATTATGTTCTATTGTTTAAATTCATCTGAAACCGAATATTTTTCTCAGAAATTGGAACGGGCAAGTTTTGAGGTTATATTAAAACCTCAAAACAAACGTCTGATTGAATGAATGAATAATAAACCATTCATTCGTTTAGACAGCAAGTTGTAGGTAGTGCTGCCAAACGACCAATATTAACGAGTAATTGAATAACCGTGAATTTTAAAATAATATGTTACTATATTTATATCATTTGACGTGACTATTAATATTTCTTTGTAATGATTAAAAGCAACCGAATTAATCATTATTCATAATATTTTAATAGAATATTATAGAATAGTGTAAGAAATTCTTGCAGAGGCCGACCCGCGTATTTGCAACGTGAACGTAGAACGCCGGGTACCATGTGACCGCGTCGCTCTTTCCACATGGGAACAGAGGCATTCTGCTGTACTGCCCGAAGATCTGCGTAATTTTTATGCTTCCAGTGATGGGTTCCAGCTGACTTGGCACTACAAGTATTCAGGAAAGTGTTATTTAAGAAAAATTGTGACAGACTGGCGGGAATAACTTGACTGGCCTCGCAGCTCAGTTAGTTAGTAACTGCCTTCTGAGCTGTAGGTCGTGGGTTCGATCCCACCAAAGACAGAACAAACATCAATGCTCGTCACACAAAATATTTGTGTGACGAGCATTGATGTTTGTTCTGTGTATGTATGTAAATATTTACAAAAAAGTATATGTCTATTCTATCAGTCATCTGGTTCCCATAATACAAGCTATGCTTAGTTTGGGGCAAGATGGCGATGGGTGAAATGTCCAACAATATTCATTTATTTATTTAATATAACGTACCTGTACCCTAGATATGTTGATTAAGTAATATTTTTACTAAACTGGCCTAGTCAATGAAAGTCTTATTTGTATTATTTCAGCCGACGCCATTCTAGCTGTTGGATCGATTCGAGTGAACTCATTGAACGAGCTGTGTTTGTCCCCGGCGCTTAAAGATCTTCTAGACTTTTCTATGACAAGGCCCAATACCGGACCGCGCCCTGTGCTTAACACGAAAAGCAAGGTCTTCGAGCTGGATACCTGCAGAACTATTGGAAAGGTCCTGAGACGGACTTTAAATTGTTACCATATCCCCACACCTGCCGTCGATAATTCAGGCACATTAGATATTTCAATTTCGGTCTCAGAGTTACGGGTGCATTGAGCCTTTTTAGGAACTCAAGCCTACACTAATATTATAAAGAGTTAAAGGTTAAGTTTGGATGAAGGAGATAATCAACGAAAATACTTATCCGATTTAAAAAATTCATCAAAATATAGAATGGATCTTCGGGTGGACATAGGTTGTATTTTAACCTGTTAAAATTAAAAGGCTTTTTTTGGACACCTGGACACATGGTCTGATGTCGCTCTGCTCAACGACACACAAAACATCCTGTAATATCTTATTATAGTATATTATGTAGTCATAAATGTAACATAGACCTAAGTACTCAATTGTTACAAGGATCGTGCTCGCGAAAAAAAAGGATTCCCTCCATTAGGGCTTTCTTGTCTGTTCTTCCCCATGGAGGGTCGGATAGGGTTTGAACAGGCATCAAACTTATCAATAACGTGACCTTATGTTTTTAATAATATTGACGTTTCCAAGCCATTTCTTTATGAATTCTATGGAAATAAAAGTTTTGACTTTGACACCAATTGCAACGTAAGTCGACGAAAATGTCACAAAATAAAACATCAATAAGGATCAAATAAAAAAAAAAACGTAGACTACATCGTCACTTAACATCAGATGAGATTGGTGATTGCGTCAAAGGCTTGCCTATAGCAAATAAAAAAAAAACTATTTCATTCCACACTCTTACAAAATAATTGCCATGTACCTGTATATCAAGTATCATTCAACCTTTAATTATTGTTATGTCCCAGGTGTGCCTGATCTATACGGGAGGCAACTGGTCAGTCTGGTTGGCGACGCGCGAAGGGGCCTGGGGATGGCTGGCGGACTCCTTTACACAATACTTCCGTATGGCGCTCGTCCACCTCGGCCTGCCGGGGTGGCAAGCTGCCTTCGCTAGCATGCCGTTGATACCTTGGGCTGAGGTACGAGTGTGTCTCATACGACCGGCCTCACAACTCAGGTGGTAGTAACACTGCCTTCTGCGCTGTAGGCCGTGGGTTTGATCCTACCTGGGACAAATATTTATGTGACTAACATAAATAAATATTGGTGGACATTTCACACATCGCCATCCAGCCCCAAACTAAGCATAGCTATGGAAACCAGATGACCGATAGAATACATATATATATTTTATTGTAAATACATACCTACATATAAACACCAAATGGTTATATAGGTATATATATTATATATGTGCAAGAAAGGAGACTCCTTGAGGCGCACTTAAAATCCTTTCACCACACTGGTACCACAATGTATTTATAAAAAATAGTATATAGGTATTATTATACCTCTATGTTGTCTGGTTTCCATGGTACAAGCTATGCTTATTGCTTACTTTGGGGTGATATAGCGCTGTGTGAAATGTTCAATATTTATTCGGCGACGTCGCAGCCAATACGCGATATTTAAGTGTGTTGCATGTATTCTAAAGGTTTATATTTCTATTCAACTGTATTGCCAGATAAAAATTTATAAAAAAAAATTTCAGCAACTATTCCTACTGTTGGCTCCACATTTATTAGAGAAAACGGACTGTGACACGGGAATGGTAGCCGTCGGCGCAGAAACTGGTTTGAACCACATCGACCCCAATATCTTCAAGACTTCAGTTCGCCACCACAAGAATACATCACGGCAAAATAACCAGTAGCCCAAGTTCTAAATAAAAACGAACAATTTATGCGCAAATTTTATTTCATTGCAAACGAATAATAAAATAAAGCGATACAGTAAATAATATCATGTATATTGAATAATTCTGACACAATAAAATTTACAGCTAATTAACAAAACAAATTGGACGGAATGTGAGATTCTTAGGCAGTAATAGCTATCCGTGATATAAGTTGCTTAAAAATAAGTTCATGCCAGTAATAGCTGCTGAGATTATATTAAAATAATACATATTATGTGTAAATCGATCCCAATGGGGATATAACAGTATAATTGCTAATAAATATTAAATAAATTCTCCATATGTGATTCTTGTATGTGATGTTTACAGTAAAATTAACACAAAATTAATGCAATAAAAACATTTTTAAGAATTATCACTAAAAAGCTGAATCTATAACACTATGACAAAAGTCTAATTTAATTTACAATCTAATATCATTCGTCTTACAAAACATATCAAATATAAAGTATTCAGTAGGCCATATGTACCATATCTTTGCATTACAACTATGATTTTGTTTTTGTCTTCGGGTGGGATATTTGTACACCAATAATAAGTATACAATTAATTTATGTGATGGAAAATTTAAATAACAAATAGAAAGGTTAACAGTGGTAACATAATAAGAATTTAAGTGAATGCACGTCTTACTTAGGCCTTCTTACTTAAGACTTGTAATATAAATTATGAATGGAAAACCTATAAACTGAATGTAATAGAGAAAAAATATATTTGGCCCTATCACTCATAGTTATGGTCGCAAATCTTTATCAAATTGAATAAATTTTTTCTTCGTTTAATGATTCAGACTTAGAAAGCAGATATTCTAAAAATTTAGATTTAGCTCAGCTAGAGACAAATATAAAGAAGCGTAACATTAGTTTTGTCAAGGTCCAATCTGGAATGGTATTTGTGTTCAATGGCATATTATCCAGCAAGATTGCAAGTGGCACTTTATCTTAAAGCTAACTTATATTTACTAAAAATAATCACCCGCACATAGAACAAAAATGCTTCATTTATAAACTAAAGCCGGTGTTACATATTGCCCTATAGATTTACAAAATAAGATATCTTTAAGTAGATGTTAATATTATCCTTGTGATTCTCACCCCCTGCCTTCCTTAACGATATCACTGTCTTACACCCTTACTTTATAAGCTTTTTGAAGACATCAAGACAAAAACGCTGAATCTATGCATCTTTGTACCTCTTTGTCGTAATGTGTGTATTAAATAAAGATTTGCATAAATATTTGAGTTTTAACACCGGCTATCGAATGCGGCACGCGGTTTTCAGTGACGTCACAGAATTTTTTCCCAGAGGCCTTATAACTAAGATAGTTTTGCAAGCACAACTTTGTGATGTTTCAGTCATAAGATTGACCTTAAAAATTGTAACTATATTAGAAGATTCGAAAATCGAAGATCAATGTTTCGTGATGTCTTATATTAAGCCGTTTAGATCCTATTCAGTGCGGAAGACGCAAGATTAATTAACCTAACTAGAGAGAGAGCTTACTAAATTTATACAAAAATTCAGTGCAAACATTATCTACGTAATTTAAATCCTGTAAATAAATTGCTTAGCACATAATCACCAAATTGAGACATCAGTAGTGTGGATATGCCAGTATTTTATTTGTTGTTCAAGTTATAAAAAGAACATTCATAGATGCGTCGATGTATTTTTTGGACACATTAATTCAGGCACTTTAAGGCTGATCTCGTATCCATACTATTACTGTCAGAATTCAGATTAAGTTACTGAATATACCGTAACAGCGCGCTTATATAGGAAGACTAACCGTTCAAACATTCGTGATGTGAATATCCATAGATCATTGGTCAAATTAAGGCTAAATCACCTTACCAAATAAGGACACCTCTTTGGACGATGTGTACATTGGATATTTTAATGAATTTACCGATACTACGGATTTTTATAACATGTTCTTGCAAATGCTGTTTTAAGGCGACCCTTCACTTATTAGAATTAGTAATACACTTGGTATTTGCTTAATTGGCAAATTGGCAAAAAAAAAAAAATGGAAGCCCTCCTTTAGGGGATTCTTGTTTGTGCTTCCCCATGGAGGGTCGGATAGGGTTTGAACAGGCGTCAAACTTAGCGATAAGTACGCGTGACCTTATATTTTGAATATTATTGACGTTTCCAATCCATTTCTTTATGAATTCTATGGAAATAAAGTTTTTGACTTCGACTTTGAACAAAATAAAACGTGCTGGTTCTGTACATGGCACGTTTTTAATATTTTCGGATAAATCAAATATTCAGGCTAATACACAGAATACGTCCCGCCAAGTGAAACGCCACCATTGCACTGAAATTCAGATCGTTCACGAATTTCCATTTTGATTCACATCACTGGTGTGCCGAGGGTAATCACAGCGGCCTATAACCTTGATTTATCACCCGTTGCTTAAAGAAACTAATAGAAAATGTCGCCGCTTATTTACCTCTCACACTATTATGCGTATTCTAGTGATGTAATTGAATTGTGTACAATGTGCACGTAAACCTAAGTGCGAGTAGCAGTAGCGAAGATGAGTCCTAAGACGAATGTGATGATGACTATGGTGATGAAGAAATGCCCGGAGCCTAAAAACTTCACATGACCCCGGCGAAGGGCCGTCCAATAGGCCTTAAATGTGAAATATGAGTAAATTTACAAAAAAAATATGTATATAAGTATTCTATCTGTCATCTGGTTCCCATAGTATAAGCTATGCTTAATTTAGTTTGAGGCCAGATGGCGCTGTGTGAAATGTCAACCAATATTTATTTATTTATACTAGTTTTTATGTACACACCAACAGAATATATGTTTATTGAAAATATGTAATCCAAGTTCACAGTTTTAGTGTGTTGAATTAAAAGCTGTATATTTACAGATAAATAAACTTTAAATTGAAGAGCAGAATTGCACGCGAAAGCTAGTACTACTTCTTTGCTAACTGTACTATGTCAAAGCCAGAGTCTCGATTCGTTTCTTTACCACAACGGGAACGGGTCGTACCAAACATAAGCGCGCTGAGTACGTAAATCGACCCCTGACCGCTTTATCGTAAGCGAAAATTTTACCCAAATAGCATTTTTTGACGAAAGTGATGTTTTAAGCTATAACAAGATGTTGTCGAGATTTCGCGCCAAAATTACGTTATTTAGAATATATAGCGAACTAGCTGTTGCCCGCGACTTCGTCCGCGTGGGATTCAGTTTTATCACGCACCTCTATTTTACCCCTCGGAAAAGTAGCCTAAGTTACATCAGCTATCTGCCAGTGAAAGTCCCGTCAAAATCAGTCCAGCCATTTTAAAGATTAGCCGGAACAAACAGACAAAAATTAAAAAAAAAAATGTTTTGGTATATGTACCGTGTATACATCCATATGCACTTAGTAAAAAGCGGTGATTTTAATATTACAAACAGACACTCCAATTTTATTTATTTGTATAGATATCACTTGGAACATCAAAATGCTATTTGGGTAAAACTGTCGCTTACGATAGTCGGGGGGGGGGGGGGGGGGGGGGGGGGGGTCAAGGGTGCGAAATGTAGAGTTGTAAAATGACGAGTTAATATATCCAGGTGACGGGCACCCACTGGTGGTCGGTGGAGAGCGAGTGAAGCGCGTCCAGGATCCTGGAGTAGGTGGTGTCCGGGTTGTTGTTGGTGATCATCAGGTCGATGTACTTCTCGTACTGGCGAGCGATGCGCGAGCTGTCTTCCAGCGTCTGTTTCATGTCTTCCTCCTGTCGACGACACAAACCGTATCAAAGTATAACTAACTAGTCTATTACTCGGATGATGTTACATGAAAAGGGAAAAATGTATTATATATCCTTTTTCTATGTTTCACCAAGAGACAACTACTTATAGGTTGCGGGCCATCTAGTTCCCCCCCAAAAATGAGAACTTCTTGCAAAATGGATCAATGCATCGATTCGTTGCATTTTTTTATTGAGTCGAATTCATTGTTGTTTCATATTTTGTGAAATTCGGAGCAGTATTAATGTACTTATCGATTTCGTGCGCAAATCTAGAATCAGATTTATCGAATCAAACTCCCATCTCTGTTTAAATGGTCCGTGCATTCGGTTAGTTATCATTTCTGAGTTTCGAATGACGACGATACATTCTGTCAAACCATCATCGTATTTCGGTTTTGAAATCCACAAGATTTCTCATTAACATACCCATTTCTATCGTAAAAATGTAAGCTTAAGAGAAATATATTGGTTCAAGGTCGGGCCTTTCCTACGCATAATAAAACATAGTTTCATAACACTTTTCTTCAAATAGAGATATTGAAACTTACCTCATAGAGCGATGCGAGGGATTCTAGAGTGCGTGCGCGCCGCGAGCTGTAGCGAATGGAGCTCTGCCGGTCGAACTACGCAACGCATGCCACATACACGTCAATGCAAAACAAAATAATAATAATAAATACAAAAATCTATATTAATTATATCTATATTACTTAAATTAAAATAAGTTCATTGATTCTACCACTAATGCTGCGACCACACCTAGTGAACATTCGTTGGATAGATTAGCCCAACAAGGTAATTACGTTAAATTACTAAACTTAAGCTGCGTTCTCGACCAGCGATAAAAGTCTATTACACCAGGCGATATTCAGACTAGGAGCAGTAGAAGTTATGCCAAGAGCTATTTAACTACACTACTTTAAAAAAACTTTAGTTATATTAGCCATCACCAAGAAAGGACATCACTGTTAAGATTAAGCAAAGCTGGAGTTGTTACTATATAATATATATGGTTATAAGTTACGTTCAAGTAAACTACACCACTACGGAATTTATAAAGTAATTTGGAAACTCCAATTCATAGGTAATATTCAAATGGTCGGACGTACAGACTCTATCCGACCAGAGCGGAGGGTCAAGATGATTATTAAAAGCTTTATCTCTACATAGTATAAAATAAAGTCGCTTCCCGCCCTCTGTAAGCTTAGATCTAACTACGCAACGGATTTTAATGGAGTTTACATCGACCGCATGCCGGGGAGGATCGCTAGTAGTTAGTGACACAAAATTGAAGCAAATAATAAATTATAAAAATAATGGTAGGCGTAACGAGGAAATAATTATTTTCAAGAAATGTTAGAGGCATTAAGGGGGCGTATTAATAAAGTTTATAATAGTCCTGCATTTATTGCAAAAGAGTCGCCATATTTACAAAACAGGTAAAAATATTTTTCTGACTACTAAATAGACAATTACATATGCAATTTAGCACCGTTCTGGAGGCGACAATTCTGAAGTTAGCTGCAAAGGGCAAAACATATAGTCGCCTCGAAATGTCGTGCTAAAGAAAAAAGTTTTGCAGCCAACTTCAGAGCGTCCATCGCCCGCAGAAGAGTATCGACTCACGGCTAAGTTCCGGTTGGAGGCGTGCGTGAGATTGCGCAGCTGTTCGATGCCGGGCGCCGCGACCAGCACCACGTACGGGAGGAACTCGCTGCTGTTGTGCAGCAGCTTCAGCGACGAGGGGGCGCAGTCCAATATGCACATTTTACCTGCAGTGAAGAAAAAATTAATACCGATGTGTTGGAACGAGCTTACAGTCAGAATTAGGCGATGAACAACATCGCTTAACATGCTGACCGTAAGCTCGTTCTGTTCAAAACAACATCCCCCATACCCTATTTTGAAGATTAAAGTGGAGTCAAACACGGGTCATTATTTACTCCTTAAGAAACGATTTCAGTATAAGATGCGCGAATATGTTGCGCGGCCCTCCGCGTTAAAAAATAAATAAATTCGTAAGGAGTACAATACCCTTTTCTGTCCCGAAACAGTGATGCGTTCGTGTTTGAAAGGTGTGATTGACGGTGTAACTACAGGCACATGAGACATTATACCTTCACGTCTCAGGATTACTAATGCATAAGACGCGAATCCAGTATGGTCGTTCCTTATTTAAGGACGCATCCTTAAAATTTTACTCTCAAACTCTCGATTATTGAATCGCCGCGTAACAAGTTTCACTCAAACCAGTGTTTACCTTGTTTGATGACAGCCCTGATGGAGTCGAGGTGGGTTCCGTACAGGTGGCTGTTGTGCTCCCCGTACTCGAGGAAGCGGCCCGCGTGCGCGTCGCGCTCCATCTCCTCGCGGGACACGAACCAGTAGGACTGGCCGCTCTCCTCCATCGGCCGCGGGGGGCGAGACGTGTCTGCAATATTATATTGTACATGGACACAGTTTGACAGCTACGGAACTCAACACAGAATTGTGTGATGTCTTCTGCCACGACACATAATATCTTGTAATATATATTTTGTTGTACATAGCAGAGGAGGCCCCAAGTCACATCGGTTGTTATGGACAGAGGTAACCACCAGGTGGGCCGTCGACTCGTTCCGTAACCGCACCACATAAAAAAATCTTTGTCGTATCCATCAAATTTATCTTAGATATTTTGTTAATAATAATAATATTGTTAGACATTTCACACAGCGCCATCTAGCTCCAAAGTAAGCTAATTATAGCTTGCATTATAGAAACCATACAACTAGTATAATAATTACATACTTTTTTTTCGTAAATACATACATATAATACATATCATCACCCAGACAGAACAAACATCTATGTTCGTCACACAAATGTTTGTCCTGGGTGGGAATGGAATCCACGACCTACAGCGCAGAAGGCAGGGTAACTACCAACTGAGATATATATTGTAAATATTAAAATATCATAGCTTGAGCTACTAAAGTGTTGAAGTTTTTTTTTATGTTGTCTATCAGCATTGTACTACGACTACACCACAAAATCGGAATAAATAAATCCAGAAGGCTGG
The DNA here is from genome assembly GCA_947359385.1 of Chesias legatella. Classification (NCBI taxonomy): domain Eukaryota; kingdom Metazoa; phylum Arthropoda; class Insecta; order Lepidoptera; family Geometridae; genus Chesias; species Chesias legatella. Next base: position 4,204,232 of record OX375778.1, on the reverse strand, counting down.
AGTATAGCTTGGGTGTGAAAAGAAACAATTTGTACGTATGAACGTGTAAATTGTTCTTTCCAAATTTGTACCGAACTGACTAATCATAGGTTCCTGCAATACGTCTGTCACGGCCGTGCGTTTTCGTAAGCGCGATTCAATTTGGCCTAAAAATAGTAGCGCCATCTAGTTATGTATACAAGCATTAGTGTAACAGAAACAACAGTGTACTACTATACTACCTATATATATATATATATACTATACTGTACTACCTCATGGTGGACACTTCACTGGTTTCTGTGTTATTTATTAGTGTTAATCTAACATAATTTATGTACTGTATGTTTCCCAAATAAAGCAAAAAATAAAATAAACTCACGCGGTATGACAGCCCCGAACCTGTCGGGGTTGTCCTGTATCAAACGGTTCTTGAGCGTCCGCCGGCCGACGCCCTTGGTGCCGACGAGTGCGAGCACGCGCCGCAGGAAGGGCGGCGTGCGCGCCACCTCCTCGTACAGCGCCAGCTCAGCGCCCTCCAGCTGCACGCTCGACCGGGACTCGTACACGAACTTCTTCTTCTTCTTCGATATCTATAAGATATATTACAATTACAAATCAGTACTTATAATCAAATTCAAATCAAATATGTTGTTGTGCACGAATGTCGCCTATTTGATTCGCACTGGACTCGTCAGAAGAAGACCGCACTGGATTGACAGAGCCGGTGACATGATTAGTAGTAGTGGTAGTGGTAAAGGTACTAGTAGCAGTAGTAATAGTGGTAGTGGTAGTAGTTGTGGCTGTGGTGGTAGTAGAAATGAGTGTTTTTATTGGTTTGTCCTTTCAAGAAGTTACGCAACGAAAACAGATCGACGCAATTTTATGAATAGTAATATTTTATGGGCCAGAGAGTGACACAGGCTACTTTTTAACTCGGTATCATGCGGGCGACGCCGTGGGCAACAGCTACTACGAGCATATTTTAAAATAAAATTTAACTCTGATATGATGCTATATTGAATACGGGTTTTCCATTCGCAAGTTGTTAGATATATATTACAAGATATAATAGATTATTTGACAAAGCTCACAGCTCAGTTGGTAGTAACTCTGCCTTCTGTGCTGTAGGTCGTGGGTTCGATGCACCCAGGATATAATACATTTGTGTGACAAATGTAGATGTTTGTTCTGTGTCTGGGTGTTGATATGTATTATATGTATGTATGTACAACAAAAAAAAATATGTAGTCTATCAGTGTCTGGTTCCCATAGTAAAAGCTATGCCTAGTTTGGGGCTAGATGTCTGAATTGTCCACCAATATTAGGTTCTGGTTATGGGAGTTTGTGATGTTTCTAGTGATTTTTATTTCTACATTACAAGCGTTTCATTTCACAATACGCATACTATACATGTTATTCAATCAAATATATTTTATGGAGAAGAGGCCAGATGTGAACTTCAAAAGCAATTTTATGATAAACTTCTGCCAGTGCTCTAAATAAACTCTCTTTGAATTGAATCTAAACCAACCCACAAAGGGCGATATGTTTCATACATTTCATAATAAACAGCCACATTGACCTTGTATCTGAGCACGTATTCTCAACAAGTGACATTTCAGCTTGAAGTATCGAAAATTTCTTTTTCTTTTTTTATTATTTAGTTATATAGCAAAGTATTTTCGTTTTTATGTGACTTAATTGTGGAAGTGGTCTCTGACCATAACAACGATACTTCGGATTTCCCCTCCTTAGGTATGGAAAGACGAGTCACCGTTATCTGTTTTGGAAATTCGATACTGCGCTATCTAGCTCAAACTAAGCATAGCTTTTGCTATGGGAACTAGCTAACTGAGCGAATACTTTATTTTATTGTAACTAAATATTTGCATACATTACATAAATATTAACACCCAGACAGAGAAAAAAGAAACTATATTCGTCACACAATGTTTGTCCTGCGTGGGAATTAAACCCACGACCTGTGGCAGAGTTACACCAACTGAGCTGAGCTGGGGCTAGTCAATCATATTGCGCCCACAACTCGAGACCTGAAGTTGGAATGTCTCATACGCCTGTTATTTCACCAGTACACTTCAAACGATATTATGTTATTTACATAAATAACATGTTAGATGTTAAGAATAGTGCCCATGGAGTCCAAATCAATAAACAATGGGTGTGTAAAATACATGATTCAGAACAAGGCATGGAATTTGCATCACTATCAGCAATTATTGTTGATACAAATACATGATTGTCTGTCCTTTTGATTTTTGAAGGTGTGAGTCATCCATCAATGACTCAACGTCATAATTCAATTTGCTTTGGGACAAAAGAAAAGCAATCATGATCGTTCTTAGAAATCACTTTTTAAACGATATTTTATGTAAATAATCGTCATTATTAAAGGATTAGTTCATAAGTTAGCAAATTACATGCGTACATAGACCACTAAAGATCTTTGCCCAGCTATGCACTATGAGTTTGTTGAAAAAAAAGTAAGAAATTGACAAACATATAAACAATATCTAGATTACAACTTACCCTCGCCCCGCAAATGCTAATTTTATGAACGAAATCCGCTTCGGGGGGCACGTACGCCTTGCGACGTTCTTCCAGCTCCGGTGAAGGGATCAGCCCCACCACGTCTGGACTCTCCACGTGACTCGCTTGCCACCAGTTTGGGTCTTTTCTATCTGACACCTAAAGTAAACGACAGACATTGAAGTCCTATGATGTGTTTGGCTTTTAATACTCAGATATTTTTAGTAATTTTGTACATTTGACTTACCTGTAAAATATCGCCTTTTTTGAATTCCAAACCTATTTCTTTGCAGGGTAATAAAGTGTCTTCCTTAGGGCTATAGTCGAAGAGAGTTCTCATGTAACACTGTAAGAATTGCAAAAAAAGATTGAAAATACATATATAATAATATATAATTAAGTAATAATTTTATTAATCTCCAATTAAATTATTGCAATGATTATTTAGCTTTGTTGTTCATATTAAAAAGGTATATTTATTTAGCTTTGTTGTTCATATTAAAAAGGTATATTTAATTAGTTTTAAATAGTTCCTCTCATTGTTTTTTCTGTTACAGAGGTGGGCACTGGCTTGAACTTTAATATTTTCGCAGTTCAGTTCAGACTCATTTCATATTTTATAGAATAACTCACACTCAATTTATTAGGTAGCTGCGTTGTTTTCTGTTTTGTGTTGGGTCCAACTTTGAGGCTGATTCTTTCCGTAGGCTTTGACACAGCTTCCTTAAGCTGTTCCTCTGAGTCAATATGTTCTCCATCTACCTCTAATAAGACATCACCAATAGAGACTAAAGCTTGTTTGGCCGCAGCGCTTCCGGCAAGTATTCTAGCTACTATGAGTTGGCCATGTTCATCTGTCGTAACCTGAAAATATAACAAAATAATATGATTTTTGCTTTAATCTTTGCTGAGATCTGCAACTAACCTAAAATTCAGAGTTACATATTTTAAGTCCAAACTGATTAATTAAAATACAGTACATATTGGTCAGCTTTTGAAAATACTTGTTGTAAATATTTATTGGATAGAGACTGGAGATCAAAACTTTTTTGTGGAATTGTTAGTGTCCTGTCTGAGCTGGAGATATAAGAGTACAGAACAAAATCCCCGGCATGACGTTAATATGGTGCAATAATGAATTTAAAAGACCATGACAAAATTTACAAAATGTTGAGTTCATATTCCCCTGCTTCCTCCTCAAAGTACTAATTTTGAATGATTTTTCAGTTCATATGTTGAAAGGAGTTGTACTATGCCTCTATATTTGACTTTTTAAAATACATAATATCTTTCATATTGAATGTCTTGCAATGGAGATCAAACTAGGATAATTTAGTGGAATTTGGAGGGAAAATACCCACAAGCTAATAAGTAGTATATAATACCAATATCATACTTGGTACTTTAGTATGCTTGCCGGTGAAATTACAGACTCATGAGACATTCCACCTTCATTTCTCAGAGTTATGGGTTCATACAATGCGACTTCAATCTTGTGATACTTAGGGGAAGACCCAAGTCGTATTGGTTGTTATAGGTAGAGGTTACTACTTTGCATCTGAAATTTTAAAATTACCGTTAATCCTAGAGGCTGGCCTGGCACTTTCCTGATGCCAACCACTTTAACAGTCTCAATAGGTCCCATCTCTTCGTTATCAGGGCTGTCCAAGAATGTAACTTCCTTCTTTTCCTCTATCGCAAGTACTTTCTCATCCACTCCTGAACCTCTTTCTAACCAAATAGCTCCTATTTGGTCATGAGCACTTAATAAAGCCTGAAAAAAAGACAAAGATTCATAATACAGTAAGGCAATAGCTAATAGATCATATTAAGTATTGAGTTTAGTTTGTAGAATATCTGGTACAGTACTAGGTGAAACTACAATATGATTTGATTTAAATTTTGACTTTGCAGAGTTAGACATATTACCAAAAAGAGGTAAGAAAGTATCTAGATCAATTTTGATTTTATAATGTCACGAGTGATCTACCTGAATGTTTTAAGTGACTTCCCATTCCTATGAGTTTCTTATAAGATGGGAAGATTGTGAACTTAAGTAATTAAGCATCAATAAGTCAATATAATCTAGATTAACAATACTTATATCTTGTTCATAACACAAAAAGCTATTGGGTAATTAAATTGTGTACAACCTTATTAGGTATTACAAACATATTGCAACACATTTATGAACATATCAAGACTAATGTACGCTGTAATCAAACTTCAGTAATAACTAACAGTTATTATGATACCGCACATACCTTGAAGTGTACCCTGGAGACAATGATAGCAAGTTCTGCTTGCTCGATTGTGCGTATGTTGTTACCGCGGTACTCGCTTAGAGACCGTGCGATGCTCACATTGCCCAGGGACACAGGTTTCACGATTAAATCCTCCTCGGAGTCCGTGGACTGCAATAAAACAATACCTACAAGCTTAAACACTTGAAAACGGACTAGTCAATATAGGCGTGGCACTGGATTCCGTTATGTTTTTTTACTGATGTTGAATGAAAACAGTAGCTTTTTATAAAGAATTTCGTATCCTGTTACATGGAACTTCGCGGGTTTATATGTTACTGAATTTCTGTAGGGCTTTGCTGGGAAAATGATAATTTTTGAAACAAAAAGAACACACCCAAACAACTCCAACTTCTATCAAGCTTTCACAAAATTTTGTAACGAATGGCTTTTGTTGCCATGTTTCATTACTGTAAATCAGGGAGATGGATTAAGGCGTATGAAAATCAGAACAAATCTGAAGGCAACATATATTTCGGCTGAATCATATTTGGTTTGGATTTTTGGGTAATAAAGTATACCCTCAAAATAAACAGTATTATGATATCAATATAGAGCAACACCCAACACAGATCATACATCTATGTTAAACACACAATTCACACACATGTTTGTCCTGGGTGGCAATCGAACAGCACAGAAGGTTACTAGTAGTGAGGTGTGAGGTCAGTCCCTTTGTTAATTAAAGAGGTGGGTACAATAAAAAAAAACAATAATGGTGTAGATATCAGATCTGATGGACGAATAGTGAGAACTTCCGTAAAATCGGGACGGCTGGCAACACTGAGAGTAAGTTGATTTGATTACTATGACTGCATGATGACAACAATTAAATGGCAATGACTGCTAACTAACACTTGACGGTTCATCTCGTATCTGTCTGCTGTCTCGTGTCCGGATCAAACATCGGTAAATGCTGTAATTTTTTTTATTATGTACGAGTGTCTGTGTCTAGCTACGAACTAACAGGCTAAGACATTAAGAACAGTTTAATGAGAATTATAGAGTATCGTTGTGTTTTGACTTTTGAATTCCGTACTCAGATGATGGGACCCCATTATTAACCCTATGCCGTCCGTCTGTCTGTCCCTAACTTTTAAAGGCCTGTATCTTATGACCGTTCATGTGGCTCGCTGTACATAATGTGCAACCTTTATACCCTTTTAGGCAAGACATATATCTTCAAAGCGCCATTAAAAAAAAAGCGCCATATTGATTTAGGTAACATAAATATAAATAACCTATGTAGGTAATCGAAAGATGGCAACAACTTTCTTCATATTCAATTTATAAATCACAAAATATGATCCTTTTTGTGATCACCTATCAGTGTCTGTGAACACAGGTGAGACTTTTATTTGGCTCTTTCCATATCTTATTAACGTTCAAAAATGGACCACACTTACACCAGCGACCTTCTGATGGTAGTCGCCACACTCCACACTCTATGTTTAAAAACATTGAAATGACTAAGGAATCGGAAAATAGCTATTTTTTTAAATGTTATTACTTACTATTATATTACTATTACCTACTACTACTACTAATCGTGTCAATAACTCTCCCGAACCAGTGTAGTGAAAGAATTAATATGCGCCTCAAAGGCTCCTTTCGTGCACAATAAAATATTCTATTCAACGGTATCTTTGACACAATATTTGATGCAGGATTTGCCTACAATGAAATTAGCGGAACTTACCTCACACCTTCTTGCAAAATCGGGACTTTCAACTATACTCTTCAGGAATATTACTTCGTGATTTGATAAGTCATCTTCCGGTTTCTGTTCCTTTTCTGAAATAAATAATACGACTCAATGAGGTAGGTGGTTTTTTAAGAAGACATAGTAGATTAAAATAAATTGTCTGCACCTCACCAATAATCATGATATTTACGTACGTTCATAGTATTTTAGGTAAGTACCCGAGTTATTAATTACCTACAGTAAGGGTGGTAGAGAGTAGGTAGGTAGTAGGTACCTTACCTACCTAGACAGACTCTGAAAAAGGGTAAAGGTCACTTCACTTGGTCCACTCGAAGTTTCATCCATCCACAAATCGAAACCTAACCTACTTCAGCTCTGCGACTTAACGGAACTACAATAATTTTTAGTACACTTTACACTTTAATAATTTTATTTTAGTACGTAATAATGAGTTAATACCTTTATTCATGATGATAGGTACCGTATTCATGAACTACACAACAAACAATTTCATACAACTAGGTATCTAAAATCTTATTTATACTGGTATGTATTTATCGATCAGGTTTGTTTTATATATTACTATATTCAGAAAAAAAACAGTATTACTTTGTCACTAACATTTTTCTACACATTCATTCTCACGCATTCTCGTCGTGTTGCTAGACAGACGGTAACAATGTTGGATCAATCAAAATTCAAACGTAGGCATACGCTTGTAACCAACGATAGGTAGTTTTACGACTACAATAAATCACTTTTAGGTTATAATGATGCACTGAATGCAGATTCAGTCATTCACATACCTTCATCGGGCGGTTTGTTTCCGAACGCAAAATCCCTGAAGCCACGCCAGTTGACCGTGTAACGTCCACTGCGTCGGACCATCATTTCTAATGTTGAAAGTTCTCACTGGTAACACGTTCACGAAAGGGCAACCTCTGGTATTTTCCGGGAAAATTCGCGCGCGTCGCGTGGCGGACGTTGCGTGACGCGGGCGGTCGTCAGCTGGTAACGTCGCGGCGCGGGACGAAAGGCAAACGCCCGCCCGCCCGCGCTTGCGCACTGCCGCCCGCCTTACGCCACAACGCCGCCTCGTCGCTGTCTTCATAGCGGTGGGAAACCGATCACGCAAAACAACCCACTAATTTATCCATGACGGACTTGACGGATCTTGGCGCAGACAGACTTATGCTTTCGTAATCGGTACAACGGCCGCAGCCTTGCCTCTTCTGAATGAATGTTTAGTGGCTATTCTAAGTCTGTGATGTATTTTGCACACTTCGCAGCGATTAAATTCTAATGTAATGCATGAGTAGTACAGTTAGCTACGAAATCATTTAAATGATTATGTCCACACAATGAAATTCTTTTCACTGGGTCGTTAGGAAACAACTGTATTTATTATAACAAACAGTTGGTGTCGATAGACACATTTTGAATTAAAGTTCCCCCACTGCGTTTTTGCGTCGACCTGTTTGTTCTGAACTAATTTCAGAAACTATGGAGTTTGGTATATATAAATAATATATGGTTCAGTAAAAGACGAATTCCTGAGACAGTTTATGTTTGTAATTTACAAGTTGTCCGTTCGTAAATACTTGTGTAATGCTACAGACCGGCTGAGAAGCCAGGATTGGCCTTTAGGTATTAACTATGATGTTTTTTTATTTGATGTAAATATTGATTTATTGATGTAAATAACTTTGACAATACAACTGTTGCCGTTTAGCCAAAAGGAACCTGTTTTTCAACATTCTTTATTAATATTTTACTAAGAGTTGATTTAACCAGCGCAGCGGTCAAATAATCCACCTTGGTATTTGCGTGAGTAGGTCTCTAGCACTCAGTGATGTCTTATTTACAGTTACGAAAATGTACCTAATCATAAAGCGAGGCACATAAAAATATTACGAGCGTACCATAAAAATTCTGCGCCTCATTTCTTTACGTTAAGAAGGACGCATCATTTTAGTATATTTAAAAAAAAAATAGGAGAAAAATTTAAGTTTACATAATTTTTTTTATAGAAATCAAGTACAAATCTCGTAAACATAAGAATATTATAAAATTCTGCAAGTGCTTTAAATATATTTCATACCCTTCATGATCAATCCTGTTAAAATTCTTCATATACGAAAATATTGATGATTCAAAATTTTCGTTTTTCACATTTCAGTGTAATGGTACGAGTGATGTAGGGCCGAGAATAGGATACTGTTGTTAATATATTTAAAAACGGTTACGTAAACTTAAAATAAAGTAGTTCAAAGGTAGGTTATTTTTTTACTTCTTACATAATACACCATAACACCAGTTTCGACTAATTTTTGATAATTTCTTGTGCAGCTTGGCTGTTTGTTTTACTAAATTTGTTATAACTGTGTGGTATTCTGCTTGAAATTTGTTTTGGGACATCCAGTATAACGCGATAACCCAAGTTTTACTACGAGTGTTCCGAATCGGCGTCATACGTCAATGCTACTTCTTGGTTTTTTTTATATTTTTAGATTGAAGTGTTTGACGATAATGTAATCTTTTTGTGTATATATCAGTTTTAATGGCGATTTAAAGTTCGTATACATGTAACTTTAACAAGTTGTATTAAGTGTGTCCATTAGTAAGGTAACAAGCTGCCCAAAATCGAGAGAAATAAAAAATATGTGCCTTGAAATTTTTTTTATTCAAACCAATTTTATTTCTCATCAAGAAGATCTTAGTAGAAAAAACTAGTTAATGATTCACCATAATAGTGTTCAGTCTACTACATCGTGAGGACATTTTTTTTTATGACTGGACAATTTGCTGTTGGCCGCAGATTGCCTTGACAGCGTTTATACGGACTTTTGGTGAGAGCAGACGGCTCTCAACCAGTAGGTATACGGCTCTCAACCGGGGTATGATGATGGCGGATGACGTAATACAGGACCTATTATTATAATCACACACCGATAACCCTGGAAAGTGATCGATAATAACTACCGACCAGAGTTCACTCATAAGCTTCACATCTGCTGAACACCTAATCTACACGAAATTGACGGCAGAGAAATACTGTCGCCATGGATTATTGGCTAGACAATTTTAATCAATATTAAAAAGTAGTAATTGCATGTATTGCAATATGATTATCACCTATTTCCAGATACATTATCGTTATGCGATGTTTGTCAATAAACGTCATAAATATTTATAAAACAGAGATCAAAGCTCACCATTACAATTCCTCGAAAGTCGCGACTTCGACATTATACATTTACCTTAAACGCAAATAGATAAATTTGTTTGATAAACATACATTTGTTATTGTACTTGACTATGTATGTTTAATTACAAATCATTGCTTGTCGCGTGCTCAGTTCCGATAACACGGGCCGGGCCATAGGGGACTCGTATAAATGTGGTTTGGACCCGCTATCGTCGCAGTGTGCCAGAGAATTGCTTAATGCGTCGACGCAGTTTCTTGCATACCCTCAAAATCAAGTGATTTGATTGTCCATTAAAATGCCGTGGACGAGCATAAACAGGTCAAGCCCATACTACATTGTAGTGTTTTTTGTGAGCTTAGTAATCGCCAGATACTGCTTGAAATCTAAATTAGTATGATAATTATATTGTTGAGACTAGACATGAGATTATCAGTGACCACATTGTTTCGTTGCATTATTTACTGAGCACATGTTATAATTAAACTATTTTTTACAGAATTTACGCGAAACCATCGAACACGAGTGCAGGTGAAGGCCCCATAAGCCCTTCCACTGGTTCTCGAACGATGCAGACAGCGGCGGAGGAGACGGGTGGTCGTTTCGAACTAAGCGACCACGGGTACGGCAAGGGTTCAATAAAACTTTTGCACGTACACAGAGACGGAGACTACCACACGATCAGAGAGTTCGAAGTATCCACTGAACTAAAACTCGCCTCGGAAACCGCATACGTCCAAGGTGACAATAAGGAGGTTGTCGCGACCGATTCTCAGAAGAATACAGTCTACCTGCTCGCCAAGAAGCATGGAGTCAAGACTCCGGAAGAGTTTGGCGCGTTGGTAGTCAACCATTTCCTGTACATGTACAAGCAGGTCGTAGAGGCGAAGTGTCGTATTCTTGAATACCCCTGGGAGAGGCTGCAGGCTGGTGCTCCCCATAACCATGCTTTCTTGTTTTCTGCGACTGCGACCAGGTGGTCTGAAGTATCACAAGCTAGACACGGTAAGTGCAATAACTTACTCCTTAATTTAAAACATAATTAATATGTTCGCTTTATATATTCTCGATTGTATATTACTTTTACCCAGTCATTTGAATTTATTCATATTCTCACGTTATATTTCTTTTGAGCAGAAGCTGTACTGGTGAAGTCTGGTTTGAGTGGTCTACGGGTGCTGAAGACTACTCAATCCGCATTCGTAGACTTCGTGCAAGATGAATACACTACGCTTACTGATGCAGCAGAAAGAATATTTAGGTTGGTTCTTCGAATAATGTCTAACATACCTACTTATTAGTGATCCGAACTTTGTGATTGTATTTCGATGGTTTATTGAACAAACGAAATATATTCCCGGCTGTTTATTGATGTCTATATAATCGTAGTGTCTCTGTCTATCCATTCGACAGGTTCAAAGTTCATATTTTATAGAAATTGTGTTTTATTATATCTATTTTGTCTCATAGTTCAGCCACTGATCACCATTCAATGGGTGTTTGAAGTTATTCATGGGAGAGGGTAGGGACAACAGCTAGGCTCCATTAGGTCGCCCGTCTCGTTTGCTAGCTGTACCTATTAAAGAAAAATGTTTTTTCCAATAGTACCGTGGTAGAAGCAGAGTGGGTGTATGACAGCATGCGTACCGCAGACTTCGACAACGCGTGGCTGACAGTCAAAGATGCCATTCTGGACAAATTTGCGGGCCCTCCCGACACCGGTGTATACTCACCATCAGTGCAACATACGTTGTATCAAGCTGAGAAAGTTGTTTTGGAGAAAGTACCTGAGGTAAGCTCTTATCTCCGCATTATCTTATTAACTCCGTCTCCCTAGTCTCCCTCCGTAGCGAGATAAAATGTTTAACAGATTTTAAATCTCATCTAAATTGGTTCATTAGTTTATGTATGGTTCTCCAACAAAGAAATAGTTTTATAATGGCGTCAGCAACTGCCTCCATGAGACAGTGTGGTTGGCAATTCGAGTAAATTGCCAATCAAATAGTATCGTTTTCATGAACTAAAAATACTTGATTGGTTCGTCAGTAGTTGTAACGGTTACGAATATATCTTGCTATAAATCAATCACGAGACTAATTTCAGCAAACAGTGTTAATCCCACATTGTTAGGCCTCACAGATCAGTTGGTAGTAACCCTGCCTTCTGCACTGATGGGTTAGATTCCCACCCAGGACAAGAATTTGCGTGACGAATATAAATGTTTATTTTGTGTTAGTTAGTATGTATTATTATATGTATATAATTAAAAAAAATACTATCAGTTGTCTGGTAAGCTTAGTTTGGGGCTAAATGGCGCTGTGTGAATTGTCCACCTATATTATTATTATAAAGCGTCAGCCCATTTAATTTTATTCGATTTTACAAATTTATTTACTTACATTTATGAGTAGCTGGCGTTGGTGTGCGGCACGCGAGACTAGTTAAGTAAATAACTCGTAATAAAGTCGGTCGGATACGCAGCGTAAATAGAATAAATAAACCCATCAAATGGGATGTGCGGACTGAAGTTTAATGGAGCTGGCGCCTCTATATACTAGTGTTTGAAACCAAACCAAACACTAGTATATAGAGTAAACCTTAAACTATCTATGGATAGTTTAAAGTTTACCATGAGTCTTTTTTTTTACGTGTTCCCGTTGTCCCCATAAACCATGTCCCCGTCACGGGGACAATGAGACATCATTAACTTTCTGAGATACACATAGAAGTCAATCTCAATTTCACGTTTAGTTGTTTCCTTGGCATTTCTTTTTAATTTTGCCTTTATTAACCGTTACGAGCAGATGGCCTATCTGCTTGTTCCTCCATTTATATATTATTTCCTGCTTCCAAGGTTACAAATAGCTATTAGGTAATTATTCTATTAAAGATAAAACTCGTTGGATTGAAAGAGACAATATTTGTAATATCCGTCGATTGAAAGTTATGAAATAATCGAATATATTGCAAAAACTACTAACATTTAATAGAATTTTATCCGAAATGTGTTTGAAACTCATCGTTATATACCTCTGATTAAACTCTGGACAATTTAGAAAAATAAATATGCAATGAATGTAACATGATTATCTTTAAAATTCATTAATTTCATTCCCATCCTCAAGAGAAATACTTTTTATCAAATATGATAATTATGATATATGAATTTTACGTAATGTATTATTTAAAATTGTCTACCAGGTGTTAAATGCCAGTTATTTGGTTAGTCAAAACCGACTGCAAATGTTTTCGATTGTCCTCGCCGGCACTGGCAAAATTGCAAAAAGTTGCGAGTTGAAAATATTATCTACTTACCTTATCACCGACACGAATGAATGTCAAAGATATGAAAAGTATCAGAAAAATAACAGCAACTCAAAATTTCTACAGCGCACAAGATCATCGTGAAAATATCTTTATTTATTTCCTGAAGTCAGTATCAAGAAAAATACATTAAAATAAGAAAAAAACAGCATATACAATTATAGGTATTTTCTAGGCAAGCATGCTACATCGTAGACCGCATCGTCACTTAACATCAGGTGAGATTGCGGTCAAATGTGAGCCTATAGTAATTAAAAAAAAAAAATACAATTCATCCCGTTTTGCCAAACATAATCGTAAACTAATATTAATTATTTTAATAAAAGTACTTTCTTTGTTCGCAGGTGACATGGATAAAGATGACAATGCCCAACAAGCATTATCTGAATATCGACATGTCGAAATTCCCGGCAAACGTCACAAAAGGCGACCCTAGGCATCAGATCTATCAACCTGTCGACAAGCCAGCAGGGCTCATATACGCGCAACTACGCCGTAGGCCCAAAAGCCGCTTGTGACGAATGCTACGAGCGCTACGAATTGTACCACGTTGTAGCTCTAAAACATCGCTGTGACCTCAAATTATTAGCTTAAGATATTTTTTACTATTGTTTTTTATTGTGAATTGTGTATGTCGATAAAATTGCCCATCCAATTTCGTTCAAAAATGAAATCAGTTTCTTCTTTCATGTTTTCTATTATGTTTTATTGTTTAGTGTCTAGTCAAATTCAATTTACTTGTTAGCATGTACTTAAGGTCTTACATGTTAACAGAAAATAATAATATAACGTAATCAGGAGATGTGAATTTTTACCGATATATTGTTTGGGACGCATTTTCATGATGTTTAGTCTTGTACTATAAGACTATACCCTCTCAAAAGTGCACTTTGAGAACTTTGTTTAGTTAATATTTTGCGTGTTATGTTGAAAATTAAGTGTATATTTTTTATACTTTGTCAGAGTATTGTATACGTTGCTGTGTCAAACAATGTGTTTTTAAGTTATATGAATAAACAATGTTTTACTTAATTTTGTACTTTTGAATTCACTGTTTAATACCCCTTTTCGTGTAGATATTAGGTAATTATTCTAGTTAGAAAACAATACACAGAGTGGAAGTCGAAGTGCCCTTGAAACTTAAGGATAAAATGAAGGCAATTGATATGTACTAGGGTCGATCTAGGACCTTCCAAATTAACAGAGTCCTAATGAGATATAACTTTTTTTTTGCTTCACATTACAACCCCGTAGTTATTGGATTCGTCGAGTTCGAGTACTAACATACACCTTCACAAAATGCTGCAATGAAACAGCATTTAAATAATTATCTGATAAAAAAATAAAATACAAAAATAATAATTAGGATAATAAATAAAAACATAATAAAATACTTCAAAATTGTTTTTCATATCCTTCGAAAGTTTTACTAGGCGGCGGAAACGTATTAAATGTTTCGTTTCTCACTGGGCCGCGAATACGCCATGTCAGGCGCACACGTGTATCTTGGCGGAAAAAAAACATGAAAACCGGTCTACAATGACATTAGTGGTTAAAGTGGATAATTATTAGTACCGCTGTTAGAGGTCAATCAATAATGTGCAAGAGTCGGTAACGAAAACATTTATTGCATACAAAATTACATTCTTGCTTACTTTCACTAAGTTGAAACAGTTTTACGATATTTATTACTATTTTCAAACACTGCTGTAAAATATTTCATAGGGACCCAAAAATAAATATATGCTTACTACTACGAAAACTTAATAAACTGATTGACTAGACGCGCTTCGTTCCGATGATTTTGTCTGCCAGTGCGTACATCTCTTCCACAGTCTGAAAGGAAATGAGTAACATTAAGACCTTATCTGAGGAATTTGAATAAAAACAAGGGATTATTTATATATAGCGTTGACTACAGACGTACTACGGGTTTTCTAGACTGAATCTACATAAATAAATAAATAAATAAAACTGAAGTGTGTCAAATGAACAGCTCTACAAACGATTGTAACATCTGATTGTATGATACTTAAAGCTGATTATTAAATAACGACGTAAGTAATCTCAAAGTTCTATTTAGGTTCTCGAATAGTACCTACATATCGTCGACAATGTTGCAACTAACGATGCCAGCCATCACTATCATCAGACGTTCGATATCTGGGCTGGGTCATTACCTATTAACTAGAAACTATGTACTTATGATAAATGTTCATACAACAACTGGTAGGAACCGGATATGGACAAATATTATTATCTTTGTAACCGCTCGAATTATTATAAGGTACAGCTTTGGCCTGATACTCACGTGATATAGTGATTGCATTAATAGTCTATGCAATTGCAGAGAAAGCAAGAAATTTAAAATACGCAGAAGTTTAAATCAAAAAATGTTGGGGTGTTTCTCCCTTCCACATTACCTTAATCATAAAACTAACTCCACATCCATAGAAACATCATAAAATTTAGTGAAACATAAATGAAAACACCATACAAACGAACTAACTTGATCAGCTTATTGTTCGTATTTAAAAAACCTTTAGTAGGATTTTAAATTATCATGTCTATATTTTATAAATAGTTTCAACGTTAGTCTTTCAAAAATTGCCGATACACAAAATAAAGCTGATCGGTACAAAAACAAAAGTCGTTAAGAATAAATAAAAAAACCCTTATAATCCGATAGTAAAGAAAATGACGTTCGTTCGACGTACAAATTAACATACACGATAAATCTCTATTAAATTACTTTTAAGCATGATGTATCACTTGTAACTTAAGAGTATCGTGATCAGTGGATGCGGCTACCAACCAACACGAGCCAACGGTGACAAGGCTATTAATCTTGCCCTTAGGGTCAACTTTAGCTGGGCTCCGTCTAGTTTGAATCGGCTCGTCAAACGCTTTGACAGTTTTATCTATCAATGTAAATACACACAGGGTCAGCTGCAGGGACTGAGCTGGGTGTCTTGCCCATCATAAGTCAAAGTCAACGTCAAAAACTTTATTTCTGTAAATTCATAAAGAAATGGCTTGGAAACGTCAATAATATTCAAAACATAAGGTCACGCGTACTTCTTGCTAAGCTTGACGCTTGTACGCCATAGAATGCAATAATGTTTTTTTTAAATGATAAAGAATGAATTTTTTTACGGATCACGCAGATGGCTTATCTTGGTTGAAGTGGTAACCACTGCCTGTAACGAGTAATATGAATGGGTACTCCCCTACTAAGGTAAGGCATGACCTAAGTCACATCGTATGAGCCCGTAACTCTGAAACGTGAAGTTCGAATGTATCATGAGCCTGTAATTTCACTGGAACACAGTAACGTGAATGCATCACTGCTTGGCGTCAGCAATGGGTGTGGTGGCAGTACTCTCCGGATAAGTGGCATAAATTCTACTGTTACTAATTATTATATTATAACCTCCATGTAGTCAATACTAATACATAGCTTCACGCTTTATCCCCGAAGGCTGAGCTTCAGTGGACCACTTTTCACATTGTGGGTTACACTGTCGTGGGAACGTAGACGTGACTAGGGGTGAGCTCATCGCCACCATTGTTTTCTCACGAATAACTCGGTTACAAGTTTTTTCCAGTAATTCATTCCTCAATAACCCACCAGCACAATCCATATAATTGGATTTGATAATTTTAAAATTTACTCTTTCACTAGATCGTTTTAAAGCAGAGGGATAACACCTCAGGGTAAGTGAATCAATAAATTTACTTTCGTTTATATTGGAGGGCAACGAATTTTACGACAATGTTTAACGCGTAATTAGGGCGTTCAATTCCGTCGTACCTACAATTTGCCCCTTTGTACTGCAATATAAATAAAAGTATACTTGTCCATTTTTTGTTGTCTTATTTCCGTGTTATAAATAGTTTAAAGTCCGATATTATTACAGACTTTTTGGTTCTGAATAGTTTGATAAATTTTCATAAATTTATATCATTTTGCATACGTAAGTCAGCTATAAGAATGTTCGTTGATACACAGTTAAATCTAAGTTTTGCAGTGGTCATAATTTTTTATTGTCTTTTGCATCATTTTGTTTCGTTTCAAATAAGTTATTTGTATGTACGATTTATATTTGAATAGACTAGAAATTAATTTAATTGGCAGGATCAATATGATAGAAATAAAATCAATTCGCGCAGGGCAACGTCTAAATACTGCCCCAATCAAGAGCAAACGTACCCGTGATTACACACAGCCAGTCGTACCTCATAGATACAATCAGTTGAAAGTGAAGATACGTTGACCGGGCCCACTGACTTGACGATATGGATTTGTTTGCACTAGATGTTACTGGTTTACACAACCAGATAAGCATTCACGGATGTGTGTAGTTTTGTAATTTTTAAGGACATTAACTTAGATCTGACTTACACGTTTACATTATATACTGGACTGGCCTCACAGCTTCAGAATGATCAGTTGGTAGTAACTCTGCGTTCTACGCTGTATGTCGTGGGTTCGAATCCTACCCGGGAAAACATTTTTGTGAAGAACATAAATGTTTGTTCTGCAATTGGGTGTTTATGTGTATAGATTAGAAAACAAATATGTAAGTATTCTATCAGTGATCTGGTTCCCATATTACAAGATATACTTAGTTTGGGGCTAGATGGCGCTGTATGAAATGTCCAGCATAAAAGTTACAGTACCGTATTCCCGTGTAAATAACGTAAGGTACCCAGGTGCATTTCACTACACACTACTAACTAGCTAAACAACTAAATAAACTTTGTCTTATTAGTTAGTAGTAGAATAAAACTTACGTTGAGATTTTTGAGCGTTTTCACGTCATTCGTTTCATATTTAAGTACAGAGAATTGTTCGTCGGTGAAACGAACTCCCTTTTCAATATCGATTTGTTTCTGCTCCTCTAACTCTGCATTGCATTTCGCCAGTAGCTGTTCCGGAGTGAGCTGCTCTGCTTCTTCCTCCATGCCTTCTCTTTCCGCCTCTTCATCTGCTGACTAATAAATACAAACTAATTAAATAAGTAATAAAAAAGACTTCAAATATACATACATACAACATAACTTTAAATCA
Source organism: Chesias legatella (assembly GCA_947359385.1). Classification (NCBI taxonomy): domain Eukaryota; kingdom Metazoa; phylum Arthropoda; class Insecta; order Lepidoptera; family Geometridae; genus Chesias; species Chesias legatella. The sequence continues at coordinate 4,186,091 of OX375778.1, read as the reverse complement.
TAACTTCCTTTGAGCCTTTTTCACTTGGCATATCTTGTCTCTCAAACTCAAATACAAAGAAGAAAGAAGTAACACGTCTGGCATGAACCAATGTTTGTTATATATCACTTGGGAACACCCTGATTAATCAATCGATCCATCAACATATTGCCTAGTAACGCCTAGCGCGCTATACGAGAACGTGAAAATTTTAATATACTCAGGTGTAAATTACAAAGGATCCTTTGTTTCGTTAGGAATTAGTCATTTTATAAAAGTATTTTGCTAAATTCAAGCACAATTGGACCGTGTTATGCAAAAAACAGCCATGTGGGGAAAAATACACACGGAGTTATAAGCATTTTTCTGTCGAAGGTTGTACTTAGGTTACGTATTGATTCATATATTGTAGTGGCTCATATCTCCGTGAAAAATAGAGATATCGCAATGGCTGTCTTTGCAAAAAATCCGTCTATAACTCATTTTTGGAAAAAATACCACATGGCTGTTTTTTGCATAACTAGGCCCAATTGTATATCTAACAAGTGCTGAAATTGTCACTGATTATCTTCCTAGTGTTTAACAGTTTAAGTATTTCCATTTGGATATATTCACAACCTTTTTAATTTACTGCACTTAATTCAGCGAAGTGGAAAGCGAATTTTATTCCAAGTCAGATATTTTCTTCCTTCAAAAACAAATAATTTATGTGTGATATTTTATGCATAAATTAAAGTTAGCTTTAGTACACAGTTTACGATATTGCTGCCAGTGAGAACTCGATCTCCTGGCATACCAGCCGATTGCTCGCACCCCTATTTATTTTTAAACAAACACTGATGAACATTTTGGTGTTTTACCTGCTCAGATCTCTGTGAAGACTTCAGTTTCCTATAATAGGCATCAGCTCGTTTCTTGGAGGCCAAGGCGACTTCGCGGTTGACCATGCGCCAGAAGACAAACACTGGGTGATGGTAGAGTTCAGGTGGACACTCCTTCAGCGGAGTCTTGCCGACGAGGATCAGACGCTTCAGCCTTTCCATTTCGTCCAGCTGTACGTTATAAGTGAAGTAAATTTATTTTTTGGATATTCCATTATGTTGATAAAAATAAACAATGCAGATAAAGATGGCTTCCTGTCGAGATAAAAATAAGGTTACTGCTTAATTAAACTTAATTTATCTGAAACCGTTGAGATATTCTATTAGTTACAATGACCTACTTACATCATCAATGACGGGCCTCATAGCTCAGTTGGTAGTAATCCTGCCTTCTGCGCTGTAGGTCGTGGGTTCGATTCCCACCCAGGACAAACATTTGTGTGACGAATATTGGTGTTTGTTCTGTGTCTGGGTGTTGATATGTATTATATGAATTTACAAAAAAAATGCATTTTAAGTATTATATCAGTTGTCTGGTTCCCATGATACAAGCTATTTACTTAGCTTACTTTGGGGCTAGATGGCGCTGTGTGAGATGTGCGCCAATGAATACAATATATATATATATAAATGAAAACAAGGACAATGAATAATCGAAGCATTATCATAGTGAAATATGTAAAGCAACCAGTTGTTTTTATTTCGCTCTACCTGTCAGTTTCGCACCGCTCAATAGGTATGCTTCGTCACCCAAACCATAAAATGTTAATGAAAGTTCGAGTTGATAAACAAACCCGTTTCATGGTGAATCGCTAATTGGTTTCACGTCAAATATCAGCTAACAGTCTGGGCACGAATAGGCCCAAAGTTTTAATCGGTGTTTGATTGTACGAATAAAAGTCACTTTAAAAGTTGTTATGGTTGGGTTTCCACTGACACGAGACGTACAAACGGCTAAAAGAATTTTGGTATTTCGCATCCGAATTCTGACAAATCTTTTTGGTATTAGCTAATACTTGCTTTACGCACAAGCTTAAAGTCGCTTAGAGAGCTATCGGAGAGAACATTATTAATATCAAATAATGTATTAATATCAAATAATGTATTAATATCAAATAATGTGAAGGTGATTCAATACCATTGCTAAGTCTGCACCATTAGACAGACTGGAAGTCTACCGATTGATATAATGACCAGATACAGAACGGTCCTGCCTCCCCTTGTCAAGGATATTAGAATTAACGATTGTCCGTGGTAAAAGTGACAGTCCGTACACATATTTAATGGCCCAAATGCCCACGATTATGTATGTTTATATTTGAAATTCAAGCAGATATTAGTTCAAATAGATATTAGTTTTAGAATCAAACATGAGATCAACATTAGGCCATTATTTGAACAGCTGTATTATTAAGGTCGTAAATTCAAAATGAATTAATTGATTTAATCTATCAAAACTATATGACTATTCACTTGGGTTTACATAGAAAATTCTCAAAGTATACTCAAATAAATGATTCTGTAGTTTTATGTTAATTTCGGGCTATAAGTAGTGGAAATTTGAACTAGGTTCCACCCCGCAATTGTCCTTGTCAGTATCTAATACTAAAACCATTATACCAACTGAAATATCAACGATTTCTGTGATTTTATCTATGAACGGTTCTACAGCAATAATCACCAAATGAATGTCACACTTTCATGTTGAAAAAACAAAAGCATGGAAAAAAAACGTGACATTAATGGTTACTTAGGCATTTTCATCGTCTATTCTTATGCTAATTTAATCAGACTACTGTTAAAGATATATTTAATTTAATTCGCTCATATGACGGAACCACCAAGGTTTTATCGGAAGCCGCACCATTACGACCAAATGGTTTTGAATACAGGCGTGGAAATGCTAATGGTGCGTATTTAATAGCCATATTACTTTAATAGCCCATAATAATGATATCTATGTTATATTTGTCTTATGATGATTTTGCTTGCAGTTTGATCACGTAAATGTTATTTTTCTGTAACTAAATGAATACCGAGTCTAGCTAAAATCAGACACCGCACAAATATGCATTTCATTATAAGTTACGTAAATTTTAAGCGAAATCCGTTTGTTGAAATTCCCTACATTGACGGAAGGAAACTTCTTCTCCAGCTCTACCATTGAGACCCAGTCTGTGAGATGCATCAGGTTTGATCCCATAATGCTTCCACAAGCGCACACACCGTAGCTACTGGTATGCCGTAGCACATACGAACGAGTAGCTACGGTGTGAGTGGCTACTCGTAGCGCACGTCCAAGCTACACAATTAGCGGATCTCTTCGTTGACGGCAAATCTTCTCTTACAGCTCCATCATTTAGATCTTAGACACACCGGATTGGAGCCCATATTACTTCTACGAGCGGATGCATCGTAGCTGTGCTACAGTAGCGCATATCCAAGGCACACAATTACGCATGTATCCCACAATTATGCATTTAGTCATGTTTACTTACAACTCTAGAAGAGATCCGTTTGTTCAGATTCTCTTCGTTAACAGCACGAATCCTCTCTTCCAGCTCGGTCATGTACGTCTTGTCTGTGAGCCGCACAAGGTTTGAGCCCATATGCTTCTCCAAGCGGGCGCGGACATGCGGGTGCGCGAAGCTATAACAAAGCAAAAATGTTTTGCTGAAACTGAAACTTCTTGACACAAAACTAAAATATAAAGTCTGAGTGACATTATAGATTTTTTGCATCTATTATTACATTGTTAATATTCTATTATACTGTACCAGAACTAGTCTAGTAGATGGACAACAGTTGATTATGTGAAATTAATAAATACTCATATGGTTTTTTAATTATATATTTATTGATTTGAATTTTTTCGGCATCGCCGTTATTTCGGATTCTCCAAAATAGGTATTTTAACTCTCCCTATCATTACGTTACATAGCGGTTAGGTCACTTATTAATTTTTTTTTTCAGAGGTAGAGCAGGGTTAATTTATAACACACACACACATATACTGATAAGAATGTTTTCTACGGTGTTTACAAATTTATAAACTTTCAAAAGCGGACATTATAATGAAAAGCAACCCAAATTAGAATCACACACATACCCCTAGAAATCAGTATTTAAGGCCTAAAATATTTTAGATGTATTAGAGAGACATTTTCAGATTGTAATCACAAGGCTATGTTACCCAAAACCATGTCTTACTACAAAATACCGCAAAAACTTCCCGCCAAAACGATAAAGAGTGACTGAAGTAACCGCGCAAGTTTTTGTGCAGAAAAGAAGTGGATATTCACAAGTACACATTCAAAAGACGTGTATCTGTGGGCTAGCCTGGAAACATCAATCATCCTAATCAAATCAAATCGTTTTATATGAATAAAACATAGTAGATACATACTCAGTATGATGTAAAGGTTTTATAAGGATGTATGTAAAGGTACATAGATCTCATGTTTTTGCTCATAAGAGCGAGCAAATATTTTATTTAGGGTAATAATAATGATGTGTACAATTAAAAGAAATTTAAAAATATATATAATATCAGGATAACATTAACACAAATGATTTAGAATAATTATTAATAGTCGTTTACCATTAAATTAGTAGATAAATTATTTGAGTAATACATTATGATTCCCAATTGATGTCAAGTGTACAATTAACAATATGATGTACTGAGAAAAAATTTTGAATTTGAATTTTATCTAATAAATAATATTCACCAGAATAATACTCACCACTGCCGCGCGGGGCCGTTCGCTCTCCTTTGGCGGCTCGTGTTTAACAACAATTTGTGAACGCGTACGGACAGACTAGCTAGCAGCTAGACGATCGTCTCGCCGTCGTAAAGTTCTAGTGGTTTTGACGCTGGGTGGTCGGGTCACAGCTGGGACCCTACCGGCGTGCGAGGGCCTGGCACGGTACGGCACGGCGCCCTCGACACCACATGTACGTATAGGAACCGGCTAAGGAACTTTTCACATTCTACCGTGAGAATTCGAACGTGTTCACAGATTCAAATTTTTAGTGTCAAACTTTTTAAATCAGAACCTGTTTACAGTTTCGTAAAAAGTTTTTGTTTTATCACCTGTAAATCACCATGTTTTGTTTTAGAAAATGTTGTAGAAAAACTGTTGAAGCACAAAAGGAATCAAATAATGATTCAGAAATTTTACTACTTAATGTTAATATTTTTTCTATTTTGCATTTGAAAAATTATAATATTTTATGTTTGTCAATAATAATAATTACAATAATATTAATTTACTACAAAAGTCACTTACTAAAAACATTTTTACAGTATTGTCAGTTGTATTGTAGAGCATTGATATATAAGTAGGTAAATCAAAGCCACTTATTTAAGTGTCCGAATAGGAGGCTGGTGCACATGATCTGCTACATGGGTCGTCACATAATAAAGTGAAAAAACATTTACTTAGGATAAACCTTCGTATTCCATCATTAATTTTTTATTTTTAACATGTGCCAGCATCTCACCTGATATTAAGTGACGATGCGGTCTACGATGTAGCATGCTAGTCTATGAATAAATAATTTTACTTTTTTTTACTAATACATGATTTTGCTTAGTCTTATGTGTTGGCTCCCTTATTTCACGTGACTCGAATATATTTTGCAGATGTCATACATGGAGATAGCATTTTGTGAGTTATTGGTGGCGATTCTGATGGCAACCAGTCAAAACAAGTTTTAGGTTCATGCATCTCTCACTAGCTAACTAGTGTAGTGACAATACATAAATAAAATAAAAGTGACAGACCACAGACTGAATTTTAGAACTGTCAAACTATGTTTATTGATACGTTCTGTTTCCGGTATAAGTAGTTATCCTACGATAACATGTTAAATAATCTTAATAATAAATACATAACTACTTCATACTAAAAATCATACTTGAATCAAAATAAGCGATAGCCATACTAGAAGAAGAAGAAAAAAAAGTTTTTATTGAAACCACAAACAACAGTGATATACAAAATTACAAATTATATAAATAGACGAAAAACAAACAAAATTAATACAAAAACAAATCATAATTAAATATAAGCTATGAAGTAACCTAATGTCCGGAGTCAATGTGCACCTAGCTCAGCATGTGTTACACTGGCGATCAGTATAACACATGTCACCATTTTGTTTTTCATTCATTATTTTTTTTTACTTTTTTAATAATGATATTTTCTGGCTATATTATTACAAAATATTAAACAAATCACGTACTAATTTGATTTATTTTTAAAAATAACCCTGAGAAGGTCAAGATGGCGGTGTAATGTAAATAAGAAAGGAAAAATGTAAAGTCTATATATGGCTAAAAGATGATGTACTACAATAGTAATTGAATAATCAAGAGGTAACATGGAAGTTGGCGGAATACGTGACGTGTGTTGGCGGTTTGGAATACGTGAGTTTAACTACCTACACACCTACTAGTTTTCTCAACTGTATTTTAGTTTATTAGACATATTTATGTAGATAATATGTTAAATGTGCTAGTCGTAGCATTATCTTATGACCTCTTTTCCAAATTGATACTTGAAACTTTTGTAAGCAATAAAAATGTGTGTAAATCTACAACTTTTATATATCTGCTTCGCAGCACTGTTGCTAGGCTACAGTATATCGCCGGAGGGCGTGTGTTGTGGTTGTAAAGGCGCAAGGTCAAACACGAAAATTTTATGTGTCTAGGTGTGACAGTTAATTAGCTTTTAAAATATAATTTATGAAAGAGAAATTCCTCCTTACGTTTTAAAGTGAACGACCTGATTTCAAAGAAGCTTTTGAATATTCAGAATTACTTTAGAAAATAAGGAATATTTTTTGATGAGAACGGCAAATCTTACCACTATTACATTATAACGCGAAAGTTTGGATGGATGGATGTTTGTTACTCAAACCAGAACGGATGAACGGATTTGGATGTAATCTGTCATAGAGTTATATTATAGTCTGGAATAACACATAGACTTTTTATCCCACAAAAGTGTGTGGTTCAAGTGGAATGAATTATTCACCGCGGGTAATACCGCGTGGCGCAGCTAATCTATCATTGCTTTTGATATTTGTTTACGGTTTATCACGCAATCACAGCTTCATTATTTAGAAATACTTAAAATTAAGCATAAAGTTATAAACGACAGTATCTGCAGGGAAAGCTTGTGTACACAATCACACAATCAATGAGTCTGTAATTTGTGAAAATCACAAAGACATATCAAAAATCATGGTCTCTATGATCCTTAGAGTCACACATTGTACAGAATATCTGCATTTAAATCATACTAATGAAATATGATAAAAACACGAGCAAATCAGTCTAAAGAATCTTAATTCCAGAGTGACCCCTTAAAACGTACCTTGGCATCTGGCTTGTAGCAATTATTGTTGATGTCTACATTACTTTGATGTCTCGTAAATACGCCCGTAAACAGACACGTAAGATTATCAGATTATACGTATACGGCGTTGGCTCAATAAATATAAATTTTTTGACGTGTACAATTTGTTTCATTTAATCTACAATTTTGAATGTCTAATAATATTATAAATGCAAAATCTTGTTTGCTGGTTTTTCTTTCTATTGCACAGCTATATATGATTTTTTTATTCTCCATAGGCTAACATTTGACCGCCACATCACAACATTTGACTATGCGGTCTACGACGCAGCATGCTTGCCTATGACAAACCTATTCAATATCCCCTGAAAGACTTCCAGATTCAAGATTTAAGGGAACACAGGCAGGTAAAGAGTTAGATTCTTTTGTGCATATGAGAAGTATGTTACTATGAAAGTAGAAAAACGTTTTACAGATGTGAATCACCGGGAACTACGCCAGAATACGAGCAGTCGATTGGCTGCCCGGTGAGTCCAGTGAGAGGTCTGTAGCCCCAGAAAATGCCTAAAGTCAAAGTCAAAAACTTTATTTCCATAGAATTCATAAAGAAATGGCTTGTAAACGTCAATAATATTCAAAATATACGGTCACGCGTACTTATCGCTAAGTTTGATGCCTGTTCAAACCCTATCAGACCCTGCATGGGGAAGACCAGCACAAGAAACTCCTAAGGGAGGGTTTCCTTTTTTTAACCTAACATTAGTGAGTCATCTGAAAGGTAAGGTTTTTGTAAAGAGGTAGTGTACTCTACTACTACTACTACTACTACTACTACTACTACTAGGTAGTGGACCGAATAGAGGCATGGGTTATTTTATATTCCTGAATAATGCATGGTGAGATAAATCTGGGGAAAACCACTTCAATTTCAGGTGTTTTTTTGCTATGAGCAACAAGTCACGGCTAGTATTAAACGAAAAATATAAAACGAACTGTCAAATAAACTGTCGAATTTTGGTCATAACGTTTGTAATACCGTTATTTTAATAGCGAGCTAGTGAGTGAAAGCTGAGTCACACTTGTGCAAATTAAAAATAACTGGGGCACTGACTTAAATATGAGTAACCGGAAAATACGGTGAAAATTTACGTGTCATGTCTGCGACTGAAACAATCTTAGTCATATTTATTTCAGTACACTCATGAATGATTTATTGTTATGAACACTAACGCGTTTTAAGTGTCTAAAGAAACAAATTATTTGACCTACCTAATGTCATGACTTCCCTAACTTATTATATATATACATATTTGAAGGAATTCCTGATTATTATTTTATTTGCTAACATTAACTTTAACTGCTAACAATATAAAGCTATTGTAAAAATAATACAAAAATTTAAGCACTTTATAAGCATAGCTATTTTGAAAATCATAAAACCAGAATCAGAATATTCAAGGATTGTTTGTCGGTCATAAAATGTATACATATAATTTTTAGCATTCTGCCAACGCCTACAATCGTTTCTAATACAATATTATTGTAAAATAGGTAAATAGAATCTAGAAACGATGGAAAAGCTTCTGAAACGTTTTAGCTATTATTAGTAGGCAAGATTTATTTTGTTTACGCAACGTTTACTGAACCCTTTATAATACCAATAAGACGGAAAAATGTATCTCGTGATCGGTTCAAATCGGTTACATTCTTGAATTGTGATAAAAATACAAGAAAATACTAAAACCGGAGAGGTACAAAGGCGTCCAAGTTGGAAGGAATGTAATATGGATTCTTATAAGGTGATGTGATTAACGACATACATACATAATAAAATCACGCCTGTTTCCCGTAGGGAACTCACGTTGGGAGATCACGGGTTGCCTCCTGCTACGATCTTGATATACCTATTTTGCTTCATCTATTCTCACCACATTCGTTATGCACGCTCGTCGGTTTAGGGTGCTCCTGACCTGGCCTTTTTTCCAAAACCTCACAGCTTTGGTCTAATTGTAGTGCGCCGAGTTTTTCCCCTCCCATTCACACTCACCTTTTCGCACTTTTTCGTCAATCTTCTTTCATGAATCCTATCTACATGCCCATAACATAACACTGCATATATCAACACAACACAAAATTGTTAAATATTGTTTGTGAAATAAATAAATAAAATATATTTTACCTATTGATGAAAGGCGTAACAAATAATATCTTACAATATAAACCAAGCTAGAGCTAAGCATGATTATTACGTAATGCTTAGGTATGTATTGAGCTCATACCATAGAGGGTTCCATTTCAAATCATTCTACAGAATTCAGAGGACATTCTGTATATTCATTTGGTTCATTCAGCTATGATGATATGAATATCGACAATTTGAATGTTATCATCGTCTGCCTCCGCACAGCAACTGATACCAGTATCATTAACCTCAAAACGCTTAATTGGTAAAAGGTGAACTCCTTTGATATATTCAGGCTGCCCTCGCTCACTACATAGATTGTTGGTAAGTACTTAGTAAAAATAAATAACATATCTATAAAAATTTGAAGTTAGATATAATAGTTAGATAGAAATAATTAGGCATCATTAATAAACGAGTGAAAAAATGTGAATAAGTTATTGCTATATTATGATTAAGACTATGATATTCAGGTAATTAGTAAGTTCCGACTCAATCTCCAATGAAAATTGCCACGCACATTCCACACTCAATACTTCACACAAATTACATTATTAACAAAAATTAAATATGTCTCTTAGAATTGCCACTAATAATACCACGTTCTTAAAACGGTGAAGGAAAACATCGTGAGGAAGCCGACATATCTAAGAAACAAAAATTTTTATAAATGCTACAAGTGCACGAAAGGAGCCTCTTTGAGGCGCAATTAACATCCTAACAGCACACTGGTGACTCCAATACAGAAAAAAATTGCCACTGCAAGAAAACTCACTATACACCATACGCCCGAACAGTGAGAGTAAATTAAAAAAAAATAACGTCTAATTTGCATTAGAAGAGGATATGGGACGTGTCATGTGAATTTAATTTAACTGACTTCCGTCCAGAACACAGTTATTGGGATGCAATATCAAAGAATAATATATATTGTGCTACGGCTTGGCGAAAGAATATGGTGGCAGTACATCCCCAGAAGAAAACTGCGAACCCAGTTGTTTACTGCTACAATACATGCCAAAGTCCTTCAAATTCTATTACGGAAGCTAATGATCTCATTCATCAAAACTCACGTTTCTAAATTCTCATAAAATTTTATACATATATCTATGAAATGCACTCACTGCGCTAAAACCTGATAGCATTGATAAAATATGATCATTGTTTAACGAATTTGTCTTTTGATCAATTTTTAGTTTCATTTGATTGTAGAATAATACTGATAAAAGAGACTACCCATACACAAAATACACTAAAAGTTGGAAAACAGTTATTAAAAATATTATGTGTATAGATAAGCTTTTGCTCGCGATTTCATCCGCGTTATTTCTATATTTCCAGCTTCCGTCATCGTAACGAGATAACATATATAACAGTTTTATAATCTAATCATTAGCCTTTAAAAATAAAAAGTGTCATCATGTAAGGTTCGACTTAGCATTCATCATTAAATTTACATGAAAAAAACCCGTAGCTAGTTCAAGTTTCTATTTATAACTGTGTTGCAATCCATGCGTATAGTGCAATTTGATGCTGCAAATAATAACAGGCACCTTAAAGACGAGGCTCCCCTCGGCGGGACATCAGTGACCGCGTAGTCCTCGAGGTCAGTGGTTGATCGTCTCCGGCCGCGGTCGGCCAGCAGCTGTATCGTCGTCCAGAACGATCCCTCCGAAGCACTGGACTCTGTTCGTTGCATCTTCAGACGTGCATGTAGCCACTCGGGCGGCCCAAGGTGCAATGACTGCCGCCGCCATTACGGCCGAGGACTACCTGGCGCCGACGCCGACACCCCACGTGCTACACACGCGAACATTAATCTAACGACCTGACACCTTTCATGGATTTCCCGCGCTTTCGAGGACCATCGACACTTGAATAGAGTTTTAATTGTCGTTGATTGTTCGGTTGAGTGGCGTGCACTGCTCGTGTGGCACGCTAATGTATCGGTAAACGTCGGTGATCAGCGAAAATCGAATAGCATTGAAAACCAATTATTAAAAGTTCACAGCGTGAACTTTCACTTTTGTTCACTGTGTAGTCAAAATATAATTCGACTGTAGCAATTAACATTGTCCGATGTACATTTTAGCGATTTTCATTTTATTGCATAATAGAAATAAAACTTAAAATAAAACTATAAATGCCCCCGTAAATTAAAAAATCTCTAAAATCAACCATCTCTGTGTTTCTAAGTGGAAAAAGTAGTATGTGTTCAGTTCACTTTATTCATATTTGAAACTTTTAACGGCTGCACCCTAAAGTATCAATTTTTCACATACGACTATGTTAATTGCGACAGTCGAATTATTGGTTTGTCAATTTTGACAAATGCTATTTGTTCGGAAGTAGCTGATGGTGGACTAACGGCCTAAACGGCGCATTCATTTTATGTGGCTCATTGGGCCGGTGACCCGGATAGCACCAACGTCGCCACTCGTGACCGGGTCAGCCGAATACCATGGTCGTCCTTCGCGATGTCTTCGAATAATTAGACATTGAAACTTTTATGACAGTCCGTGACTGCACTGAACTATTTCGATCTTTGACTGAGATTTTCCAACCTTCAGATGAGTACGACTCAATATATCGAAAATTACTTTCACGAAATAGTGAGTGCTCATGGTACTGTTCTGAAGTAATAACGTGAGTCACAAATTGGGTGGTAGAAATTGAAAACTTGTTATCGTTATGCCTGACGGTCGCAGTTTTACGATATTGCACATAATTGAGCTTTTCATTTTGGTTATTGGTGTCGTTTCTTAGGTTGAGTCTGAATCAGAGTCGGGAGCGGGAGTGAAGGACGGGTTTCAGTCGGCTTGTTCTTAATAAGTCAGGCCATACGTTAATTAGGGAGACATTTGTATCAAGTAGAACTCACACCAAGTTCCTTCGGGGAAGTCCTACCACCATGCCCATTTCTGCCGCGAAGTTGTACTGTATTCCGGTTTGAAAGGTGCGGTTTAAAGTGTAATTACAGGCATAGGAGACATTCCATCCTTCCATCCTACACATAAGAATACTATCGTAATGTTCTGCCGAAGGTCAAGTCGCGTCGGCACGTGCGGAAGCTGTTTACATTTGGTCCGAGATTGCGAATTTTTGTCAAAACAGTCATATGACGAGTGTGACGTCAGGCTTGTGTCGTGTGATACGTGAAGGTTATCTGTCGCCATTGTTATCTGGTTAGAATGGGGGATAGCGGCATCCTCTGCCTTCAACAAAAGTTACCCGAGCATGTTACTTTATTTCCGTTGTATCTGTCAACATGAAGGTGGAATTTGAAGACTTTTAGCTTGTAAGCCCGTGGCTTCGGTAATAAACTCTATCTCTAAGCAAAAAAATCAAGACAATTTTATGTCCTGTTTCTGTGTGAAAGAAGAATAAATCAACAAACACATATTCGAAATGATATATGATTATTAAATACGATAACTTTAATTAAATTTAAACAAATTATAATATACAAAATATGACCTTACATAAGACATTAATTACATAATAAGTAATATAAGTAAATACTACTTATATTACTAGTACTCTTTTGTGTTATTATATTTTATACTATTAGTTTTACGTTATGTATTAAGAGACTGCCGGATCTTGTCCGTGTCGTCAGCTGTAAAGGTTTTTGGCTGAAAATCAGCGCTGAGTATTCTCAGCATATGCTGAGCCATCCCCTTTTTCAGCACAGGGCGCATAGGGACTCATTTTTTTAATGTGTTTTTGTTGTTTTTCTTTTTCTTGTAATGTTTGTTCCTATGTTTGTGCTGAAATAAATGTTTTTATCTATCTATCTATCTATCTATCTACTTATATTAGTTGGTAGTAATTCTTCCTTCTGCACTGGGTTGTGGGTTCGATTCCCACTCAGGACAAACATTTGTGTGAAGAACATAGATGTTTGTTCCTTGTCTGGGTGTTGTGTATGTTTTATATGTAGGTTTACAAAATAAAGTAGATAAGTATTCTATCAGTTGTCTGGTACCTAGCTATGTTTAACTTGGGGCTTGGCGGCGCTGTGTGAAAAGCCTATTAATATCTATTTATTTAATAATATTATTTCGATCGTTAATGCCATCGGTTGAAGCTATTATGAGACTAATCGACGTCGATGGCGGATACTGAATCAAATTCACAATTTCAACTCATGAGACGTGAGGAACTGAGGTAAAACAATTACAATTTAGAAAAAGTAGAATTATTTTTTAAAAGAATTTGGAGGGCATTTTATTTAATGTTTATTAAAACTGTTTCAAGCGGCAGCTTTATTTTATTTATGAAAAAAACTACCATCTTTTAAAAACTTATTAGTCTATACACTTACGCATATTGAATGATCTTCGCTTGCCACCAGCGCGGCAGGTCAGCTGGCAACTGGAACCTTTTCATCTTCTTTCGCCCCATCTCCCCCTCTTGGGCTTCTTCCAAATTCTCTACCTAATATGAACCACGGTTTAGTTAGTAAACAACTGCCTATTATTTCATTAAAATACCAGAGTGTAGCGTAGATTTCTTCTTCTAGCCTGTGCCTGTGCTGATAATCAGCGCTGGGGATCTTGTGTCCTCACCACATGCTGAGCACAGAGCTTTTTTCACAAGCACTGTACACGGCAGTGATCCGCGTAGGCATAACATTTTTTAATTTAATTTCTCCTACTTATGTAAGTACGTAATCGGTGTTGTGTACAGTTTGAGAAAATACATTATTTTCTTTCTTTCTAGATGGCAACTATGATAGTGAGCTTCAATAGGTAATTCAAACTTCAATTCATATTCTCTTCCGTAAGAAATACAATTATGATTGGAATAGTCATAATTTAGACATACATACACACAAGTGTGTAATATTTCTGCTCATGCACTGCGTAGGTGAACGTCCTAAGGCGCAATGCAACTGATGACAACCGATCAGTTTGCAACTTTTCAACCCTAACCGACCAACCTTGGGAGAGGATGAGGAGTCCGCCCAACAGACTAATTAAAAAAATGTACATGATGCTACAAATAAATGCCCCCGAGGTGTTTATTATTGGGAAACATTATTTTAATCTAGTTAAATAAGTTAGAGAGGAAATTGCTTGTCGCAGAAAACTCAGCATTGATGCAACTCTGCACCGTAAAAGTTCTAATCCATTTTGCAGTTTATATGCCATTTTTCAAGTCAAGACTGTCCACGAATGAACTTGTGCCAATTCAAGTGCTCAATTTCATACCTTTTCAAGAGATATAGTTATTAACGGTTGTCTTCAGAAGGTCTTCTATCTTCTATTCGAGTCACTGGTTTTCTCGAAACAGTGTGGTGATAGGATTTTAGGTGCGCCTCAAAGAGCCTCCTTAACACTTGACACATGTCCTCGAACAAAAAATTCGAAGACATGTGTCTAGTGTCGGTTTCCTTACAATGTTTTCCTTCACAGTTTTGAGAATGTGGTATTGCGCATATAAATGTTTCAAGGTGCACGTCGGGATTTGAGCCGGCGACCTCCGGATTGAAACTCGGGGTCAGTACCACTAGACCACCACGCTCTCATAAAGAATCACAAACAGATTTACCTGAAGTTTAACTTTTTTGTCCTTTTCAGGCGCAGGAGCGGCGGGTTGGTCGCCCATTTTGCTTATGTTTTAAAGCACACTTTGTAATTTTTTGAATTAGCTACAGCAGTAAATTTGGAAAAAATGTACCAAATTACATTAAATTTTGAAAAAACATTAGGTAAACTGAAAAATTTAGATGGCCATGAAACAGCCTAAAATTTTAAATACATCTGTCATTTTTTATTTGTTTGGCATACTGCAGACGACAATTCCCATGTGTCTTAACTGTATAGTTGCCAATACTGACAACTGCTTTTACTTGTGGCTACGGTTGCGTTAGTGTTGATTTCGTCAACCAGTTCTGGTTGTCAATCGATACAGAAATCATAAACGAAAAAAACGTTTCCCATTCTATCTCTATATCAAAATTCATTATAATCGATTCAGCGGTTTAGGTGTGGAAGCATAACAAACACACAAGCTCACTTTCGGATTTACAATATTAGGATAATGATAAAAAGCCCGTGGCCTTACGATCATATGCTTTCATTTTCTAGTTTGCTAACATAGTATGAGCAAATACCAAAACGAGGAATATACTACTCACGTAGAGACAGTCAATTTGAAATAGGTAAAACTATAATGCCTATGTATACCAAATATACTTTCTCATATCGAATTTTAATTAGCACTAGCTGGCCTGTGGCTTCGCCCGCGTTGAATTCAGCTTATAACTAAAAGAGTACCTACGTGGTTTAGTCAGTTTTATCAATCTGTGAATTAAGCTAATAAAAGCAGCTCAAGTCCTTATAACATCACCTTTCTGCCAGTGAAAGTTCGGTCAAAATGGGTTCAGCCGTTTCTGAGATTAGACGGAAAAACATACAGAAAACAGACAAAAATATTGAAAAACTCATCTTAGGGTTAAGTTTGCCTGTGTACATATATTACTTGTTAATATTTTATATTATGTTTTACAGTAATGAATAAAGAAAATAATTCTGCTATTAGCACCGCATATACTCTCATAATATGCAGTTAGTAAATAGCTATTATTTTGGCATTACAAACAGACACTTCAATTTTATTTCTTTGTGTGGATAAGTATATAAAACACATGCAATACAATGACTCGTTGAGGTCAATAAGTTACTTATATATATGTATACCAAGCTCAGTTTCACTTGAATAATTTAAGTGCGCTATACTACGTTCGTAACGGTTTATGGAAACAGCGAGGAATCCGCCATGTCCTAGAACCAAAAATTCCAAGACATGTGTCAAGTGCACGAAAGGCCTTTTGAGGCGCATTTTAATCCTTTCACGACATTCGTACATTCGTTACGAGAGCTAGTAACAGTAGTATTAGTATTCGTAGCAGCAGCAGTAGTAGTATCAAGATAGTAGGAGTACTATAGAATGATCAATTCTATCAAAACATTTGTTGTAGTCACTGTATATGACATCAACCTATGAGGGTTTATAGCTCGACTGTCGTAAACTCGACCCTCCCGATGGTATGCGGGACGCGAGGGCGGTGAGAATATAAAACGCTATCCGTTGGCATTATAGATTTTCTTTTGATTTTTGTATGAAAGAAACAAAATACAAAATTAATATTTATCAAGATCATAAACTTGGAGTCCTTTTGTTTGTCGTTGTGCGATCCATCGCTGCTTGACGTGTAGTTCCGACGGGCCCCAGTCTTCATTCGGCTGGCAACTTTCTTTGACCCTCTGGAAATTAAATAGAGATATGACAACTGGTTTCACGAGGACTTTTCTACCGCACACTTATAGGCTGTGGAATGGGATACCTCCTGAGGTCTTCCCGGCAAGTTATGATATGGGCAGCTTCAAGAGAAATATGAAAAGAAATCTCCAGGGTAGGCATCAGTAATGCTCCCGGTGTTGCTGACGTCAATAGGCTGCGGTGACCGCGCTACATCAGGCGGGCCGTAAGCCTGTTTGCCTAACCATAACATAAAAAAATATTTAAACATGATATGTAGTGTTTTTATCTCACTATTTCGGAAAGGCAAAAAAGGCTTTGCCATCAATTTCCGAAAGATTTCGTAAGTGTAAGTGTAATTGTGTGTATTCGTGTGTTTCGTAAGTAGGTGCCTTTTGATTATCTAAATCAAAAGGCATGTAAAATACACTTAAATATTAAATAAGCCATGCAAAGATCTAAGAATCAATACTTCATTACATTTGGCTCGGATGGTTGGGAAATTTTTGAGGTGTGTAATGATACCGGCCCAATCAGGACTCACCCTCTAAAATAACTTGCTCACCTCTACGAAAGAAGATCCTCTGGACATGTAAATCACTCTGATTGCATAGAGAGGAATGCACACGACGGACGAAAAAGCTACGAACAATCCTGCGCCAGTTGCTTCTCTCAGCGAAAATACTGTTATGAACTGAAAAAGATAAAAGCAGCGTTTCTCAAGATTTCTTCGAAGTATGAAATAGGCTCAGTTATGTCATAAAGATTGAAGAAAAAACCGTAAGTACGCAAGGCGCAATGTCAAATAGGTCACAGGCCAAATGTTTGACTGGCCTCACAGCTCAGTTGGTAGTAACCCTGCCTTCTGCGCTGTAGGTCGTGGGCTCGATTCCCACCCAAGACAAACATTTGTGTGACGAATATATGTTTGTTCTGTGTCTGGGTGTTAATTTTTATTATATGTATGTATTTATAAAAAAAGTATATAAGTATTATATCAGTTGTCTGGTTCCCATGATACAAGCTATGCTTAGCTTACTTTGGGGCTAGATGGCGCTGAGTGAAATGTCCACCATTATTATTATTATTATTATTATATTACTACTGAGAGCGTGATGGTCTAGCGGTACTGACCCCCGAGTTTCAATCCGGAGGTCGCCGGTTCAATACCCGACGTGCACCTATGAGGTTTTCGATTGAAAGATTAATGTGCGCAATACCACGTTCTCAAAACGGTGAAGGAAAACATCGTGAGGAAACCGACATGTCCTAGAACTAAAAATTCGAAGACATGTGTCGAGTGCACGAAAGGAGCCTCTTTGAGGCGCACTTACAATCCTTTCACCACACTGGTTCGACAGAACCGGTGACTCGAAGAAGAAGAAGACCACTTACTAGCAGTATAACTGGGATTATGTACCGCCACAGGATCATCCATATGTTCGCGAGCGGCTCCCCAGTCATGAAGTGTACATCGCTGCTCAGCCTCTTAGGACCGTACGTGTAGACGGAGGCGATAAGCTCCAGTGCGCAAACCAGCGGTATCGCAACGATCGCGACGTGAGCGTCCAACAAGTTCATCACGTGGATTCCTCCCTGGATTATGAAATACATCGTAATAACATACACCTTCACATCAAAATAGTTCCAATAGGTGAGATCTACCAATCTGGATTGAGATGAATACGTTGAACCTGCGGTCTCCAGATTCAAACTCTAGGCCACCACTAGGCTACCACTAGGCCACCATGCTCTCCATTAGTCTTTCTACTTAGGGTAGATCTGGAGACTGGATAACCTGGAGACCGCAGGTTCAATGTATTTTTCAGTTGGAAAAGTTATGTGCGCAATACCACATTCCCAAACGGCGAGGAACCCCAAACGACTTAGAATCAAAAACTCGAAGACAAGACATGTGTCAAGTGCATTAGCGGTGCTATTTAATCATTTCACAAAACTGCTTCGAGAGTAGGTACTTGTGACCGGGTTAGTAGTACCTATGGTAGATTGAAAGCTAATTCATTCTCGCTTGTTGAGAGTAGTCCTGTGTCGCTATAGTAGACAAAAGTAGTAGTAGTAGTAAGGAAAAGATACAGCAAACACTAATTCTACTAAGGTCTTTTATTCACTACAGGGTTCAACCACAACATTTAATAATCACAATAAAATATATAATGCCCGGAACAGATATTTGCAGAGTACGAACGTTTAAGTAGGAAATGGACCCAATTAAAAAAAAACATGGAAATAAAAGCACACCTACACGAAAATATACTAATAAACGATAGATAATGATAGTGCTGCGATGAGTCCAGTAAATGCATTTGTCTTTTTCCAAACTGGTTTCTATGACTCTTAGTGTTGTATTTTTTAATGTCATTTAGGTGATAGAACGAGCTGAAGGCCCACCTGATGTTAAGTGGTAACCGCGGCCCATGGACAAGTTTGCCAAGCGTTGCTAAGTTCCAAGCGTACATCACACTTAGCTTATTGAACAGCTTTTTGCTAGACAATTTATTCGAAAAGTGTTTGCAATTTATTAAAATCTCATTCAATTACCTTTGTAAGTAGGTAGTAGTGCTGGCAGTCATGCATGTGACATTTTGTAGAGCCTAGTCACGTAAGCGTTATTTAATAGCAATTTAAATGGCGCCAATCTGGCAAGCAATATATGACTTGATATGAACGTATGAAAAGTGGCGTAAACTTGCTGGCTCATACCGACGTTTCCATTTATTTATAGCTCCAGAAAACACCTAGCTTCTCCGAGAGAGTACAATTTGCTTTTTAAACTTTAAAAGGTGAAAATAGTGTATTGCAGTTTAAGTGGGTTTGGCCTCTCGGAGATATCAAAGTTGTTTTCGATCCTATCAACAATACGTTTAATGTAATAATAGTAGGTAAGATGACCATGACCTAGTTTGGGATACAATGTGACTGACATGCTAAGGATAGTAAGAGACAAAAAAAAAGATAACAAAACAAAAGGAATTTGTGAAACATCCGGACCAAAAAACCGAAAAGTATTGTCCTGTCATCAAACAAAGGGAAACCTAGAACGGAGGAAGTTAGAGTATATAATGTAGAGCAATAGTTAGCCGACAGCGATGATCCACGATTTCTAAAGCTCATAGATCAAAGGGTTTTGGCAGTTAACCAACAAGATGATGTATTCTACACATTCCCACATTAAACTGAAGGAATATTAGTAATTTCTCAATGTAGTGTATATTTTATAAATATGGAATCGCCATAGCAAAGACCACCAAACAACTGGGAGATAAGGTTGATAACAGACTAGAATAAAGTGGTACTTTTAAACCATTTTGGTAGAAATGAGAAGGCTAATAGGGTCTATATATATATAGGGGGTATATATTAAGCAAAAGTTACCTCAGTCGTACAAATGATGGACAGGCAGAAGAGAAACACGCATGTGATAAATGTGATCCACCGCTTCCTAGGTTGCAGTTTTGGGAACTCATTCAATATACCAGTGATAATCGCTTCTATGGTGACAAACTGAAAAAGTGAATATATTTTAGGTATTTTGTGCGCCAATACTATTATGGGAATAGACACCAAACTCATGTCCCACCTGTGTTATATGGTATCTTTGGTTGGTACAACAGCCATACGACTTAGGTACCCCTGCTTACAAGGGGCAGTCCGTCATTTTAAGAAATGATGATGGAAAATCTCTTATTTCCTCTAATTCACCCCAGCACAAACGTAGTAGGTTTACTAACCTGGATAAACTTTTCACATAAGAGTTACAGTGCTGTAAAGATAAATTCGCAGTAAAGTGGATATATAAAACGAAATATTAGAGGTCATTTGACACAGTGCCACCTACCCCCGAACTGGCCATAGCTTGTACTATAAGAACAGATAAGTGAAAGAATTCATATTTTTGTTTTAAATATCGCCACGTTCGTCACACAAAAGTAATTTTTGAGATAATACCTGGTTGGGAATTGAACACGATTTTTGTAACTACATACATAACATCCAGAACAAACATCTATGTTCAGTACACAAACGTTTGTCCAGGGTGGGAATCGAATCCACGACCTACATCGCAGAAAGCAGTCTTTTACCAATCTGGGCTGTGAGGTCAGTCAAAGTTCGTGGCTCGTGGAGTGATTTCTCTTACCATACTGTCGATGCCAAGGAAGAACAACATGACGAAGAAGATAACCGCCCACACATTAGGCGCCGGCATCATAGCCACGGCTGCCGGGTACGTGATGAAGGCCAGGCCCGGACCCGCCGAGGCCACCTCAGCTACCGGCACGTTGGCGCGCTCCGCGGCAAACCCTAGGACTGAGAACACGACGAACCCAGCCCACACGCTAGTGCCGCTGTTCACTATCGGTATTATAACTGAAGACCTGTTTAATAAATAATAATAATTAATAAATATTGGGGGACATTTCACACAGCGCCATCTAGCCCCAAAGTAAGCTAAGCATAGCATGGAAACCAGACAAATGAAAAAGAATGTTTTTTTTTATGTGATTTTTTTTCCGAATGCCCAATAGTTCTACTAAGACCCATTTCTAGGTTATCCATTCATTACCGGACACCCTGTATATAGCAAAAGGACTTCCCTCCTCTCTTACGTCATAGTACGCCTCCGCAAGAGGCAGTTTTGGTTTCTCGTTCTTCGCTACGCAATATGTATTCTCGTGGCCTTTTAGTTTCGCACGAATATCGCTTGCGAAGGCATATTTACATTCCTGGCGGTATGTCAGGTCAATCTATAATACCATGTTTATTGTGTGTTTTGGGTTAATAAATAATTGTACGTTTTGACTCCTATTGTTTACAAGGCACGAATAAAACCAAGGCTAAAACATTTTTATACTGATCCCGCAAGATGAGATCAGAAAACATAAAAGAATAACATAAATCTTTTATACATTTACAGAACACAAACCGCAAATTTTTGTAGTTGAATCTGTTGAAACTTGCCATACTGACAAGACCTCCCCAGCCCGGCCCGAGGGAGAAGAATATTTGTGTTGCAGCATCCGCCCATACCTGTAAAGGTGTGCTCGAATCAGCTACGAACCTTACTTATATATTAGAGTAAAAAATAGGACTAAATGATTTGAGTTTCCTCGGTATTTTAGTCTCAAAACATAAAACATGCTGACCCGGCGCTATTAATATGATAATAATATTGGTGGACATATCACACAGCACCATCTAGCCCCAAAGTAAGCTAAGCATATCATGGGAACCAGCCAACTGATATAATACTTCTATACTTCCTTTTGCAAATACATAATACATATTAAACACGAAAGATGTTTGAACACCCATCTTTCTTCGGTTCGTCAAATGTTAGTCCTGGGTGGAATCGAACCCACGACCTACAGCGCTGAAGGCAGGGTTTCTACCAACTGAGCTATGAGACCAGTCAAATAAAAATCAAATAATGTAGTACCTTTGTAGTAATTTACCTTTGGCTTCGCCAACTGTCCCCAGTCGGGAAGGATGTAGAACGATATGCCCTTCCAAGCTCCGGGCAAAGTGACACCACGAATTAATAGTGCAAGTAGCACTACATACGGGAATAGCACTGTGAAGTACACAATCTGTACACAGAAAATAAATAATTAGCGTAATATATTCTCGTTAAAACTGTTAGGTTGCGGTTTCAAGAGGTTGGAGATTCAGTGTCTTACTTTTGTGACTGTTTAAGTTAGTTTTACTTGTACTTTCTTTGGCTTTGTTCTTCCACATACAATCTGTAGGTAGTCGTAAGTAGGCGAAGCCTACACTGCCTTTGACTTAGACCAACTGTTTTGAAATTTTTTGCAAGTTATTAGGCATAATTAATACGATGGAATTGTGTTTGTTTTCATATCACCCGTTTTATTTTATAGTCGACAGTCACGCCGTGTATATAGAAATTTCCTTTTTGAATGTTATACAGTTACGTGACGAGCCGACGGCCCACCTGGTATGAATTGGTAACCTCGGCCCACAACAACCGATGCAACTTGGGTCCTCCCCTACCAGGTACGAGAAGACTCAAGTCGCATCGTATTCGCCCGTAACTTGAGGCGTGTAGGTGGAATGTCTCATGTGCCTGTAATTTCACCGGTAACCACACTTTTAAAACCGGAACACAGTAACGCGAATGCGTCACTGCTTGGCGGCAGAAATGGGTATGGTGGCAGTGTTTCCCCGGACGAACTTAGTAATACTTAAGTATCCTTTTTCTAAGGTCTTTTGTCAGAAACATGTACCAACTAAAACCGATGGACAGTGTAGAGCAAATTTAGTTCTATAAATGGTCAGCTTTGTAAAAGTTACAAGACCTTCCCGACACTCTTGACTCCGTTGCAGATACACAGGTAGATGAGGATCCAACAGATCACGTTGGCTCCGAATACAGGCCACACGATCCCGCCGATGTGGTGGATGCTTTCAGACATGCGCAGCAGTTTTATACTGTAAAACAGACTCTTTATTGCACACCAAAGTAAATATTTTACAAAAATGCCTTACAAATAATTGTACATCTTGATTTAAATTAGGATTTATCACGAAAATGGAAACAGACATTAAAATTATGATTAGTAGGTATCTCCTCTATTCTCGGCCCGATTGACACACGAGAACAGCTTTTATAAAAATAAGGAGATGAATATCATGAAAGCTGTTTAACGATTACCTACATATACAAGTATTTTACGACAGTCGTTCTGGCAAAGGATACTAAGTGATCATTAGGTACTCCATAATACAGATAAGCAGATAATATATTAAATTGTTCGGATCACACCCGGCCAAATGAGAGATCCTGGTAAAAATGCCCTAAACAGATGAGCTAGTGCTAGAGCTAGTGAAAAGGCATGTTCCCTGCATATCTCTGAGAACAACAGACATATGTTTATGTTTATTTAAATTATGTTATAGGTTTCATTGTATCAGTATTCAAGAAATAAATAATTATTTCCATTTACATGATACCTAGTTTGCTAAATATATTTTATAGTGTAGTTAGAAGTAGTATTAATCGAAAAACAAAATAAAAAGTTGTTTAAGAAACTTACTGAAAGAACTCATTTTCTGGGGTAGTCAACGTGCCATTCGTTAACAAAACACTGGAGTTTTGAGTTATCTGCCAAAATAATAAAGTCTAACTAGTCACAGTTACAACAAGTAATCTCATCAATTTAATGGCAAAATATTGTTCTGTAGCTCCAATTAAGAATGTCTCATTTGATTATGTTTCTTCTGTCTATCCAGCTGCCATGCCCCTTGTGTGTGGAAAGTAAATGAGCACAAGATTTGAATAGAGTCACCGATAACGCTAACTATATAGCAAACTTTTGTCTTGTTATTATTTGAGGGTTACAACAATGAGACAAACAGAAGAAGCTTTTATTATTAATAGGTAGGTTTGGTTTCACCGTTACCTCAACACATTTGTCGGTGTTCCAAGAATTGCCACAGTACTGCCAAGGAAGAGGCGACTGCACGGAGTGATACATGTACAACACTGGATATGACATTATGGCAGAGAAATATGCTATGCCGATCACATTCACGATTATAGACGTGTATCCAGCTCCTGTGAACAGTTAAGTTTGCTCTTGAATTTTGTACCTCTTATTCACACCTTACCTACCTCATATTCACACCTTACCAGGCACAGTATAAGAGAGAATATTATCCGTCCTGGATGCGTAAAATTCAGCTTAAGTCTAGATAGTTACAGGACAGCTATGAATAATGTTACCTAAGTTTGTCTATTTGGTGACTGAGACGTTTTATATATATAATGTGGTAAAAGGCAAACATGATTATATAAAATTAAAAATGGAAGCGACTAGAATTATAATATTATTTGCGCATATAAAAATAGTATAATTTATGTTTTTTTTTTTGTAAAAAAAAAATTCAATCCTTTAATTTTGCCGCAATAACGTTTTAGACTACGTTTTAGACTAGTAAATATGGTTTTTCGTTTTCCAATGCAGAATCCGTCCCTCTCTTGATGCAAGTATTTTCGCATGGAGTGATAGTTACCAATGCCCTGCATAGAAGGATTCTCAAAAGCATAAATACCTTTAAACAGAGGGTTTATGTTGAAAACGGAGACGCATCCAGCACTAGCGAACTGTCCCAACGTTGTTTCCAAATAGACTAGTGGAATCCCACAGATGAACATCGTGAGAAAATATGGTATTAAGAATGCCCCTGAAAGACCAAAAATAATCTTGAGGGTCTGTGTGACTTGAACAATAAATTCTTTCACGCAGAACATACAACAACATGAAGTTAGTTAATTTCGTTTACCTCCTCCATTTCGGTAGCACAAATACGGGAACCTCCAAATATTCCCGATGCCGACGGCATATCCAAGACATGAGAGTAAGTACTCGCCCTGGTTGGCCCATCGTTCTTGAGTTCCACCGGCCATGGCCTCAGCCCAACTGTCTCTCTCCCTACCTAACAAATCTTGAATTGGGTTCATTGAGGATGTGGGCACTTAAATTACTATTCTGGTGACCATGATAAGGTAATGGTTGATACCGATTTAATTCAATTAGATTATCCAAGCAGTACCCTAGCTTGATAACTGGTTCGCGGATGTAAATCTAAATATATCACTGACTATAAGTTGTATGTAATCATTTTACTTAATATTTTTATCAAACTTAAAATTTTCAATAGCTAGCAAATTTGACCATTCTGCAGTCTCAAGTAATGAGG
Source organism: Chesias legatella (assembly GCA_947359385.1). Lineage (NCBI taxonomy): Eukaryota > Metazoa > Arthropoda > Insecta > Lepidoptera > Geometridae > Chesias > Chesias legatella. The sequence continues at coordinate 4,160,673 of OX375778.1, read as the reverse complement.
ATAAAATGGATATTATGCGCGTAATGTGTCAATGCCGAAGCCAAAATGGCAAGTAAGATTTTCTGGTGGAAGTTGTCTTGAAGAACCTAAATCGGTGTCCGTCTTTCCTTTCACTTGTTTTAATGGAGCTTGGCTGTATTGAAGAACCTGAAACATATAAAAATATACGTATACTAGCTGTTGCCCGCGACTTCATCCGCTAGTTCCACCTTCATAAACCCATCGTCATACCACTCAAAAGTACCAATATATGATATACCAAGCTAGTTTTGGTGTGATTGCGTCTTTAGATTATTTTCTTAGTCTTTTGATTATTTATGTAAGCAAGTATCTTACAGATAAGTCACCGTCTCCCCAATGTATAGCATCATTTGTGCCGAGAGAATCATCCCAATGGAAGTGCTGAGAATGTTGACTCCACTCGGGTTTCTTCAGCGCGCACCTGACAGTCGCCAGCACCACCCTTTGTTCGCCGGGTGGTTTGAAGGAGTGCGCGCTTTTCTTATCTTTTGTAGTTTTCGAAGTGACAGTCTGAAATGATCGTTATCCTAGCTCTTTTTTTATTATTAAGCTATTGCATAGCTTCTATCGCGGACCTTGAGCGTGGAGACCGAATCCCGAAATTCCGTAACGAAAAAAACTTAACACCCCCCACTCCGACCGGCACAGCGGTGATACTTTTTAGTTTTTCCATCTATCGATAAATACCAGAACTTTTAATGACTTTTTGAAATATCACGCGCAATAGCTTTACCGCGGCAGTCCCCGAGTGCCACACGTTTTTTTTATTTTATTTGATACAGTTACGAACGAGCCATATGGCCCACCTGGTGTTAAGTGGTAACCTTTGCCCATAACAACCGACGCGACTTGGGTCCTCCCATACTAGGTACGACAAGACCAAGACGTATCGTCGTAATCGTTCATATTTAAAACAAACCATATTAACTATCAAAATATTTACATACATTCGCAAGCCATCATAAAAGGCCATAAAACTGTCTTACCAGTGAATACACCAGTCGGACTGTGACGACAGTTCTAAAGGTGTCTCTGAGTGCAACAAGGTCGGGGCAGAATATCCTCACAGCTGGCTCCTGGAAATTCATCACTTTGGTCCACTGCATCCTGTTGCTTTCGAAGGTCGTGAAGTTGCGGATCTCTCGGGAATTTTTCGTTGTCATAATTTTGTAGACGTCAGACTCGTGGGACGAAGATTCATCTGCTGGTATTACAATAAGGAAGCTCACATTTAATTAGTTTTGGTAGCTAACACTCAACACAAAAGGAAGTCACGTATTTGTAAGGGCACCCAAGTTGCAACAAAAAAAATGGGCAAAATGTATAATTCATAGACTTTGTATACTTCGTACCCGATGTAGGTCAGGTGTCACATCTATACAAATAAATAAAATTGGAGTGTCTGTTCGTAATATTAAAATAACCGCTTTTTACTAAGTGCATATGGATATGTATACACGGTACATATACCAAAACAACATTTTTTACAATTTTTGTCTGTCTGTTTGTTCCGACTAATCTCCGAAACGGCTGGACTGATTTGGACGGAACTTTCACGGGCAGATAGCTGATGTAACAAGGAGTAACTTAGGTTACTTTTCCGAGGGGTAAAATAGGGGTGCGTGATAAAACCGAATTCCACGCGGACTAAGTCGCGGGCAACAGCTAGTAATATATAAATATTTCCTTGGTATTTGTGGAGTTGGGAATGAGCTAACAAAGTTAAGTACCTACATAATTATTTAAGGTTAAGACTTGTATGCTGACTGCCAAATAGTATTGTAAAATTTTCATTATTTCTTAATTTCAATAAAAATGTTCTCTGGCGCCACTGTTACTCAGATGTTGCACGCCGATTTCGGTAAAACATGTTGTGCTTAAAACGATTTTACCATCTGCATTTAATGTTATTTACACATGTTTCGCAAATAAATTATCTTTATCTTTATCAAAAAGTTTGTTATAACTTGAAGCTCATTCAGAGGACGAACTCTCTTTTAGTTATTAAGTACTAACATTCGTTTTAAGTAAAATTATTTAATGTTACTAATATCAACGGATTTTATTGTCTGAATAAACAAATTTTAAAAAATAAATTAAATTAAATAACTTAACCAATTTTTTTTGCCAAGATCCTGTAGTTAATATTGGTAGGCCGTTGAATTGGACTCACCAATAGTGGTTAATTTGTGTAAAATCAAGTTACACAGTAATTTGCAGACGTAGAGACTTGATGTTTACTTAATGTTCAACCAATGTTTAGCTTAATAGGAGAAAATTAAAAATGAAAATAGCAGCCATGACAGAGCTCTCCTTTTTCTCGTCTAAGTTACCAAGATAGTTGAATCCACATGATGAAAAGAGGCACATTTATGCTGTGCCTATCCCTTCGGGAATAAAGGCGTGATTATATTAATGTATGTACTATGAATGTTATTGTTAAGATAACTAACCTACAAGGCTTTTACTGGCAGTGTATGCCGATGGTATTCTGTTAGCAGACCAATCCTCATCTTCAGGCGGCGGCAGCATTTCTATCAGAGATTCGTTTCGACGGAACATTAGGAAACGTCTTCTGGTAGAGTCCAGTAGAGGGATTTCAAGCTCAACATGGAACGTCGTAACTGCTCCCTACAAAAGAACTTGAACTGATGCTAATTTGATTACATACATCCTTGTTGACACCCTACATCCTCTGTTGCGAAGCCGAATCTGGAATTGTATATGTGATATATTAAGGGACCCACGTTATGGGCCGTCAGTTTGATGATGATCATCAAAATCACATTAAAAAGGTAGTCAAAGCTACACAAACATATACGTACATAGATATTAATTAGCAGGACTATTAATGTAAAGAAAAAATGCCAAAACACCTTTTCAGGTTTTGGTGGCTGTGCGGCGGACATGATTCGGAAAACGGTGAAGTTGAAATACGCAGACCGTAGATCGTCTGGATGTGGGTCGAACGGCTCTACTGATCTGTCCGTAGGAAGGATTTCACGGGAATCCAGCCATTTTAAACGTGGCAATCGCATCAGTGTCGTTCGCGCATACCCTGCACATACCTAGAAATACATTAAAATAGTGCAATCGAAGTTCAAAACTGATCTTTATTTATATTTTTATTTAACACCACCGATTATTCTTTCTAATCCAGTCCATCCAAAGGTTGCCTGCAAGAGATTGCTTTAAGCAATAAGGCCGCCTATGTATGTCACAAGTATTTTCATTTCTTTTAAACCTGTTTAAATTTTTATGTATTTGTGTGGTGTACAATAAAGAGTTTCTCTATTCTAATCTATACTACATATATATCTATATCTATATTTTTTATACGAAATCGCGCCATCTGTTCATTTCTTACTGAACTAAATTACTTTGCAACGGACGTACTGAACATGGGTTTCCCGCTAACTGCAGTGACGTCAGGTTCGGCAGTCTAGCTAGAGCATCTAGTAGAGGCTCCAAATTATAGATGTCGTTGTCGGATAAATCAAGAACTAAAATGTGATGGGGCAGGCGTCCTAAACCTTCTAAGCCATCTGAAAAATCAGGAATAAATGAATAATAGAAGTTAAAAACAATGTATTTTATAAACCAGCTCTTTGAGAATATTGCCTATCTTATGTTATAATTTGTTTATTGACTAAAACTTTATTTACAGAATTACTTAAATGATTACTAGTCGTATTGCGCTGACGTAGCTACCCTAAGGGATTAAAATATAATGTGTCCTATTATTGTAACTTCACCGGTTTCTATGGACTTTATCTATATAATTTTATTAGACCGATTCTTCAACCGACAAACTGCTTCACAGCTGATATCGGAATACATAATGTTATATTTTTATATTACAACTAGTACTCATATCACTTGCTCGCTAGAACCAGCGTGGTCAAATGATTAAAGAGACCTCAAAGAGACACCGTTTTGAGTACTCAGATATGCGTGAATAAATTGTGAACAAACCATTGTTTAACAGATTTCTAGCTAGTCCCAAATAAAGTAGTTCGGGTGATAAGTCCTCGACAAATCCATCAACACACTTTATACAATTGGCTGTCAGCTCAATAGCTCTCACACTGAGCGGAATAAACTTGGCATTGAGATTATCAATAAAATTTCCACAAAAGTTCAAAGTTATTACTTTTTGAAACTCTAATAGTCCTTTATCCAGTTCTGTCATCTAGAAAGTAACATAAGTCATAACACACATTTTTTAAAGATCTTTTTCATACTAAAACCAAAATGTTATCTGACGTCCGTCGTGCTTTTACCTGCGAATCGTTTACCCTCAAAACTTTCACCATTTTGAAATCATTCTTTAGAACCTCACGATCATTCAGCATTACAGCTTTCTTGATGAGCTTGACCATATCGTCAGTGATAAAATTAGCACTGTGGAAACAGATCTTGCCTTCATCGTTTGCAAACTTTTCATTATCCCACAGCGTTATCGGCAGAAGCAGTTCCCATTGCTGGTCAAGGGTTACGTTAGACTCTTCGTTTAGAAAACCGTATAAAATGCTGTTATTTATTTTGTATTTTAGTGCTTGGGCAAATGTAAATGTTGGTTTGCCTTCTTTCAAGCTGAGGCCCTTGTGGTACCGGGCAGCTCGCTCGATAAGTGTCCAATCAATGCCTGTCTCAATACGCTCCTGAAAACCTGATGAAATATACTTAATAGAAGAGATGGGTATAGATTTCACCGTGATCATCATGGATTTGAGGATAGGTGAATTACGCACCTTCTAATGCGTCTTCAGGAACAAAAAGAAGACTAGCATCGCTGATCGGAGGTCTAGCAATTTGAGGTGCAGGTTTTTTAGCGGTTTCTTTGGGTTTTGGAGGCATTTCGCAATAAACAAATCAGGTAATACAAATTTGAAGTAAATATTTGACTTTAAAAATGTCATTTGTATGGATATTTTTCAAATGTATAGACGAGCTGGACACATGTCATATTATTTTGATAATCATAGTAAAGAGTATTATGATAATCATAGCTATTATTGAAATCCCTCTAGAATCTAGAGTCTACTAAGTGAAAATGCTGTCAATAAAATTTTACGTGTGCGGGTTGCATAAATGTTCTGCCCATAAATATTATATGTAATCGTAATCATGGCTTATATCTGAACAATAGGATCAAATTCGTATATAACTTGCGTAAAAAAAATGAATAAATTTTATCGACACACACACAGTTTACGTATAACATTACCAAAAAGTATAATAAACATAAGAATTACACAATACGTAATAATAAAATAATGTAATTTATGGTTTCTGTGTCATATAAGAAGCACTATGTTAATAATGTACTTTATTGTACACAATTACTACAAGTGATTTGGTTTCCTGAATAAAACAGTCGGTAGAACAGCGCACTGAAAAAAAACGCGATCGCGCGCCACTAGATGCCGCGACTGTGACCTAAAAGTATGTTTACAAAAAGTTTCCATGTGTCGCGCACAATCTGTGGCGGTTTCATAACAGTTGCATGACAGCTGCCAGGCCGCAGATGTGCAACTCTGTAAAATTCCGTCTTGTTCCGTCTACTCAATGAATTCCTTAGCAATACGTAATCAATTAATATATTTTATTGAACTTAGCATTGAACACTATCGGGGAGTGTCTTACTTATGAGTAATATCGTTAACCGCGAGTGCTATTTTTCCAGGATCTCCGGGTGACATTCCTATGAAATTTCGAATGACTTTGACATGTGTACGCGGGAATTTCGAGTTTTAGAATTTGGTGAATTATTATCGTGATGGTTTGCACCATACGGAGTGAAAGTAAAGTTTGCTATGTGGTTATGCTGGTTTGGTGACGTCGCCATCGCCAATCGCGCTCGTGTGTGCCCTTGCGCCATTGCCAACATCCCATACATGCGAACAATTGTACTCGTAGTTTACTTCCGCACAAGTAATCGGCTGACAAACTTTTATTGAATCGGAGGTGAAGGTAATATCAAAATATTTTGTTACTATGGGTTTATATTTTATTTTATTATTATATGTTTTTTATAACAGGTAACAATGGACAGTAATTAGCATAATTAAACATGTATTGTATTTAATCATTTTACTACATAGCCACGCGACGCGACATGGCCCCTCCAAAATCCGGATTAAATTATTTATTTACACATGCATACAACTTAAATTGTTCATTATTTATTCTGATCATTTTTGACTTGCAATATGTAGTGTGAGCAAAAAAACGAATTTAAAAACTGTTAAGGCACAGTTCCAACATTATCAAGCCAATAAGTAATGTCGACTGGTCGCCGGCGACTGCGAAGTCTATAGGTACCTTAAATAGTCGATGACACACGTAGTTGCCGGACCCCCGATAGACTGGAATACTCAGCAGCCAGTCGACAGTGTGTAATGGTCCTTAACGTAATACAAAAAAGGATTGTTTAGGCAACCACTGCCTAGTAGAACCCTTGGAAATGCGAACTACTTTAAAACGGCTGATATTTGGTTTCCAGTTAAAAATATGGCTTTTATAGCTCTTTTTCTAATATCTAAATCTTTTATTGGCTATAATTTAAGATTTTAATTGTGCTAAATTAGGGGCTGTGGATTTTGTATACAAAATAAAATAAAATGAATTTTAAAATATAAATGTATAATAATATAAGTGTAATAATAAAATGTCGTACTAAAGTTAGACTGAATAATACATTTACGAGTCCTAATATTCAAATTGAATTCAAAAAAGGAAAGTGTCGACGTCTAGTTTGGTATCTATCGTGACGATTCGCCTCGCACTTGTCCTTCTTAGATAGAACCGCTCAAAAAACAGGTAACCTGCTCCAAGTTCTTTGCCCCAAAAAAATAACAATTGGCGATAAATAAAATTCACTTTGTTAATTTTATTTAACAATTAGGTACTAGCAGGAAAATATACGCGATGGCGAAATGCAATAGATAACATACATTCTAAATTACGCTAAGAACGTTAACGCTAAGAATGGAATAATTATAATTCAAAGACTTCGCTGGTATTTTAGTTTTAAACCAGTAGCATAATATTTATAACCTTTGGGCTATATAGCCAGCGAATGTTTTTTAATCTTAAGTAATAAATAATGCAGCCTTATTCAAATATATTTCACAATAACGGGTTTCCTACGTGCGATAGAGTGGAAACCATAATGGATTAATGGTAATTATTACATTAAATTGACTCGATTATGGATGCGAGGATTCTGAGCTTCATCTAACTAAAACCAAATGCGTGACGCTATAACCTGCTTATTCGACTTCCTTCAACCTCTAACATAGAGAAAGGTCGATTCAACAACAATTCAAAAACTTAAACCATTTTTTTTCAAAGGTTTCAAAACAAGATGGGGTTCACTATGAAAGAAGGCGGCTTCAGCGTCAGCGACTACGTGGCGTTCGGAGTGCTGTGCATCTCCTCGTGTGCTGGCGGGCTGTGGTACAGCGCTGTCGGCTCCCGAACAAAAGCAGTACTGGATATCAAAGACTACCTGCTCGGTGGGAAAGCCATGTCGACGTTCCCAGTTGCAATGTCGCTCATCGCCAGGTAAATATCTCTTTTTGGCTATTTGCTTACTTGCAGGAAACAGTTGAACTTCCAACTAACTGAAGACTAAATCAAATTAACTTAACACAAAGCTGTACAATTCGAATTGTACGTATGTCGCCTGCTTTACGTTTGTGCTCTATCTAAAAAATTGAATATGGTATTAATTTGAACTTGAGGCTAGATAATATTTTTTGCGAAAAGTTCTGTAGCATCGTTTTCCTCAAAACTAATTTTAGTGGTTGAGTACATGGTAAAAAACTGAGAATCCTGAAAATTACTTGTAATTTTTACATACCCTTATCGCCTCACTTACAAAATTTTCTTGCGATCGATTTTCTAAGAGGTGTTATGCGCATTTTTATCCTTTAACCACACTGCTTCACGGAAGCCATTTAATAATAGTATTGACGTTTCTAAGTGCGACTTTTTTACGCTAAGTGAATATTTAAGACTCTAACAAGCTTTGCAGCTACTCTCATAATAGTAGAAGTATAAGAATCAGTACCATCAGAGTTATAGTAGTTTAAGAGCAGTAGAACTCACGCCAAGTTCGTCCGGGGAAGTACTGCCACTGTGCCCATTTCTGCAGTTAAGTAGAACGCTGTGCAGTGCACTGCAGTAACGCATTCGCGTTACTGTGTTCCAGTTTGATAGGTGTAATTACGGAAATTCCACCTAGAGTCACGGCTCAGAGTTTAGTTTGTAAGTTATGTTCACAAGACTGTTTAATTATCTTTGGGAAAAAGCTCAGTATTGAATGCGATACCTTTCATAATTTTCTCGCTCGCTGATGGAATATTGATTTTAACACGAAGTGGCAGTGAAAATTGTCTTGGAAAATTCAACGGTCCGTAATTCGGAAAGATTTATTCACCTGAACAAACAAACAGTTATTTACTTCATAACGTATTAACAAAAACATTTTACATTTTACAGTAAACCACAATTGTGTCCAATCCACAGTATGTATTATACGTATTTACGAAAAAAAAAGTATATAAGTATTATATCAGTTGTCTGGTTCTCATGATACTTTGTATTGTATTGTATTCATTTATTCATCTTTCGACATAAATATATGCACTTAGATAAGTCTAATACAAAAGTAGAAATATTACACTAGAATTATTTTAAATTATCTGCAATAGCAGATACAAACTGTGCTTAGCTTACTTTGGGGCTAGATGGCCCTGCGTGAAATGTCCACCAATATTAATTTATTATTGTTACTACAAATCCTTAATATTGGCTGGCCCTCCAACTCGCAACAATAAAATTCATATTGGATCGTATCAACATAAACTTGTTGATTATAACTCGATTGCACATAACTATATCGTGAAATGTCAATCTATCCTGCTCAATCGTCGAGTAGAACAAATTAGCACCAGCCTCCATCCTCAATCCCTGTTGACAAACATTTCAATCGTAGCTACGTATCAGGAGTGACGATCCTGGGCACGCCGGCGGAGATATACAACTACGGCACGCAGTACTGGCTGGTCGTCATCGGGGTCACCTTGAGCTGCGTCATCGTGGCCACCGTTTATCTGCCGGTATTCTGCACGCTGAGACTCTCCTCCTCGTATGAGGTACGTTACACAACAAACAAACAAAAGTTATTTGTTTAAATTACAGTGTTTGGGGGCCCACGTTGCTCGCGTCCGCAGGTGATAACCCTTTGAATCCCTACACGTGTCCCCCGGGTGGTGTGAAAGGAGCAACCCAAAGTAGCAGTAGAACTTGTGCTAAGTTGGCCCGGAGAAGTCCTGCCTGGTAATCTGCCACCAAGCAGTGATGCACTCGTATTGTCCCACGAACGTTTTCACAATGATCCAACCGAAGAATAAGACGGGCTAATAAACTCATGGCCATATTTAGAGGAACGCTAAATAATTATAATGCTATGAAGATTTATTGATTATTTAATAAGGTCCGATTATGTTGTAGTACATAGAACAGCAACCAATTTTTTTTCAATTTCTATAAGTAACATAGTTTGTACACAAAACGATAGATTTGTTACAAACTTTATTATATTAACTTTATTTGTCACAAACACAAAAATATAATTTGAGCGCAAACATGAAGTGGGGGTTTGAGTGGTTAAATAAAAGATACGAATTTGGTGACAAATATGTGGTTACCATTTAATAAAGTTTAAACAAGATTGGAAATAAAAGTGGTAATATTCCTAAAAACTACCCATTGTGATTTTAATTCATTACATTATATTTTAAGTTTGTTTAGTATTTTGTACAGTATAATGGCAAAAATATGCTTATAATAGTTTTGTTGTGTTTCTACTAATTATGTCCGTTAGTGTATTTTGACTTGCACTATGAGTACGAAATGAGAACAGATGAAAATAGATATTCTAGCTTTTACTCAATGTTTATTATGCAATTACGCTTCGCATCAAATTGAGTCAATAGTAATTGTTCACCTGTGAGAGCTAATGTATTTGTTACATCGTTATACGAAAATTGTACAATTTGATTTTAGAGGAGGTCTTCAAAAGGTCTAAACATCATGGGCCTAATAATATATAAATAAATTAAGCCTAATTCTAAGCTTTGTTTCAGGAGCAACTCTGATGTTGCTTACGGAATATAATATGTGATTTATTAATACACCTTCAAGCACCTCAAATGCAAAATTATATAGTAAAATATATTTCAAAATATATACAGGGTGTGGCGTAATGAGTGGATAATAGGGTACCTGCGGGTAGGGGCCATTGTGGCGGTTCAGAAAAATATTTGTTATGCTCAGTAAAAGTGCCTCGGTTTTCGAGATATTCGACATTTTCGAAATTTAAGAAATATTTCACCCTTCGTCACTATTTTTGGCGCCCAGACTGCAAATGATTTTTTTTTTCTATCTGTTTTTTGGATAGTATTCTTGGATAGATGTGCTATCAAATGGAAACTATTATTTTTATAACACAAGCACAGTTATGTTTTTAAAATAAGATTTCACTAAAATTTTACTTGCTTTCGTTTGTTTTCCTGACCTTTACCCTTCTGTGGTGTAAAAAAAATGGTTGTCTGTAAAGTCGGTTTACTGACGATAGTTGAACGTGTCAACGTCTTAAGAAAATACTGATGGAATGGTAGCATTTTTCAAAAGAAAATTTTAATTTCATTTGTTTAATAGATTTTTATGTATATATGCACTTGATACTCGATCAAAACATGTAAATGTAAGTATTAGCAGCTGTCCATGCAGACGCATCGCTCACTCAAGTAGGAGAGAGACGGATGTCGAACGCTGCCGAACGCAAAGGCCGATTGTGCTTCTTTGTCGCTCGTTCCGCGCTCTCGCTTGCACTTGCACAAGCCTTACATGGAACGCCTCAGAGCGAGGTAACGCCGCATGAGTCATGTTTTTTCGTGCGTGCAGCCGGCTCTATCGAATTATAAGACGTTAACACGTCAAAAAATGTATGGTCACTTGAATGCCAACGTTTAAAAAAATTAGCCTTTTTCATCGAGATTCCGAAATGGTATATTACATGGTATTTCCACAAGTTGATTCAAAATTAATTCCTATTAAAATGGGTAGAGCTAATTATTATAAAATTACAAATAGTACTAAAATTTACTTCATTACTTAAAATCACCTAAAAACATTAGTTTAAAATTCAGTAATGAAATAAAACGAAACAATAAATTTTAAATGCATTTCATTTATTAAATTTACTATCACAAAAGGTGTTCGAAAAGTCCACCACGTGCTCTGATGCATGCTCTGCACCTTTTGATAAAAGATCTTTTAATCCTGTTCGCAAATCTTTGCTCTGTGATTTTCTGAGCAGCTAATCGCACACGCTCCCGTAGCTGGTCCACTGTATTAATTGGGTCTTTATAAACCTTTTCTTTAAGACATCCCCAGTAAAAAAAGTCCAATGGGTTGAGGTCTGGTGAACGAGGTGGCCACAAAATTGTCCCCAAACGACCGATCCATCGTCGACGATATGTTTCATCGAGGTATTGTCGAACATTTCGGGCGTAATGAGCGGGGCAACCATCGTGCTGCAGCCACATTCTTCTTCTATCTTCTAATGAAACATCTTCTAATAAAAGTGGAAGTTCGTGCCGTAAAAAATGTAAATACGTTTCTGCAGTCAATGTTCCAGACAATTCGAATGGTCCGATGATTTTGCCATTTAGAATTCCAGTCCATAAATTAATTTTGAACTGGTACTGGGACCTGTCTTCTCTGGCCAAATGAGGGTTTGTACGCTGCCAACTGTGCAGATTGTGCATATTAAAATACCCATCTTTTTTGCACGTGGATTCGTCGCTCCACAAAATTTTATCGAAGAAATCGGGATCAGCGTTCATTTTTCTCAGCATTGTTTGGCAAAATGCAACTCGTGCAGGGTAATCTCTTGGTTGCAAACATTGCACGCGCTGGTAGTGAAAAGGATGTAATTTTTCTCTTTTTAAAATTCGGTGTATTGTTCTTGCTGACATGCCAGTATTAGAGGCTATTACGCGCACAGATGTGGTCGGATCAGCAGCAATTTCATCAAGTACGTCCTCTTCATTATGTACTTGTGGTCTCCCAGAACTCGTGCCACCGATACCACTTCCAGGAATTCGACCTTCCATGTAAGCATTGTGTACGCGAATTAACACACGATAATCGGGATGGCGTGCATTGGGAAATCTTTCCCGATACAGTGCTGCTGCTCGATTGGCGTTACCACCACACTCGCCGTAGATTAAATGCATTTGCGCATATTCAGACGCAGTGTATAGCTGAGGCATTGCAATCAATATGCAATACCAAAAAATCCAAGTTACAAAGCAAATCAAGTCCGAGATCACAGCACAAAATCGTTAGGTTCACAAAATTAAGACGTCCAAATCGCTAGGCAAAACAAAGTCCGAAATCACTGCACAAAATCAACGAGTATCAATCTAAAACAGGATAACACGTTGTTGTACGGGAGTAGTATGATAGCACACTGACTCGAAAATCATAAAAATGCGTTACGCGAAACGATAGTTCTCTTTCACTCATAGCATGAAAGAGCAAGATAGACATAGTGTCGATTGCCGCTGGGCCGGGAACCAATCTGTTCCAAGAATTACTAGTAGTTCTGCGAACAGTAGACAATTATTGCTAATAATAGTTAAAAATATTTCTTTAAATTACGCCTTGATAAGTTTGGTAGGAATTAATTTTGAATCAACTTGTGGAAATACCATGTAATATACCATTTCGGAATTTCGATGAAAAAGGCAAATTTTTTTAAACGTTGGCATTCAAGTGACCATACATTTTTTTTACACCACAGAAGGGTAAAGGTCAGGAAAACAAACGAAAGCAAGTAAAATTTTAGTGAAATCTTATTTTAAAAACATAACTGTGCTTGTGTTATAAAAATAATAGTTTCCATTCGATAGCACATCTATCCAAGAATACTATCCAAAAAACAGATAGAAAAAAAAAAATCATTTGCAGTCTGGGCGCCAAAAATAGTGACGAAGGGTGAAATATTTCTTAAATTTCGAAAATGTCGAATATCTCGAAAACCGAGGCACTTTTACTGAGCATAACAAATATTTTTCTGAACCGCCACAATGGCCCCTACCCGCAGGTACCCTATTATCCACTCATTACGCCACACCCTGTATATAAAAACTAATATATTTTGTATCTGTGGGGCAAATAAATAAATTAAAAAAAAGTATACTGAAGCGATTCTAACAATAAAATATTTCGCTTATAAAAAGCTACATGTCCCTGAGTCTACTTTTAATTCGATTATTAATATAACTTAAGTCTAAGCGAGGAAAGCCACGTTGGCGGAAATTAAAAATAATAAAGGTTCGTAATAAATTTCTTTTTGTCTGTATTATAATATTTATGTTTTATTTTGTTGCAGTATTTAGAGTTAAGGTTCAACCGACATGTCCGAGCGGTTGCATCTATTCTGTTTTTACTCGATGAGGTAAGATTTCACAGTACAAGTATTTAGGTATATGTTTATAAGTTAAAATATTATATGTATGTATTTGGGGATCTCATCTCACCGAAAGGGGGTATTTACAGTACTAATCGTGTCACTGGGTGAAAGTATTCAAGTGCGCATCAGGGTGCTTATTTTGTGCACTGGACACATGTCCTTTTAGCTCTAGGACAAGCCAGTTTCCACACGATTTTTTCTTTCACCGTTTTGAAAAAGTGTTTAGTGCATTATATATTATTATATATCATTTTCACTTATTTTCCGTCATTGGATTCGAACCAGCGAAACTAGGGTCTATCTATCTACTGGTCCAACACTCTTTCAAATCCGTTCTTCCTGATTGTTATAAAGACCCGTGATTTAGATTGAAAAACAGATCACATAATTAATTTATCAAAGTCCATGTTTTTATCTGCCATGTCAATTTACACGTAATTTGGGCAAACAGCCATCGTTCAAGAATCCTATACGGATCTTCCGTCATAAGATGACATAATAGTGGATCTATTATCGGTATATGTAATATGTAATCGTGTTTTGTGTTCGTGGGTATTCCGACAAGATAGCTACCGACAACCGAGATAAAAGATTAGAATTTACAATCCCTAAGAGAGTATTGTTTATTTTATGAATTATGGTGTTTGCCTAGTCTAGACTACAATATACATTAATATTATACAGCAAACTAGATACAGGACTAGCCTAACGGATAAGTTGGAACCCTGCCTTCAACGCTTTAGGTCGTGAGTTCGATTCCCATCCAGGACAAACATTTGTGTGACGAACATAGATGTTTGTTCTGTGTTTAGGTTTAGGTATGTATTATATGTATGTATTATATTTACAAAAATAAGGTATAAAAGTGTTCTATTCAGTTGTCTTGTTCCCATTATACAAACTGTGCTTAGCTTACTTTGGGGCTAAACGATGCAGTGTGAAATGATTAAAAAGCAATTAAGCAGCAAAATATTATATAAAATATCAATAAAATCTAAGAAAACGTGAATTTAGCAGCAATTTTTTTTTGTAATTTTTATTGTACTTTTTTTTGTTGAAAAGCTTATGAATTCATTTAATATATTTTGATCTTACTACTGCGATGGAAGCTATAATCACATTATCTAGGACTACGTTAGTCCATGTTGACGAAACCGCGTGCAAAATCTAGCGTAGATACTAAACCGGTACTACCGCCGATGGTAACGAAGGTGTCTATTTGTCATGTAATTTACGATCGAATAGTACAAAACAAACATTCTCTAATGACATCGACAAACGTGTAGTTCATTGGATGGTATAATCAGCAATTTTAATTAGATTGTTACGTGTGGCGTACGCCTAAGGTCATTTGCTTTAACGTACAGTGTAGCATAAAAGTGTGCAATTGCAGTACCGTATTGTTTAGCCATAGAGTCTAGATTCGGTGTGATACTTCCACCATAGTGGTATATTGTACTATGAAGGTGGACTTTGACTGTCCTCTTTGATCGTTTACGAAGAATATCAACAATTGACGTGGGAAAATGGAAAAGGTAAATTATGACGGCACTTGTATCAGCTCGAATTTATTATGGGAATGGTATCTAGTCTCTTGAATAAGTACAATACCGTTTATGTAAGATTTGTAGAAGAAACACTGAAGTTGTATTTATTATTCAACGAAGAAATAATGTATTTGTTATTGCTACATAAGGTACTTAATGTTTAATTAGCTTTATGTTGCATAAATTATGTTGAATTTAGGATACCTGTCACTTAAGAGAATCTATAAACCAATATATTCATTCGATATTAATTCAAAGACTTGCATGCGTTGTTTTAGGTCTATTTTTAACAAATTAAATGTCGTGCAAGGTTACTATCCGGCTATTTATAGAAATGACGTGATCATTTGCTAGACTGCTATCAGATTAATATCTAATCATCGGTAATCTAAAAATCTACAAAATGATCAGACATGACAGACTACAGACAGAGAAATATATGGGACCTATAAAAAAATTTTAGCGAAATACTATGGTACATTTAGCAAATAATATAAAAAGGCTTTTACTTTTAAACGACTATTAGCGATATATTTGATTGTGTTTTACCGTTAGCTCTGGCATGTCTTGTGAAATTTTCAAAAAAACTAATAAATAAACATCGCTGGACATTTCACACAGCGCCTTCTTGCCCCAAACTAAGCCTAGCTTGTACTATGGTAACTAGATAACTTATATAATACTTAAATACCTTGTTTTGTTAATATATAAATGTAATTCACATTAACACCCAGCCAGAACAAACTTCTATGTTAATCACACAAATGTTTGCCCTGGGTGGGAATCGAACCCACGAACTACAGCGCAGAACGCAGAGTTAATACCAACTGAGCTGTGAGGCAAGTCTAGGTAGAACCAGAGGCCAGAAGAGGTACACATGTTGGATAATCTATCAATTATTGATATTCACGCAGAGGACAAATGCTAAAATTGAAAAAAATAAAACATCAAAATAGACAAGGAAGTCTAATCTAGAAGAATAGTTATTTAATAAAAACAGATACAGCGACAAAACATTATTTATTGCACAAGTAAAACAAGTATACATAGACTAACTTATTACTTTAAATAATTTAAATTTAATATAACAGCTTGGTGAAGCCTGTTTGGTTTTTCGGAACCTGTAATATACAGATATATATATATACTAACCTAGTTCGTTGGAGCTATCATTTATCTGTAAATACAGACTTACATCGTAAAAAGCTTTTTTCTCCGAAGGGCTAGGCAGAGACTCAGTAGGCTATTTTTTTTGTGGGTTTTTGGTATTCCTACTCTGTTGCGTGTGGACGCAGTTCAAACTTAACCTAATCAATTGATTTCTATTCGTGTAGAGCAGTAACTTAAAATACCCACTGGTTAAGAGATCGGCAATGAAATTTACATAAGTATTAATAATGGAGCCCGACTTGATTGTCATTATTCATTGCGGTATAATTCCCTGATTAATCACTTGGTCCATGACATACCTCTTAGTGGGAACGTCAACGGACTATGAGTTATTTTGGTTGATAAGATTTGAGTAGTACCTGTGTAAACAATATAGATTGTAGTCTACTGGTCAATTGATGATCATGAAAATGTTTTTGGACTTTGTCTCCTCCGGATCATTGTTATTGTGGGCATTGTGAATGGGTCAATTGAAGTTAAATAGTGAATTGAAATTGAATCCTGAGATGGAATTGAGATTATACCCTCCCCCGTGGGTTATTGTTATGGGATCATTCATAAGTATTAAATGATAATCATTACATAAGCTATTGATTAGACGATAGAATCAACCATGATTATTATATTATTAGCGATGTTTTTTTTTATTGGTGGATATTTCACAGCGCCACCTAGCCCTAAACTAAGCATAGTTTGTATTTAAGGAAACACACTACTGATAGAATACTTATATACTTTTCTGTAAATACATACCTATACCTAATAAATAAATTAACACTCTGACATAGTACAATACAAACAGCCAAGTTTGTCACAATAATGTTTTTCCAGGGTGGGAATCGAGCGCATGACCTACAACGCAGACGGCAAAGTTTTTTATTTCATACAGTTACGTTATGTGCAGATAGCCTACCTGGTATTAAGTGGTAACCTCTGACAATAACAAACAAAGTGGCTTTGGTCCTCCCCTACTTAGGTAGGACAAGACCCAAGTAGGCATGCGCCCGTAACTCTTGAGAGGTTAGTGTGGAATGTCTCACGCGCCTGTAATTCTTCTAACCACGTACTGTCAAAACGTGAATAAAAGATGTTTTATTTTTTAAGTTTCGCATGTTTTAATACTAGAAGATATAAAATATATTTGCTCACATGTTTGATGTTTTTGTTCACGAATATTACCAACCTGCGTATTATTTTCAAAATCTCCCTCTCAGCTTTCAGATTGACGTCAATGTGAACTCATTTGTAATTAGGTATGCTAATGAGTATGTTTAATTACTTTCAGGTTTTATTTTTACCGATGGTGGTGTATGTTCCTGCTCTTGCTTTTAACCAATGTGAGTAGATCAATAAACCGGCCAAGTGCGAGTTAGTTCACACACAAAGAGTTCTGTACAAAAAACTAATCTTTAATTTTGAAATCCTTAGCGCTTGTAGGATGCTGGCCAGTTTTCATTATTTCTTATTTTAATTTAGAGGTGAACTGCAGTACCAACTTCGACGCTTGTATGTGTTTTAATTTTTACTATAGAGCAACAAATAATTTACCGGTCAAATGCAGGTTAACTCGGGCACCGTGGGCTCTATACCAAAGTACGATTTTACTGGGTCTTGAGCGTAAATCGGTCTTTTTAAAGTTAACATAAACACTTACTTTAAAATTTGAGTTTGTGTATACAATGTGTTATCGTTTTTACGATAGAGAAAATACAAAAAGCGATGAACCTATTACTTACTTTTTAATTTAAAATTACAGTAATTATTTTACTTAAAATTAACCTTTTAATTTTTGTTTATACTTTATTTTTCGTTGGGATAAATTATATGTAGTCGAGTTTCTGGCACCAGAGCTCAGTTGGTATTAACTCAGCCTTCTGCTCTGTAGGTCGTGGGTTCGATTCTCACCTAGTACAAATATTTATGTGACGAACATAGATGTTTTTTATGTATCTGGTAAAGTAATTTAATTCTCTCCGACAGTGAAAGATACTGGGTAGTTTGGGGCTAGATGGCGCTGGTAATGTCTATCAATAATTGTTATTTAGTATATTTTGATCCTTAAGATCCTTAATATATCGCATGCATAGTAAAAAAAAATATACTTCTCTATTCATGTATATTAATTTATTTATTTTTATTCTTTATAGGTAATTGTTTTAATTTATTTTATTTTATTTTATGTTGATTGCAGTGACGGGTTTCAATGTTTTCGCTGTGGGCGGTGTTATGGTTATAATATGTGGTCTCTACACAGTGTTAGTGAGTATTACGCATTTATTTTTATGTCAATTACTGTTACTTCTTTTAAGTTTTCTGACATTTCATTTATAAACTATTATGCAGGTGAAATTGCAAGCGCGTGACCTGCGCGGCCATTACGTCATTTTATTACATAAAAAAGCTACCATTGGAAAGCTAATACCAGGATTAAATTTCAGTAGAAAACTTAATTTACTGACTCTTGCGATAAGCCGGATCAATGTCAGATAGTGAAATTTACCTACTACATATGAGTTACTCTGTGACATTAATACCATACTTAGTAACTGTGAGTACTGTACTACTGTGTGTAATTGGTAGTAACTGTCTGCGCTTTGGTCGTGGGTTCGATTCTCGCCCAGGAAAAACATTAGTATGACGAACATAGATGTTTGTTCTGTATCTGGGTGTTAATATGTATTATATGTATGAATTTTGGCTCACCTGATGTTAAGTGGTAACCGCCGCCAATAGACAACAGTGATACGACTCAAATAATAATCTCAATGGCCAGCTTGAAACCCAATTTGCATTATTTTAAATTCTGTCCTGTTCACAATAATTGTTCTTTATCATTTTGTTTTGTTTAAAAGTAATTTAAAAAAGATAATACTCATTTTTAGTCTATCATTTATATCACTTTTATCTTCTTCTATGAGATACAAAATCTCAATAGCTAATTCTACCTGTGTAAGCTGTGGTTACCTTGAGGAAGTGAGCACAAAAATTATACTTTAACAAAGATAATTATGTAAGAAAAGTGTAACACTTACTGGAAACCCTTAATAAATAAATAAATAAAATAAATTAAAAACAATTACTTTCCCGTTGTTGTCAGGGTGGGCTTCGGGCGGTAGTATGGACCGACTCAGTGCAGACAGGAGTGATGTTCATAGGCGTGCTACTGGTGTCCGTCGCCGGCACCCTCGCCGTTGGAGGTGTCAACAAGGTTTTCTCTATCGCCAACCAGTCCGGAAGATTTGAGCTTTCGAAGTGAGTACCCAAAAATGCTATTCCTTGTTATCAGTACTAGTGTGGTCCCCGAGTATATACAATTTCTCGTGGAAACGTAAATTCAACATTTGCGATAGTCTTTACTACTGGCCTATGGACTAAAAACCATCGACATTCCTTCCTATTACCTTGGTGGCAATGCATCGTCAAACAACTCATCTACTGACGAGTGTGTCGACGCTGTATTAACACCAGATAGAGTCACGGGGTCTGTTATGCATTGTACCGCGTCTCCGTCGGTAACTTTCTGCGATATGCGAACTAATCATACGTACGTTATTATAGTACGATCGTTCATAGGCGGTAATTCTGACTTGATCTTGCAAAATCCGATCTTATACCTCTTATATGAATAATAAGAGGCAAAGGATCGTAGAATGTGAAAACCATGATTTCTGTCTACCTTTCCGGCAAACGTCGTGACTTTATTATATGTATGAAACTGCTTTTGTTTTGTAGCTGGAACTTTTCACCTTATGAGCGACAAACGGGCTGGGGCGCCATTGTTGGCGGGTTCCTCTACTGGACTTGCTTCAATTCGGTCAACCAGACCATGGTCCAGCGATACATAGCACTGCCCACCAAGAAGAAAGCTATATCGTGAGTATCTTTATGCAGCAAATTATTTATTTAGCAATCGTATGGGAGTCCATATCAAATGTCACCAAAATTTCTGATTACAAATTACCTATAGGTTTGTGCGAGTGTCTTTTTAATGAGTACCTTTTAATGTGATTTAAAAAAAATACGCATTAGGGATTATGGTGAAATATTATATTCTTTAAAATAACGAATATTCATTTATTCCATTTGTGTCATGTTTTCTGCAAGTATTTTTTTCTTGTATTTGTTTTAGAATTTTCCATGAAGTTAGATTATTTGTACACCTTGACGATACTGAAATAATCATATTTCGTAAATAGTTAACGAGAACATAGTGCTAACATTCCAGGCAAGGAAAATGTTGGCCAATAAAATATTTGTGATAAATAACCTTGACTTTGCATACATATCGAAATTCTATTTACATTATCAGCAATTCAAATATTTATTTTACGTATTTTGTTTTTGTTCTTGATTTTATATTTCCGTCATAGTATTTATTTTCGTAAGCCTTTTTAAAAGAAATTAGGACCACTCATTTTTTTATGCAAAATGCCTATAAAATATAATAAATAATAATAATAAATAATGCCTATAAAATACCTATAATGAAAAATAAAGAAGAATGTTAAAGTGTATCAGATATATATAAAAGACGAAATGGTGGACTTTTTTGACGATTTCTTTGCTAAATTGATGACGAAACTGCCATTAAATTGAGATGTACCCGGTTCGATCCCCATCATCTTAGGCGCAGCACGGATTGCGCGCGTGATAAAAGCGTGAAGAACGTGTCTGATGGAATCTGAAGCAGCATCGATGGTTATATCTATAGCAGTGCAATTTGGTACGACACATAAAAGTTAGTCCTAGTTGCTCGAATTGACTCACAACTATTTTCGTAAAAGAAATATTAAACCCTTAAAATAGATGGTAGATGCGACGAAAATTCTGAAGGATTTGTTACTTTTGCAAAATGAGATGAAAGTTATCAAGGATAGCTACGTCACTCGGGAACAATTACAAGAGCTTCAAAATCGTTTGGTTTGCAAGACTACACCATCTGTTCCTTATTCTAACGTCAATACTAGACGGGGTGCTTGTTTGTTGGAGAGCTTTCATTGTGATAGTGGACCCATGGGCCTACAACATTATCCAATAGAATCATCGCCAAACATCAATAATAAGTCTCAACAATCAGATGATAAGTCAGTGAACATATTGAATAAACACAATGAGTCATCGCCGGCACAGCTAGTCCAACGGTCGCCGCCGGCGCCGGCGTGCGGCCCGTCCTTGTCGCACAACTGTACTAACAATATGTCTGTCTCGCAAACACTAATTAACGGATGCTCACAGCGTGATGCGCTTCCAGTTACCGCGACAGACATACCCACATCTAAAACGCACGATGTGCAGCCTTCTCCTAGCACTCCTAAGAAGCAGAAAAGTACATACAAGCCGGTGTTATTTACAGATATTGTGAGGAAGGAAGGACAATGGAAATATGAGGAGCCGACAGAGGAGTGGAAACTCGTAAAAAGAAAAAAATTAAGAAACCGTTTCACGGGATTAAAAGGGACCGGTTCCACTGAACCTCACAGTAAATTTAAGGCGGCAGAAATAAAAATACCAATGTTTTTATATAATGTAAACAAGGAGACTACGACTGATGACATATGTGCATATATTAAAAATAAAACTGGAATTGAAGTCGAGTTGGAACGAGTAATAATGAAAAGGGAAAAAGTGTATAACTCCTTCAAAGTGTCTGTCCCTAAATATAAAATAGACTTATTTATGGACGCAAAATTATGGCCCGAAGGAATATCCTTTCGACGTTTCGTAGATTTTACAAACAGAAAAACAGCGACAATGCTGGTGGAGAAAACAAACGTGAAAATAATTTAACTTCTTTAATGGATTACAACTGCAATTTAATTAGTTACAACTGCAAAGGTATGAGGCGCTCAGCTGACTGCCTAAGAACCCTGTGTCGTGAGGCTGACATTTTGGGGCTGCAGGAACATTGGCTGATGCCCCATGACCTGCCATTACTGGGTGCAATAGACAATGACTTCAGTTATACTGGTACATCGGCAGTCGACACTTCAGCGGGAATTCTTCGAGGCCGGCCTTATGGTGGTGTGGCCATACTGTGGAAGAAGAGTCTATTTCAAGATGTCACTGTAATTAGCTGCAATAGTGTGCGTCTTGCGGCGATTAGTGTGTCGTGCGCAAACAGTAGGTCATTTTTGGTTATAACAGTGTATATGCCTATAGATAGCCCTGCTAATCTAAGTGAATTCACGAATTGTCTAAGTGAAATGAGTGCAATTATTGAGAGCAGTGATACGGAATCAGTGTATATTTTAGGGGACTTCAATGCACATCCGGGGACTCTGTTCGGTAAGGAACTTTTAAGCTTTTGTTCGGATGAAAGTTGGACTTGTGTGGACATGAACGCACTGCCGTCAGATACATTTACATTCGTTTGTGATTCGACGGGAAGTCGGCGCTGGTTAGACCACTGCGTAGTGTCAGACGCAGCAAATCGAACTATTACACAAATAACCGTGAATCATAGTGTGTATTGGTCGGACCATTTCCCGTTAGTTGTTATATGTAATATTAATTTAATTAAACCAAAAACTGTATCAAAGTCGGAACTATCTAACAAAGTGGTATGGGGAAACCGTAATGATAGTCAGGTTGAGAAATACAAATTAACATGTAATAATTTATTAAAAATTGTTGATTTTCCACCAGAACTTACAGAATGTGGGGGAAAAATGTGTAAAAATCAAGAGCATTATATTGTAATAGATAATATGTATAAAAATATTATAAATATTTTAAGTGAAGCAGCTAGTTCATGTTATACTGAGAGCATACCAAGAAAAAAGGCACGCGTTATAGGTTGGAATAAACATGTCAAGCGTGCTCATGGGGAGGCTCGACAAGCTTTTCATACTTGGACTTTGTACAGAAAACCATCTTGTGGGCCACACTATGAGAAAATGCGTGCAACCAAAAAAATATATAAATCCAAGTTGAAGTGGTGTCAAAACAACCAGCAACAAATTCAAATGGACATTTTAGCCTCACACCACTCAGCGAAAGATTTCGGTGGTTTCTGGAAGCATACAAACAAACTCAATCCGCGAACGAGCGTGCCCGTGAGCATGAATGGCGTGTGTGATTCAAGAGGTATTGCTACCTTATTTAAGGATCATTTTCGAGTCAGTCCACGGCTAAGTAGTGTGCCTCAGGAGGTTCCCAATGCCGATCATCTGCCCGATTCGCATGTTCAAGTGACGGCCGATGAAGTCAGAACTATTATTCGTAATATGAAGCGAGGAAAATCACCTGGACATGATGGGCTCAGTAAGGAACACCTGCAGCATGCGGGATGCCATTTACCAAGGGTGTTGGCAATGTTATACAACTTTTGTATTGGCCATTCATACTTACCAGCAGAGTTTATGAAAACTATTGTTGTCCCTGTAATTAAAAACCGAACGGGTGATGCCTCTGATAGGTCCAACTACAGACCTATTTCACTTGCGACAGTTGTGGCAAAAGTATTGGACAGTGTGCTTGATAAACATTTGAGTAGGCACTTGACCCTTAATGATGCACAGTTTGGTTTTCAGCCCGGTCTGTCGACTGAGTCAGCTGTCTTGTGTCTCAAGCATACTGTCCAATATTACACAAGCAGAAATACGCCTGTCTATGCCTGTTTTCTGGACCTGTCAAAGGCATTTGATCTGGTTTCATACAACCAACTTTGGGAAAAGCTTTCATGTGACACAAGCTTACCAAAAGATGTGGTTCATATATTTAAGTATTGGTATGAACATCAAAGCAACTTGGTACGATGGGCGGGCTCGTATTCTGATGAATACACATTGCAATGCGGAGTAAGGCAGGGAGGGATAACATCCCCGAAACTATTCAACCTATATATAAATGGTTTAATTGAGGGACTCAGCAGGACAAAAGTTGGATGTTCGATTAACGGAACCTTTGTTAATAATATCAGTTACGCCGACGACATGGTCCTGCTGTGTCCTTCAATTTCTGCGCTCAGACAGATGCTAGCCATTTGCGAGTCCTATGCTGTGGCCCATGGACTCAAGTACAATGAGGATAAGAGTGAAGTGATGCTATTCAAGGCAGGAAATAAGACCTACACTGTCCCTCCAATCACGCTAGGTAGTAAACCACTCAACCAGGTTAAAAGATTTAAATATTTGGGCCACTGGGTCACGGAGGACATGTGTGATGACATGGACATCGAGAGGGAACGTAGAGCGTTGTCGGTCAGATGCAATATGCTGTGTCGCAGGTTTACACGTTGTTCTGTTCCGGTCAAAATGACCTTGTTCAAGGCATACTGTCAAAACTTCTACACGTGTAACTTGTGGTTCCGGTACACGCAAAAGTCCTACAACGCTCTACGAGTCCAGTATAACAATGGGTTCAGAATGTTGTTGGGACTGACGAAATTTTGTAGCGCGTCGGGTATGTTCGCTGAAGCGAGGGTCGATGACTTTTACGCGATCGTACGAAAAAGAACTGCGTCCCTAATAAGTCGGATTTTCGTCAGTACCAACAGCTTATTAAATGTTGTGGCTGATGATGTTAACTCAGTTTTGATGAGGAGCTGGGTACGATTACACCAGCCTACGCCACTTGTTTCTCAGTGAGACTCCATCTGCTTCACATTATTCAATTCAGTTATTTAATTTAATTATTGACCATTATTATTATTTTCTTTGATTTTTGTTTTTTCTTGTTGTTTTTTATTATTTCAAATGTAATTTTGTAATGCAGGATCAATTTATTAATTAATGTGTTAAATTCTTATTATTATTATTTTTTCCCTTTTCATTTATTATTAATTATTTATGACCTGTTATACATACAAATTTTATTTTATTTTGACATTTTTAAGTGAGTGGATTATGGAGTGTGAAATATTATTATTATTAAGTTATTACTAACATAGGTTTAAATTATAGTTGCATTAAGTACTAACAAAATGGATGGATATCTGAATTTTTAAAATAAATTAAATTAAATTAAATTAAATTAAAATCATACTATTTCAAGAAACTTAAATTTAGTGAAAACACTATAGGAGAACCCAAGTCGTATTACTTGTTATTAGCCCGCGACTTCGGTCGCGTGGAATTTGGTTTTATCACGCACCCCTATTTTACCCCTCGGAAAAGTAGCTAAAGTTACGCCTTGTTACATCAGCTATCTGCCAGAGAAAGTCCAGTCAAAATCGGTCCAGCCATTTCAGAGATTAGCCGGAACAAACAGACAGACAGACAGACAAAAATTGCAAAAAATGTTGTTTTGGTATATATACCGTGTATACATCCACATGAACTTAGTAAAAAGTGATTATTGTAATATTACAAACAGACACACCAATTTTATTTATTTGTATAGATGGGCCGAGGTACCCACTGAACACGAGGTGGGACATCTGCTCGTTCCGTAACTTCATCACATAAAAGAGTATATATTCCAGGGCTTTAGGTATATTCTGCATCGGTGCTATCTTCGCGATATCTCTGTGCGTGTGGTGCGGCGTCGCTGCTTGGGCGGCTTGGGTGTCCGGTGGATGTCACCCCGGGGGGAAGCCGTTGGTTGACGACAGGCTTCTACCGGCCTTCGTCACCTATGTGTCCAGAGTCCAGCACCTCCCCGGGCTGGCTGGAGTCTTCCTCGCGGGCGTTTTTGGAGCTGGACTCAGGTTAGTATAAAACATTATAAATACCCTCGCTTCGTTGTCTGATATTTATTTGAGATTTCCCGTTTTCATGGAAACTTCCGAATATAAATTATCTAAAAACATGGTTATGTAGAAATTCAACTTTGTTTAAAAATGTCGAATCAACTCTGTATAACTCTTTTAGAGTTTTGCGGACGCAGACAAACGTACAATTTTTTTTATATACATAATTACTTTGTCAGCATTATGAATAAATAGGATTCATCGTAAATGAACGAGAATGATTCATCTTCTCGTATTTGTATGACATATTTTTTTCAGTTATTTTGATTTAAAAACTACTACTGAATCGCTTTTGACTAGAATTTCTATGGGACCAATCTGTGCAATAGATTTTTATCTAATCGAATAGTTTTAAGCTCACACTAACTGATAATATTGGTTCCATTTTTGCAGAACATTTGGATCAGGAAAGCACTTATTATTAAATAGTTTTTTCGTTATCTTATCTGGTCCATGTTAGCTTTGTCGATGGATAGGACGAATGTTACTGTGTAGTAGAATAGGTAAATAAGCATCAACATATCGATAGGTGTGCGTATAGTGAAATGTCGGACGATTATGAGTAATTAAGCGGTTGAAAGTTACTTGACAAGCTATAATACATAATACCTTTTACATGATACACTTGTGATTGTATAAATTCTCACTCTGAATCTCAAAACACTCAAGAGTAGATTAAGTAGATTCATGATGTATCTACGTAAATAGGAACTAGATATATCTAGAAATAAATACTTAATTAGATAACGAACTTCGTTAACAACTACTATTCAAATCAAATCAAATCAAAATATTTATTAGAGTAACACAATACAGTGGATTATGATAGTTGAGAAACGATGATGTCTGCAGAAGTAATAAAACTGTGTCGCAGGCATCAACGCCCACCTCCGTTACAGCGGTTTATAATTCCATACAAGAAAAGCCAACTTTTATTAACAATATTTTAAAATTAGAAATTATGTATTATTATTGTCAAATAAATTTATTCTTATTTTGTCGACGCAGCAATTGCAGCTGAAACAATCAAATAACTGGCTTCACAGCTCAGTTGGTAGTAACTCTGCCTTTTGCTGGAGTCCCACCCAGTATAAACATTTGTTTTATGTGACGAACAGAGGTGTTTTTTCTGTGTTTATATGTAATTATAAGTATACATATATGTAAGTATTCTATCGGTTATCTAGTTCCCATATTACAAGCTCTGCTTTATTTGGGGCTAGACGGCTCTGTAATAAAAAATGTCTCATTATGTGTGTTAATAAAATCCACGCATTTAATTTCAACTTTTTTCCGTCCAACAGTTCCCTGTCCGCAGTCCTGAACGCGTGCGCTCTAGTGGTGGTGGAAGATATACTCCACGGCTGGCTGCAAGTGCACCTGAAGCCGCTGACAGAGGGAATCCTCGCCAGAACTGTAACTGGATGCTTGGCTGTCATCTCGGTTGTGATGCTTATCGTTATCGAGAAGCTGGGAGGAGTTCTTGGTAAGTTTAGGCGTGGAGCTATTCTTCAAAGTGCATGGGAGCCGGTTAAATTACAGGCACATGAGACCGTCTTCGTGTGGAGAATTATAAGTGGTTCGCGCCTTAATACTTACTGTTTTCCTAATATGTTTACGAAAGAACTTAGAGTGGCCGTAGTAGCAACAATTCAAAGAAAGAAAGAAAATATTTTTATTTACCTTAATAACTACTACACAATAAATAAAACTACATATGAACATATACAAATATACCCGTGAGTGATTTAAAAAATTTGTGCGTAGCAGAGCCTAAGGCAAACATGGGTTCCGCTCAGCATTGTGCTGGATACACACTATTATTATTATTATTATTATTATGCAAAGGTATGTGTCCGTATTAGCGACATAGTATTTTACTCCTGCAAGTATCATCGTGTTTCATATTATTTATAATCTGTTAATAATACTGTTCTAAATAAATAAACATTTACAATTCAAATAAATTTACACGTGGTAGTAAATGACATGTCTTTGGGTACGACACAATCTTTTTTCTGTAATAACTACAATTGTTAGTAATTAGTCTTTTAACATTGGCATATCGTCGAAAAACTGGAAGGTTGCTGTAAACAAACCGTTAATAATTACTTAATTGTGTTAATTACATTTTTATATTCTACGTATTTAAGATTTAAGTTTTAGTTTTTATTTATTTCTATGGTTCCTGTATATGTTACTACTGTGTTGCCTGTTTTTTTTTTTTGATAAATAAAAAACTTAACAAAAAGGGTAGCTTTACCATACGTAACTTAAAGCTACTGGTACGTACTTTACTGCAAATTTTCTTGAAAATTTGAATAGTTGCCTGCATGTAGGCAACTATTGATTTTATTAGACATGTCTTCGAACTTTGTTGGATGTTGATCATGCCGGTATCCTCAGGATGTATTGTTTGACTTCAGGTGTCGCTACAGCATTATCAGCCATAGCAGCTAGCGCCACCTGTGGCATATTCACACTGGGCATGGCGTGCTGGTGGGTGGGCCCCCGCGGTGCCATCGCGGGCGGCGTCGCAGGGGCCCTGCTCGCCGGCAGCTTGTCCCTCGGCACGCAGGCGGCGGCCGCGAGGGGCCTCAGGGCGCCCCCGCTCAGCATGACCGTCGAGTGCGCTGCGAATGCCACTTATATCACTCTGGATGATTTGGTAAGCGGGTTTGTGATCGTTTAAACAGATTAAGGACAAATTGGATGATATGTTATGACCGAAATGAAATCGCTTTTTACTTAAATAATGATTATTATGGACATTACACACAGCGCCATCACCCCCCTAACAAATGATAACTTTTACTGTGCGAACTAGTAACTGACAGAATACTTACTTTTTTAAACACAGGTAAAAAATGTATAATATGTAGGTATTAAAAAAAAGTATATATGTATTCTATCAGTTGTCCGGTTTCCATAGTACAAGCTAAGCTTAGTTTGGGGCTAGAGGCGATTTGTAAATTGTCCACCAATAATAAAAAAGGAAAAAGAAATAGATAGATAGATAGATAAGACGTTTATTTATTTAATATGGTTTTTTTTACAGGATCCAGAAACAATATTCCCGCTCTTCCGAATCTCCTACCACTGGATAGCTCCTATGGGCCTCCTCGCAACATTGACCGTGGGGGCTGTAGTCGGGTGGTTGTTCGACAAGAAATCCACTCTGATGATGGACGCGGAACTTTTCACCCCGTGTATACATCGATGGTTGCCGGCGGAGGCGCACGAGAACAGCGGCGCTTCGAGGAGGGGCAGAGGCGATGAGGTGCCACAGACTGCGGCGCCACTAATACTTGCGAATATTAATAAGGTACGTGTGCTCCATATAATAATAATAAATATTGGGGATATGTCACACAGCGCCATCTAGCCCCAGAGTAAGCTAAGCGTAGCTTGTATCATGGGAACCAGACAACTGATATAACACTTATATATTTTTTGTAAATAATACATATCAACACCCAGACACAGAACAAACACCTGTGTCCGTCACACAAATGTTTGACCTAGGTGTGAATCGAACCCACGATCGACAGCGCAGAAGCCAGGGTTACTACCAACTGAGCTGACTTGTCTTCTTGCTGGCGAGTCAATGATAGTGCCAGTCAGTGATATATTTTCATCTTAACTCTACGCTACTATCGCGAGAGAGTATAAGGCGAGCCAGAGGAGATAACCCGCCAAAGACTGCAGTAGAGAACTGATAAGGTGAGCTCGATAGATTTGAAAAGTTTCGACTTAGCTCTTCGTTATATCTATTGTTAGCTACGATACGAAGCTAACAATAACAGCAGGCAAGAGGCAGGATAGAGCTGATGCCACAGACTGCAGCACCCCTATTATAGAGAACTGATTGATAATTTAACTCGTTAAATATCAAACGATAATTCATATTTTAGTAGGATTAAAACTTGATACAAGTTCGTGCGGGGAAGATTTATTATAGCCTATCGATTGTCAGAACATACTGATAATGTAAAAAAAAAAATATAGCGTGCCATTTGGAGCCTGAAATTATATTCTTAGCAATGCTGTACGCTTAGTGATCCTGTATCAAGGCGCAGTTACATTATTCACCCAACTGCTCGCCCAACCTCCGATAGTTTGAATGCGCTGTTTGTGCAGGTCCGCGAACAATCCCAGTAAAGTAGGGTAAAGGTAGTAAAGGAGATTTAGTCTATGGACGGTACGCGATGACATGCGAAGATTTGTCTGACTTGGAGGGAGAGGAAAGAGTATCGCCGAGCTCTTGCACCGAGCTCTTGCGAGTGCGTTGAAGTGTTGCCTGATGTTGGAGGATAATCTAACTGCACCATTTTAATCTCATTGCAATTATTAATCTGTATTATTAATAGTAAAATCTAGAATTAATTTGAGGTTTATAAAGAGAACGATCGTCTGTACTGACATTGATGCTTTATTCGCAGATTGAAGCTACAACCGTCGAAGAGACAAGGTGAGGTGTGGTGATGAATAGCATTAAGAAAATTTTATTTGTGATAGAATCCGTAATTTAAGCATGTCTGTTTCCGGCCAATAAGTATTACAAATAGCGGATATACTCGTATTTTAGTAGACTAGAGTCATGTAATTTCGATTTTTACGGGTTCACAATTTATTACAAGTAAAAAGACGAATCACTCTCGCTTGTCAAACGCAGGCCTGTGACTTCACATTGGCAACTTTGGAGGCGGAATGGCGGCTAAAATTTTAACAATTGTGGGTGTTTACCATTTAATTCAATTCTATTGTTTTCATACGATCAGCATTCAATACATAAAAGCTACAAATTACAGGTATATTTAAGAAACACATAAAACTACAGAGATGCTTTACTTCTTGTTCATTGCTCCATATAATACAGTCACACTGATAGCGACTATTGCAGTGCATGTATTATTAATAGTCCCAAGATTGTACTGACATAGATAATTAACATTAATGCCGATTTAGTATTCAAAAATACGTTCTCAAAACTAAATTTGTAAAAACAGCTGTTTCATTTTAATTTATGATATTTTTCTACGCGATTCTTCTCAGGACACAATGTCATTGCGTCAATGAGAATGAGTTAGGTAAATGTCATAAAAAAAGTTTGGAACACAGATCTAAATAGGTGCCAAAAAACTTTTATTTATATACTCCTAAAACACGAAATTGTGCCTTATAATAAAGTATTGTTTTTATGATTTGTTCTATATATTATATTAATATGTTGCAGTATTCCAGTTTTCTTATATGAATGTGTGCCTATATTTTTTAAAAGCTTTTTAAACTGAGTTTTAGCTTATATTTTATTGGAGAATTATAAATTATTTGAAGACTTATTTATTGATTTTCGTAGACCATTCCGATTTCTGGCGTATCAAATGAAAAAATGTTTTCCATAATTAATATATATTGATTTTGTATATTTTAGATTCCCGCTTTTAACAACATTATGACTAATTATTAAAAATAATATACAATATTTAAGGGGACCAAGAAGTTCTGCAGCGATATATACCAGTGAAATAAAAACCGTAGTTCCAATTAAAAAATACATTTGTGACAGCTAAAGAATGCTGTTTAGTGAATAAATTATTTAGATTATCAAAATAATGGTGCTGCTTTTATGATACTGTTAAATTTATGTCACACTTTTATACTAGGAGCTATACTCATTCAAAGGTTTTACCTTAAACATTGTGAATTACTTTTTATTCAAGTACTTAAAATACAAACTTTAATTATTTATATTATTAAAATAATGGTGCTATTATTATGACATAAATCCGAAACTCAAGTGATAATGTTAAATTTATGTCACACGTTTGACACTAGAACCTAAACTTATTCAAAGGTTGTACCTAAAACGTGAATTACTTTTTATTCAAGTACTTAAACTACAAACTTTAACTGTAGATATATTTTATTTATGAATTGTATTGTATTATTATGTTGAATAAATATATTTTACAAACGAATCGTGTTTCATTTAGAATTCAGGGAGTCGTGGGTTAGGTGGTATTTAAGGAAATTATTTTCCAACTGCGGCAATTTCGTGTAAAGTTTGGAAAGTTATAAAATTGCCAGGAATTGTGGAGACGCTTTAACGTAAATAGTCAGGTGTTGCCAGTTTCTGGAAACAAGAGTTAATTCTACGCTGATTCAGTGGAAACGACAAGGCATGGAAACAACATTTTTCTTTTCTATCAGTTTTTTTCTTTTATTAAAGGTTGAAAGCAGTTTTATGTGACGCAATTGTCATTTTTAACAATTCAGTTGTTTTACAATTATATGTGGTTTATTCAGATACACTTCCAAGAATTCACTATCTATTACTCTATCAAGATTACATGCCACAGATAATATAAAATTGTGGATAATTGATATTAAATGTCACATGTATCACCGGATGCGGTTACCAGTGTGCATTTCCACGTGTTTTCGTTCCGTGTTGCCAACTGTTGGCGCAAATGTGGCCGGAGATTTACATTCGGCGTGCGCCGCGCTATTAAAAGTGGCATAGAACACGATTGCCGAGTCTTGAGGAATGTTCGTGGTGAATAATGACTTAAAGAGGGTCTTTTTAAGGGTTGCTCATTTTATTCATGTACAAGACGCGGGAGACTGATGAGCTGAGTGATAAAGCTGTGTGGTAAGTTTCATTGTGTGAGTGATTTATACACACATATAATATAAGTTGGATCCTTTGTATGTTGTAGTTTTCACGTTTTTTTATTTGTATTTTTTATTTTGCAAGTAAGGTTGATTCTTTAAGTGCTTAAATGTATAAAAACAATATGTAAATAGTTATACAATTTGCAATTAACAGTGGTAAATATGCCCTTAACATTTCAAATAATACAGATACGAGGAGGTATGTACGATTCACTCAAAAATATTTTTCTAGAGCGGAGCTTTTGTATATGCTAGCGAAATTGTAAGTCTTTGATCGAAACATAATGATTATGTCTTTTACGAAGATTAATATTGTACCACTTGAAATCCCCAATAAGTTAATATCCAGCGGTTAAATAAGGCTTACGTTGAACTACTTGAAGGAAATGCGATAGCCGAAACATTTGACAAATAGGCATCAAGCAAATATGTTTACATCGCCATCCAAAATGAAATAGACAGTTGCAACTCAACTTTTAATATTATTTGGATATAACGCAACAAAAGCCGTTAAACTAGTTATATAGAATGTAGGGGTGGATCATACTACTATGGCAATAAAGTAATTAAAAAACTGAACATAACATCACGCAATTAGACAGTATCTATATCATATAAAAAAAAGATACACGTTAGTATCAAAATCCAGGGAAGAAAATTTTAAATACGTTTGTATAGAAAACGCTGCCCTAATGTCCTGTTGTGTAAATTCTTGAACACCGACCTGCCTACGTACCTAAATTTGTTTCACCCGTATTTATTTATATTGAAAGACATGTCAATTTATCTTCGCTCATGTACAAAAACATCATACGTTAAACCTTTACGTATTTACATGAACCGTTAACTTTTATTTGAAGTTATTTCTAGGCATCTCTTAATTTCGGTGAGATTAATTTAATATCTCTCTCTTGGAACGATTTTAATGCTGCTTCTTTGAATTCACGCGAAAGCTGCCTTAAAATAAGTTCTTGTCAAAAAGCCTCGTAAAACTGATTGTGGCACTGAAAAGCTTCACAGCCGTATGCACTAACAACACTAGTATTTCTAAACTTGCATCAGATTGACTGGCCTCACAGCTCAGTTGGTAGAAACCTGCCTTCTGCGCTGTCAGTCGCGGGTTCGATCTCACTAAGGACAAATATTTGTGTGATGAACATAGATGTTTTTTCTGTGTTAATATGTATTCATTATTATACATTATATTATTATTTTTATTTATTATACATTATATTCATTTAATATGTATATAGTTATATATTTACATAAAAGTATATAAGTATTGTCTCAGTCATCTGGAACCCATATTACTAGCTATAGTTAATTTGGGGCTATATAAAATCATTTATTTCTTATCCCAAATATTAGAACTTTACAATTTCAGTATTCATTATTTGTGATCCTCGGACCGTGACCAAAAACGATTCATTTATTCTTATAACAGGGAGAACGCGAGACAGTCTAGAAACTTTACTAAAATCTCTACTCAAATACGTACAGCCAATTCAATGATAAAATTGCCTTACGAAAGCAACACTTAGCTTAGCTATATATTTCATAAGCTCACTTTAGAACAGACTATACAGATTTATGAAATATAACATAAACATTTCCGTGCGGTTTGTGTATACGGCTGCTATACTGGAAGGGTCGTAAACTGAATCGGCCTAGAAACAGTATGATTGTGTACAGTAGGTGGTAATTAAATATGCGTAAAGCGAGTGCGGAATACATCTCGAGTTTGAAGTGAGAGGGAATTTAATACTTGCTTTATATGTTTTGTAGGTAAGAACATCCAGCTTTAAGAGCTTTCAACTTTTGCATACAAATTATGAAAGTTAATTAATATTCTGCAGGCATTTCGTTTACTTTCGTAGTAATTTTGTACATATAAACCAAATATGATCCTTCCCGAAATTATTAACCATTTAGAAAGATATCTATTCTAACTTAAAAAGTTCGAAGACATATGAAGTTCGCGAAAGGAGTCACTATGAGGCGCACAGTGATATCTGAGGGCTACAAAAAAAAAATTATATAAATATTATTTATTTGTATCCATAAAGGTACAATTATACTGTAAATGTACAAGCGAATATATAGCATAATTTACATATTATGTGTGAAAACATTATTGACCAGTTAATGAAGTAACATAATAGTTTACAATAAAAGTTCACTAGTCCCCACACCAGGATTCCCTGTGTTGTGGGTAGTATCTTGTTATAAGTATAGTGTGACTTGTCAGGACTTTCTTGCGGCCGTCGCCGTCGCGTCGGTCGCTACCGTGATTTCTTATCAGCGAAGTATCCTCCCCACAAAGTCGGCCATTGGCCAGAGCGTCGTCATTTACGCCCCTCGGCCGGCAGCTCAACATAATGAATGCTTTGTGAGATGCGACTTTCCACACTATCTCGTTCTGGATATTTTTTGTGGATTTATATAGGTGATGATACTTAAGAGTATTACGCCTATTACATGTAGGTACCTAGATAAGATAACCTAATAAATAGAACATAAGTTCAATGTTTGGAATTCGTAGTTGGCAAAAAGGAAACAGGTGCATTAAAATTCAAAATAATCTCTTTTAAAACCCGGCACCTATTTGTTTTAATTATATTTAAAATTATATTGAAACTCATATATTTAGTACTATTGTTTCACGTGATTCCTCAAAAAAAACTTTTATTTATGTTCTACTTATCGTTTTTTTAAGTCATCCCTTATTTAATAAATCTGTGCTCTCTCATAAATAATGATTAGGTTCAAAGCTATTAATATCCAAATCGCTATATGTTTACTTGAATAGTTATTACTTATATTGCATAGATTAAGCCTATCACCGAAGGAGTAGGCAGAGCCTCAATACTTCGCGTCTCACCGGCTCTGTCAAAGAAGTGTGCAAAAAGAGCGTGCGCCTCAAAGAGCGCACTTGACACAACTTCCAAGTTTTTGGGTCTTGTATATGCCAGATTCATCACGGTGCTGATTTTTCTCCTATCACGGTAACTTAGAAGTACCTCATCGACACATTGTTTTCCTAAGAATGACTCTACTTACATTTTCTTCCAGAAAAAGTCCTTTCTATTCCGAAATTTTGGACACAGTTTTCATTAACGTTAGTACAAATAAACAAGCACCAAGTTCGGGCCATAGTATTTTTCTGGTTAACTATTATTACGGAAAAGTTTAAATAAAAAAAGACTAGGACTTCGTTTTATTGACAAAACCTGACAGCACATATTATCATATAATTTCCTCTATAACACTCAAGTCTTTCCTCTATAACATGCTAATCATTTCCTAACAAAAACATTCATCGCAAAACTAATTTATGCTCTATTTGACTTGCATGTCTCTAAAGAGCCTGCATAAAGCTTAATCGTCTGGTAATGTGATTCGGTCGAGTGCAGCGAGAACGTTGTTTTAATTGAGTTTTCTCTTTACACCTTTGTGGCGACGTTGCACCCTCAAAAGGGGAATACAGAGGGAACATGCAGACAAGTTGGAGGTGTCAATACATGTTCCTTTTTCTGGGTTTATTTGGAATCGATGGGAGCTTTGTAAAGGGTGATTTGGAAATGTAAAATGCACCCAACGAGACTCTTATGTTTTAATCTTGTTTCTGAAAAATCAGGGAGTATCGAATTCTTCGTAGTAGAATTTGTATTATGACACTGTAGTTCTTTGTTCACTCCATAAGCTTATTTTATAAAAATAATACAAAAAAGCGTACCAGTCAATTTAAATAACGAATGCTTAAAACATTACAACATCTTTCGCCTATTAATTAGAGACATATAAATGTCAACAAAGGTATTAAAAAGGAACATTACGTTAGTTATCGACGATTGCACCTGTACTTCATAACCAAATTAAATTAGCTTTTCATACTTAAAGTTTTTGTTTATGAACCTACGCTAGACTTTGTCTCATAATCGCCTTAAAACATGCAAAGTGCATCTCTACTCTTATGTAAAACAGTGCGGTTTGTATTTAAATTTTCGCCTTTCCACATAATTCGCGGAACAGACAATGAGTGTAGGAACATTGTTAATGTTACACGATGCATCTCACCTGACGTTAACGGGTGCTTTATTATCTTGAGAAGTTTGTTTTATGTATGAGGGTAGGACGAAGTCTTCTGGCCTGCATGCGTTTTAAGCTAGGCTTCTTTGCGTTTTGGTACATAAATGCGATTAGTATGATTTCAGTTGAACACTAGGTAATCTAAATTTTTCAATATTTATGGAGATAACATGAAAGAGAGCAAATTTGTCTACTGTTTACATCGTGCGGATAAAATCCTTAACCGGTTACGATTTTATTTGCTTAGTTCATAGTTAGTTTTCAGGTCAGTTTTAATCGGTAACTCGTCATTGAACAACAAACACAGACCAAAGTTCTGCTAGTATAAAATACCTACCAATACAAAGATATCAAACCAATTGTTCCAAATCGAGTGAATACGCCCGCTATTAATCCTCCAAAAAGGGAAAAAACTCACTGCGGTCGAGATAGACATTTGAAAATGGCTGCGAGAAGTCAACAAACGAATTTCCGACACGTCAAAGTAAATCTCGGGCCGACAATACGAATGGCAATAAAATCCGTAGAGGGTTACCGGCGATCGGTAAGCTCTCTCCGCCCCCTACTATCGGATAATGCGACAATTGCACTTGAGTTCGTAAGTTTGTTTGCATTGCTTTTTGCGATGGAATATCATTCTTTTTTTATTGCAAAATGTATGGATCATGGGCATGGGTGCTGAAATGTTTTCATCTTTGAAACCATGGTTAGCTATGATGTTATGAAGGTTTAATTGACTGGCAAGGCGTTCGTGAATGACATAGAATATGATAATTATAAAAAATGATTATTTATGAACATATAAATTAGATTTCCATTACTGAGGTATCAGATGTTAAAATCATATATAACAAAAAGATTAGCCTCACTAAAAAATCTCTAAAGCTAAATATTTTAATAGTGTTAATGGTCTCTACATATATCCAAACAACAATTATTTGATAGTTTCCTAAAAAAGTGAATCCGTAGTTATAAGTATTTTTTCCTACAGAATGAAAGACACATAGTAGAGCTGTCCACTAAACCGTACAAAAAGGTCCACTTTCGCAGTTTTAGCGAGATCCAGTAAAACGGTGTAATTTGAGATAAGCGACGGTTTAACACGGACGGACGCTGACAATAATGCGATAGAGATCTACCCATTGGTGCGGTGTCGATATAGTGTGTGGACAACGTTTTTAGATAAACTGAGATTAGTAGTGGTAAATCAGCTCATCGATTTTGTGTCGGAATTTTATCAGTGTCATTATAATTGTAGCAGATTTGGGGCATCATAAATTTTATTTTTCACTTGTTTTGTCTTTTATTTGCGAACAGACCATATAGCATACAAACACGTAGGCTTAATATAAATATTAGTCCTACCTAACTTAAAATCGTAAAAAATATATAGTTATATAGGTAGGTACCTACCTATATAACCTACCTAGGTGAAATATCAATTTTTTTTTTATAATATAAAAGTATTATAAAAAATGTAGGAAATGTTGTTTCGGTGATTAAACACTATCAATAGAAGGTATTGTTGTCTCGTAACGAAAAATGGTTATGATAGTCTGGCAATTTTATTTCTAACAAATAAACTTCTATTAAATGAGTTTATTCAGTAATGAAAACGTGTACATTAAATAAATATTTGCACACTAAGATATTTTAAACTTAAAAATTAATTAACCGTTTCCGGATATTTAAAAATAAGACAATTAGATATAAATTGGGAAGTCTGATAGGCTAACCTTAGGGGCTTTTAAAGTTTACATACCTACCTCTTGGACTTATATTGTCAATGTGAATTTTTAATCTTGCTGCATAAGGTAAAATGGTCTAATCTAAGCGTAAATTGTTTTCTACAATTAAATAAAACTGTTAAGTAGCACCACCTCACACTGTTTCAAAGGAAATAAATGTATGCGCATTCTACCTGTGCAGGTTAGCCAAAGTGCCACCAGATCTGGACATGAGAGACTTTTCCCATCAAACGCCTTGCGAACATTAATTGAACTTTGCACCCACTTAATTTTCAACAGCACGGAGGCTGGCTTGCCAGGTGGACGCTTTGTGAACTCCTGTTTGCGAAACTCCTCGTATTTATTTTAGATTCCATTGTACTCCACTCCGACTCTTTGTCGGGGAATAGCCCTCGTGCGGACTACCTTCTTTGTTAATTTTATTAATACGTGAAACATTTATGAAACGCTGCCGCGCGTGCAAATTAATGAGTTTTATTGTTGTACCGAGGATAATGTTATCAGAACGAAGCCGAGTTTAGATATCTTACATGAACCCTCGACAATTCATTGCTGATTATTTATCTACACTTGTCAGGATTTTGATTTTAATGAGTACAAGCGACTGAATGAGATTGAAAACACCTGCAGTTTCAGTTTTATGTTACAGAATTTCAAGAGGGTGGTTTTCTGGGATTCGCAAAAACAAAAGCACGCGGGCACTCCACTTTTATCCTGCATATTATACGAGTTCAAAAGACACACGAGATATTTACGTTGATCCCGCAGACCGAACGTAAATAACTGGGCATTTTGCCGGTGGGCAACAAAAGAATTTAAT
The DNA here is from genome assembly GCA_947359385.1 of Chesias legatella. NCBI lineage: Eukaryota > Metazoa > Arthropoda > Insecta > Lepidoptera > Geometridae > Chesias > Chesias legatella. Next base: position 4,121,351 of record OX375778.1, on the reverse strand, counting down.
AACAGCGCGAGGCGGGCCTGGGCGGGCGGACCTCCGCGCCCAGCACTCGGTAAGCTTATTATCGCGACCGAGAACATATTTGCGTTACCGAATGTCAACCGGCGGCCCTCCGGTTTGCTGAAACATTAAAGACCAGCAATGTTTAGCGACGGCGCAAATTAAAATAGGCTTTATACGAAATCTAATTTGCAAAGAAGGGCGCCGGCACGGTCTGAAGGTATATATTTGTATTGGTAATGGAATTAATTCCGCTTTGACTTACCTGCCTGGTTATCAGGTATTTGGCGACTCGTTTTGTTGACATTATAATTGTATTATTGACAGGACAGAATAAATCAAAATTTTACTGTCCTATTTCTACTTTTCAAAGATGTTGCTAATGAAAAAAATAAAATAAAAGCTTGCATTAAATGTTTAAGTGATCAAGCTGCTAGGTAATTTTAATATTGTTTTAGACTCTTTATTTTTAAATTCACAGTTTTACTCTCTAAAGGATGGAAGTTGTAATTAAAGTCTATATTATACTATTATTACAGACTATATTATTAAAAGCATACATACATACAAAATTATGGATTGTACCCATTCATATCATTACTAATTAATTTGCGGGTTAGCTAGTATAATGGCCAAAAGTTTTGATCCTTTCAAAATAAACATCAACCCGAAAATGCCAACTAGCTTACATTAAATGAAACTATATTAAAGATTCAGAGAGGGTTCGTTAAGTTACACCTAACCGCAGGTAGAGTGAAGCCTTGGTATCCCCTGAATAAGTCAGCAGTACACAAATCATTCTGCTTTTGTACTAGATGCGGTATTATTATCGTCTGCTACATCGCATTAAGGTAAAACAATTTATGCAGTAATGAAAAATTTAATAATTTATTCGGCTCTATTATTCCAGTTTGGAAATTTTGTGAAATAAAACTATATACATACATACATACATAAAATCACGCCTGATTCCCGGAGAGAGGCCGAGATCATGGTTTTTAAAATTTGAATAAAAAAAATATTAAAGCGATATTGTACTTGTTGATTTATGGAAAACCTATTAAATTAAATCTTATCATGTCATATTTCCAGTGACCTGACCTGACATTTTGCCTGATCTTTCCGATTAACCCTTCTTATCTATACTTCACAGCTGTCATCATCTTTGTTTGACGTTTAATGAGAGCGATGAAATAAGTGGCGTTCAGTTAAGCTAAAGCAGTGGAAGACTAAATGAATATAGTGTTGGAAACAAAAAAGAAGTAAAAAAAAAGTTTCAAAAGAAATATTCCAGAAGTATATTTGTGGTAAGATTTTTTTCTTTCTACAAACATCAACCGTGTAATGGATCTATAATTTTCTATGAATATTATAATACCGTACTAGCCCGATTTAGCCACTAACTACACATACTGTGACCGGGCTTGTTGGTCATTTGGTTGGACAATAGGTCCTGGTAGTCGGAATATTAAGGAATATATTTTTAATATTTGTGTACCAGAATAATGTGTAAGGTCCGTAATGTCACCCTGAGGTCGTGCCTGAAAACCAGCGCCAGTCTCAGCGCAACTGAGATCGGCATAATGCTGAGGCATCGACCCATTTGACCGCTATAACGAAGTCGTTACCGTTATCGTTAGTCTCACTGACTCATTATAATTACCTATTTAGGTAGGTAGGTACTTATAATTACTTGTTTGATGTACCTTTTATTATTATTATTATTATTATTACAACATTACCTATGTATGTTTTTGTCTTAAGTGCTTTGTTAAATGTTTTCTTTTCTTTTTGGCGTGTCAAATAAATGTTGTTTTCTTTATTTCTTTCAGCTGAGTTATTTTTAAGTAAGTATTAGTTAAAACGGTAGTGTTAGTTAAAAAGTGGTCCATTGTAGCTCTGCCCACTTCTTCGGGGGAAAAGGCGTAAATCTGTGTAGGTAATAGTCGGCCATACTAGTCCGATCTAGGCACTACGCGTCCTTGTAAGTTTGTAGTGGAGGCATTCCCTGCATTCCGCATGTTAAAGAAGCATAGGATGTTTTGACGGATAACAATTTTATTTGATACATTTTACTGTCAGTCAGCCGTAAAAGTAGATGTTAACTTTGTATGCCATCAACTTTATTTTATTTCGAAACGGTTCTGTTTAAGTGGTAGTTTTATTTGAGCTTGTTGTTTTGGAATGTTAGATCAGTTGATAGTGATAGACTTGTGATATGTAAGTTGTGGATTTAATTCCTATAATAAGCAGGAAAACAAAATACCATATTTTTATTATGATATCTTACGGCCTCTTGGTCAAATTGATAGTAATTTATCTACAGAGCGATGGGCCCAGGATTCGATACTCAGCCAGAATAGACTTTGAGGTGTCAGGGTTTCTTCCTCTGGTTTAATATATCTTACTATTCGTACTAAGATGGAAAACGGAGGGTTATATATTAGAGAGGATTATTTTTTGATTAAAATAGAGCAACAATATTCCGGAAATAATTTATTAAGCACGCCTATCGTATAAATCCTCCTAAACAAATAAAGAATCGACAAAGCTCTTGAAGTGAATCGAAATATTCCCCTTAAATAAATAAATAATAAATAAATTATGATGGACATTCACACAGCGCCACCTAGCCTGGCAGTAAAAGCATAGCTTGTCATACATAGCTATAGCCAAACAATAGCTTTTTTCGATGGAACCAGACAACTGATATACTACCTATATACATTTTGTAAATACATAGATATATACCATCTCAGATCTGAGAGATCATATTAACCCAGACAGAATAAATATCTGTGTTCGTCACACAAATGCTTGTCCTGAATGGGCATCGAACCCACGACTAACTGAGCTGTTAGGACAAAAAATATTTAGGGCTTCATGAGTCACTAGTTAGAAAATATATTGCTGGTTTTTGACTTTGACCTTTAAACACTTTTGCGTTTTTAAGTAAGCGTTTCACTTCGTCCGCGCCACTCAGTTCTCGGGCTAATAAACTAGTTTAAAATATAATTCTGTTTGAAATATTCGTCTCCGAGCTTGTCTACAGTTTGTATCTGAAACTAAATTAGAGTGAGCGCCTCGGTAATCGGGTTACCTGACCACAAACCACGGCCGGCTCAAAGGCCTTCGCAAAAAGCCACCCTTTGAACACGTCTTCAAATATTTGCACCGAAGGCCGCAACCGCGCATTATTTTCAGTATAAACATCATAATCCGTCCACGAAACTCCAGGTCAAAGGTGATTCTGTTTTAGAGCTTTTTAGATGTTGAAAATCGGCGGTAATGAGATTATTTACGGAGTACCTAGTTATGGGCGCGGCGGAGCGCCAAATCATTCATGTATCAATCATTTTTGCATTATTTTTTTAGGTACAGCAATAAGTAGGTTAAGATAACGTTGCCTGATCCTTAGCGTTATTTTTTGTGTAAGGCAATCAGTGTTCATTTTCATAAATTAAATATCATTTTTAATATTATGTTCGGTAACATGCACTGGATAACTCAGGTGCCTGAACCGGTTCGATTAACTTTCAAATCAGATTACATTTATACGGATACTTTATGGCTTCGCGGCTGAATGGATAAGTTTGTCAACATCTCACGCGGGCCAAAATTGACATCATTTGTAGATGCGCTGTTGAATTTCAGGAAACGTTGCGACGTCAATCCAGAAGCACTATTTACTCCAACCGAAACAACATAGCAAATTAGTGTGCTCTCCTGATTGAAGACCCGATTGAACCGATGCGTTGAGATGTTTGCCGTCGGTGTCAATTTAATATTGACTAGCTGTTGCTCGCGATTTCGTCCGCGTGGAATTCGGTTTTATCACGCACCCCTACTTTACCCCTCGGAAAAGTAGCTTAAATAAGCTCAAGGAGTACCTTGTTACATCAGCTATCTGCCAGTGAAAGTCCCGTCAAAATCGGTCTAGCTGTTTCAGAGATTAGCCGAAACAAACAGACAGACAGACAAAAATTGTAAAAAATGTTGTTTTGGTATATGTACTGTGTATACATCCATATGCAGTTAGTAAAAAGCGGTTATTTTAATATTACAAACAGACGCTCCAATTTTATTTATTTGTATAGATTTATTTATTTTTACTACCTTTAGAATAAAAGTATTACGAGTCTTTTAAGTAGGTAATGTATTCTTCTTCGAATCGACAAATAGTTGAGTTAGTTCTATTCTGTCTGAGTTTTCGAATAGTTTTGTATACTTTTAAATGCATTAGATTGATTTTAACGGTTTTAACGTTTTGGTATAGTACTTTTAGGCCGACTAAGATTTAACTCAAATTGTAATAGTTTTTACCTTGGAATATCATGACAGTGATATACTAGTCCTATGAAAAAGTACTAAAAGTTCGGTGTGAGGTAAGCTTAAGTTTAACATACTGGGCAAAAGACGGAAGCATTTTTGGTTCAAAGAAATTATCCCGGATAGTCCGTCCAGGGGGTCCTAAAATCCACCGCGAACCCTTCACTCAAAGCCGCATGCCAACTTTCATAAATATCAAAGCAGCCAAAAACAATTTCTTCGGAATGTACGGGCGGCGTTCACACGTCGCTCCGGCGGCGGCGGTGGCACTGGCTAACACAATTTTATTCGAGCATAAAAAACGAGCTCATCATGCAAACGCCAAAGTCTCGGGACGTGGCTCCCGCGGTAAAACAATTTATCTGCATCGACGGAATTACGGGCGTGCGCCGTGAATAAAATATGTCGCCGACTGTCACTCGAACGAAGACGTTGTCTGTGAGACAGCGACGGCCAGGGGTGAACATGATGTCGTTATAATGAAAGACGATAACTTAAGACGACTTTGAAAAAAAAAATTTTTTTTCATATGTCGTTTGCTAGCTTAGGCGTATTATTGTAATTTTCGAACCTAGCGGAAGGTAAACAATTTTTGGTTACTCCTTAAGAATCGATTTTCCTGTATAGCCCGCGGTGCGCCAATTAAATGGGAAGCAAAATTGATTGTTAGCAAAAAGTGAAGTACCTAATTATGTTGCCCCTCTGAATAGCGCATCTTATACTTAACGCGTGTTTCCTCCAGTCTTATCTCCAGTTCCGAACTCCAGTCGCGTGTCTGAGCGTACTAGCTGACAGTATAGTTTTTTGAGTGATTTATCAGCATCAGTTTATTTAACCGAACCTCCGAAGCACAGCGTTCAGCTGCAAATACCACTAATAGTCCCATATCTATGAGCTACGCAATGATCATTGTATGCATAGAACTAATAATTATCGAAACACTGTATTAGATGGATGAATATTTCAATGTTAATAACATACCAAAACATTGTCTTACCTATCTATAGTTTCCATAACGTTTCAAGATAATGCCTCACAACTCAGTTGGTAAGTAGTATCTCTGCTTTCTGCGCTGAAGGTCGTACCCTCGTGGGTTCGATTCTCACCCAGGTCAAATTTTTGCGTGACGAACATAGATGTTTGTCCTATGCCTGCGTGTTAATATGTATTATACGTATGGGTATATATTTACACAAAAATATATGTATTCTATTAGTAGTCTGATTCTCATAGTACAAGCTATGCTTTGGGGCTAGAGAGCGCTATGTGTAGTGTCCGCCAATATTAATTTATTTTATTATTATAAGCTGAATTGATGTAAAATGAACAAGCACATGCGTAGGACAAATAATGTCAATTTATAAAATCTATAATAAATAGATTTAGAGAATTTGTTACTGTTCCCGAATTTTACTATTACTTATACTGATACCAAATGTAATTAATGTGTAAAACTCGAGAAATAATCTCGAGTGGTATTTGATTGCACAAACATATTGAAGAAAAAATGAGGTAAACAAAGCCTACGATCTATGTTTACCCTAATATTTAGTTGGGTATAAACTTTATCCTGAAGGCCTCTAAGTACTCAAGATAGAGCGCAATCTCATTCGAGCAAAACGAATATTTTCCGATCAGAGCAGTGCTAACCCTGATCGCAAATTTGACGGGAGAAGAGTGACGTGCGGCGAGCGCCAGGAATTAGGCCTCCAATACATTCGTGTATTTTTATGAAAGTTATACGCAATGATAGCCGCCTGGCCGACATCTGACGTGACATCTTGACTTGTATGTTAAAGCCTTAGGGATCTATGGAAATTATTAGGAAATTATTTTATGTGGGACGAATATGCAATAGAGAAACGGTTATTTACATAATTTGCTTATGATTATTTAAATTTCGCTGAATATTTTTTTTATGTGATACAATTAACGAACTGTAATTAGGCTTAATTCCAATTTTTGTTATGTGATACAGATACAGAACGAGCCGACAGCCCACCTAGTGTAAAGTGATAACCTCTGCCCATAACAACCGATGCGATTTGGGTCTTCGCCTACTAGGTACGACAAGACCCAAGTCGCATCGTATGCGCCCGTAACTTTGAGACGTGTAGGTAGAATGTCTTATGTGAAATAAAACATAAAGTAGTTTCATGGCATGCTACGTGTAGATATATGTATAATTAATGAAAATATTTAGTTACAAAACCGAAAACAATAAATCTCAACAATCACTCAACTTGCTTCCATTGCTTAAATAATATTGACATATTCAGCGCTGTGAAAAATAAAAAAAGTTACGTTAAATATATGACAAGTGTATTTTCCGTTCGATCGCATCGGCGCTGAATACCAATTGCCGAAGCCAAAACCGACCGCCCGAATTGCTCATCCAATCTGCTGGGCCAATTCAATTTGATTATTTATTTAATAGACGGCGCAATTCTTGTTGTTTTGGCATAAATATTGATAATTGGGTTCTTCTCTATATTAAATCTTATAGTGTGAGATTATTTCGTGTTAAGGCAAATTTTCCATCTCTTCATGAATAGATAACGACTTTTACATGTGTTATAATATAGTTAAGTACAACGAAGTTTGTCTAAACTTTACAAAACACTCGAGTTTTTTCGGAAATAAATATAGTGCTTTACTATTGTATTATAGTGCTTTATTGACTTCTAGCCGCAGTGAATATCCATTTCCAACAAAATAATATCAATTGGTTTGAACTCTCCTTATTCGCTCAACTCGCAGTGACTTTTTACTTGATATGTATTTGTAAACGCCTGAACCTATGTTTTAGATTTATCTCCTGCGAAAACAGCCGACCGAATTGGATAGTCGGTAGCGTCTTGACTGTTCGAACGGTTAACATTCCGGTGAGCGGTGACGGAAGAAAATAAACCCACTGAGCGCTCTCGTTAAAGCATTAACGTGTTTAACACGATCATACTTGGGTGTTCAAATGGCTTTTCTTTTCAGGTTAAAGTGGGGACGAGGTTTTGTTCTCACAATTGAACTCTAATTTACATCGTGTCTTTCAAATACCACCTTCTTATTTCTTTCTCTTTACATTTTGTGACTCAATTTACGTATTTTACCTATTAAGTTTTGAAGGAATTAATAGTATTAAGCAATGTTTACTTTAATTTAACTCTAACTTTTTAAGATAGTGAAGAAGAACTAAGCCCATAGGTTTAAAAAAATGTATCGTTCATAATGTTAAGCTACGTACTTACAGGAAAATAAGCTTACGTTTATAAAATACTTTCAGCTTGCCAAATATATCTTGATTAAATAAATACGAATTATCACGATACGAATACTTTTGACTCATACTTTTTTCGTAACATAGTAATATATATTTTTTTATTTAATTAAATTATAGTGGTAATTTGAGCCTTCGAGGGGTCGAGATCCTGGGTCCTTGGGAATGGAAGCTTCGCGTATTCATTATTTCGGAGCGTCTGGTCGAAGCTACGCGTGACCAGTAAGCTGGCACTAATATTACTCATTGAGCATTGCCATCCAGCGAGGCAGTGCCATCAGTGTCTTGGCCGAAATTTCACCTGTTAGCGAATTGGATCATTTGAGCTACCTATAGATCGTTAGAAACGGTCTTTAGATGGCTCAATTAATTTCATTATATTATGTCTTTGTAAAATTTATATTTCGTCGATTTAATCACTGACAGGTTATTATGAGTGATGATTATTCCATAAAACTGGGAAGTGTTGTCATCTTTGCGGCCGTTGGTACATTATATAATCGTACAAATATAATAATAAATGCAAAGTTTGGATGTATGGATGTTTGTTACACAATCACGTCAGAACGGCTGAACGGATTTGGATGTAATTTGACAACTAATAGATAATAAATGGAATAGCACATAGATTACTTTTTATCGCCGAAAAATCTACGGTTCCCGTGGGATGACTTATTCACCACGGGTAACACCGCGAAGCGCAGCTAGTATAGTGTAATAATAAGACGATTAACGTCATTAATGATATAAAGACGTTAAAATTTAGCAAATTTGCGAGTTACAATAAAATAATTTCATTTCTGGAATTAAATTGTAATACCTTTTCTCGAGAATACTATTGAAAGTCCTTACAACCCTACCGAGACAAAACGCCGCCAATTTGAAACGTCTGAATATTGATAAAATAAATATTGGAACACGTGACCGAACTCTCTCCACCTTCGTGTTTGCATTTCAGACAATCCATTGGAATGACGACTTCTCTCGGCAGACTGTTCGAGCATAAAATAACTGAGTATTCTTCGTTGGTTCACGTTATAACTGGTATATTGTAGTAGAATAATAAATGAAAATTCAAAGAATGAGACAACAGTTGGTACTAGATTTATGAGATTGAATTATAACTTAACAGGTTTTCTTTTTAATTATATTATTATAATTTTAATTATTGATAACTAGCTGCGAACTTCGTACCGCCAATTTTTTTTGTTGTCCATACTGTCTAAAGTTTAAGATTTTAATTTTAAATATTTGCTATTTTTTTATTTTTTTTTCGTACATACTTTCTCCTGACAATAACGAACACATAAAAGAAAGATTTAACCAATTTGGTGCAGTCGTTCGAAAGTTATGCGCATACAAACATTTCGGTGATTCATTTTTATTTATACAGATATTGATGCCTGATCTAGAATTAAGTAAATATTTTGACCACACAAACTTTTTTCAAATCAACCTTTTCTTTAGTCATTCCTCGAATCACAGCAAAATTGCAGCACTAATTCTATAAATATACAAATATAAAAAAATGGATGACATTTTTAAAGTATTTTGAGATTTGAGATTGCACTTTGAGAATCTCTGTTCTAAGTATAAATACTTTCAAAAGTATAAAATTATAATATTTGAAGAAAATTCCCAGCAACTATCGCCACCCTAAAGCCGTTGAGGTGAAACAAAATAGTTATCTCTGAAAGGTAAACGCACCAGACGTGTTCTTTGCACTAACACTATCGCTCCGCTAACTTATCTCTATTCTAAAATACACTATTTGTTCAGGCGATCCCTGCGTCTGGTCAGTGAGCAAACGGACGCTATCCGTTACTTATTGGAGCCGGCCCGGTGGACGTCACTGATCCGTGAGCCGTAAGTGGACACGTGGATTTGGACCCCTTCAGTGAATCGGTTAGATAACTTGTTCCTAAAAAATAATATCAGTTTATAAACGAAATCACTACGCATATTAATTTAAAAAGTGTTTTTATTACCTACGTGTTTTGGACTCCTGTTCTTGGTTTAAGATTTAGCTTTTCATTAATTTCCTGCCGAACATGCAAAATTAATAAAATATATAAATATTGGTGGGCATTTCACACAGCGCCATCTAGCCCCAAAGTAAGCTAAGCGTAGCTTGTATCATGGAAAGCAGACAATTCGTCGTTACTATTAGGTGTATACATTCTCTTTTTCTGTGTTTATCTATACAAATAAAATAGAAGTGTCTGTTTGTAATATTATTATAACCGCTTTTTACTAAGTGCATATTTTTATTTTTGTCTGTCTGTCTGTCTGTTTGTTCCGGCTAATCCCTGAAATGGCTGAACCGATTTTGAAGGAACTTTCACTGGCAGATAGATGGTGTAACAAGAAGTAACTTAGGATACTTTTCCGATGGGTAAAAAGGGTGCGTGATAAAACCGAATTCCACGCGGACGAAGTCGCGGGCAACAGCTAGTTGTTAATATAACTGTAGTACACCTTTATGGATTATAATACATTATGCTGAAGAATTAAAATATACTCAGATTTTGTATGCTTTTATTTTCAGCGTATTCGTGTAGAGATGACAGACCACTTCCGCGAACTGATGAAAGTCACAGCTTTTGTACACGAAAACAGCGACCCTTACTTAAGTATTGCATTGCACTCATTACCCTGAGATAAGAAGATTTGATTCTCAAGCAAGTATATTTACATCGTAAATATGCCACTTATGAGGATTCAAGTTAGTTGTATTCGTCGTAGTAGCAGTAAAACCATTTATGTGTAGTGTTCGGTCGTTAAAATACTGCAACTGAATCTATTTCTGCCCCTAAGCAGTAGAGCTCTAGCGTTGCAGTGTTTCTTTTGGATCGATGTGGATGCCGGTGAAACTACAGGTTCAGAGTATCATTTCATCACTTTCATAATAATAAAAAAGTTAGTAGATGCCTTTATTTACTGGGTATTTGTTTTCCTATTTTCTCATACAGAGGTCAAAAGTATCGAAGTATAGCAGAATGGCGATAGAGGATGGAGTAGTGTGCAGTTCAACAATTAATATTGGGTGTTGTTCGACAAATTGGTAGTTTGACGTCGATAGTTTTGCATGGGATTTTCCTAAATCGGCCATGCATCGGTCAATTTGGACGCGGACGATCAGCCAGCGGGCGCTTTTGTGCCTTGCCTCGATTCTAATTGAAACTATTTGGGACGCAGGACAATGCAGCATTGTCCGCGTGTTCGGCGGTGTTTGCCGCCTTTATTAATTCAGGTGGGCGTGGTGGCGGGTGGGCGGGGCCTCAGGCGGGGCGAGGTGCGGTCCCGCCCAGCGGCGCGGCGCGCTCGCCGGCACTGCCGACCTCGTTCAGTCGGCTTGCTGACGCGACTCCGCGACGTCTGACTCTCGCATTCCCGCGAAACTATCACCAACTTTCCCAATCACGATATTGATGAGCGAAGTTTGTAATATACAGTAGTACGGTAGTTGTTGGGTCGTTGTCCGGAGGCGATCGCCACGCACACCTTGCCGCACCACCCACACGCACGCCAAGTAAGTTCCCAATATGTTTTCAGCCGATTTATTTCGACCATCAAAAATGACTAGAAAATTATACCATCTTAGAAATGTGTGAATTATTAGGATAAAAGTGTGGATTTGACGATGAGAAAGTACTGAGTTTTCGAAACAAGTAAAATAAATTAACAACTTTTGTTTTTTTTTTTGAACGGATGTGCCTACATTGTGATATGTATACAAATTTATTTAATTACTTACATGATGCTTGACTTTAATACATAAAATATAAAAAGTCAAATATTACTCAAAAAAGTTACTTACATAATTTTCTACTACGAAAAATCCGAAAATTTTACATTATTACCACTGCAGCGCCATGTATGAACAAGCAACATACGGTAAGTGAACTTAATATCTAGACGTTTACCTTCAGCTAGTTTGCTACGCCCGCCATTGTGACCCTGAACCCCGGGGCGGCCGGTACTATAGTATTCCGAGCTCGATGATGGCCGAGACATTATTGTTTTACTCTAACTACATAGATATTTATTGTCAAATTAACATAGTTACCTATTTACGATAATTAATTGTTAAAATACTGAATTCTATTCTAATCAAGTCACTGGTTCTCTCGAGCCAGTGTGGTGAAAAGATTTTATGTGCGCCTCAAAGAGGCTCCTTTCGTGCACTTGACACACGTCTTTGAGTTTTTTAAGTTCTGTGACATGTCGGTTTCCTCACGATGTTTTCCTTCACCGTTTTGAGAACGTGGTGTTGCGCACATAAATTTTTCAATCGAAAAAGTCATAGGTGCATGTCAGGACTTGAACCGGCGACCTCCGGATTGAGACTAGGAAAAATTAAAAATTTTAATTTGAATAAAATTAGAATTTTGTATAAATGCGTGATTCTTTATTAATCCAATGGATAACAAATAATAAATAAATAAATGTTGGTGGACATTTCACACAGCGCCATCTAGCCCCAAAGTAAGCTAAACATAACTTGTATCATGGGAACCAGACAATTGATTGTATACTTATATACCTACTTTATATAAATACATTCATATTATAATATCAACTCCCAGACACAGAACAAACATCTATGTTCGTCACACAAATGTTTTTCCTGGGTGGGAATCGAACCCACGACCTACACCGCAGAAGGCAGAGTTACTACCTACTGAGCTGTGAGGCCAGTCAATTACGTAACTTTTGAGTATCTCTAATTAGGAGTAAGTATGAGTTCATATATTTAATTAGCATTTTGATTATACATACAAAATTGCATAACAGCTGTTGAAACAATCATTCTCAACACCAGTATATAATATAGAAGTAGAATATTCACTGTTAAATACTTCTTTTACGTATTTTTTATATGATTTTCATTTTTACGGCAATGGATTCAGAATTAAAGATCAGAAGTTCCAAAACAAAATTCACTTACAAAACAATTAATCAAGTATGTTTTTAAGAAATACTTTGAATATAGTTACAACTATAATTGAAAACGAATGTCTCTTTCCGTACGTACACACATTTATATAAACTGTAAAAAACCGCATTGGCATATCCAATTCAATCAGAACAAATCAATCGTCATCGAGTCGAAAGCGTTGCGAGTTTTTCCCGTCTCTGTATAAAAATGTCCGCCCGCCCAAACCATGTAGCCTCCGCTCCCCGCCCGCCTTCTCCCGCCAAATCATCGCTGACATTGTTGGTTCAGTTTTATTGCACGCGATTAGGGTTAAGACATGAAAATCTGGAAAGTCGGACGAAAAGCTCCTTTTGATTAAAAGCCGGACAATTTTAGTTTACTTAACAAAGTCTTACATGAAAAATATTTCTTTACTCATCCAATTGTGATTTGTGACATCCCATTTAATTGCCCATTGGTATTCGACGTCTCCGTTCTTATGATAGCGTAAACACTAATGTGTAGGAAGTAATCGTGACAAGTAGTGAGCTTATCACTGTCACTAAGATAAATATATAGATAGATAAAAACATTCAGCACGAACAAGGAACAAACATTACAAGAAAAAGTAATATAATAAAAACACATAAAAAAATGTCCCTATGCGCCCTGTGCTGAAAAAGGGGATGGCTCAGCTTACGCTAAGAATACTCAGCGCTGATTTTCAGCCAAAAACCTTTCTTTTGACGACTGCGCTACCTCCGCTTACCTTATTATAAATAGATTATTTTATTACGTCAGTATTCTTTTATTAATATTCCAATAGCCAGGGCCAATTACACCGATGCAATCACCAGCAAATCCAGACTAATTTATATTAAGCAATACAGATATAAAATAAATTCAGAGCCATACAAATGTACAACTCAGCTAACTACAGCTAAAATACAAAATACACTTAACGCCGGAGACGTGGGGGTAGTCTAGCAGGGTAATAAAAAGCCGGATGTGAAACATCCTTATCCGCGATCTTTTAACGGCAATCTGAGATCGTTTTTTCATTTCGATTAGGGTGCTTTGGTTCGAAGTGTTCCTATCCAGGTTTTTGTTGCGTTTGCGGATAGTGAATTCCGATGAGAAGTGCTTTTTAAAGTGACTAGCTTTTATTGTTTTGCTATTCAATGAATTAAAGTTTAGAGAACCTTTTGTATGTAATATTAGGCAGTAGAAATAAAGGCTTTTTTATTTTATTTCATGAATGGTTTTGATCCGGTTGAGTGAGATAATTTCAATTGGAATGGAGTCAGAGGGATTCCGAAACAATGGTAAAAACAATTATTTTAATGACGAAGGTAAACTTCAATTAGCATTTGCTTAAGAAGAGAGCATGGTAGCCTGCTGGTACAGACCCACTAACAGACCCATTTTACAATGTCCTTGAAAAAGAGCATGTTGGAATGAAACTATAAAGGATAGTTTTTAATTAAAGCCACCAATTAAAAATATTAATCGCCAATTCTCGGCGATCTGTGAAATATTGAATTTATATTTCATTATTTGTATAAAATGTGTCAAATTATGTGTTCTAGTAAATAAACAATCTATTCTTTTTTTTTTCTTTTTTTCTAATTAGATTTTTACAGATTGAACAGAATCTCATGAAATAGGTACATATTTATTTCCTTAAATATATATGTGATAGGGAAATTATATTAAATGAGCATCAGTTAATATTTTCGTAGAAAAATTACTGCTTAGAGGAAAATTTTCAGCGGAAAATCTATCTTTACAAAGATATAGTAATATAATTTAATACTTAGTATTAAGTACCAATAGTAGTTTCCAATAAAGATTATTTATTATTATTATTATTATATAGTTAGTTGATAGGATAGGTGTTAAAAATCATTTTCGTAAATTTCAGTTTCATCATGCAAATGTGAACGTATGTAATTGTGTCAACATATTAATTCAATTTAATAATATGCAAAATCAAAGTCAAAGAACTTTATTTCCTAAGGATTCATAAAGGAATGGCTTGGAAATGTAATATAAATAATTATCGCCAAGTTTGATGCCTGTTCAGACCCTATCCGACCCTCCAAGGGGAAGATCCAACAAAATATTGTCCTTCTCTAGAAAACAATACAATCGAATATAAGAACACTCAGTCAGATAAATCCACACCTCAACACTATACCAAAACTACAATCGCATACATTTCCATTATAACGATGGAACGGGACGATATCGCTTCGCATCGCATCTCGTAATGAGGCGGCCGCAGCGTTGGCGATAACGAGCCGGCGTCGTTACCCACTCGTTACGAACTCGTTACAGATTCGTTATAGGACTCGTTATAGGATTACACCAAGAAGTAACATGGTTTTGTGCGACCCTGAGTAGATCACAATATTTTCCTAATATGAAATTAACTGCGAGTACAATTTACAAAAACCAGTACGGCAATAGAAATTATTTACAAAATACAACGAAATCAATTTTGTAAACTATTATAGTTCTCAGATTGAATCCACTACCTATTTCCAGTTCGTAATTTGGCTTGTAATTAATTGAATAGACAGACAGGGTGCTTAATCCATGGTTTCACTCATAAATTGGCACATTCGAATTTCTAATGTTGGCTTCACTTGCGACCTTTCTGCGCTCAAAATATTTAGTGCCCCAGTCCATCTTTTAAACACCTGTATTGCAACGGAAAGTTTAAGAATAAGCTAAAACCGTCTATCTCGAATGTAAACAAATGAAATCCTCAGTAAATTATGGCAATAATTTAAAAATAATACTTACACATTGTGTTCTTATTTTGCTTAACAAATCTTCACGTACAATTTCACGGATCTGCTCCCAGTAGTTTCCGAAATACGATGTTTTTGGTTTCACATTTTTATTAAATTTTTAGCCCCCTCCTCCCTTAGCGTTCAAATTTCTAAAAGATCTTCTTAACTTTCGCCTAAGCCTAATAAGGAACATAATCTCAAAAAAAAACTAGGACCAGTAGCTTAGGCTGAAGGTTCCTTTTCAGTCAATCATTCAAGACATCCTCTTTTATTTCTTTTATAATATATGTTGAAAATAATTCATATTGCCAATTTCTGTAGTAAAATACTTAGTAATTCTATTCTGTGCCTAGAAAATGTAACAGCCTAGCTTTCTGGTTACCAACTCGATATTGCAACCATTAATTACGGAATAGATACAAACTGACCACGACACGTCTTGTGGTGTTCTTTAACTAAATTGCAGGAAAACCGAACGCTGGAATAAATTACCGACGGGTAATTCATTATTGACATACGGTTTCAAGAGCTGATTCTACACTATTTTATAAGTAGTATTTGCACCTTATTTCGATAACGATACGTAATTCGTTTCCGTTATTTTAAAAAGATTTCACGGCTGTTTCGAAAATACAGGGCCCGTATAAAAGAGGAGATAAACTTTTTAGTTTCTGTAACAAAGACAGTTATTTCACTAAAAAACCGGGAAAAATATTGTCTGAATTGAATTTTTGAACTATTCTCGCTTAAAATAAAGAAATAATCGATAATAATTATAAGAAATATTGGTGGACAATTTACATAGAGCCACCTAGCTCCAAAAGAAGTTTAGCTTGTACTGCTTTTATTTATGCTAGTTAGTTAATTAACGAGCAAGGCATAAATAAATACCCACCTGATGCCAAGCGGCAATCCCTACCTAAGACAAAATTAAAACATCTTGGGTATTCATAACTTAGGCATGGAAGACCTAAGTCCTACCTGAGTACTGCATTGAATTACGCCCGCAACTTCGAGACGTCAAGGTGGAACGTCTTAAGTGCCTGTAATTTCAACAGCAAACACACCTTTCAAACCGAAAGTACAGTAATAGATATGCGTTACTGCTTGGTGGCAGAAGTGATGGGCGTTAAGTGGTAACCTCGGCTAATAACAACTGATGCAACTTGGGTCCTCCCTAGGTACGACAAGACCCAAGTCACGCCGTATGCACATTAACACGGTAACGCGAATGCGTGTTCCCTGCCAGCCAATCTGTGAAAGTCCCATTGAGTACTCCAGGATCCTAGGTTTAAATTATGTAAAAATTTTATCCCATAAAATAACGTTTTTATCTATATTATTATAAATAATGAAATAGTATATCTATCCCCTTTAGCAGTTTAACTACACAGGCAACACCTGAAATCACGGAGCATTGTTTCCGAGTAACAAGCAGCGGCGAAAGGATTCTGAAGGCGCATTAAAAACAGATGAGGTTTAAAAAGCAGTTCCACAAATGATGCTAAATGGCAACTCGGCAGACGAGCGTTTTTATCATATCCTATAACACTATCAGATAACAAAAAAATATGCGACTAGTTCCCACCTATCAGTGAATTGGATCAAGTTTTCACTTTATAGATAGTTGTGCCGGTGAAATTGCAGCGCATGAGACTTTACATCCCCGTCTTGGGGTGATGGACGCAACGCAATATAACTTGAGTCATCTCGTATGGTGGAGAGGACTTGTGTCGTATTGCTGTTATTCTATGAGCCGCGGTTACCACTTAACGTCACGTGGGCCGTCAGCTCGTTCCGTCAATTAAATCGTACAAAAAAGTTGTAAACTTTATTTACATACGAATGGCTATTGAGCTGCTTGAGAATGCTTTGAGAGTAGTTTATAATATATCATTAGTATTCTCTTTTTTTATACATATTGTGTACTTCTTTTATATATATGTATTTTGTACGACAAATTCAATTCAGATAAATTACTTTCAATGATATTTATAACTTTTTTGAAAGTTTTTATTTTAATTTCGTTAGCCTTCCAAGCATGATATTACTTCATATTATAATGAAAATCAAATGAAAAGAAAAAAAAGTATCTAATAACCACACTTTTCTGTATTTGTAATTTATATTGTAAAATAAACAAATAAATACAAAACTAGTAGTAATTTTTATTTAAAGAAATAATAACACTAACGTTCCTAGGTATTATACGTGCAGTGAGCATTATTTCAGCTACGATTAAAACCCGTATATCCGCCCGCCCGTCTGCACAGCCCTCACGGACGATTGGTTTAGTTAGCAGTGAGCGTTGCGCCTCATTTACTTGCCGCCCGCGAGTCGGGACGCCGCGCCGCCCGCCGCAACGAGACTTTGTCACCACTCTTTTCAATCTGACACGACTCTTAACGGCGACAACTATCCGGGGATCTATCAGTTTTGGCTATGATATACTGTGAATGGAGAACACCCGTCTTGAAATAGATTCTGATAGAGTTGTCGTATGGTTACTAATATGACCCCCTTCTTCGTTAGAGCCGTAATTTTTCATTCAGAAGTCATTTAATGACAATAATTTATACTTATGTTAAATTGCCTAAAAATAGCCTGTCTCGTCTAGTAGTTAAATTAATCAGGATCCTAGTACTTAAGAGGTCTCCATAATTGTTTCAATATAATGGATACCTATACATTATTAGAACATATCTTTTGTTTTATGTATTCGTCTAAATGTTAGTATTTTCCTTTAAGTTGGCGTAATGTGCAATAAAGATTTTAACTATAATTATATTTTTTCATTATAAGTCTATAAGAAGTAAACATAGCCGTTTGAATAAACAAATCTCAAACAAATCTCTCAATATTTAGGTTCCAACAGACTTAAGCTTTTATAATTCCTGGCATAGCTCTCCCATTTAAATCGAATGCAAATATCGTCGAAGCGTCATAAAGGAATAGCATAAAAGTGGAGAAAGGGCATCGGTTGAGCACCCAACAGGTTGACGGTGGACTTTTAATGATCCCTTAATGATTGAGCCCGCGGCGCGGCGAGTGGCGACACCATGCGTTCCCGCTCCGATATATAACACCCTGTATATCTAACCCGTTTATAATGACGGAGATAATTTATGCAGATTTTCTGTCCCCTGGCAGCTAAATGATTGAGAAATTAAATAGAAATATATTTAATTCTAGGAATGATGGTCTCCTTAAGATATTTTCCTTAACCCTTTTGAACCACATTTTTTATTACTATTTCAAAGACATGTTTCGACGAATATTTTTTTAAAGATTTCCTATGATCCATTAAAATTATAAAACCTAAGATTTAAAAATGAATAGATTCGATATAATTTTTTATAAGAGTGGTATACTTTAATATATATTTAATTTCATCTGAAGTTACTAATTTTAACTACTTTTCAAATTCTAAGTAGGTCAATTCGATCAACCCATTTATATATTCAGTAATTTTTTTAGATATTTTCATACTAATTTGCTTCATTTACATACGTTTATCGACTTTGTCCCGCTGTTCCGCAGGCACGTATATTGCGCTCAAATTTCTTCCTAGGTGCCCTAGTACTTACTGTCTCCCGCCATTAAAAATAATCGATGCTCGCGAATATATCGAGAGCTTTCACTAATGACATGGTGAAAAACGAATGGCTGAGTCGCTCGCTCTTGCAAAGAATACGAGTGCTCGTAATCGCTAGATTTGAGCTCAAGACGACCAACATTCGGTCTTTAGCGAAAGCAATTGAGTTCGTGAATGATCGCCGAGTTGTGGCAGGTGGCAAGTTGGATGAGACTTCGTTCCTAGGTCCACGGATGTTAGTTTCAAATTACTTTTTTTATGTGATAAAGTTACGGAACGAGCAAATGGCCGACCTGATGTTAACTTCTGTCCATAACAAGCGATATGACTTGGGCCCTCCCCTATTTAGGTACGACAGGACCTAAGTCGCATCGTATGCGCCCGAAACTCTGAGTCTTGAAGGTGGTGTGTCTCATTACCTGTAATTAAACGGTTTTTTTTATATTGGTGGTTATGTCACACAGCGCCATCTAGCTCCAAAGTAGGCTAACCATAGCTTGTATCGTGGGAACCAGACAACTGATAGAATACTTATATACTTTTTTGTAATACATTCATATAATACATATTAGGGTGTTAATATGTATTATATGAATGTATTACAAACAAAGACACAGAACAAACATCTATTAATCATTCGTCACACAAATGTTTGTATTAGGTGGGAATCGAACCCAAGACCTACAGCGCAGAAGGCAGGGTTACTACCAACTGAGCTGTGAGGCCAGTCGAACAGCTCATTTGGTAGTACCATTCGCCAGTCAATAATAATGGGATGAAGTGAACTATAAGAATGGGACAGGTGCGTGTAGCTGAGTGTGACTCCATTTAAATTCTACTTCTTGTATGTTCGACGACACGGGATAGTATAGTGTAGGGTAAAGACGGTGCCAATAGTGCTATTTTTATTATTTATTTTTTATTTTTATGTAATGTAGGGTATAGAACGAGCTAACGGCCCACCTGATGTTAAGTGGTAACCGCCGCCCATTGACAACAGCAATACGACTCAAGTCTTCTCCACCAAAGTATGAGATGACTCAAGTCGCATTGCGTTGCGTCCATCACCCCGAGACGGGGATGTTACGTTTCATGCGCCTGCAATTTTGGTCTTATAAAAAATAAACCCAATTATGTATATTTTATTTTAAACTGGCCTACATTTTATTTTAAATTGGGAAAATTCACGTCCGCAGTGTCGGGTCATTAGAAGGCTTAGAAGCGATCCCTGACTTTGTTTTATTCGAGACGAGATACGTTTTTAACGACACCAAAACGTAACGATTTTACGATCCAGCGCAGAACCGAAGTTTACTCTCGAATTCGCTTTAATAGGTTAATTCACGTGAAATATATTTGCGGAGGGCGTTGTTTTTGTGCCAAATTAAATTATTGCGCGAATAAAATGCTTTACTGTCTGTCAATTTGCTTGGTAAAACGTACCGCCAGATATTAAGCAGAGGTTAAATTTTTATTTGCAAGAGTTATGGCGAATTGCGGCTCGTCTCAGCGCGGTGTTTCCAGTAAAGCTGCTCGGTCTATTGCGGCGCTCGATATACGCAAGAAAGTACTTCATGCTAGTACTTATCCACAATTTGTATTAAAGGAAAGTGTAGACATAGGCATGTATTTTATCCAAAGGTTATATATACTGACTGTTTTCCACAAGGAAAAGTAATATTGTTAGCTCACCAATTGCCAAGTCTACATTTGCATGATACTGTTGCCCACAGAGTTAAAAGTGGCTGGCTACCATTGTTCAGGAAAAGGCGTGAATATATGTAAGTGTGTCCGCTATCACCGCAATGGACTAGCAACTTAATGACATTGATGCCGGTCTTTATAACGTGAAGTAAGACTGCAAATAAAATAAATAACCTTATTTATTACTATGGGCCTCTATAAAGTATCGGAGTCCTTACTTGTAACGATAATGTCACTGATTGGCTTAACAAAGTGATGTTCTGAAATCTGATATAACTTACAAAATACAACTAGAATATCATTAAGTACTTAACTATAAAAAAAATCGCACATACAATTACATACGCAATTCACGCCTTATCACAAGATAATTCAGCTAGCTTAAGCGAATATTGGCTGGGTATAACATAAAGGTTATTATAATATCTAAACTTCTAAGATAACTCTTCTAATAACTGAAAAAACTTATTCAGGATTTATTTAATAATCGAGCAGTAGCGATTATCATATTTAGAACTTTTCCGCTATCCTGAGTCATGAAATCTACTTAATAAATAGATACCTTAAATCCTTATAATGTGACATATACAGTGTGTGGTAATATGCCAATAAACTATGGTTACTAATCATATCCAAGGTGCAACAGTTTTTGAACATCGAACTTTTTCAAATTTTTTTTGGAGATGTCCACTCCACACGGCAACATTATATTTCTACAAGCAACACTTGAGTTGAAACTATTGTATGGCACTCTTGAAACACTGGCAGTATCCACGCGCACAATAAAGCCGGTGTAATTGGTGCATTGTGCGGCCGCGGGGCGCGGGCGGGCATCGTTAGCCTTTCTTTCGTAGACGCGGTTTTGTGCTTGCTAATTAACTATGAAATTAATTGACGCGGCAAAGTTTCCGAGTGAAACTTGAATTAATTGGCACGTCCGACTTCTGCCTAATTAGGAGCCTGGGGCTTTTCAGTGGCGCTCGTTGATGCCGTGAAAAACACACAAAAGTGTTTTGTCGGTGTGCGACTACATTTCTGTCGGTACACAAGTTTGCATGTGTGTAACAGATTCATGTGATGCGATGATTGCGTTAATTATAAATTCGAATAAGCTCGCTTACGCCTGAAGCTTGAATATTTACGGTGGTGTTGCAATGCTTAATTCTGTACTTTGATTATAAGAAGACAATATATTTATTATATTACAATATATTAATTATTCGGAGTATATTCTCGATTAGCGACAGGGTAAGTTCAGATTCTGATAAGAAATAAGTTGCAGATATGTCTCAAAATCACGACTTGTCTTCTGTGCAAGATTATTTTGTATGTGTTTCCAGTTAAATTATGCGAGCGAAAAGTGGGATTAAGAAGGACGGAAATAACTTTGTAGAATATACCTCGATTAAATTACGTTACTTCTATCTTGTTGCCAAATCTGGTGTTCTTTTAAATCAATTTAAGTTTTTTTAAGTATATTATTCTGAGATCAGGATTGTAACAAGTGGCTAGTATAATCAAAATGAAATTGCACAAAACATCATGTAAAATAACAATCACATTGTAATAAACTCCAAAAACCAAGCCACTATTATTACAATACCAATTTCAAACCAATTCATAACGCAACTATCACTTAGTTGTTTGAAATTCGTTCTGTTACCGATTATTATTTATTTATAGGCACAACACAATATAAACACACGGCATGGGCAGAAGGGATTATAGTCCAGTCGCTGGTGGTGAAACTTAGTAAATCAAACATCAAAAACAAATGTGGTGAAGTCCTTGTGATTACGTTTAGTATAATAATAATATATCTTTAGTTCAGATAAGAAATCCATATTTTGTTACCCAAAATGTTAATGTATTACGTAGCGTAACTTATCGACCAAACTCAATCAAACTCTTGCTAAAACTCAGCATTTCTTATTTTTCTTATGTGGTTTTATAAACTGGAGATTTCTGCTCTTGCTGCTGGATATATTTCTACGTAATAAACAAACAAAATCAGAGCTTTTTTTAAACAGGTTATGCTCCTTAAAAGAGAAATCGCTATTTTAGAGTTTTCTTGTCTATTCTTCTTCATGGAGGTTGTGTGAGTTGTAGATTCACGAAATTTCCCTCTTATTATTAGCATTTATTTAAATTAAATAAGAAATAAAAATAAATTGAAACATGTTTTCAATAATCTAATCTAAACTAGGTCGCACTTAATTTGACCACGATTTGCATACCAAACAACAATAACACATAAGTTTTATAAATAACCTGAATTAATATAATATATGAACAGATTCATTCTGAGCCGTTTTTTTTAAATATACTAAATGCTATTCTTGTACATTCTTTTGTAGTAAATATTTATTTAAATTATCTACAAAATCTGTGGAATATTGATTATTGCAATTCATTACACCTAGTTGGTCGTCAGCTCTCGATCTACACGCACCCACGTTTTGTCCCGGGGCGAGGGGCCTCCATAATTAACATACATTATGAATTATCGAAAATGACCCGCTCCAATACGCCTAATTACACGTTGCCGTGGAAGAACAGAAACCAAATGCTGGATATATTCCAAAAGGTCCTTACATAAAAGGAAACATCATTATCATTGAAATTTCGGACATACGCTGATTTCAAATATCTGATATAATACTATATTTACAATTATTTTAAAATGCCGTTCGTATGATAATAGAAACATTACGAATCGCATATTATTGTCAAATAGGATATCTTGACAGACTGACGGATGCGTTTTATACTGAAGCTTGACTACAAAATTGAGATTTGAAATTGTGAAACAAAAACCTTCTGTATTTTGAAAACTGATATTTTGTAGCGGAATTTTACATGCCAATTTATCAGATAAAATAAAAACTGTATCAATTAATATTTTAAGAAATTTCTTTTATTGAAATACTAATTATCCAAATAAAATGCATTGCTAAGGATAAGATAAGGCCAGTCTATATTCCTCATCATTTAATATTTCTTCTGTGTTAAATAAAGCTTGTGTGCCAACTTTATTCAAGTTCCTTGTGGTAAATCTGTACATTTCTAGGTTTAAGGGAATCCGGCGAGTAATGAATAGCTTGCTGTAACATTAATACGTGCTGGCCTTATTATTAGATATCTTTGTTGGAATAATCATGTTTTATGGGTCCTATTACGTGTTAATTGGGTTTTTGATAAAAAAATATTAACACGTAGAAATTTTGGTAGGTTTGAGTCCATGAATCATTTGGGCCAAATAGTCTCTTTCCAAGCAAGGAATGATATAGAAGTAAAAGTACCGAGAATGCCTAGAGGAGCTTTTAAATATATAATTTTAATATACACTTTTATTTACGCTTATTTTTATACTGGGAATCCTGTGCCAGGTGGCATATTTTCAAGCCAAAAATAAAATGTATGTTTATAATATTTCATTTAAGCCTATCGATTGGGATTTATTTTTCCGACTGGTTTAGTCGGGGCTCTGAGCCGGCATCGCGACGAGAGCGCACCGCAAACGGAATAAGC
The DNA here is from genome assembly GCA_947359385.1 of Chesias legatella. Lineage (NCBI taxonomy): Eukaryota > Metazoa > Arthropoda > Insecta > Lepidoptera > Geometridae > Chesias > Chesias legatella. The sequence continues at coordinate 4,097,199 of OX375778.1, read as the reverse complement.
TTAAGGTGATACTGTGAAACTGTCACACTGTCAGACTATGTTATGGAAGAATGGAATTAACTTTAGTTGATTATTTCACTTAATTGCTTTTACTATTAAGTTAACTCTTATATAAACTAGAGACAGTTTTGTTTTGCCATGGACAAAAACAATTTCTTCCTTCAAAAAACATGTTTCTACTTTCATAGTGAGCTGTCAACCGGTAATGAAGTTTATCATACAATTCATAAAAATTATTTGAATATCCATTGTTGTATATATACAGATTTATAATAAGTAATATATCGAGCAATATTTTACCAGAAAAATCGAATGTATTGTAAAGGTCGAATGTAACAGACATTTTGAAACACATATGACATTTGTCATAATTGGCACCACTTATAGACGCTCATTGGATTGTAATTATTTTATTTTATTTATCAAACAGTTATGAAACAAACTTAGTTCAATTTTTTTTTTATATAAAACAGGTTGTGTGAATTATTTTTGCAATTCAATCTACGAGTACATTGATATTTTCAGTCGAATGATTTTGACGTTTGAACACATAACCTTCAATATTTAACAATGTTTCGCTGTAGTACCCCTGTTCGCATCGAATCTGTTGGTCGCACAAACTGAATGGTTGTTATATTCCTCCTCTCCTATAGAATTTGTAAACGATGATTATTGAATTTCATGTAAGCTGCGGTACTTTTGGCCAAAAATTTTACGATTCCTTGGTATCTAAGTAGAATCTATCTAAGAAATCTGATGACTAAAATGATATTTCATTAAATAATGATTACACAGATTCATACCGTTATAATAATAATAATTTATTTATTTCAGGCTACTTAGTATTAATTACATTGGCCCATATAAATACATACCTTAGTGACTAACATACATATAATATAACTTAAGACTATGAATATGACTGATGAAGGGGAATGAAATGAATGGGATTTTACTTCTTGGCCGCTTCCCTGAAGCTTATACTAGTATTCCCTGCGTCGCAGGTGGCATGGAAAAACAAAACGAACCCCAGAATAACTTTATACTCAGCATACAACAATTTTGCACCGGCCGGGCACGAACTCAGGGCCTGCGAGGATTTGGACTTCTATTAACGAAGCCTTGGGGCCGCAAAATTATTAGAAATAATACAATTACCGCACACATTAAATTAGAAATAATTACACAATTTTGTTTACGTTCCGTAGCATGACTCAGAGTTTCGATCCGGAGGTAGCTGGTTGAAATCCCGATTGTAACAATTGGTTTTTTGATTGAATGATTTATGTGCGCACGTCATGAGGAAACCGAAATGTCCTAGAAACAAATTTTTCGTAGATACAATATCAAGTGCACAAAAGGAGCCCCTTTGAGGCGCACTTAAATCCTTTCACCACACTGGTCCAAGAAGACCGGAGACTTGACTAGAAGTAGTACTTAATAGTTTTAGAACACCTACGCGGTATTGTGATTTCATGTAAAATTATATTTTTTGCCAGGCCTAAATACTACCTAATCAATATTATTTAATGAGAGTCTTTTGGTATATTTTCCCTACAATCATCATTAGCCTATCATATTTCACTGATGGACGCAGGCCTCTCGTAGTATTATAATTAAATTTCCCAACCCATCCAATCTCGTAAAACAGCTTTAGCAACAAAAAACACTGCGAGCAATTAAAAATATTCAATTATTTCATGTATAATTATAAAATTCCCGCGTCAAGCACGCAAGTGTTATCTTGTAGGATCGAGAACTCTTTACAATGGGCCCGCTAACGAGGAGGCGGCCATTAGTGGTCACTTCACCGTCTTGTGTCAACTTCTCCAAATCAGGGAAAAATAAATTATTCGTTTAAGGATTGGAAGAAAAAGCTCCAAATAAAATTATTTGCTCAATTATAGGATAGACGCAAGCGCCGATTCATACAACAAAACTATTTATCTTAAGATCAAAGAAAAAAATTAAGATCTTGAAGATGATGGGTGGGAATCGAACCCACGACCTGCAGTGCAGAAGGCAGGGTTGCTACCAACTGATCTGTGAAGCCAATTAAAGTTTATACAATCAAACTACACAAACACCCAAGACTATAGAAAACATGCTCATCACATTCATTAACACAAATATATGCCTCGGCCGGAGATCGAACGCGGGAGCTTTCGCTTCGAAGTCAAGGTTCCAGCCTGCTTAGCTTAGGGAACATCTAAAGAAGTAACTAACCAACTGTATCCTACATTATCGGATACTCCTGCAGATTCATGTGTGGATTTGTTAGTATACATACTGTTTCTCGAAGGGGTAGGCAGAGAAAGAAGAATCCTGGCACACATGCCCAGTTATATTCACTCACTTATCTGGTTCCCATGATACTAGATACGCTTAACTTACTCTTTCTGTGTATAGTCTATCAGTTCTCTGGTTTCCACGATACAAGCTATACTTAATTTGAGGCTAGATGGCGCTGTGTGAAATGTCCACCAATATGTATGTAGGTATGTATAGACAGGCCTCACAGCTCAGTTGGGAGTAACCCTGCCTTCTGCGCTGTAGGTCGTGGGTTCGATTCCCACCCAGGACAAACATTTATGTGACGTTTGCAACATTGATATTTGTTCTGTGTATGGAAGTTAATATGTATTATATGTATGTATTTAGAAAAGAAAAGTATTTATATATTCTTATTCTGTCAGTTGTCTGGTTCCCATGATACATGCTATGCTTAGCTTACTTTGGGGCTAGATGGCGATGTGTGAAATGTCCACCAATATTTATTTATTACATTATTAATGTGCTTATTTACATACATACCCACAATGCTGGTAAGTCCAAGTAGATTTAGAGCAGTTAGGAGGCTAGTTTAATAATGATCCAGCTGTTCTGCAGCACTGTGGTCACGTTAGCTAACCAGCCGCACTAATTTATGCACTCTATGATCGAGTCCCGAAGCTGATTGCTTTTCTTTCCAACTTGTTAGCATACCTGCCGCAATTTGTTCAGCTTATGAGTATGCAATAATGAAATATCATAAATTAAACTTACTCAATTAGAAATGAGGCTATTTTTATATCTAACTGGTCTAGAGCATGGACGTTTATGATAGCTAGGTAGGTAGGCTGAGTTTACTAAGAGATTTTGCCGCCTGTTTAGCACTTGTGGTTGATAAGAATAAAAGAACATGTCAAGTGCTACAGATCCAACTATAATACTGAAGATCACTAGTTCAAATTCAGTTGACACAGCTGATATATACTTTTTTGTAAATACATACATAGAATACATATTATCACCCAGACACAGAACAAACACCTATGTTCAGTACACAAACGTTTATCCAGGGTGGGAATCGAATCCACGACCTACAGCGTAGATGGCAGAATCCTTTCCGATTCCGACTGAGCTTTGAGGCCATTCAGTATGTATATTATGAAAATATATTTGCTGTGGTCTGTGGTCATATGTATATCACCAACTTCGCCATTCTAGCGCATGATAACGAGGGTAGTCGTTTAAAATCAGATGGCGACAAATATCTCTACACAACACTAATAAAAAAACAGTAATAATCGAACAAGTGTAGTATTAAGGCTGACCTGTACGTTTAAATGCGAAGAAAAGCTAAGTGTAAGTCACTTAAAAATAATCTGGAATTAAAAAACACCTAAACGAAAACAATATAATTTGAACAGAAATGTCAACTAGTTGTTCAGACATTTCCTGAGCAAAGAGCTTTAATTGACATTTAAACACAGCCGACGCGGGAATTTGTTAGCTGTAACAACAATAACACACCAGTGTATAACAAAAACACAACAAACTAACAACAATAAGCCATTAGACAAGTTGTGGAAATTTTCCGGTTATTTCCGATTCACACCGATTGTTGTATGGAGTCGGGTCGGCCATTTGAAGAGCTATAACTCGGCCTGAGGCAGTGGCGTATTCAGAATTAGTTTTGGGGCGTCACTGTATTAAAAACCTTAGCTAATCTTTGATTACATGACATACCTCTGCTTTTTTGCTTAATTTACTCTTTAAGAATCGATTTCATTCAAAGCCCCCGGCTTGAAAATTTAATGAGTAGTAAAATCGGCATAAAGCGTTATGTTTTTAAAATGACAAATCAATGACAATCACACTTAAAGATCAACATACTGACAAGTTTTTCTTGAATATATAGGCAGAGCTTTTAATGAAAGGCTAAACAAAATCAGAGATACCGGCGGATATAAGGCTATATAAGGATATATATTTAGGGATTATAATATTATTTTAAGTTTAGTTGTAAAATTATTGTAAATTGTAATTAAGAGTTGTCGCTCGAAATAAATGAATATAATTATTATTATTATAATTGTTGACTAGTTCAGGTTCGTCACTGTTGACGTTGACATAACTCCATGATAACTCATTCTTATAATATAAAGTAACAATCTGCACCCCTTTTTAAAAGCCTGGGTACAGCCCTGCCCAGACTGCGTCGGGTGAGGTCCTCGGCCTACAACTATACTATATTTTATGATACTTTCGTGGTAAATTTATGGCCTATATAATGTGAAAGATTTATTGGGTGTAGCGTAATTAGCACGCGGTCAGATTTACAATTGAATAGAATAGAATAGAATAGAATATAACTTTATTGTACACCTTAAGTGAAAATAAACAAATAAAAAACAAATATACTGTTGTAGACGACAGTGGTACAATGGGCGGCCTTATTGCAGCATTCTGACTCAAATCAGATATAATGAGGCAATCGAAACGTGGCGTATGTTTTATGAGTTCACATACCTACTAAAACTGGCGAGAGTTACACTAAAAAAAAATACAAAACTCGAAATATATATAAATATTTTCCTCGGAATTCGGTTGCATCAATCATTGTCTAACCTAAGTAATTTATCGTGTATAATTAACTATTGTGTGTAATAAATTTATTTTACTTACTAACTCGGATCGATGTTTATCTGTCGTATATTAGTATAAATAAGTCGGTCGGTCGAGTGCGCCGGCGCCGCGGGCGCGCGTAAATCACGCGCTGCCCCGAGTAACCGCTTATTAAGTTGTTAGGCCGCCATGTTTGTGGCCCACGCGTGCTCTCGGTGTGTCCACGCCCTTATATTTGCACTGGAATGTATCTCGTGCTTGTATCCCAGCCGTATTACTCTTATTACCGAGTATACATCAAACTCGCGTCGAAGAGATAATGCTCTATTCTTGTAAGTGCCAAAGAGGAATATATAGGTTTGGTCCGGGTCAGTGCCACATTTTTGCATTGTTCAGTTAACACATTCAAACCAATATCAGTTGGATCGATTAACAGATGAGTAGAATATTCACAAGTGTTGGAAGAAGTAATATCAACATATCTATACAAATAAATAAAATTGGAGTGTCTGTTTGTAATATTAAAATAATCGCTTTTTACTAAGTGCATGTGCATATGGATGTATACACGGTACATATACCAAAACAACATTTTTACAATTTTTGTCTGTCTGTCTGTCTGTTTGTTCCGGCTAATCTCTGGACCGATTTTGAAGGGACTTTCACTGGCAGATAGCTGATGTAACAAAGAGTAACTTAGGCTACTTTTCCGAGGGGTGCGTGATAAAACAGAATTCCACGCAGACAAAGTCGCGGGCAACAGCTAGTATTGAATATTTTAAATAACTTTGGAATTTAAAGTGTGCTTTTTCATTATTTTTTTATCAATGCACCATCATTTCAAATCTCAATATAACACTAATCCCACTATTCACGCTAACTCCGATAATAACAAATGCTGAAGGTCAGTTTGGATGTTTAGATGCGTAGATGTTTGTTACAATTTTCCGCCAAAACTGTTGAACCGATTTAGCTGAAATTTCGAAAATATCTATACGGTGACCTGAAATAATACGTAGACTATATTTTATTCGGACATGACGCAAGTAAAGACGCAAAGGCAGCAGCTAGAATGGAAATATATTTAGGCAATACACTGTTTATTTTTTCAGAATACATATTAATATTATGGGGTTTGAAGGACGCGTTATATTTATTTATTTATTTATTTAAGCACACAAACATCATATATATTACACAATTAAACTAAAATAGAATAACAAAAAGACCGTTCTGATATATATGACAATAACATGTGTACATACTCGTAACATTTACCATAACACTCAGAAAATTAATTAAAAAGGTACTAAATACTTAAAACTAAGAAAAATAAATTGAATCAAGTAAGACATAGATAAGAAAAGTAAGACATACAAATTAAATTAAGCAGAAGAGCCAAAGTGGCTCAGTAGTAACTTTTTGAATATTTGTATTTTATTGGAAAATATATCCAAGTTTGGTTTCTTTTTTATTTTGACTACACCAGTCGATAAAAGCCAAGATAAAAGGCGTTGACTGTCTTCACTGACCAGTTTATATTAGCTCGGCCTTTGGCGCTTTAGGTGTTCGGTTCCCATCCAGGACAAACATTTGTGTGAAGTTTAGCTATCTGGTTCCCAAAAGTTCTCAAGCTTATTTATGGGACTAGAGGACCGCGGCGCTACATAGGTATAATTAAAAGTCCAACAATATTTATTTATTTTATTTAGACTTTCTGATAATAAGTGCTTTCTTATTGCATCTCGGATGCTAATAGCATCTTATATTCCTTTCCCCTTGTCAAATTAAGTAAATAACGGATACCGTTATACTAACTAAGAGTGGTGGCTGAATGGTACGGTGCCTGACATTCTAATCAAAGTGTGGATTTGAATCAGCGACCTCCGGTTTGAACTCGTGGTCTGTACTGGGCACACACGGTATGTTAAAGTCTATTCACCCTCGCTTGACAAGAGTAGGCTTCTGTTTCTGCAGTGGAAACGTTATAGGCTGGAGCGGTCGATACGATACAAGCTGTCCACACCTATCATAATACACATCGTATTAAAACAAACAGCGTCGTATTTCTGTCATCGGAGAATGCCAACCGTTTTACTGCCAACAGTATTGTGCAATGACAATATCTGAGAAAGTTGTGTTCCTTTGTATAATGCAGACAACAATAAGCCATTTCGAATTAGCTATCGATTTATCTACGAATAGTTTTCACGAACCCGCGCTGCGACCCGCCCAGAGACGTTTATACACGTCTATTCATAAGACAACAGGCGGAGAACCATATAATATATATTTGTATTGACGTATAAAAAGGTCACTTTAAGTCTGAAAATGTGGAATGCGTTCAGGAGAAAGGTGACCCCCGAATATCAAACCCAATATATATTCAAACAGTGTTCCATAAATTCGAACTACTGCAAGACATTTCAGAATATCGTTTAGGTGCGCTGTCCTTATACTGGTCATACGTATACAGTGATACTAAAGTTGCAAATGATTGGCAAATAAATGTTTTCCCAGTCTAAGTTAGCGACAGAGTCTGCTAAGTTTTTCCGGAGAGGCACTACCCACTTTATATTTATCGCCAAACAATAATGCATTCGTATCGATATTTCGGTACGAATCGGTAAAATTAAAAAATCTATAACTTTTCATATCTTCGGTCTTAGGATGACGGGCACAATACAATTCTACAATTCTCTGAGTAGCAGGTATTAAGTTGTACTATATATATATATATATGTATAATAAGTTTAATTATGTAGTAGTATGTATGTGTATAAATAACTTTAATCAAATGCACTACCACATCCACTCCACACTACACAAAGGTTAGCTGGAAGAAAATGCTATTTAGCATTAAGTTCGCCCATGTACTTGTTTTACCTTGTGCAATAAAGCATTTTCTATCTATCTATCTATCTATCTAAGTTGCAGCAAAAGGAATATCTTATTATAAAGTCCAGTATTTCTTGTCCATCCAAAGTTTGTCTGTTAGAGATCGCTTTATAGCGATAAGACCACCCATTGTTTCACTCTTTTGTAAATTGTTACTGATTGTTGTTATTTTGATTTTGTGAGCAATAAAGTGTCATCTATCTATCTTATAATGCAGCAAAAATAGAGACAAATAAGTGTGTAAGGGCGTGAGTATGCCACGAGCCACGAAGCTGCGGCCCTTGATGCATCCGGCGCGGCGCGGCGCGTGAGAAGTGCACAGTTATCATATTCTCAGAGCGATACATAAAGCTCAGGTTCACCTTCGTCTAGAACACTTCAGCCAATAACTGGTTTATGAATTATCGAAGACTTTTCATCTTGCACTCAGAAGCAATTTGTACACTGGACGTAACCTGTGTAATTTATAATTATTTATTTCGACTTCATCATGTGCCTTCTTCGGTATGGCAGGTAAAGGTAAAGGAGCCTTTTTGAGGCGCACAAAAAATTATAATAATAATAATAACAAAATAATGGTGCATCATTATGAGAATCATAAATAATGTAATCTAATAATAATTAATTAATCTTAAAATGCTTTGTATGTGTGATATATTATATTATATTTTGTAATATGGACTTGTTCAGAAATATATTTATTATAATTAGCACTAACCAATTGCCAATCAAATAATATGACTTTACAGGCAGTAAAACTTGTTCCAAGTTCGTCCGGGGAAGTACTTCCACCACACCTATTTTTGCCACCAAACATAACTATTTTCGTAGCATTAACGGTATGTTAAATTTACGATATATACAAAACGTCTAATTCAATTTATCAAATAAATATGTATTTAATTGCGCAATGATTTGCGAAATTAGTGTACCAAATGAACTGTGTGAAATATCCACCAATATTGATTTAAGATAAATACAAAATATAAAAATCTCAGGTAGTCTGAAAAGTACTGCCATTAATACTTTCGCCATACAGCACATTTGAAAGCTGTGGTTGCCGGTGAATTTACAGGCAAATGAGATAGCATTCCATCTTTACGTCTCAGAGTAAAATGCAAAACAATATAACTTGGATCTTCCCATACCAAAGTATAGGTGTAGACGACAGGGTGACGGACAGTTCAGAATAACTCAATTATTTCATTTTTCTTATAATACCTACGAGTACCTACACTACGAAATTAAGAAGTTCATTTTCATTAAATACCGAATGGGTTTCATCAATAATTTTCCTTTCTTTACACGCTTCTGTACTTCGACCATCATCGTTTAAAAGATGCCTTGATTACCTCCATTACACTAATATGTGTAATTTTGTAAACATAACATATCAGTTACCGTGTGAGCTACCTACCGAACTTCAAGCGTGCGAGTATGACGTCATTACCTGCTTGGGTTTTTACAATATGCTAGGGATAATAAATTGAAATACAAAGTGATATTCGAGACGCCACTGAACAAACAGGCTTATAGTAAAATTAATTAATTTTAAAAATACAATCGAATAGAAATATTTATTGTCATAGATGAAACACATAACAAATTAAATTATAATAATTTAAGTGCACAATTATGTCTCGTCATCAGTGTACTTAAATTGCCATGCATACAGGAAATCTTAGAGCAATAGAACTCATGCCAAGTTCGTCCGGGGAAGTACTGCCACCATGCCCATTTCTGCCGCCAAGCAGTAACGCATTCGCGTTACTGTGTTCCCGTTTGAAAGGTGTGGTTTCCGGTGAAGTTATAGGCACATGAGACATTCCACCTACCGTCTCTCCGTCTACCGTCTCTGAGTTACGGTCGCATACTATGCGACTTTGGTCTTGTCGTACCTAGTAGGGGAGGACCCAAGTCGCATCGGTTGTTATGGGCCGAGGTTACCGCTTAACACCAGGTGGGCCGTCGACTCGTTACAACTGTATTACAAAAAAAGTTATAATTTTTTTTATCAGTTGACTAAAAATAAAAGTAGGTTCTCAAATAAGCTGTATTTAGTTTGTATGTTGCCACCTATTGCTAAAATATTTATGACTTACCTGGAAGTAAGCACTACGAAATAAAAATCAATGCTATTATAGGGTGTACTTCCAGGGTTCAAAGAACTGCATAGAATTTTAGAAGCAAATCAGTGAGTACCAATCTTTTCCAAGGAAAAATTGAGTCAGACATAATTTATCATGCTGCAATAAAACCAAGTATTCTTACCATGAAAATCAGACGATTCGTGTCAAATGAAAACGCCAAGGTTTTGTATTCTAGAATTTTAATAAAGCGAAAAGTTTGTTTGTAGCATGTTTGTAGTAATATTTGTTTCTCGGCTCATTCCGAGGCCCCACTTCCATGCACCTTGACAAACTTATCTGTGAAATGAGTTTCGTGATATGTTGATGCTATGTTCGTCGACATTGCATGCTCACAGTTATTAAAATGTAATTTAAGGGAAAGAGTATAATTAACCAAACCATATTTTTAATTATTCTTATCGTTTAAGCGGTATTTGGAGCTAAGTAAATCACGGGATCTAGATTTTCTATTTGGTGGACGTTACTTATTAAACAACCAACAGCATAGGTTATATATCTATGCTGTCGGTAATAAATAATATTATAGTATTAAATAATACTATAATATATTATACTATTATTAAAATACATTTTAATAGCTAGGCTTTTATTTATATTAATCAGGTATATAATTTGTCAAATACATGCAATTTGACAAATTATATAGCTGATTCATCATTTCCTGTTGTTATATACTACTAAAAACTGCCAGCATCCAAAAATAAATCCTTTCCTGCATAGAACTAACTAATTATCTATACAATACGAACAATTGTTACATGCAGGAATCAAACCTACGATTTGCACGTCTAAGTTACTTGGGCGAACTTCTATGCCACCAAGCTAATCAACTGTTATTAAAAGGTTGGTCAGTTTGTGAGCGCAGCAGATCGCCCGCCCGCCCAGCCCGGGAAGGGCAGCGATGCCGCCCTGCTTTGCACGTCGTCATTTCCTAGAAAGTAATTCAAATGGAGTCGTGTGCGCCGTTATTAAATATTTCATAACTTACCTCTGCCTCCCCCGCCCAATACCCCCCCAACCGCATATTAAAGTCATAAAAAAGGGTTGTTTGATCTATCCCCTAAAACAATTTACATATCTCGGCTGAGCCCGCCGCTAAATTATTTAATTAAGAGAGGCATAAGTTTTTATTATTTTAATATGTTGGTTATAAAATTGTGTTAATGGAACAATGCCGCTGTGTCGACTGAGTTTCAGCCCTTAGAAGCGGGAGATTATGAGCATCGGCTTAAATATACGAAACGTCGAGTGCTCTAATTTAGTTTGTTAAGTAATATCATCATTTTGCCCAACAACTGGGTTACCTTATTCACCTTTTATAAAGTACTTGTACACCCGCCTGCGACTTTGGCTGCCTGGAGTTTGGAAATATCACACATGACGTTGGTGGACATTTCACACAGCGCCATCTAGCCTCAAAGTAAGCTAAGCATAGCTTGTATCATGGGAACCAGCCAAATGATTGTATACTTATTTTGACTTTACTTTTTGTGAATACGTACTTATAATACATATCAACACCCAGCACATAACAAACATATGCGTACGTCACACAAATGTTTGTCCTGGGTGGGCAGCGAACCCACAACCTACCCCACAGAAGGCAGGGTTACTACTAACTGAGCTGTGAGGCCAGTCAGAGACATACGAACTTCAATACAAATTTTTCGCACCATTCAACATGTGAGAGTCCTGCATGTTTAAAAACCGTTAAAAATTATATTTATATATTAAGGTATTTGTGGTTTTAGTTACTCTGATTTGGTTAGTGGACAATTTTTTTATTTTCTTTTATGTTGAAAAGGTATTTAGTAGGAAGTCTGCAAGGAAACTTGATAATTGAGAATTTCAGAATAAAAACCATTTTTTCTTTCCACTTCCTATTTTGTCCTCAGTACTTGAAACTACCGTTGAATTAAAGTCCGAAGAACGGCTTTTAGCGCAAATTAAAAGCGTTTTCGAGCAATAAACATTAGGTGGACAGTGCTGCTGTAAAAAGTGGACACGTGCACGGGAATTCTTATTTTTGGTATGTCGACCAAACAATAAGAGTGGACCCACACATTTCCTATACAACATTGTAGAAAAAGAAAAAGAGGAAATAAGACTGTTACGCTAAGTGTTTTCTGAAACTGAAAACACAATTTGCAAATTTTTATTTATTACAATTATGACTGATGGAAAACGCCTAAACAATTCGAACTAAAAGCATCAAAGTTTGCACATGATTTCTTTAATACCTTAGGCACTACAAACGATTTCTGTTAATTCATCTAAGGTTCCTGAATGTTGCCGATGGGAAACGCAGCGGCCACGTAGGGGACGCTCAGGTATTATTCCAGAAAATACATATTAATAATATAATAATTGAAAAAAGTACTAGCATTTATTTCTCATTCGTGATTCGCACATATGTCTTCACTTAGCCTTCGCAACGAAATAACTAAAACCTTCATTGGTTTGATAGGTTGAGTCAAATATAAGTTAGATCTAGCCACAACGATCGATTGGCTTACTCCAAATTCAATGATAGAATGTCATAGGTCGAGGGTCATAATGGTGGGAACTGGGCGTCGATTGATCTAAAGTGTGTCCATGAAATTTTAAATCATAAACATTTGAAACCATATTATATTTTACATCCATACTTAGTTCGAAGAATTTTCAAAATGTGTTTCGCGAATGTGTCACCCTCTTTTAGCCCGCATTCCTAGTATGAGCCGTTAACAGGGTGGTTGTTTTTGACCGCCCAGGTTAATGAGAGAATTTTTATGTTCTCTCTTGCAATGAGGAATGCAAATTTCGGGTGTTTTCTACCCTGGCAGGACCATTTAATGTCGCTCTGGACTTTATACCTTTTATCCGACTATAAAGCCTTTAGCGCTCGACTATTGTTATGTTTATTTTACGGTTTTTAATAACGAGTGTAATTATCGTATGAGAGTTCTCGTATACAATGTTTTGCTTGCGTAGTAAATTATTGTCTTTTTTTATTTTATTTATTTATTTATTTATTTATTAACAAAATCCACAGCTCTTAACTAATACATGTTTATCTTATATACTGAAAAAAAAAGCCAATTATGGATTTACATTTTGCGGATCGTAATAATATGGTTAATCGACGACAGTGATAAACTAATACAACATATCAATATCATTTAATGCGTGTGTGTGCGTGTGTGTGTGTGTGTGTGTGAGCGTGTGTGTGTGTTTGTTTTACCCATCAAGTTCAAATTTATAAATGTAGATACACAGAAATTGCAAGAACTGCGACACATTTTAAATGAATTATATTAATTTTAGAATTTCCCTTTTGAAAATAGCTTTGCTGTACAAGAAAATATCGACAGATTGAAACAATTTGTTATAAGATGTATGCAATCTACTTATAACTGAGTTTTGTGCGTAATTTGTGTTACAGTATTTAACTGCAAATAATTTTGCATGTCTTGTTCTGGTTTTTGGACAGTAAAAACACAAAATCTTTTCTATCAATTCTTGACAGTCTATATAGCCATTACACAAACCATGCAGAAAAGACATGTCACACAGAACACGACGATTTTGCAGTGTTGTGAGGCAGTGATAACTGCAAGCTTCCTCATAATCTCTAAAGCCACAAAAGGAACGAAAGTTTAAGTGCTTAACAAACTTATTTTGGATATTTTCAATGCTCTGGATGTAAATAAAATATTGAGGGTTCCAAATAGTGCTACAGTACTCCAAAATACTTCTAACATAAGAGAAGTACAAAATTTTTAAGCAACCTGCATCAGTAAACGGGCGACTTACTCTCAGTATGAACCCTAAATTTTTGTAAGCTTTATCAACGATGCTAGAAATGTGGTCGGAAAATGATAGTTTAGCATCCATTATAACTCCTAGATCTCTCACTGATGTTGTCATGTTAATTTTAACGCCATTAATTGTATAAGTAAAAAAGCTTGGACTTCTTTTGCGTGTGAATGAAACATACTGACACTTGCTTATGTTAAGTGCAATACGATTCACCATATAGTAATTACTAAGTCTGTTTAAGTCTGCTTGTAGATTTCTACAATCATTTTGATTTCGCACTGTCATATAAATTTTTGTATCATCGGCATACATCAAGAATTTAGAATACTGAAAACACTGACCAACGTCATGTAAATAGGATGCATACAAAAGTGGCCCTAAAATGGATCCCTGCGGCACTCCGGATGGTATTTCCACATAATCTGAACAAAAACCGCCCACAACAACTGATTGAGAACGATTACTCAGGTAGGATTCCATCCATCTTAATAAATCACCACGTATACCGAGCTCAAAAAGCTTATGCAAAAGTATGATGTGGTCTACACGGTCGAAAGCTTTTTCAAAATCAGTGTAGACCACATCTACTTGTGATCCACCTTCCATACCAGCAATGACATATTCCATAAAGACGCCCAAATTACTTGCAGTCGATCGGCCCTTCAGGAAACCGTGCTGCTCTATAGGAATCAACGGTGATATAATAGGATAAATACAGGAGTGAACAACTCTTTCAAACATTTTACTGAGTACATTAATGATAGAAATCGGACGATAGTTTTCAATACTCGTCTTCAGACCTTTTTTATGAATCGGAACTATAAGTGCTTTTTTCCAATCTTTAGGGAAATATCCCTCTTCAAGGCATCGGTTGAAGATAAGTGTGATGGGTGCAGAGAGAGACTCAGCACATTTCTTAAAAAATATAGGTGGTATTTTATCACTTCCTGCGCCTTTCGTTATATCAAGGTTTATCAACATTTTATGAATTTCTTTTATATTGACACGAATAGTGTGGATGGTATTAGTTTGAGAGCTATCTTCGACCGAATTAAAACTATATTGATCTGCAGGCCTACAAAAGTTTCCATAAAAGAAGTTATTGAAAGCAGAGCAAATGTCGACCTGCTTTTTCATAACATTTTCTCCATGTGTCATTTGTTGAGGGTAAGAGGAACTATTATTCCTTCGAGATTTAACATATGACCAAAAATATTTAGGGTTGGATTTTATATTCTCTTGAGTAAAGTTAAGAAATGACTGATAGCAAGCAGCCTGTAAAATTTTCTGTTTCTCCCTAAGATCAGCAAAGTCAGCATAATCTATGGGGTTCTTATACTTTTTCCAAGCTTTGTGCTTTTTGAACTTTTCTTTTATTATGCTAATTAATGCCTTGCTATACCAAACCGGGTAACTATAACTGCCACTACTACGATATTGTGGTACATACGTTCCTATCAAACTATTCAAAATCGTATATACTTGACTTATCACCGTATCAATATTCACCTGATCCACTATAAATGACCAATCCTGATTATTAAGAGACAAGTTAATACTCTCATAATCACCTCGTTTATATTGATATACTACACGTGAGCTGGGTTTCAGTGGAGGTATGAAAATATCAGAGGCTACCATACTTATAGTAGGATGAAAAGAGTCCTCCCTTACTAACGAAGACAAAGACTTCCGTATGCTTAACGGAAAATCAGAGAATACAAGATCCAAAACATTATTATATATGTTAGCCGTCATATTATATTGTGACAGTCCATAAAAGGACAATTGAGCCATAAGATCAGATGCCGAGTTCTGTATTTCAACAGAACCCTTCTTCAGTACTATAGGTTTACCTGTATCCCACTGTACACAGGGTAAATTAAAGTCACCTGCTACAATACAATGATCTCCTGGAGCATTAGAGCTAACTATTGAGATAATTTCAATAAATAATTGAATGCGAGCCGGAATTAATGAGTTTGGTGGAATGTACAATGTAGCAATGTGAAGATCACGGACTGAACCAATATTCTTGGAGGGAATAGTGGCCCAGACGCACTCCAAGTCATGTCGTTGCCATTCTGGTCTTGCACGGGCCTGCAAATGTGATTTACACAATAGCATTACGCCTCCTCCCAGAGAACCACGATCCTTACGAAATACATTGTAGTTTCCATCAGACAGCTCAGCATCCAATATACCATCGCACAGCCAGGTCTCCGAAATCATAAATATATCATATTCAAGTAACAAAACATTGTTGAAGAATTCATTTGTCTTCGTTCTGAGCCCTCTGACATTCTGATAAAGTAATTTTAATTTTTTAGTATCCATTTTAAAATATAATATGAAAAAAACATAAATAAACATAATATAATATAATATATATAAGTGGGACATTCAGAATAACTTTACTGATACCATTTAATAACTCAAGATAAAAGTAAGCCGAGCCACAATGAAACTGTATTCTTCTAGCTTCTAAGTTAACCAGTAATAAAAATTTATGGTAACTGTTGATTGAAATATAATATATTTTTTGTATGAATTTTATGTTTTGTTCTTGAATATTATGAGTGTTTGATGTGTGAAGGGTAAGTGTGTGCGCAATATCTTGTTTAAACTTTTGGATATATGAGTAAAAGTTCATGTGGAAGATCTTGGTGTTTTGTGTAATATTTTGTATATGTGAGTATGGGTGTATGTGTAGTGCATTGTTTAATATCTGGATATAATAAAGGAATGTTATCTTTTTTATTTGTGTGTGGCCTATAGCATTATGTTTTAAATATTGCTTATAGTAAATATAACATAGCAGAATATAATTGTAAAAACTATGTATATTTAACATAGTGTGCATGAGGCACTCACTACAGTACAATAAAGTAATAGTTACTGACACTGAGACTGCCCTGTCAGCGTACAAAAAGAAGCAACAGCATCGACCAGTGTGAATCATACAATCTTCACCAGGTCCGCCAAAGAGTTTATTGGAACTGGAGGGGAAGTGTCGTTCTTGCGAACAAAAACATGACAGTTTTTTGTCCACGTGTACTTATATCCAGTTTCTTTGGCCTTCTGCTTACATGCACTAAGTAGCATCTTATTTTCCTTAGTTAAATGCTCATTAACAAATACTTTATTTGATTCACCTCCGATTCCCATATCTTTAGCAGTCATATTACGATGCTTACGAGCTGCTGCAACCAGTTGATCCTTGAAGATCCGCTGCCTGAGCCGGACAACAATTGGACGAGCATGTGATGCACTTACAGTGCGTCGTGGCTGGACTCGGTGGGCGAATTCAATGTCTGTAGGCTGAATAGTCAATCCAATGTGTTCAGATACTTTCATAACCAGGTCTGTAGTGGATTCATCTTCACGCTCAGGAACTCCTCTTATTTCTACGTTTTGTATTCTGGACCATTGCTGCTGTTTTTGGTTGTCTTCCTCCAACAGTTGCACTCTAGTAACACATGCTGATAGATTACGTTTCAAAGATTTATTCTCCTCCTTGAGTGCCTTTATTTCTGTCGTGGTATTGCCAAATAACAGCTTCAGATCAGAGATTTCCTTTCGAAGATCATCATACTGCTTGCTGACGAAAGATAAAGAAGCTTGAAATTCAGCACACTGACCATTAATAGACTTTAACTGGCTGCATATTTCCCTAACAGAAGAATCTATCACTGACTTTAGTTCCGTTCTCATTTCATCCCTCCATAACTCTTTAAGCCTTTCCTCTGTGATGAATGAGCCCGAAGCAGGCGACCTCTTGCGCAAAGTCACATTACCGGGAGCCGCAGCCCCTGATGATGGAAGCGGCTCGGGACCGGGGCCGGGTCCGGAGCCGGGGACAGTCAGCTTTGGCGGAGATGAGGGACGCTGAACAGTGGTTGAACGCACAGGTGTGTTACTGTTGTCCGCTTTCGGTCGTCTGCATGTGCATTCAGGACATAGCCAGGTACGCTTCTTCTCGTCACTGAATGATCTAAATCGCTTCGGTGATAGGTTCGCGCATTGGAGATCATATTTTTGGTTGCATTTCGTGCAATCCATAAAGTTCTTCTTATCTAGCAAACTCCCGCAACCAACACAGGCACCACCGCTGGCGGACATTTTGTATTATACACACGAACAAATGTCAAACTACACAACACAGGCTGATTACTGAACTCTTTGAAAAAGTTTGTGCAAAGTATTAAAATGTATTTCTAACACTGCTACCTTTACATCACACTGGTTGATTGTGTTGGGTTTGATATTGTAGTTTAATTAATTTTATTACGGATTTATTACGGAGCTGTCGACGATGGCGGCTAGTGTTGCCAGCTCGACTTAGACTGAAAGGAATTATAGAATAATATGATAAAATAGTTCACAAAATTGTATGTTGTCTGTCAGTCAGTAGGACATATATACTCAAAAATATGTAGTTTCCAGACTGCGTCAACGTAGTATGGCACGCATGATTTCAGCACAAACCGTCCAAATTGCGACTTTAATGAATGAAGCATGTTTTGATACAAATTTTTATCAACAACGTTGTAAATGGGAACTTGCAATCAATTTCATTCATACGTTATTGCTTATGATGTGATTGTTAATCGAGTTCGGAACTCAGTGTGATTCAATGAATAATTCCTTCATCATAATGTGTTTAATAGCATTTTATTTATATAACTTTTTGTTGGAATCAATCGGGAACTAAACGCATCGTTATTGAAATAGTGTTTTGAAAATAATATGTATAACAATGCGTACATAAAATACTGAAATAAGATATTAGATGTTTTGTGTTATGTTATTAAAAGTATGTTCTTTGGAATTCTATGTATTAATAGTTCAAATTACTTTAATAACTCATAATAGTAAGTTATAAGTTAGCCTGTCTGAAAAAACTAAATGCAAGTGAAAATCAATACCAAAATCTGAAGGCCATTTAACTAATGCAAACCTAAGCAACGTAATTGAGTGGCATACACGGCCGGGGTTGTGTCGGAGTTTAATTTCCTGGACTAGTGCGTTGCGATTTCACTACCCCATATGCAGTATGACCATATCAACGTTTTATTAATCTATACAATACAAATAAATAAAATTGGAGTGTCTGTTTGTAATATTAAAATAACCGCTTTTTACTAAGTGCATGTGGATTTATATACGGTACAAAAAACAAAAATTTTAAACTTTTTGTCTGTCTGTCTATCTGTCTGTTTGTTTCGGCTAATCTCTGAAATGGCTGGACCGATTTTGACGGGACTTTCACTGGCAGATAGCTGATGTAACAAGGAGGAACTTAGGCTACTTTTCCGAGGGGTAAAATAGGGGTGCGTTATAAAACCGAATTCGACGCGGACGAAGTCGCGGGCAACAGCTAGTATATTATAACAAACAAATTTGCTTGAATATTAAGACTTAAGACTGGCCTCACAGCTCAGTTAGTGCCTTCTATGTTGTAGGTCGTGGGTTCGAATCCCACCCAGGACAAACATTTGTATGACGAATAATTAGATATTTATTCTGTGTCTGGGTGTCAATATGTATTATATGTATGTATTTACAAAAAGTATATAAGTATTCTATCAGTGGTCTGGTTCCCATGACACAAGCTATGCTTAACTTACTTTGGGGCTAGATGGCGCTGTGTGCATTGTCTACCAATCTTAATAATAATATTATTATATTTATCTGACGAATGGTTCTAATTCTTCGTAACCTATCTTTCATTTTGTCTATATTGGAAATCCAAGATGCAAGAAGTAAAGTGCATTTCAAAAAATTACGTAGAGTGCTTTAAGTTCCTAGCCTAGTGCGTTCTGACGTCACTATGTCATCTACATTATGTGGCCCTTAGCTTTTAAACAAAGGTAATTTTAACTTGGCTTAGTTAGAAATAATAATTTAAGATGTAAGATGCCACTTAAGAACCAGTTTCAAAGCTTCCAACTCAGCCCCAAAGCAAGACCTGCAGGTAAGCTATGTAATTGAGCGGTAGAGTAGGCTATGCTGTGTTGCGTCGGGATTTAATTTCCTGCCCTAGTGTATTGTGATGTCCATATGCATATTATGCAAGAATTACTGTTTATGATATTTATGGGACTATCTTTTGTTTAGCTACTTAGTTTATTATGCTCTTGTCCGAAAACAAAAACGGCTTTGAAAGAGTTTGATCAATTCAATATACACAATGGAGATCTTTTTTTACTTTCTGGTGCCATGCCCATTTCTGCCGCCAAGCAGTAACGCATTCGCGTTACTGTGTTCCGCTTCGAAAGGTGTGATTGCCGGTGAAATTACAGGCACATGAGACATTTCATCTATACGTCTCAGAGTTACGGGGGCATAAAATGCGACTTGGGTCTTGTCGTACCTAGTAGAGGAGGACCCAAGTCGCATCGGTTGTTATGGGCCGAGGTTACCACTTAACACCAGGTGGACTGTCGGCTAACAGTATTACATTTAAAAAAAACCAGCCTATGTAATGCTTTGCATGCAAAAGCTGTTACTGAGTGTAATTAAATTCTCATTTATTCTACTTCATTTCAATCATTGCACAGCATCAAACGATTCTCTCCCATAATGAATGCCGTCAGATAAGACCGGCTAGTTGTATTGTGGCTGAAGAAAGTGACCGAATGACGTTTAATTTCCTTCGCAGCCCACTCTCGCTGTAACCCGCTCATAATCTGATAGATACAAATTCAATTAACATAGCATAGTCTTAGGGAAGCTTTGTTTTGTAGGCCAGGCTTTCTCTAAACTTGTGAATGATCACGTCTCAAAACACAGTATTTCGTAATAGAAGAAATGTTTACGTAGGATTTAGTTTTATTAATGTTTTAAAGTCACGGAACGACCAGATCGTCCACCTGGTGCTTAGTGGTAACCTCTGCCCATAACAACCGATGCAACTTGGGTCCTCCCCTACTAGGTACGACAAGACCCAAGTCGCACGTATGCGCCCGTAACTGTAAGACGTGAAGGTGGAATGTCTCATGCACCTTTTATTTCACCGGCAACCATTTGAAACCGGAACACAGTAACACGAATACATGAATGCTTTGCGGAAAATATTGGTATTGAGGCAGTACTTCCTCGGACAAACTTGCCAAAAGCTCTACTGCTACAAATACTTTCTACAGTTTCAAATAGTGCACAGTCATTTGAAAAAATTAAAAAGGAAAACAGAAAAACAACCAACGCCAATATGAATCAAAAGCTGTATATAAGCCCGTGGACACGCCGCGCTGCGCTGGCGAGACAATGCCGGACCGGCTCGTCCGAAGCACAAAACAGCGACGAAGTAATTTTCCCGTGCGGGTTTCACGGAGCGTTCGTCGCGTGTTTGCTAGTTAGAATTCGGGTGTAGTTCGGAAATTAATCAGGGCCCATTGTGGGCGCTTTGTCGCTGGCCCTGCCGCCAATTATTGGCTGTACGGTGCAGCTCCGTAATTGAACCTGCCTCCAGGCAGCTCCGAAAAAGTTACCCTATTCTGCTAGTTTGCTTAATTGCTGTACCAACTTGCTCTTTTTCCACTAGTATCGAAGGTGTTATTAAATTGTTTATTAAATTTGAATAGCGAGCTTTTTCAACTGAAATTATCTTCGTCAGATTTTTTAGCTTTATAAAATTGCAACATATTGACTAATGTATGTCAAATTACAATGCGCCATTTTTTTGCTAACATAAATGTAACAATTGGGGCTAATGTGGACTCATCGCAGATATTGGGTTCTCATTTCCAAATTACAAAAACTTATAAATAATGGCAGCATGATGAATCCAACCAGGTCAGTCGGAACAGATAAAAAAAACCATAGATTTGTTTTATTGTCTGTGTCTAAAAACGCCACTTACCTCGTCAAGTTTCCTAAAGAGATCAACTTGAAAAGAATCGGTTGAACGCATTCAAAATCCTTGCACACGCGTCGCTTGAATGACGTGACGGTTGCAGTCCACCGTTTAATTTCCGCTGACGCCGCACTGATTGTGCCACAAGAACTGGCCAACAGCCTTTGAAGGCTTCATAGGGTTCTGTGGGTCTATCCCACTTTACAGAGACCGCTAGAATATGTAGGGATCATCAAATCTCTGTCGAAATCTTAAGCCTTTTTTTCGACACTTAGACAGACACACGAAATAATAACAAATAAATAAAAAATAATTACAAATAGTCGCATAATACGCTAAAATATTTGACAATAGTATTTTATGGTATTTACATGAGGGCATATCATAAAAAAGGACTATTCTATTCTATTCGAGTCACTGGTTCTCTCGAACCAGTGTGGTGAAAGGATTTTAAGTGCGCCTCAAAGAGGCTCCATTTGTGCACTTGACACATGTCTTCGAATTTTTAATTCTAGGACATGTCGGTTTCCTTACGATGTTTTCCTTCACCGTTTTGAGAACGGGGAATTGCACACATAAATCTTTCAATTGAAAACTCATACATGCACGTCGGGATTTGAGCCGGCGACCTCCGGATTGACACTGACTCGTCACAATATCTCTGATAAAAGGCTCTAAGTCGATATACTTTTTTGTAATTAAATACATATAATTACATATTAACACCCACATAATAAATGTCACTCACATGTCATTTTTATCAGTACAAAAAAATGGCCTATATCAATCAAGGATAATATAGCTATGTTATTACATAAAGAATTTTCAGAGTCGAATTATTAATTTCGGATATTACCTATTACAACCAAACCTACAAACTTCTCCTTTATTGTATTAGTATATGTAAAAAAAGTATTTATCTGGTTCTCACAGGTTCACATCACAACATTGGCTTAGTTTGAGGCTGGACGGCGCAGTGTGAAATGATCAACAATATTACTTACATAAAATTAAACTTGGTTCTCTTTAGATAAAACTTAAATCTATTTCAATTAACGGATTCTTATTAATTGAAACTATTTTAATCCAATATTACTGGATTGCAAACCGGATTTATACACTGGATTAATGTGAACTTTTAAGTAGGCTTTCAACTAATTAACTTAAGGGTCTTAAAACAAATTGTTAGTTACGAAGGAAAAACTCACCCTTTACAGGCTGTTAACATATTACCAATAACCATATATACTGTCTATTATCGGCCTACAATGCCAGGTCACTAAATCGTAAGACCATTAGATCGCGGTGAGCGATGGGGAGCGTGCAAACCGAGTGTTAATGGTCCATTTGCCGCGCGCTGTTGTAATTGGCGCGAGCCCGATGCACGCGGCGCGCCGCACGCCGCACACCGAACCAGATGTAAGATACTATGCACGACAACCTACTTGGCATAGTGCTACTAATTTTGGAGAGTGCTGGTTCAGTTCCCGCATTGGGGGTGTCATTATTTACATGCCCATTAGCCATTTATTAGCCCATTATGCCTATAGCCTATATAAAAAATAAAAATAAATGCACAATGCTATTTTTTTGTTTGCTATTAACATTTTACATTATGCATGTATTTTTATTTTTTGGTCGATTATTTTAGGTTAAGATTGTAATTGTTTAGTTACGCTGTTAATTATGCACAACAAAGAGTATATCTATCTATCTATCTACATTCTAATCAACAGGCTGACGACCTTAACAACCTACACTCGTATCTGACTGAGGAAAAGAACGCAAAGTTGGTTACTGCATGGAGAGAGAAGAATATTAATACTTCTAATTTTACCTCTTCAATGCAAAGACCTATTCTCGACAAGCAAGAGTAGGCATTAAAGAGAGGTTGACTCGGAATGTTTTCTCTCAATGTTTAGAGAAAATGGTATTGCGTAAATACACTAGCTAATTAGTACAATTTTGTTAACCCGCTCAGATTTTGAACCCGTGACTTACCCGTACCCTTTGGCTACCACGTTCACACAATTTCATCTTATTCCAACATGTAAGTGACCTACTACTTTTCTACAGTCTCCCACTGATGGAATTGTTTCAAAGCGGTAGACCTCACGCCAAGTTCGTCCGGGGAAGTACTGCCACCATACCGATTTCTGCCGCCAAGCAGTGACGCGTTCTGCTGTGTTCCGGTTTCAAAGGTGTGGTTGCCGAAATTACAGGCACATGAGACATTCCACCTACACGTCTCAGAGTTACGGGCGCATACAATGCGACTTAGGTCTTGTCGTACCTAGTAGGGACGGACCAAATTCGCATTGCTTGTTATGGGTAGAGGTTACCACTTAACACCAGGTGGGCCGTTGGCTCGTTTCGTAACTGTATTACATAAAAAAAGGAAAGTACAGAACAACGATATTTATATAAACGTCTTCAATTTAGCACAAAGCTTTAGTGGCATTATTCCAAGGCCCACAAATGTGTTATCGAACTTATTCATTGGATCAATTTTGCCTATTTATGGCGCTGGTGTCGTGTTGGTCAGATGGACTGCTGGCTGAGCCCATAACAGTGTACTGGTGGATACAACTTAATACTGTCAGATTCATGTTTTATTTATGAAAACAAATGCACTAACTCACATGTTGCTTGATTGTTGCCTCTGTTTTATATGCGACAGTACTTTATATTTTTACTTTTGATTTGCACTACACTATAGGATAATAAGATAATAGCCAAGGAGTCCGCGACAGTCGACTAAAATATATATATTGAAGTTGTCTCATTGTAACGACTAACTAAGTCGATCTCTGTAATAGATCCATCTGAGATTAATACTTACATTCCTAAATACTTTCCACTTTGGATTGCATAATTTGATTAAACTGTCTGTTTGCATAATCTAAGTTTGAAAACAAAAATAAAACAATTTATTTACAGCACGGCGTCAGACAGTACCAAGCGGGCGGTAATTAGACAGACGTGAACTAAACCCGTGTAAAATTTTACGGTTTATTACAGTTGCATTCGCTTTCAACTTGATGGCGGCAGATTTGGACGTTGATGGGTGCCGAAGGAGTTTTCGAATTAACGAGTAATGGAAACTCAGTAGCGATAGGGCTCCGGGGCACGCGAGGAGCGATGCCCGATCGGGTGAACGGTTCGCGTTAATTAATTGGGTATTTTCACACGTCAGCGGCTAGATCTTTCCAAATAGATCGGTGCGCTCGGCCCTTAATTAGCTGTATCGGGGGAGCGATCGGCTGCGCCCGCGCACTCCGCCACGGCCACGCCAATTTGGCGCTAGTCCCCGTTTCAGAATAGCCGTAGATAAGGCAACTAGAATGCTCGGTAATAACCTCATTATAAGGACTCCACAGTTCTGCTGTTTCTACAATTCGAGATTCTCTTTTTCTTTGTTAACATTGTGATAGTACTTTATTGGCAGCATCTGATTTCGATTCTGCGACAAGCGCTGTCCTCGCTATTACCAATTTAGTATTTATTTATTATCCATTAAGGTGGCCATTTATGTACAGACAAGGCTGATATATAAACGGTGATATATCCTATAATGATGAAATAAAACAAACACGATGTTCTTTCATAGATCCGATTTCAACTAAAATAAGACAACTTATTTAATGAATTTACATGAATGAATATAACACTCACTCGACATCATTTGACTGGCCTCACAGCTCAGTTGGTAGTAAACCTGCCTTCTGCGCTGTAGGTCGTGGGTTCGATTCCCACCCAGGACAAACATTTGTGTGACGAATATATATGTTTGTTCTGTGTCTGGGTGTTGATATATCAACACATATATTTTTTTTTTTATGTTATACGTTTTCGGAACGAGCCGACGGCCTACCTGGTGTTAAGCGGTAACCTCGGCCCATAACAGCCGATGCGATTTGGGTCCTCCCATATTAGGTATGACAAGACCCAAGTCGCATCGTATGTGCCCGTAACTGTGAGACGTGAAGGTGGAATGTCTCGTGTGCCTGTAATTTCATCGGCAACCACACCTTTCAAACCGGAACACAGTAACGCGAATGCGTTACTGCTTGGCGGCAGATAAGGGCATGGTGGCAGTACTTCCCCGGACGAACTTAGCGAGAGTTCTACTGCTATATATAATACATATATGTATTATAAGTACGTATTTTCAAAAATAAAGTATTTAAGTATTATATTATTAGGTTCCCATGATACAAGCTATATTTACTTAGCTTACTTTTGGGGGTAGATGGCGCTGTGTGAAATGTCCACCAAAATTTATTTATTTGTTATATTATTATTATTATTATAGCTACTGCTGCTGATCACACGTACAATTGCATTACCCTTTGTCGCGATCTAGAGGAATAACAGGAAAGAGCACAATACTGCGAAAATCAAACTAGATCATCAAATTTAACTAATGGAACCACTACTCCATCGAGACTATAAAATGAATACAATACATTTTATAATATCCGTAGGAAGAGATTCTCTCTCGCCATAGATCAAGTCGTCATTCGTTATAATGCCGCGCGGCCAACAAAGCGGCGATGAGTCGTGTCTCACACCGCACGTGTTCCCTCCCATTCTCTCGAGTGATAGCCGTCAGAAAACAATTAAGTTTTTGTCGGCGAACCGATACTCCGCTAATTACAATAAGTGATCATTGAATATTTAATTACCACGCTCATTGAGGCGTCGATCATCACCGCTAATAGTTGCCAGTCAGTGCATTTAATAACGCTCGTTCCATCCGCGCCGACTTCGGAATGTTCACAGTTTGCTCTCGCGGAATTTCTATTAATAGTACGTTTTTAATCTATTTTTATTTAAACTCTTTATTATACGGAAGAATTCGATAAAAGCTATCAATAAAGCTCTTACATTGTTTAAGATGTAAAAAGTTAACAGCTATTTAAACGTGAATTTTAATGTTTGGGATGGAGGGAATGTTTAATGCGGAGTGTATGAGTTCACGGAGTAACCTGTTTTGTGCGAGTGTACGCGTTGCATTCCTTTCATAAAGTACGAGATGCGGCGCGGTATTGCACCGCACGGGCGGCCGGGCGGGCGCTGGGCAGGTCGCGGCGAGGCGGCGGATTTACCCCACCCTCCCCAGCCCGTGAGAAACGAATCACGACCTCTAATTACGTTTTATGCGATATCGCCATTTAATTAGCAACATGTTTCCCATTCCGAAACATTAATTAATATTTTCATCAGAGTTCTCCGCATTTAATTGTGCTTTTATTACTCTCTCGAGATTTTAATATAGATTCTCGACCACCCTCGGTCAAGTATTGTTTAAAAAAATCGTGTTATGAACATTTTATTGCGGTCGTTGCGAACGATTAATTTCACTGTCGACGGCTTTTCGATCGGAACGTAAATGCATTTTTGAGTGAAGTTTTTTTGTTTGTTGCAATGCGAAAGCGACTTGTCATTTGTCACGTTTTTGTTATAGTAAAAATGTCGCAGCGAATGTTTGTTGACAACTCTATAAGAAATTAATAAATAGTGGTCTGCAATTATTTCCGGGTATGGGGTTCAATTAATTCAACGGTCAGTGTAATTTACCGGCTGATTAATAACCGATCCACGTACAGTCGGACAAATTGCAGCTAACCAAGAGTAATGAGGGCAGAGGTGTGATGTCTCTGTCGCCGACAGTATTTCTTAATTTTATTTTTATCAACAGAAGACATTATACGTTTTTATAAAAGCAGCTGTTAGTCTTGATCGATTCAAGTAATATAGAGTAGGTTTTGTAAGAAATGCTTGTACAACGTTATTCTCGTGTAAACGGTGGTAATATCAATTAATTTTTTCCTAATAATTTTGAACCTACGTGAATGTAATAAATTAAAATTAAATTAAACTGTAACACATTATATATAAAGTTTTTAATTTGAGTTCCCTTTGAGTGAAACGCAATTTGTTTTTTTGTACACTTATAAGTTTTTATCCATGGAGGTTCAGAAAGGGTATGAGCAGGCGTTATATTAGTTGTTTTTAACTTATCTACTAATTGAAATTACCAAGTCATTTATATATACATAGTAGACGTTATGAAATTTATGACTTTACATATTTTTTTCACTCATGGGATATGATGACTAAAGACAGATATTATTGACTATGATAATTTTTATTTTAATTAGGCAATGAATTTTTGACGATAACCTCACCTGATATTACATGATGCTTGAATAACTTATTCAGTTTACAATGTTTACTGTTTTCATCCGTAGTTAGAGTCACGCCGACTACCAAGGGTACATGGAGGTTATTTGTATAAATATAATTAGATATATAATTTGCATGATTAAAGACGTTCCACCAGGGTCCGAGGGCGTGAGAACAGCCCTTGGAGGGAAGTAATTACGCCGAATGTGGCTCGGGTCTTCGGTTAATTAGAGACAGAGTGGTTCAACCCTCTTAATTAATACTTGTGCCTAGAAGGCCCTCATGCTTACCTCTGCCACAGGTTATATGATAATACAGCTGGGAATCTCGACAGTTTTCATGTTTGATTCAGTAGCGCATTGAGCCTCAGGCTCACCAGTGAGGTAAAGTATAGAAGTGAGCCTCTAACAATACGATACGTAGCAAGTTACTTATTGTTGTGCTTGTTTTTTTTTTGTAAAAGTTTCATTATCTTACATGTCCATTGTTGTAAATAATATTGTGCCTGTGTCAAAATAAATATTTTTAAAATTAATAATTTTAATTAATTTTACCTCTTTTTTTCTTTCTAACAGTCTCCTTTCGACCACTAGCCACATGTCTCCGATTTTTTGGTTCTTGGACATGCCGACTTATATTTAACGATCCATCGCCATTTTAAGAACGGGGTATTGTTCACTTATTTTTTCCAGTCAATAACTCATTGGTACGTCTGGGTTCGATTCTACATATGAATTTAAACTCAAATTACTGGGTGAGTATGTACTCACGATTCAGTAAGAGGGCAATTGTATATGGTTAGCAGTGCTTCTTAAATAGCAGCTTTGTATCGATTTTAATAATCATCTGAACTTTAATTGAATTAAAACTTTTATGGAAATTAATTAATCTGAAATTTTATTCGTTACTCAGTAAGATTAAATTAATGTTTAGATGCCTTGTATGGTCATCCATTCTGAAAAAAGTAGTTCCGTCAAGTTTAGGTAAAGTATTTAGAAAAATACCTAAATTACATTCTATTTCAATACACCGACACAATACTCTAAATTGATTGCAAATTTAATGTCAACCTTCACTGCAGCTCAGTAACAACTCTGATAGATAGATAGATAGATAAGATAGATAACACATTTATTCGGCACACAGGACACAAATACATAAAAGAGCAATGACTAAAAATAATAAACATGAAGAAAAAAGAAATATTACAATATGTACCTGTGCCTCCAGTGCCGAAAAAGGGGTTGGCTCAGCATATGCTGAGTAATTTTACTCAGCGCTGGTTTTCAGCCAAAAACCTTTCAGACATTGACGACACGGACGGCAGTTGCGGTATTTGCAAACAAATCATAAAACAAAACTCTGCATTAGTATATTGTTTTTATTTACATATGGGAACAATAATATTTTACAATGAACTAGGAACATTACAAGCTGTACTCTCTATAAGCTGTGGCTCCACTGTTTTGTTTGAATTGTTAATTCGTGATAAAACATGAGTGGGTATTGTGTTAACATTATAATTAAATTCTAAAAAAGCTCCACATAATTCTGTTTTAATTAATTTGTACAGTTGCCCCGGAATTTCATTAGGTGCTTTCACATTCATATTCGATATGGACTCTCTCGCTGCAACAAAAAAAAAATAGTGCTCAAAATGTTATAGTTTAATTACATTAGAGATATTTGCCGGCAAGATCCAGTGAACTCTCATTGCTGCGTTCTAGTTTGAAGACCGTAGGTCCAGGTGAAATTATAGGCACATGCGACGATCTATCTCCATATGTGACAAAATCAAGGATGCAATGCTATTTAATAATAAAAATAATAAATACTGGGGGACATTTCACACAACGTCATCTAGCCCCAAAGTAAGCTAAGCATAGCTTGTACCATGGGAACCACACAAGTGATATGTAATACAAAAAAGTACATAAACTTTTTTTGTAAATACATACGTATAATACATATCAACACCTGGGAGTTGATTGTGTCTGGACATAGAACAAACATCTATGTTCGCCATACATATGTTTGTCCTAGGTGGGAATCGAACCCACGACCTACAGCGCAGAAGGCAATAAATTTGGTAGCGCAGAAATGTGGCTCAGATATTTACGTAGGGTACTTAGGTATATTGCCGTTGGTATAGGAAGAGGATATCATTTATTTTTGTTTTCGTTTTGGAAGAGAGTACGCAAATCCTCGTAATTTCATCGGCACCTACACTTCAAAACGGACTGCTTGGCGGCAGATATGGTGGAGTCCTCGGTTGAACTCTTTTGATACTGTGAGATCTACAAAATCAGGTTAGTAGCGAACAAACAGGGAACATGCCATACAAATAATAATAAACGTCCAATCATAAATAAAGATATCACTGTGAATGGAAACAAGTAGGTGGCGCGCGTAGGTGAAAAAGACAAGAATGGGTGATCTTTAACTTGTTTATTTGTCCCATGCTTCACAAGTATTTTAACATCTTTATTTGAAAAGCCACGCTGTATCCGGCTTTTACAATTACCAGAGTCTCATTTCTAAATTCCTTGTTCAAATCCGAAATACTAGTGAGTTTCGTTTAAAATATTTATATCACGTGATCAAAATAGCAAATCACATTACTAGGACCCAGAACCAAAAATGTAGGATGTGATATCTACCAATAATGCTTCTGTAGTAGATCATTACTCATCTACTCTCGTTTTTCTTGAGTAGGTAAGGCCTAAGTGTGAATTAGAGAATTCAAAACGCTTTAATATAGCTGGCTCGATTCGAAGAAAAAATCGTGTCAGGCGTCTAGGTTTTTGGGCTACTAGAGGAAACTAATGTAATGCCAGGAGGGTTCCTGGCATTAAATTAGTTTTCCAGCATATTAGATAATAATAATAATAATCATCCTCTTTATTGTTTTACCATCAATGTACAATCAATTGCTTTGAAGCCTTTGGTTCCCGAACTAGTTAAAAACTGTATTTCGGAAGCCATCGTCTTCTCCCAAAAGTGGGTATCACAACATACATGGTATATAACATATTTTAGTTGACCCAGATCTAAAAATGTCCTTTGGAAAAGACACGCTGGCTCAATCCGCTTTATCACAAAGTTGAATCCGGCCTTATGCAACTCAAGTGCAAATAAGGATGCAATAGAAATTGTACAGTGTTTACGGTCTGACAGGGTAAAGTCGTAAATGTTAAATTGTTCGCTGTTGTGGATAATGGTGTGCTTAATGTGTTTTGTGTTGGTACAACCATGTCCGTATAGGACGACCGAGGACACGGCTCTTCGATTAACATAAAATCGAGACGAGTGCGACCCTGCGTGGGCGCTCGAACATCTGCGTCATTCTCAATAATGTCAGGGACTACAGACCTCTAAATTTTTTAGGTTAACTGAAAAACCACGTTATTACAACTTGGTAATTACCAAAATACACCGCGACCACCAAACCGCGTCAGTTATCTCAAACCGGGCGATGTTGTAACGACGGCCGTCGAAAAATAATAAGCAGTTAATCGACCTCGCGTCGAACCGCGAACGAAAACCGCACAAGAGCTGACATTGACCCGCGCACTTCACTTGTGCACTGCGAATTCTAATTTATGTGTACATTTTTTTTTATGTTGTTTAGTAACGGAACGAGCCGACGGCCCACCTGGTGGTAAGTGTAACCTCGGCCCATAACCACCAATGCGGCTTGGGTCCTCCCCTACTAGGTACGACAAGACCCAAGTCGCATCGTATGCGCCCGTAACTATGAGACGTGTACGTGGAATGTCTCATGTGCCTGTAATTTCACCGTTTTCACATTTAGTCATATTTAATAAAATGAACAAAAAAATCAAAGATGTTTCGTTGCGGTCTGCATCCAGTCCGACGCAATCTGATCAACGCCACTTACGGGATCAATAATTCATATCCAATTAGCCGATAACCGCGCGATATAGATTGCATAGTGTCATCCCGTCCACAGATGTGTTTCAATTAATTCACCAATTTAAAAGGTGGTTTACAATGTGGTGCGATTCGGACTGACATGTCGGGCGGCGAGTCGATGCGATGCGCTGATAACATTCCGGTTCGAGTATCGAACACGAAATTCTTGGCGCGTTCAGAGAGCACTGCTTGAGAATTGGATCAGCGTTCGAATGCGTGGAATTTACGGACAACTGATGGAAGCGCGTCATCCAGTGCTGTCATCGAGCTAATCTAGTGTCGGTGCAGTCGCAGTGCAGCGCGGTGCTCGGTCCAGCATTCCGGCGTGGCATATCCGATGGGCCGGCGAGACTCGTCACCGCCCGATAGGATCGTGACAGAGAATTCGTCGGTCGGTTGCCGGTGGAATGCAAGCGGTAATTGATTTGTCCTGTGTAATCGACGGAGGGCAGGATTGACAGGAATATCGAAACGTCATGCTGGCCGACTGATTGTGAAGACTGATGCATAGATGTGGGCTAACGAGTGAAGGATTGATGGAAGAAAGGATTCGGAGGTAACTGTATTCAAATCATGATTCCTAATGAAGTAAATGGTAAATTCTCATTGAACTTAATAGAGGGTGGCATATTGAATAAAGAAGTATGTGTGTGAAGTATTGATGGTGTAATATATATTAAATTCGCAGGTGTTTATGAAATTATGAATTGTTTTAACTACATTCTCGTTGGCAAAGTATAAATATCAGACATAATATTATCCTTGATAAAAAACATAAAAAAAAAAAATTATGCATTTCGACACTTCCGTGGATATGGAACAACAATTGTCTTCGATCTAGATTTATTTATCAAAAGTCAGTAGTCAAAAAGTATATACTCTAAGGAATTCATCCGAAAGAGAAACAGTTTAGTAACCTTACTTATTGCAACTTTAACCGTCTGTTTAAATCAGACCCCTGACAGGCTGTAGAAACGTAATTATATTTTATGTACACATTAATACAACATGATTAGCAGGGTCGCACACAACGCAAGTCACACAGAATACAGTCATTCAGCAGACCCACATATACAAACATGCCTCACAGACCCCATCCCCGGGCCAATAATAAAGCCAAATAAAATTAATATTCATAGCCGTTGTATTTATTGGCTTTCAATTAGTATAATCTTAATGGAGCATTAACATACGTGCGAGTGACGTGACGGACCATTACCATACCCGCGGTGTGGCCAGCGCGACTATTCATTTACACCAGATTTTTTTGGTAATTCCGTTCTTTAGTACGTGAAGTAAGTAATTCAATATTAACGTAACTCTGTTTATGTATAAAATAGATATTACTTCCTTTTGTTTGTAATTCTGTGACATGCGAGTTTACTTTCGATGTTTTCCTTCACAATATATGAATGAATTGAATTGAATTTTGAATAACTCATTAACACGCAATTAGAATAGTGACCTTTGAAATGGTAGTCGGGATCCGTAACACGCGACAATCAATGTCATCATAATAGTATACACGGTTCACTCTGTTTATACAAACAACACACATCAGCTAAATTGAGGTAATAATTGAAATATAACAGTGTTTCTCAAAAAAAAAAACAATTTTAACTTTATGATTGCAGGTTGACTGCTTAGATATTTGAAATGCCCTAGGCTGTCTAGTTTATTTATTTAATTTATATACAACTTCTTTGTGATGCACTGGATTTGACAAATTTACCGATTGTTTAGTTAAATATTATGGAATAAAAGTTAATTTTGACATTCACGAATGATCATACGGTGCTAAGAAATTAGTATTTAATCTTCAGTACGTTTAATTTTCACCGAATTACATTTGTACCTATATAGGTATTGTGAGGTAACCAACGTTCATGAAAGCTAACAAACAAAAAAAATTACAATTTAACTTAAAGTGCAAATGAATAGTTTTTCTTGGTGTTTTTTCAAAATAAGCTTTGAATTTTTTTCTGTATCCACCGAGACTTGTCAAATGTAACGAGCCTAAACAAGATATGACTGCTGAGCGCTATTGAGGAGTTGGGTGGTCTGCAGGTGGTCCCGGCAGCAGCATCAGGTCCAGCTTATCACAATGTTTCATTGTCATCAGGTTTATGCAAGAATACCGAATTTCAGTCCGTACGGGCTACGAGAAATGATTTTAATTCATTGCAAATTTTGACCTAAAAACATGATGACAAAAAGCTGGTAATGAGAAACACTCTTCTCTGTACCATATATCATCAGTAGTCATGGTACATACAGTACCCATACCCTAACTATAGAATACGCGAACCTTGACTCTTTCTCTAGCTGTAAGCATCACACCATCGAAATCCCATTTTTTTTTAATAATTTTAATGATTAGATGGAAGATTTAAACTGGGAAAGTCTTTACTTGGAAATACAGGTCATCCCACTTATGACAGTTTCGAATAAAAAAAATGTAATGGGCAACGTTTTAGTTCTAATCTGGCAACACCGGTCGCGGAAGGCTCGCAGCCGATGACCTCCCGACCGGTTCCAACGGCCATACCGCCCCCCCGACCCCGCGTCCCGCCCGAGACGTTTCATTACGTTATTATTATATTAAATGCTATATTACACATTGTAGGCATTAGTCGGGACTTCGTCCTAAAGGGTAATGTACCTGTAACCCAAGTTTTGCCTTATTTATTTTTCTCGAGATTAGTGCTGTGATCTTTATGGCGGTTTTGAATGGTGAATTGTTCTATAGACTCGTGCAGCGTATGCCTATGTATGATTCTCGGTATTTTAGCCGGAGGAGGCAATGCATTGTGTAAAACACGTATGAAATTTTGCGAAACTAATGTTTTAAATGAGAAATTATGACTGGGGCATAAAATGGGTATCAACTAAACTTTTATTGTTTGGGAATGCTTATTATATACCTAGAAAATATCTTCAATGCTGAATATTTTTTTCTGATCAGGTTCGGGAACGAGCTGATGGCCCACCTGGTGTAAAGTGGTAACCTTTGCCTGCATAACTCTGCATAACGATCAATACGACTTATGTCCACCCCTACCTAAGTACGGCAAGATCCAAGTCACATAACTCTGAGTCGTGAAGGTGGAATGTCTCATGGGCCTGTTGGGAACCTGGAGTTTTTTCGACCCTGCATTCGTTACTCTTCCAGCATCGTCTGCAAAAAAAACATATTACCTTGATTTGATAGTAATATACGATCGATATCCAGATATATCTTTAAGTGTTTTTACCAATTCAAATAACTAAAGAGCAAAGTATTTTACTGGTAAAATAAACATAATTATTATGTAGATTATTGTTGTGACATTTGTACAAATATCATTAGCATACCCACTTCATTACAGACGTCACTTGATTTTAATTTTAAATATTTTTTCAAAGTGTTGCAGCTAACGATTACATTATATTTAATTAAAATGAGATATTAAATAATACTTGTATATACTTCAAAATACATATCTTAGGGGTCTAATGAAACAAATTGTTTTTTTATTACTATAATTTTAACGTGTTTTTCTTTGTTGCCAATAAAGATATATTATTATTAAATGAAACAAGATATTTTAGAATTATCTCCTGCTACATTATCTGACCTGCTAAACGGTACAAACACAGTATAAATAAAAGCTTGTAAGTATAAGACAGTACGCCATTGCACCTCGTTGCCCCGAACGTAATTCGATTTGGCATTAAACTCATTCTTCGCCTCGAGTCGTGCCTCAGCCCGTTCGTACAATAATTAAGATTCCACAACTGCAATTCACAACAAAATTAACAAATCATCGCCATATATACTGTAGTATGTAGAACTATAAAAGTGCCTTTCATGGTAATTCACTATATTATTGCAACAGAGAATGCTTTAACGCTGGCAAAATTGAAAGGACCATTTCAATACTCAGCATTTTTAAACACACTTAAGTTTGTTAAAAATGTTCCACAACATTTTCAATTCTACATTAGGTACGTAATTTTTATATCGGGTCGAATAATTGTGCATCCTATACACTTACTGGCGTCATTACTCAGCCATACAAAATATCATGGATAGCAAAAGTCAAACGGGTGACGTCAGTGACTATGAGCTGCCGTCTTAAGCCGAGTTAGAATAGAATAGAATAGAACATATTTATTTGCAACACACACATACAGAAAAATACAAAATTATAATAACATGATTAAATATTTATAATAACTACAAGAAACAAGAAATAAAAATTAATAGATGTGTTGCAAAAAGGCCCTAACTCTGCATTATGCTGGTTAGTAACCAGCGCTGGTTTTCCGTTAGGACCTTTTTGGAGACGTCACAATCAGACAAACCAAGTATACAATAGAAAAAAAAAGAATAAACGCAAGAAGAAAGACGGAATACAAGAATATAGTAGGTAACACTAATACACAATAACAATTAATTGAGTAAACGTTCTTAACAGAGTGTCTTCATAATATTTGTTCATGTACACATTTTAATCCTTAATTGATAATGAAGTGCCAAGTTAAACTGTAAACACAATAATAAATAAAAAATAAAAAAAAGCCTAATTAAATAACAATAAGTTCGCCCAGGGAAGTACTGCCATCATACCCGTTTGTGCCACCAAGCAGTAACGCATTCGCGTTACAACGTTCCGGTTTGAAAGGTGCGGCTGCCGGTGATTTTACAGGCACATTTGACATTCCACCTTCATCACGTCTGCGTTAGGGAGTATACCTAAGTTGTATTGCTTGTTGTGGGCAAAGGTTGCTACTTAACACCAGGTGAACCATCAGCTCGTTTCGCAACCATGTCACATAAAAAAATGTTATGGTACCAATTTGATAATGAAACCACCTGGTATTCGGAATGGTAACGTGGTAGTCTAGTGGCACAGGCCGAAGCTTTAATCCGGTGGTCACTGGTTCAATTCCTGACGGGCACCATTGAGTCTTTTTTACTTGAAATTGTTATGTGCACAATACCAAGTTCTAATAACGGTGAAATCTTCATCTTTCCGAAACCGACATGTCCTACAAATACGAAGAATTGTATCAAATCACTAAAAGAGCCTCTTTGATGCTAACTTTGATCTTTCACACTTTTTTCGACAGGGCTAGTGACACGATTTGCCATGGTTATACTACGATTAGTAGTATTCAAAATCATTTTAATCAATCTATAATCATTAAAATATTGCAAACATAACTTCAACATAGCGTGTTATCATCACCAACTAATCTAATTATAGAGATTAACCGGTCCGGACGAAATCTCTTCGAATAAAGCACGGCCGTATCGTATTACATCTTTCGGTGCACTTGATCATGCCGTTGTCTCAGCTCTTTTATTTGTGTGCTTTGCTCGTTTTATTGGGATCGCTTTGAAGCCGGCGACCGCAACGACGCCGCTTAACGCTGACCGCTAACAGACTAGTCGTTAAATAAAACCCGATCAGGCTGGATCGCGAATAAGAAGCTTCCAGGAAGCACGACAAATCGTTTGACGGACGAGGAGAAAGTTATTTACATTATATTTTTAGATATCCAGTTAATCATGTGTAATCCAAATTTTGCCAATTTTGATTTTTCTTACATACATAATTTTCTTTATTAAGTTAGTTAAGTTTTTAGTTTTCAGCAATTTAGTCTGTAGTTTATTTATCAATTTTTATGACATATTAGTCTGATCTACACAATTTAGTTTTACAAGTACGTATGAGCTGTGGGAAGTCTGTTATTATCTAAGCCAAGTTTGTAATCGACCTTCTCGTGGAGTAATCTCATTGATAAAGATTTAAACACGACAAAATAGCAGTGTGCGGATTTACTGTATGTTGTTATTTCAAGCAAACAAAAATCTTTTCCGTTCTCTGTTTGTTATTTCTAGAGCCGCACGAAATTAGCCTCATGAAAGTCCATAATAACTCGGTGAAACCTTTAGAATCAATACTCATTTGCCATAAACGGTTTGTGGTCTCGCTAGACTTAGACGCAAGTGAACCGATCCGGTAATCGTCTGCTAAATCCACATAATTACTTGTTTTTTTTTATTTATTTTTTTCCGAATGCCCAATAGTTCTACTAAGACCCATTTCAAGGTTATCCATTCATTACCGGACACCTGTATAAAATAGTAGCAGCACTTCTTCGGCCGAACTCTGCACGAGTTCTTTTGCTGCTAAACGTACATTTTGTGCACAGTTATTAATCGTTTTATGCAATGAAAAAGTGTTGTTATTTTACAAATGAGTAACAATATGTTCTACCCGCATTTCCTTGGAGAGTTGTTTTTTAGCTGTGCAATGACATTGACTTTTTCTCCTCAGAACTCATTTTTTGACAGAACATATAATATTAAATATTAATTATTAGAAATTTTATATTATATATGAGGAGGTAAGAACCTAAACTGAGATGTTAGAAAATAAAGCATTTCGCTTGAAATAGGTGCGCACTGTTCGGAATTTAATAAAAAAAAAAGATCGACGCAGACCACAGACTGGATTTGAGAGCTGTCAAACTAAATTCAATAGTTAGCCCTCTGTTGCCGTCATATAATCTGATGTGTTACTATCAAGATTAAGATTATTTGTACGATTATCAGATGTTTAGTTAGTCACTTTTCACTTTTTACTTGGGATAGAAAAAGTTGCGTGAACCTAAAATTTGTTTTAGATTGTTACGATATATGTATAATCGCCACCAGCACTGAACATGTAAGGAAATCGCATAAAAATTATATGTATTGAGTATTATTGCTTATAAGTATTGTCTTAAAGCCTTTGCTGAAAGTTAAAGCATAAATCGAGTTGGTACGTCAAAATATCAGTGGTAATAGAGCGAGTGGAGTGCGCACTGAGCCCGGCCGACCAATTTATTCGCCGGGACGTCAGATTTCGAGGGCTTCGTTACTACTAAGCCTCCAATTAGACTTATCCCTAATTAAGAGATGCCAATAAATTACCCTCCATCACGGGCTAACGAAGACGCGCCGCACTAATAACGCTAATTGATTTTGAGTAATGAGCTCGAGTTTTGATGGAGCTGATTGTGAGGGGATCGATCCGGCCCGATGCGACTCACGAGTAACTCTCCTCTATAAAGTTTTGAAGCCTTTCCATGTCCTTTATTTGACGTATCAAATGTATGACGTAAAAAGCTTTGGAACTTGTTCATTAAACTTTCTTGTATGGATTTTGTTATTAGATCACCTTTTGAGACAGTCACTTCTATAGATATTGTCATGTAACTAAAATATATGTGTCTATTTGTTCCAATATCTCTGTCGATTCCGCATCCTTCATCAATCCACTAAGTTTATTACCGACTAGCTGTTGCCCGCGACTTCATCCGCGTGGAATTCGGTTTTATCGCGCACCCCTATTTTATCCCTTGGAAAAGTAGCCTAAGTTACTCTTTGTTACATCAGCTATCTGCCAGTGAACGTCCCATCAATATCGGTCCAGCCGTTTCGGAGATTAGCTGGAACAAACAGACAGACAGACAGATAAAAATTATAAAAAATGTTGTTTTGGTTTATGTACTATCGGCAAAGGAACTTTTGGCGATAGTACCGTGTATACTTCCATATGCACTAAGTAAAAAGCGTTTATTTTAATAATACAAACAGACACTCCAATTTTATTTATTACATTATTCTAGCACCTGTTAGAAATATTAAAGTTTTTATTTTGTCTGAGTAAATCTATTTTGGATTTTGGACATTTTGGATAAGCACCAACAAAGAAGTCTAGATCGAAGATATCTACAATAATTTAGTCTATTTATTTATATTTTAATGTCATGCAATAAAAGTTATTTCTTTACTTACTAGTTTCTGGTTCGTCTTTAACGGCAGTCGTCGAGCCTCAAAATAATCCTGGACAGTTCGTGCAATACCTTGTTCTAATTCTCGAATATCTAAAAACAATAAAGGTGCACCCACACTTTGACACAGGTCACAGTTTGTGAGACATTCCGTCTTCATTTGACGGATGCAAGACATACGGATCGAGTCATATCATACGCAAGTACGTGATGTTATACCGGTTAAATCTAGCGGGCCATCTGCTCATGCTCGTGCCATCAATAGCCACGTAAACAAACTTATTTTATTTAATAGAATATTACGAAGAAGATAACCATACCACCATTGTGTATAATTGAATTCCTTCACTTTAACCACTACGACTAAACATTCACTTAAAATACCGAAGCTCATTTAAATTGTAAATTGTTTCCAACCACATAACCAGTAATTAGATTTCTCTTTGCCTACTACATACGAGTACCTTAGAATTATTTTAGCGCAAGTTATATTTCCTTACTCGTGCTAAAATTTCTTATTTTAAGGACATCGTTCGTTGTGACTTCCATCTTGACATATTTTTCAATATATTTACGTCACTGTAGTTTTAAATTTAACAATTCATAAAGAATACTATAACATCCTTAAAAGAATAGATCTATTTTTTTCAGTAACAATTTATAAAACAAATTTTCCGACTTAAAGAATATGCAATATCCTCACTATACTGTATAAAAATTGCCTGTGTTAGCTCGTTTTCATCCAAATTTAGGAAAGGAGATAGGTGAATACGTAACACTGATCTAGAAAATTTTGTCTTAGTCGCATTTGTCCTTTTCGCGTATATACGAATATATACTGCATATATTTCGATAGCAACTGTTGTTGGAATTACCTATAACTCAAAAGTTTCGGTCGCCTTTCCTCTTACTCAGTTCAAGGCACAGTTAGACTCGCCGATTTTTAGAGAATAGCATTCACATAACAGACACGAAATAACTCCATAATCGTTATCAATACTGTGATACTTGTTGTACACAAAAATCGTTTAAAATTTGGAGTTAAATTTATATTTTCACCCACCTTGTTGATCAAACATAAACCACACAAGGCACATAAATTTATTTCAGTCACAAATCGTAATCGCAACTTACAGATAGTTTCACTGTAGTCAATTCTAGTTGATGAAGTTATTAAGCGTGCTCGGGTGCAACGTGACCGGCTCAAATAGACCGAGCACTCATTCCCGAATTTCCAACTGCTGGAATGTTATTTTAATAACTTATTTTACACGTCACCCGTTTCAATGTACTATAAATATTAAGGATGCGTAAATTTTGAACCCACAATAATAATACATACATAAAATAATATTAGTGGACATTTAACACAGCGCCATGTAGCCCCAAAGTATGCTAAGCATAGCTCTTGTGTCATGGGAACCAGACAGCTGATAGAATACATATATACTTTTTTCATGTAAATACTACATTATAATACATATTAACACCCTGACACAGAACAAACAACTATGTTCGTCACACAAATTTTGTCCTGGGTGGGAATCGACCCCACGATCTACAGCGCAAAAAGCAGCGTTACTACCAACTGAGTTATGAGACCAATCCGGGAGGGTAGACAGAGATCATGGTTTTCCACCTATTACGATCCAGTCATATCTACGTAGCTTCATCAACTCTCATATCATTTTTTATTCATGCTCGTCTGTTTAGGATACTCTTGGCTTGGCCATTTTCCAAAACGTCACCAATTTGGTCTAAGTAGGTACGCCGAGGTCTCGACTTAAGGTGTATTCGACCGTTTCACTTGAGAGCCATTTCGGCATCCAAGCGTTCAAATGAAATCTAGACAACCGCAATACGTTCAGACATACGGAGCATATGGAAGTGGACATTTGTGCAGCGAGAGCTTTTACTATGTGAGATAATATCTGCGCAGGCGGCGATACATGCGATGCTATCTCAATCTCATTATTCCACAATCCGATTGCTCTTGTCGTCTGCTCTTGGACACGAAATATGTGATTCAAGTTCATTTTATGTGGTTCTATCTTGTCTTAATTATATGCTGCAACATATTTTCCCTACTATACTTGCACTTGGTTTGTACACAAGTCAAAGTGAGTCACAAAAGATTGCATATAAATATTAAAACTAAATGAAGTACTACTTTCGCTTTCTTTCAAAGTGAGGTTAGTCCAGAAAATTAAGACTTACATGCTCGCTTCCTTGTCTATATTTAACTTGGAAATATTTAATTTTTATACCTAATTTTAACATTTCGTTGTCTCAATCAAGTGTTGTTATCATGCATGGATCGAGAACTGGCTATCAAGTTACCTTTTACATCAGGTCAGTCCCTATATAGATTGTGCACCTAGCTACTTCGGTACCCCTTAAGTTCACAAGCCTGGAAATGGGTATGGCATACTTACTACTTTTAGTAGCAGTACAACTCGTGTCAAGTCCGTCTGACGAAGTACTGCCACTATACCCATTTCTGGCGCCGAGCAGTCATGCATTCGCGTGTTCCGGTTTGAAAGGTGTTGCTGTCGGTGAAGTAACAGTACACATGAGCACTATTCCACCATCACAAATTAGAGTTACGGGCGCATGCTATGTGACTTGGGTCTTGCTGTAGGTAGGGGAGGACCCAAATCGGATTGCTTGTTATGGGCATAGGTTACCACTTAACACCAGGTGAGCCATCACCTCGTTCCGTAATATTGGCATACCAAAAAACTTATTGGTTCTTAAAACTTATTCTTTTTTTCCCTTTCCTTCGTATTGAAAGTCAGTCCTTACCGGCTTTCACTGTTATACGATTGTCACCATAGCTTTTAAAGCTTTATAACAACGCATTATGGTTTCAAATTGCATACGTGTAAGTTCCTCGTCAATGCGAGAACAAGTTTCGAGTGTCTCTAAGTGACGAGCGAGCAAGTCTCCAATCAGTGACAGCAAATAATGTAGCTTCACTTACAAACACTTACAACGCCATTCATATAAATGAGTCGCGATAAGAGTAATGCTTTAATTGAAAGTGTTGTGACACGAAGCGCGGTCGATCAAGAGATACCGTTACAAGAGATGATGAAATTTTCATCAAAGACATTGAATATAGAGTTGGCGACTGCGCCGCAGTTTTTTATAACTATTGCATTTTTTATAACTATTGCAGTTACCATCGTATTACTATAATTTAACGTAGTTTTTCTTTGTTCCCAATAAACTTTATTATTTATTTATAGCATAAAAACTATTAAAACAATGGAAACATTCACGAAAAAATGAAGAATAAATTATTATGAATAGCTGGAAATCACTATTACAGCCACTGTGGACCAAAGCACCACACCACGCATCGGCTCGGTGGGTCAATTAAGTAACTTTAATTTACAAAAAATAAAATAAAATAAAAATAAAATAAATAAATAAATAAATTTCAAGCAGTTTCAATATGAAAGCTGAAAGTGGCATTCTAGGAATATTCTCATATAAGTTACGTGCTAAGTTTCAATTTATACATTACAATAAAAATAAAATATAAAAAAATATATTAATTATTACATTACAATAATAAAAAGCAATTTAAATTGGATGTTATTGTGTATCAACTTTTGAACAATATAAATTGTTAATTTTGACAGTAACGTACACTATTACGTATCAAATAGGAAAACGATGTGCAGATTTCTACTAAAAAAATTATGGTAAAGGTAAAATTCACCTTATTCTACGACCTTTTGGAATGTATCTCCGCTGCCAAACTTTATACAGGGTTACAGGAAAAGTCGTGCTAGATCCGTTAAGGGCGTGGAGTACCCATCATTTCTGACTTATTTCACTATGAAACACCCTACCCTAAACTTAACCCTTTTCGAGATATTCGACTTTTAATTTTTTATTGAATAATGCCGATTTTTAGGCTACGAAATTTATTTTTGTTTATTTTGTGTATCTTATTATTATTATTATTGCATTTTTACATGTGTAATAAGATGCTTTAGGACATCAATCATTAAAATAGTGCATAAGTTAATTGAATAGACCGTAGTAGACAAGTGAAAGTAAAAAAATAAAAAATATATTAGCAAGCTTATTTTTCTCTAAGGGATATCTAAAAAAAATATTATGACACTTGTTCGGCAGATATTTTTTAAAATATCTACGTTTCATCAGCTATCTAACGAGGTATAATAATCTAGGGTTTTATTCAAATGCATTGGAAAAAAATTAGTTTCATAGGCGACAGTGGAGAAGAAAATTTATACTTAGCCCTAAAAAGTAAAATAAAACATTAGGTATGCATGAAATGTCATTTATTAAAGGTTTTCACACAACTTTTTCTTATTCTACAGTTCATGTTCAACATGGCCGCCTCTATTTCTGAAACATTGTCGCATCCTTCTACGGAGACCAGTCTTCACTACTCCAGTGGTCAACGTGGTCCTCATTTTATTTGCTGCATCCACAATCCTTTCTCTTAAGTCTTCCACAGACAAAACTGGATTCGGCTCGCTGTACACAAGACTTTTCATGCACCCCCATACATGAAAATCCATGGGAGTTAGGTCCGGACTTCTTGCTGGCCATGGCAACGGCCCACCTCGTCCTATCCATTTGTTTGGATAATTTGTGTCCAGCCAGTCTCTGACACTTCTCCTGAAATGGGCAGGGCAGCCATCGTGTTGGAACCACATGTCCCTGATCAGGTTGAGTGGCAGATCATCCAGCAAATCACTCAAGTCTGCTCTCAGGAAATTTTCGTAGCTTTCCCCATTTAGATTATCCG
This sequence comes from Chesias legatella, assembly GCA_947359385.1. Taxonomy (NCBI): domain Eukaryota; kingdom Metazoa; phylum Arthropoda; class Insecta; order Lepidoptera; family Geometridae; genus Chesias; species Chesias legatella. Next base: position 4,052,849 of record OX375778.1, on the reverse strand, counting down.
GGAGAAAGTAAGGTCCAATCAAATGATTAGAGATAATGCCCATCCACACATTCACGCTGAATCTTCGTTGGGACCCTTTCACTCTTTTCTTATTGGGATTCCTTAGTTCTTTTGGGGCCCAGTAATGGACGTTGTGATAGTTGGTTATGCCATCTTTATCAAATTTGGACTCATCCGTCCACAAGATATTTCTTAGAAAATCTGGGTCTTCTACGTCAGCATTTAGCATAAATCTGCAAAAGTCCAATCTTCTCGCGGGGTCTCCTTCTTCAATAACGTGTACCGGCGTGTAATGGTACGGGTATAGGCCAGCAGTATGCACTGTAAACCACACTCTCCATTGCGAAAGTCCCAGATCACGGGCAACAATATTAGTGGAAGTAGTCGGATCCGCTCGAAAGCGTTGCACTATCTCATTGTCCTGTTCTTCGTCGTCAATTCGTGGTCTTCCCATGTCTGTATTTCGTCTCAAAACAGAGCCAGTTTCTTTAAGTCTTCGATAAACTCTGTCAAAACAGGCCACATCCGGCACTCGACGACCGGGGTAGCGAGTTATGTATTCGTTACGAGCTTGCGCAGACACAACTACTTTTTTCCACGAAATGTAATACAAACCCTAGATTGTTAGACCTCGTTAGATAGCTGATGAAACGTAGATATTTTAAAAAATATCTGCCGAACAAGTGTCATAATATTTTTTTTAGATATCCCTTAGAGAAAAATAAGCTTGCTAATATATTTTTTATTTTTTTACTTTCACTTGTCTACTACGGTCTATTCAATTAACTTATGCACTATTTTAATGATTGATGTCCTAAAGCATCTTATTACACATGTAAAAATGCAATAATAATAATAATAAGATACACAAAATAAACAAAAATAAATTTCGTAGCCTAAAAATCGGCATTATTCAATAAAAAATTAAAAGTCGAATATCTCGAAAAGGGTTAAGTTTAGGGTAGGGTGTTTCATAGTGAAATAAGTCAGAAATGATGGGTACTCCACGCCCTTAACGGATCTAGCACGACTTTTCCTGTAACCCTGTATAACGGTGTTGTGAGAGCTTTTTTTAAAGGCAGCTTAATTTTATTTATACTCCTTCCTTTCAGTCAGATCGGGTGAGTTACACAAATAATACATTTACAAAGATCATTAGTGAAATATAACAAAATGAATTTTTACGATCACGAAATAATGCTTAGCAAGATGATGATTATGAAGCATTATTATTTGTGTAATAGTTTTATTTTTAGAACTTAACAAAGTTGCCAAGGTAAGCTATCCACTGATACTCTTTGAGTTCCATTATACTCTTCTGCAAGTTTGATCCCGGGCCAGGCGTTCTACTAGTAATTATTTTAAAGTTCTCGGGTCTTAGAAGCTTATGATGTAGTTATATATACGTATATACAAAAAAAAAGTATATAAGTATTATATCAGTTGCCTAGTTCCCATGATACAAGCTATGCGTAGCTTACTTTGGGGCTAGATGGCGCTGTGTGAAATGTCCACCAATATTAATATTATTATTTCCCTTTCCAAACATTCGATTACGGCCTGTACCCATCTAATACAAAGACGTCAAGACCACTCGATACCGTCCGTTAAATAGAAAATACATGTTTCTCGGGTTTGCGCTGTAAATCATACGCGATAAAATAATAAGTGAGCGATAAACCATAGTTATCTGCATCCGGCCGTAACGTATGGCCACGAAGGCTGGACCTGACAGCCCTATCTATTGCACACTATGTGTTATTTATGTATATATTAATTTATTAGTAAATGCACTATTGACCGGGGAAGTACCTACTTCTTACATAATCCTGTGACGAAGCAGCGAGCATTATGTCTACATAGTTTTATGATGCCCGTGAGTTCCTAACCAAGAGGCTCTGGCGATGGCGGTCTAGTTTGCGGAAACCAGCGCCAAGCATAGCTTATGCGAACTTCATGCGAACCAGACAACTGCTATAATCCTTATATACTTTGTTTTGTAAATAAATATACCAGCACTCAGACACAGAACTAACATTTATGTTCGTAACAAAAATGTTTGACCTGGGTGGGAATCGAACCTACGACTACAGCACACAAGACAGAGTTAATACCAACTGAGCTATGAGGCCAGTCTTATTACTTTTTAATCTAAATCTAAATACTTTTTAAGATTCATTTACGTCCAATGATTGAAAAACCGAAAAGGCGCTGTACATAGGTATTCGCACACATAAAATTTGTCTCACTTTGAAAGTAAGTTTCGAATATTATAAATCTCTATAGATATTATAATCTATATTGCCAATTTTTTATTGGTTCATGCTTCCTTACAGGTTAATTTACATGCTTCCCGATAGTACCTTGAAGTTTTTTAAAAGAATTACCGTGTAAATTAATTTGCCAATAAATACTCTGATGGCAAAATAGGAAGCAAAAATATCAAATGTTGTTGCTATGCCTGTTATAATGACTACTACAAATGCGAAAATCTGTTTGTAGGTTTGTTCATTTTGCAAGCAGTAATGGATCATGTGACTTTTGCATAGTAATAGCACGGGATAGTTCAAAGTTACAAGTCTGTTTCATCCTGGAAATTGCACGGTACCTATAAGATAGTTTTGGAGGGTACAACGGGAGTAAAGCAGCGGGTTAAATCTAGTAAGAAACGCAAAAATACCTTCCTCTGTTCTCAAGGTACAGTCATAGCAATTAAGCTACTCAGTACGTTATAGACAAACATTCAATATCTATTAATTTCTGATACTATAATTAGAGAGGAAACAAGAAATTCTTGTAAAACGAACTTCCGCATGTACGGTCAGCAAGCATAAATTTTGACCATGTTTGCAGCATCTTAGCTAATGCTTTCACATTAATACTACTTTTATACCATGTACACACTATAATTATATATATTAATAGAATTTTTTAAGTTTTAAAGAACATTTTATTCAGATACCTGTTATTTCATGTACCTACTAAGATATATATAGGTATATGTTTTATTTCACGAAAGGAGCCTCTTTGAGGCGCACTTAAAATCCTTTCACCACACTGGTTCGATAGAACCAGTGACTAGAATAGACAGATAAGACAATTTCCTTTTTTGGGATATCGTATTTATTCCTTTACCATGTTGAACATGTATGTACAGTTCTTTCAATATATTAAAACTGAGCATTTCAGGCAAATGCCTGAGACAAGCGTAACCCGAAATGAAAAATAAGAACATCCTTTTCGTAAATTTTCACACATTGGTCGCTGACTGTACGAGGTGAGACCGTGAGTAATTAGTCGGTGGCTAATTAGCGCCAAGTCAACACATTAGTAAGCTTAATTGAAACAAGCAACTCATGATTTTTCCTTAATATCGTCTGAGTTACCTTACCGATAATTAGTATTTTTACCATGATGTAAAATGTATCCACTATTTTGAATGTGATACAGTTACGGAACGAACCGACGGCCCACCTGCTGTTACGAGTAAGTGGTAACCTCGGCCCATAACAAACGATTCTACTTGGGTCCTCCTACTACTAGGTACAAGACCCTACCCTACTAGACCTAGGTACGACAAGACCCAAGTCGCATCGTATTCGCCCGGAACTCTGTAGATGGAATGTCTCTTGTGCCAGTAATTTCACCGGCAACCACACATTTCAAACCGAACACACTAACGCGAATGGGTTATTGCTTGGCGGAAGAAATATACATGATGATAATTGACAAAAAATAAAGATGTCTATAATGCATTCCGTTGTTAATGTAGCTTTAGTAACAAAATTATATAGCTATTAAAAAACATTTTGAGCTAAGTTCAAGCTGTTCCCAGACCTTGTCATATTATAATGACCATTCATTAATTATTTATATAAGTAAGCTGCCTTCAACGTGCAATCAATCCATTATCTTTGCTACGGTAATGAAAAGTAACTTACCCGCTAGTTTGTAAATTAAATAGCATTATAAGTTTAAAGTTGCAACATCCGGCTTAATTTCGACTTAATAATATATTGAATTTATAATGATTATTAGTTTTATCTTTTTTCATCAGAAAATTAACCGATTTTTAACCGTATGTATAGTTATTTTATTAATAACTAGCTGTTGCCCGCACTTCGTCCGCGTGGAATTCGGTTATATCTCGCACCCCTATTTTACCCCTCGGAAAGGCAGCCTAAGTTACTCCTCAGCTCTACTCATCAGCTATCTGCCAGTGAAAGTCCCGTCAAAAACTGTTTCGGAGATAAAGTGAGATCCGGGCAATATTAAATTTAAAGCAATCGGAATAAGATATTATCCTGCGGTAAAATGGAACCTATATTTCAGTTAGACCTCTAGCAAAATATGAAAATTGCATTCAATTCCATGCAGTAGTTTTTGCGTGACACGTGTAATTACATACAGACAAAAAGTCTAAAACGTGTTATTGGCTTCTGTTGCTTTAATAAAGACAAATATTAGTTTTTCTTCAATATTTATAATGTACAGACATCGGTCTGTTACAATATTATTATTTTTTTTTATTTTTTTTTATGTGATACAGTTACGGAACGAGCCGACGGCCCACCTGGTGTTAAGTGGTAACCTCTGCCCATAACAACCGATGCGACTTGGGTCCTCCCTTACTAGGTACGACAAGACCCAAGTCGCATCGTATGCGCCCGTAACTCTGAGACGTGTAGGTGGAATGTCTCTTGTGCCTGTAATTTCACCGGCAACCACACCTTTCAAACCGGAACACAGTAACGCGAACGCGTTACTGCTTGGCAGCAGAAATGGGCATGGTGGCAGTACTTCCCCGGACGAACTTGGCGAGAGTTCTGCTGCTCTTAAATATCTCTCTTATATGTAGGTACCTACTGTCGACTGGCCTCACAGCTAAGTAACTAAGTAACCTACGATGCTGTAGGTCGTGGGTTCGATTCCCACCCAGGACAAACATTTATGTATCATTTGTAAAAATGATGTTTGTTATGTGTCTGAGTGTTAATATGTATTATTTGTATGTATTTACAAAAGAAAAGCATATAAGTATTATATCAGCTACCTGGTTCCCATGATACAAGCTATGCTTAGCTTACTTTGGGGCTAAATCGCGCTGTGTGAAATGTCCACCAATATTTATTTTTAATTTATTATATGTTTAGATAAAAAGCAAAGACAACGTGTATTTTTAACAAGTTCTCGTTTAAAAATAGAAGTTAAAACAATTAAAGAATTGGAACAACAGAGCACAATTACATTTTTTTAGTAAACTACGAACCGTAAAGCAATGGTGTCAAGTTATCACCTTGATCCTTCTAATGTTACTATCTAACACATATTCAGAACTATAACAATTGTGTCTGAGTAACAAATTGTATGTGAACTGTGAGTACAGACAGTAATTACCCTGTCTCATCTATTAAGTATTTAAATACATTAAATCGCAATTACATTACGATGGGAAGGGTAGATTTATTCACATGCATCATTCAGCACGAAATCACAACGAAGTGAAGACAGATTCGCACGTGATTTCAATATTTCATCTCAGAGGCATTCACGGTGCGGTCTCGGGCTCACGCGTTCCACTCCTGCAATTACGCGCTTGTGTCATATTTACAGCCCAGGTAATTGCCATTCAATTACGAGACCGGCCCGCTGCGCCCGAGCGAGAGGGTGGACCGTCGTCGATACACCCATCTCCCTCGCACGGGCAGCACACTCGGCCAGCCATCAATCATCGAACACCCCCCGCCGGGCGACCGTAGTGCTGTCCTCACAAAGCCAGTATCTCAGCCCAACAATAGTCGATAAGTGGGCAAACGCCACGCTAAATTGATTCGGAACCGATCTGAAACCGGGTGGATGTTTAGTCGAATTAATCCACCTTGTCTGTCTGTCATGCAATGTTGATTGTGAACTCCACCTCTGTCGCAGCGTCACCCGAAACTAGATGTTGATTGGTGTCTAGCTTCATCTTTGTGTGTTGTATGGGTGAAGATTGCAATAAAACTGTCAATATAACAAAAACATGTTTTAATTCATTTTCTTATATTAATTACTTGCACAGCATTCAAAAATACATTTTTGTTTACCAGAATTCAGAAGACAAGCAAGGGAACTTTACATAGTAAATTAACTGTATCAAAAATACCGAAAACTACCAAGCATCACGGCCTTTATTTCCTAGAATTAAATACTCAATAATATTAGCATAATTTTTGAAGCTTTTGTTATGGACTGAGGTTACCAATTATAATAAGGTCAGTCAGATGTATATCAGGTCAATATAATTATGTATATATTGACCTGATATTATACATTTGAGAGTTTCATATACTTTTTCAGTATATTTGAGTTTAAGTCTTCAGTATCAGCATTTCTAGAATTAAAACAAAATAAATTTACGAAAAATCAGGACTACTTTGTTTCCATTGTTAATATAAGTTGTATTGTGTAATAAAAAAATCTTATAATACTATCTTATAAAAAGAAACTTAATTTTAGCCGCCGATATCTGTCCTCCAGGAGACGTGCATTTTTCGTGGATATAAAATACCACGTCTTTCTATCCTATAAAGTATATTAATGACAAAATCATGTAAATCCGTTGTTCCGTCACTGAAACAAAGCAAGAGAAACATGAATATTTTTTTTAATAATAAAATTATTAATTTGTAATTATTTAACAAATCGGTGTTGTATTTTTTTTTTATATATTTTATATGAATATCGATGTTGCATAGCTAGGTGTGGTGTGAACAACCCTAGGCAAGGAATTACGAAATGGCACAGGTACGCTATCAAGCTTTTGTACCCCAATGCCATAGCACTCGATCCTGAGGCCAATCACACGAATGTGGTTTCAAAGATTTATTGATATTTTGTTGAATAAACCGGATGCACGTTGAATCACAGATGGTAATATTTCATATTTTATTTTGACATTCCAAATTAATAATGGACAAATTATTTATTTATTATTGCACATTTTTTAGAACTAAACAAAAATAAGTATATCACATGTAACCTGTAAGGGTGTTGCAAACGAAAACGCCATTTTAACGTTAAACTCATAACTAAAACATCTTTGTAAATCTAAAAAAATAAAAATATAATAATTAAACTAAAAACTGGAGTTCTGAATCTAAACAGGCTGTAGAATAAAATAAATAATAGATATTGAATTTACATGCCGTTTTCTAACAATGTTTTCCTTCACTGTTTTGAGAACGTGGTATTAAACATCATTAAAAACAATCATCATTCACCTCTGGCTTGAACTTATTGGAAACTTGGGGCTCTACCACGTGGCCACCAAATTTCCGTGAACCGAGGTATCTTTACCTGTTCTATAAAGGTTGTTAATGCAGAAAACACGAATGTTAATTATCTGCAAATGCTTGTATCTAATTGAAACGCCTCAAGCCAAGTGAAAGGATATCGGTCGAATAATAACTAATTAATCATAGTCTGAGTGCAAACATGACCGAGATAATTACTAATTGGCCCGCGCGCGACTTCGCATGCTGATGACCTCGTATTGTGACACGCAATGGTAGCGGATTCTATTCTCGCTCCGTTTTAAATGGTCACCCACTTTGGTGATGACTGCCGTTAATGTTGCTTAATCTGGTCTGTTTATTATGGATAATCGAATACGTTACGAGTACCTATTAAAAAATTTCATCTAACTCAAAATTAAATGAAGAAATCAAAATCATTTATTTTCCCTAAAAGTTTCCATGGATATAATTTTTCTGTGGACCCCGCACCAGGGCTAGCCTGTATCGCGGGTATCCAAATACGATTATCTAGATTTTATTTCAAAAGAAAACATGTGTGACAGTTAATAAAGTTTAAAACAATTGTACTAAGAGCTATTCTAAAAACATGTATAATTTCAGTTTTACACAGACCTCAAAATATCAATAAACTATGTTTGCCGATTATTAATTAATTATCAATAAACTCGTTGTCTTAGGTAGCTGTCGCTACAATCACGTACATGCTACATTTAGGTAAGCAGTAAAAAACTGTACTTATTGCATTGACGTCCTTAAAAAATGCTTATGCTTTTGGCTTATGTGACCGTTTTAGGCTTCTTTGACTTTAAAGTGTGCCAAGAATTTAATTTGATAAATTCAAATTTAAACGATTTTATCTGAATTGGGTTCCGTTTTAAATTATAACTACATACTTATCTGTTAATTTACACTAAGTACTTACCTTAATATTAAGCACTGTAACTAAAAATACATTTATGTGATAATAACTGTTGCAAAGAAGCTCACAATATAATAGTCAAAGGTCCTTGATCAAGATAAATCGACTAAATATTAAATTAAATTTCAATTTGTTGAATAGTAAAGAAGTAATAACACACATTTGGCCACCATTCGCAAAGAGCTAGAAAATCTAAATTTGCAAATACATGCGCTTGTGATTTTCGCCTATGTATGGTTAAGCACGTAACATAAAAAACTATGATTAGGTTTATCATAATCTCGTATATAACCTTATTGGCAAAAGCAAAAGAATTGACCCATGAAATCATATCGAGAAATCTTTGAAATAACAAAGAAGCTGAAATTGCGTAGATATAGAGATTCCTTTCTGAGCGTACAATATTACTTAACATTTCCATTCAATTTACGCTTACTAAAATTATTTAAAATTTCCAACCCTGAGGGGTAGAAAAATTTGTTTAAAAAGCGATTTAATCTAATAGTGTATTAATAATTGTAAAATGTTAATTTTATATCCAATTAAACTTAAAAAGTGAAATCTAGGTATATCTAAATTAAAGTAACCGTCAATATTTGTGTTAAAAAGGAGCTTTTGTAAATTTTCGAGCAGCTCTATCTATAAGCAGCTGACGCCTACTGGAGTGTAATTAAATGTTTATGCTTGAAGCTGTTAATTAAATTTTTAATTTATACATGAAGTATGCATATGGCAACATAGTCTGCCGTTGTGCCTCGGGCGACCTACCACCTGTCTCGCCGACTTGTGCTGTGGTAACTGGTCATCATTCTGTGATAAAGGGCATATGCTCTATTGAGATCTGATCCTTGGCCTAATAATTGAGTATCCAAGGCTAAAATCCCTAAATCGCGTTAATGAAATTAAAGTAGGAAAATGTTACGGCGCCTGGAAATCAGTAAATATCTTGAACTTTTGTTTCTAAAACACAGGAGGTATAACAGACAATTCAGATGGTTATTTTATTTATTTTATATTATTTTATTTTTCAACAGAATCGACAGCTCTTAAATTTACTTAGGTACTTACTTAAAATTACTCTTAAAGCCAGTTATGCAACGATTGATTAGAGATAGTAAAGCGTCAATTACAAAATTCAGTATATTCAAAATTACTGATGCGTGCATTGAATCGGGTTAAATAGTGATTCTTGATCCAACATTGCGTTGCGACTCATACAGAACCCACGTCCTTTGAAATATAAATCAAAGTAAAATCCACTTTTGCTATATATTGGTTCTAGAATATATAATGAATTTAATTATTTAATCTTCATTATGTAAATTCGTATATTAATATGTAGTGGTTTACCTTATTAATTTTTTGCTACATAGTTAACGAGTACCGACTTCTAATTTGCATTATATCTGTATATCTATTATTTATTTCGCACGCTAGTGTTTTTGCCAATTAAAAATATTTCCAGAACATTGATTCAATTAAAATTCAACACGGCTAGCTAAATCTAACGTAGCCGTACATGACTAAACGCCAGGAGTCAGGTTTTAATTGGCGAGTGTCGAGTTCGGTCGTCTGGGGGCGCCCCGTACCTCACCGCCACTCAGTTTTTCTACCACCCTCCAAAGCAACAGGTGGTTCGATGAACTGCCAAATTTTCCGTGATTACCTCATTTGATCGCAGTTCTAAAGCAAACACACGCTCTTCATCCCGAGACAATGTGTCATGATTCGCGCTAATGGACACCACTTTAATATCAATCGTTCATTAAACGAGCCCGCTGCACAATCGTTCATTTGGTGCTTTCTCACGCCTCATTAAAGTGTTTCGTGATTCGGCGACCGCGTCTACCGTTTCCCGGGGTACAATGAGCGAGTGATTCGGCGGCGAATAACGAGGGCATTTTGTCGGCCGCCTCTCACGTCCGACGCCTTCCGACGCTCAATGAAAGTTTACCTGCAGCCGTAACGAGCGATTTGTCCCCTGGCCCCGTACCCCCGCCGGGGCCCAAATCAAAGCCCATTCACATCTGCATGCCGACACAATGCTGGCAATTAGGCCGCCTGGCCCTACAATCGAACGTAATGCGCGCTCGTTCGATAACGCCCGTCGGCTTCTCTCCTTCGTCTCTCCGTTGCGATGCCTCGTCTGAATTATCTGCTCGAGGTCTTCACCTGTGATATCTTTATCAAATTAATGATAATTTAATTATGTTTTTACAATAATTACCAAAATGAGTTAACACCGTTGATGGTCTTCATTTATTGTTACTCACAAATAGAGTTGTCACATTTATTGGTACTCCAACTGCTAATTTGTTCCTCAAAACGTGCTAGTTCATTTGACGATTGTTCTCAGAAATCTTCTCGCTTTTTACCCGGAATCAATACGAACATTATTTAATATATGAGTTGAACTAATATTCTGTTCTTGACTAACAACTCGTTTTATTCTCTCTCATTCTCGGTTATTCTCTTATGTTCCATCAATCAATTATTTGCTTCTGCAGTGTATACTCTTAGTATAAAAACTTTAAATTTACTACACTCTAATGAGGTCTTTTCACGGTCGTATGTTAAAACTTGACATCGGAATACCTCGGTACTTAAAGTAAAATACATACTATATATTGATAATGACAATAACTTTTATTTAAATGTCACAGTTTTTTTTGACTGGCCTCGCAGCTCAGGTGGTTAGTAACTCTGCCTTCTGAGCTGTAGGTCGTGGGTTCAATTATGTGACGAGCATTGATGTTTGTTGTGTCTGGGTGTTAATATGTATTTATATGTATATATTAAAAAAAAACGGTATATTATGTATTATATCAGTTGTCTGGTTCCCATGATACAAGCTATGCTTAGCTTACTTTAGGGGTAGATGGCGATGTGTCCACCAATATATATATATATATATATATATATATTTATTTTTATTTATTTAGATTTATGTCATCTATCGAGTAAGATTATAAGCTTTTTTTAAAAAGGAATATGAAAGCCCTAATTAGACTACTTTTAGGATGGAATTCCGAATCCGAATTTATGGTAAATCTATACAAACAAATAAAATTGGAGTGTCTGTTTGTAATAAATAAATTAATGTCTATGTCTATGTCTAATATTAAAATAACCGCTTTTTACTAAGTAATATATGGATGTTTACACGGTACATATACCAAAACAACATTTTTTACAATTTTTATCTGTCTGTCTGTTTGTTCCGGCTAATCTCTGAAATGACTGGACCGATTTTGACGGGACTTTCACTGACAGATAGCTGATGTAACAAGGAGTAACTTAGGCTACTTTTCCGAGGGGCAAAATAGGGGTGTGTGATAAAACGGAATTCCACGCGGACGAAGTCGCGGGCAACAGCTAGTTGCTAATAATTTCGCGGCGTCTATAGCTCGCGCACTACGCTCGCCGTTAACAATCCCCTCGGTGAATCCAAGGTTATGGGGTCAAGTTTGGTCCCGTCATACGTGTGAAGGAGAGGTGTGGGTTAAACGCAAACAAATCTTTTAACTTATCATGAACTTGTAATATTGTGTGCCGTAATAACTGATAGAAGGCGATAGTGCTTGACCTCACCTCGCATCGCTGTGCGCCGATGTTTACACACTTATGCTTAGTGATGACCGCATTCGTATTGAGAAATTATGGTTCTGCTACCGTAGAAGCTACTGGGAGACGAGTAATAACTGGTAATTATATATTATTTTATGTGATACAGTAACGGAACGAGCCGACGGCCCACCTGGTGTTAAGTGGTAACCTCTGTCCATAACAACCGATGTACATGGGTCCTCCCCTACTAGGTACGAAAAGATTCAAGTCGCATCGCGCATATGCGCCCGTAACTCTGAGACGTATAGGTGGAATAACTAATGTGCCTGTAATTTTGTTTATGTGACAAATTACCCACGTCATCTTATTTCGATTGGCAAAAATATTGTTTATACAGTGTTATTTCAAGTGGACTGTACTTACTGAGGCTGCGGTACAATCAGCGCCATAAATAGATAATTTCTGTTTCATGGCGCTGAAAATTGAGTACTTTTATTGCAAACAATTTTATTTTGAGGCCAGTCTGAGTCCTCGAAATAGAGCAACTTCCATATTGCTATTGAGTAAAAAAATTAAAAAAACATTGCGAATCAAAAATGTTTTGTTCATGACTTTATGCTCCTATTGTTACTAAGATACTGTTACTAATACTGCTATAAGAAATGACCGAAATTTCAATGACTGAAGATTTATTATAGATTACAGTTACCAGACTATGACCTCATTATACTTTAAAGACAATTTACACGTCTATGAACTAACTATAATTCGCTATGAATACACATACGGTTGTAAATTAGCTTTCACTCTGGCCTGCCAGAAGCTACTGGGACATTTATTGCCCTCATAATGTAAATCATAACAGCTTGTCATGTTCGGTTTTACTACTGATGCGAAATATTCAATTATAGCTGCCTACAGACAGTTACTGCGAAAATTATATAAAACATATCTGTCCTAAATGGAACAAAAATAAAAACAATATCGTATATTACTTCTACAGGGTTCCGTGGTGCAAAGTTAGGAACTGCTGGACGGCTCGATTTGAGGCTCGTGTGATAAGCATCAAGTTTGTATGTGTGGTTGCCGTTGAAATTACAGGCACATGAGACATTCCAACTTCACGTGTCAGAGCTACGGGCGCATGCAATGTGACTTGGGTCTTGTCGTACCTAAGTAGGGGAGGAACTAATTCATATTGCTTGTTATGGGCAGGAGGTTATCACTCACACCAGATGAGCTTCAAGGAACTCTCAAACTCAAGGAATCCTAATACTGAAATTGTTACTTTTTGTTTGAGACTGAGTATAGTTTCACTATTATTTGGTGCAAAATAAACAATTTGCTTTATTTTACCACCGTGACTAAACTAATGTAGACTAGCGAAATCGATTTAAATTTCATCCCAGTAAGCACCCCCAATCTTCAATTAAAGGGTACAATTAATTTACTCGTTATACTCAGGTATAGCTTAAACAATGTACCGATAATTAACAGAGTTGACAATCACGCAAATGCTGTGTGGGTGGAAGTACTCGTGTACAGTCAGCCTCTGAAGTAGCTAGATAGATGACAACGAATAACTATGCTATGCAAGTTGAATAATTATGGATTACAATGGGCGATCTTTTTACCGTGAGGACCATCTGTAGAACATCTTTATAAACACTACGAGTAAAAAAAATATTTATAAATACAATCAAAAGCAATGTATTATACTGTGCAGTCGGTTATACTTGGATTCATTTTATTATTTATATATGATAGTATTATTATCTTGAATATTCTAACTTATCTTAATGGTACTAGAAATCAAAGAATCAGGCGGTAAAACTTGTTCCAATCTCATAATAGTCATAATAATAGTAATTTATTGGTAATATAAATTACATGTCAAACAAAAAATGGTTACAGAAATTTATCTAACAATATTAATAAATTTTTAAAAAATCGTTGGCTTAAGTACCTAAATTACCTGCCATACCATACTGTATCTGGTGCCAAATAGAAACGCATACTTCCAATTTTAAAAGTGCAGTTGCCGGTACAATTATAGGCACATGAAACATTTCACCCGCGCGTCTAACTTACGGGCACAATACAAATCGTTTTGGGTCTTCCTTATACCTAAGTATGGGAAGTCCCATAAGGAATTGTTTTTTGTTATGCTGAGGTTCCCGCTTAACTACAATTTGCCATCTTGCTTCATTCCGTAATTCGTTCATAAAAATGTATCTATCACCGGTGATCGACTTTAAAAGTGTTTGCCATAGAAAAATATGTTCCTTACAATTTTTCATTGTAAAAACATATATTTTCTATACGCTTTCATCTGACCACGATTACAGACGATGTGTTCAACGTTGTAACGCTTGCATAGCCTTTCTCTTTTAAGATTTTTATTGTATTATTGTTATCTAATATACACCAAGTTTTTCTAAATATATGAATAATGTACGGAAATAGCTCATGGCCCACCTGATTTTACTCTGAAGGTACATCTGATAATCTTAAACTTTGCTGTATTTTTAATTTCTTTTTTAATTTTTATTTTTTTTTAATTAGCTTCGTCACTTCTTTTCGTCATCAATAAGTCTTTATATTCTTTATAGTGTAAGAATTGTATTGTTATGTATTATTTATATTGTAAACACACTGGTTTTGTTATTTTTTTTTTCTTTGTTTGAATTTTATTCTTTTATTAGATTATAACACCAGCAACATATTTACATGGTATTTCTTTCGATCTTAGGTTGTCTGGTAGAAATCGCTATAAGCGATAAGACCGCCGATTGTACATTTATTTTGTTTTTTGTACCTCAATATTTTGTGTTTTCTATTTTATTGGTGTAATGTGCAATAAAGTGTTTATCTATCTATCTATCTATCTATCGTATGATATCAACGTGCAAAAAAATGGCACGTAATCTTTGACTGATGGTGAGTGTACACCGAGTGTTGTGGGTGACAAGTCTAGCACACGGCGGCGACGCGGGCGGCTCGTCATTAAGGAGCATTCAGGGCGTCCGACAATATTCTTCATTTGGGTACCGGGTCGTCATTTGGCGCATTGTGACCGGCACAGTGGACACCCCCGCCTTTGCAGTGCGATGCACCCTTAATTGTAACTCTTGTTCTACTGCATGAGTGTGTGACTGTGACGCCTGTGTCGTCGTCACATTAATGAATTACGGTTGAAATGAGGGGCTTTTATAATTTTAGTTGCTCACTACTATGTTTTCAAAACGGTGAAAGAAACATCGTGTGGAAAGAGATACGTCCTAGAAATTCGAAGATATTTCAAGTCAAGTGCACGAAGGGACGAAAGGAGCCTATTTCAGGCACACTTTCATCTTTG
Source organism: Chesias legatella (assembly GCA_947359385.1). NCBI lineage: Eukaryota > Metazoa > Arthropoda > Insecta > Lepidoptera > Geometridae > Chesias > Chesias legatella. The sequence continues at coordinate 4,037,707 of OX375778.1, read as the reverse complement.
TTTCGAGAGCCAGTGCAGTGCACGAGCAGTGGTAGCAATTATTAAATCATGGCTTGTTAAAGATTGTCTAAGAGCACCCGGTTATGGGTCTCTAAGTCTCTAACTCGCTCTATTCGCTCTGGCGCTGAAAATAAATCAATTTATTAAAAAAGAAAATATATTTAAATGAATTGGTATCATGAATATGTTAATATAAGAAATGTTATTTGTTTATTTTACAGAATAAAATAAATTAAAACCAGATTTTGCATCGACCTCGAATAAATTTCATTTGAAAGTATTTTATTCATTAACAGTGTAAATACTTTGTCGATATTTCTTATATGTTGATCTGAATTTATTACTTAGATATGTTAAAAAGAAAATAATATATATTTCTTTGTAGATAGTATCTTTTGGACGAGTTGAAGAAATCAGTTTTTTTAGCATAAAATAATTGCTAATAAATGAGTGAAACTTATCTAGTAGAACTAGATAAGTAGTAGAACTAGTAGCGTAGAACTTATCAGAGAAGAAGAATACTTAGGAATATTACATGATACAGGTGCAGCGGTCTCCGTGTTAATGTTATATGCTTAAATTTCGCCTGTTTTAGTCCTTCCCAAAACATCTAACATAGTGTACCAGCAAGTATTGTTGTGTAAACGTATTAGCACCGAACTAATCTATACAAATAAATAAAATTGGAGTGTATGTTTGTAATATTAAAATAACCGCTTTTTACTTAGTGCATATACACGGTACATATACCAAAACAACATTTTTAAAATTTTTGTCTGTCTGTTTATTCCTGCTAATCTCTGAAATGGCTGGACCGATATTGACGGGACTTTCACTGGCAGATAGCTGATGTAACAAAGAGCTAGGTAACTTAGGCTACTTTTCTAGGGGTAAAATAGGGGTGCATGATAAAACCGAATTCCACGCGGACTAAGTCGCGGGCAACAGCTAGTCAAATACTATACACAATGGTAATTACCTTGAGTAAAACATTGATTCAAATAATAAACACTGAAGTTGTTATTTGAATACAATTATAAGGTGAAGGCGAAGAGCGAAGAAAAAACACCATTACTAGAACCTACAATTTTATCAAAAGGTGCATTCGATATGCTAATTAACCAAGCAATACCATTATTACATTCACCTGCCCCTCTAATCCGCTGCTTAATCCACAACAGAACATCAACCTTATCCCTCTACGATATAGTTGATATTCCAATATCATACATTATAATTAGAGTATCGCGTAGGTTGTGTAACAGTGCATTTGTTTTCGTAATAAAAGCCTCGATATCTCTATAGTGAGTCACCGATTACCGCGTTAAATTCATCTAGACGTAATAGCCATGATTAATAAGCCCCATTAACTTTAAACAAAGATTAATATAGGAAAGAGCCTGTTTGCTGGTATGGCCCGTACTATGAAACTCGATCATGTTTTAATTCGTAATAAAATTCCCTCCAAAGTTACCATAGTGGCGCGATGGCGTAGGGTTTTAAAACCGATTGGACTTCAAGGGTCGCTGTAGGACATTATTCAGACTTTTTGACCTTGAAATTTCGCCAATCCCGTACGCCAATACTATGTATATAAAGTAGGTAGGTACTTCTCGTTAGTTCTGTCGACAGATATTAAAAAGTCTGAAGTTGTCGGCAAAAGCTTTTGTCTTTACCATGCCGGTTATATGGAATGAAACGGCAACTTATTTTAGTCCTTAAAAGCTAATTTCAGAGTTGCTGGGATCCACTGCTAGAAACTTAGCCTAAACGATGTAAACATACGCGTAGTAGATACATAAAAAATACTTCAAATTATAAAAAAATATTTAAGGTCAGTGAAGACATTGTTTAATTACTGATACTACTAATCGTTTCACTAACTCTCGAACCATGTGAAAAGATTCCTCCTCAAGAATCCTCTTTGAGGCTCCTTTCGAGCACTTGACACATATCACCGAATTTGAAAAATGCCTTTTTCTTTGATCTTTGATATGTCGGTGGTGACAGGACGTTGTATAACACATATACATTATTAGTAGTTAAGTTAAGTTTTAGTTAAGTTTTAGTTAAGTTAAAAATCATTGTACCCATCACTATTTGAAGTGACCTTCTGATTAAAACTCGCAGTCTTCCTACTGGGCCACCATTCTAACATATTTATAATGAAAAAGTTGCACGAAAGGAGCCTCTTTGAGGCGCACTGAAAATCCTTTCACCACACTGGTTCGAGAGAACCAGTGACTCGAATAGAATAGAACGGATATTTTTAAATATCAATAGTAGGGGAATTTCTCTGTGCACTTAGCTCACCTGCGCGGGCACAGTCGAGATGATCGATCGAACCGAGGTTGAATTAGCCGATATCCGTGGAATTATTGAACTAACCCGAAATTGGGCCGACCTTTTTCTTGTAACCAGATGCTGTGTACAAGTAACGAGTTTCCTGCCTTAAAAAAATTAGACTCCTTTTGACTTGCATATCCGAGTTTATTTCAGAAATTATATTATTTATTTATTTGCGGATACCATGGACCAACGAAACTATTTGGAAATCGTAGATGTATTGCCAAATATGCACTTAAGAATTTAAAGCGAATTCGTTCGCGTTGACAAATGTGGTATTCCGTCATCACTTCAATAGATGTTTCTTTATATTTATAATCTGCGACTTATTATCTATGGTCATAATAATATGTGTTTTAACAGAGATTATCTAAATTTTTTTTCCATATTTTTATTCCAACTTGTATTTTTATAATATTATTAGATTATCAACTAATAATTACATGGCAGCATTTGTTTAGCGACTTCAACAAACATTTTGATATTAACTTCGTTTTCCTTAATGAGTACAAAAATAGCTAAACTGAAGTTCGTCATATGTATCATAACTGTGGTGTGTCTGGTTGATACTAAATAAGTTAATTAAAATTGAGTCCGTCTGCTAAATATGATAATGGTTTTAGAACTAAGTCAGACGGTGACTAAATTTCATTGTCTGGAGGTTCGAAAATCGTCATTATAAATATCCATTTGTTAAAATGGAACATAACCTAGATTCAAGTTCTATTTTTATGTTTCTCATTTCATATAAGGGTGAATCAACTATTTTACCCACACTTTGCTGTCCCTGACCATTTTATAATAAAATACGCTAATTGGTTATATTTACACACATATTGAGTATAGCTATGGTATCTAAGATAATTAGGCACATCGGTAAACTAGGATACGTTCTCTAAAATGTGTAATTTCCATGAAAATTTGTGGTAACTCAGTGCACATAAAATTGACACCATACAAAATATTCCTGTCCAAAGACCACATTGAACATGTGAACTTTCAATTTAAATGAATTTAAACTTCTAACATTCGGTTAATTCTTAGTACATAATAAGACAATAAGTAATAGTTTATCGTGTGCATATAATAATAGAGATGGACCAAATCATTTTTTCATAAAAAAATCTCTAAACTGTGTCCCTTACTAAATTGATTTTACCTTCGTATGCTGAGTTACACTTGTAAATTCCACCCGGAAACACATAGATGGCGCTATTTGCCGTAGGTACCTTCGTTTGTGTTTGCTTTTGCTCGCATGGCGCGGCGGTGTCCTTTGATACTGCTGTCGAGCCGCCAGTCCGCGGAGAACGTTCGCAGGGAGTGCGTGTCTTTTTGTGTCGTCTACTGAGTGACCGCGATTTCTCGATGTAAGTTTAATATTTATTGATTATAATCAGATGTTTTGTAGTACTTATCATATGTTTTCGATTAAAGTTTAGTTTTAATACCCTACTCAAATTATAATGTGCTCTTTTCATAAAAATATGCCGATTGTCTGCTGAGTTACTTGTATACTGAGTTACATTGGTGGTAACTCCAAAGACATTCTTGGTAACTCCTAAGACATCCACGGACTTAGTGATACTGGCTTGTAACAAATAGTAAAATTGACTCTATTTCAACAATTTTTAAAACCGACGTACGTTACAAACGTAACTATTTACCTATAATATGTCAGATAGATTGATGATTTGAAATGTAGACAACAAATTTTTTTGATGAATGATGATATCGTTGATTATTGTTGTTTGGTACACTCTAAATCAGTAAATTACCATCATTATTTTAGAAATGACTAAAAAGGTTCAAAACATTATATTTATATCGTTTTACTGTTTTTTTTTTCGCCGGTTTTATTTTTATTGTACATTGACTTAGTTTAATTATATGACTGCTTATAGTTAATAGTAACCTACTTAAATATAAATATAAAATGTAAATAATATTTTCAGAAATATTGATTGTCCTGAAATGGCTCGACTAACGGCGGCTGAAAAACAAAGAAGATACAGGGAGAGACTTAAAAAGAACCCCGAAATATACGAAGAGGTTAAAAAAAAGCACCGTGAGCACTACCACAAAGTTAAACGGCTCGCAAAAGACTTAACACCAAAAGAAAAAAAGCAAGCAAACGTCATCTGGAAATTGAGACAAAGAGAATACAGAAAGAAAAGGAAGAATTTACAATCGGTCTTGGAGGCAACACCACCTAGTTCCCCGGTATGCGAACTCAATGCCTACATTGAATCACCACCAGTATCTCCAGCATCAATAGCACCCCGAGAACGCGGACGAAAGAAAGTAAGAAAAGATAGAAGTAAAGTGTACAGAGAGAACAAAAAATTACTAGAAGAAAACAAGAAGTTGAAAAAGAACTGTGAGAAGTACAAGAAAAGACTGAATAGAAACAAAATAAAAGAAAGGGAATCTAAGGATCAGAAAGAGAAACACAAGTATAAGATATTGACAAATTCCATCAAAGAGCGATATGAAAGAGTTAAGAGCCATAAGGAGAAACGATTATTCAAAAGCCTTTTTAAAAGTGCTGACATAGAAAAATGTAGAAAGAAGATACAGTTACAACGAGAAACATTGGGAATAAACCGACAGTACGCTAAAAAGACAACGTCACTACGCCCTGTGCTGCTTCAGAAAAAAATTCATCAGTTTTTCCTTCGTGATGATGTCTCCAGAGCAACAGCAGGGAAAAAAGAAACAGTGACTCGAAACTGTGAGAAAGTACAGAAGAGGTATTTGTTGGACACAATGCGAAAACTTTAGATACTTAGAGATTTTACAGAAGAAAACCTTGGCACGACTTGCTCATATTACTATTTTACCAAAAATCGTCCGTTTTACGTCAAAAGTGCATCAGTCGATGCTAGAGAAACGTGTTTGTGTAAAACTCATGCCAACATTACATACAAGGCTCAAGCACTGAAAAAACAAGGTGTCCTCAAAATTTACGATTTGAATGCAATTATCAAAAGCACAGTTTGCAGCGACCAGTCTAAGAATTGTATGTATAATAACTGTGAGACATGCAAAGACAAAAAGGTGGAATATGTTGAAGAAAAAGTAGCCGGTGTTATAAAGTACAGTGAATGGATAAGAAAGGAAGAAAAGTACGAAAAAGATGGGAAGAAATTTAAGTCTATGAAGAATGTGAAAGAAGAACAATGTGTCGATGCTGCGCGTTTATTGCAAACATTTGAGGAAGATATTGTCCGTTTTAAGAAACATGTCTTTAACATTAAGATCCAGTTTCATAATTTTCGGAAGTGCCTTAATGATCTACAAGCTAATGAGTGCGCAATTGTTGTCGATTTTAGTGAAAACTATAATTGTAAGTATCATGAAGAGGTCCAATCCCACCATTTTGGAGGCTCTCGAAACCAAGTGTCCTTGCACACGGTTATGGTTTATACGTACGACACCGAAAAGAAATACTTGGCGAACTCTTTTTGTACAATTTCTTCGTCAAATTGTCATCAACCTGCCGCCATCTGGACACACTTGCACCCAATCTTGCAATGGGTAAGAAACGAGCATGAAGCTGTGGATACCGTCCATTTCTTTTCCGATGGACCGTCGACACAGTACAGACAGAAGCAAAACTTTTATTTGCTTTGCACGAAATACTTTGACTATGGATTTGCTGCTACTACCTGGTCTTTCTTCGAAGCGGGTCATGGTAAAGGTCCTGCAGATGGAATTGGAGGATTTTTGAAGCGCACTGCCGATAAGATTGTTGCCGCAGGTACAGATATTCCTAATGCGCAAGAATTCATTATAAAATTAGACGGCACCAGTAAGATAAAGCTCTTCTTAATAGAAGACGATGATATTAAAAAAGCACAAGTTGAACTGCCTAAATCGATCCCACGGCTTATTGGTACTTTACAAGTCCATCAAGTTTTTACAGAAGAAAGAAATTCTTTGAAACACAGATGGCTTAGTTGCTTTTGTACATCTACGAAAAGAGGATTCTGCACCTGTCTCGATCCTAAAACATATAGAGTAAATATCGAGTCCGTGAGTTCCGCGATAGAAGTGACAGCTGAACCAGAATACGTGGAGATATCGAAAGAAATGAACTTGGAACATTCTAGATTTTATTCTCCCGATACATCTGACGATGATGTGCCACTTGCTGTACTGAAAGATATTCAAAATATACCACCTCGTCCGAGTATTTATCAAGCAGTTTATGGATATTCATCCGACAGTGATGGTGAACAGACAGAACAAGAGCATGACAAAGAAAATAATAAAAATAGAACGTTAGGCGAGGACAATTCAGCAGGACCTCTGGCTTCGACGAGTAACCATAACGCTACACCATTGCTGTCAGCTGGTGATTTTCTACATGTCTTTGTGTATAGCATGAAAAAGAAACAGTATTCTTACGTGTGTAAAGCCTTGACACCTATTGAAGAAGACGGCGAAGTGAAAGTCATGTTCCTACGGATTGTAAGTGACGATGCAAAGACATTCAGAATTGATACGAATGATATAAGCCATGTCAGTTATGACAACATTATAAAAATCTTACCAACTCCAGCCTTTTTAGGAAAAGGACACTATAAATTTGAAACCCCGATTGATGTTTTCGAAATGTGAGATTTATCTGAAATTATTGTTATTGTTGATTTGTTATGTTTGTTTTTAATGTTTAATCACAAATTATTGAGTTAAGGTGTTTCAATTCTGTGTCTGTGTTACTGTTATACCAATAGTTTAATAATGTGTCTCAGGCGTTACCCAAATTTGTCTCTGGAGTTACTAAGTGTCCCCATTATAAACATTTTATTTCCGATCATAATATGCTATATTTTGTCCATTACTTTTTTAATTTACGACAACTTTATTCTAACAATTGGCGAGCTTTTATAAATAATTCATTTCAATTCGTAATGATTATGTATTAAGTTTTACTAAGAAATAGTTGTAATTCTTTGTCTAAAAGGTAACGAAAGAGACCAATGACTGTTAGTTTTGTACCTAAATTTAAGAATAATACGAAGACTGATTTCGCCAAAATATTTAATTATGCATGCAAGAATAAATAAACAAAAATTAAAGATGTTTTGGTGTTTCATTTACCATTTATGTAACATTGAATGCATGTAACTCAGGTGACAGTTTTTGACAGTGTGACTTGTAGTTTTCTAAAAAAAACTGCCTAAAATATGAATTAACGTCGCTGCCCTTTTAGGTTATTTAAGTAGTTGATATTTCTAATAACCTTAACAAAATATAATAATGAAATGTTAATGTTATTTTTTTTCAAAATATTATTTCTGACCTGTCTTTAGTGTGGGTAAAATAGTTGATTCACCCATAAGCCCTGTTATAATTCACTCCAGCTCCTTAAATTTAGTTCCTAGTTATTTATTCATAATAATAATTGTTGTTGTTAAAAATGGAAATTATCTAAGAGTAATTGAGAGTTGCGTAATTTGATGATAATTCAATTCAAATCTATGCAACTTTAATTAATATAATTTGCTAGATTAGATTGTTATAAGACCAACGTGAATGCTGTTCAATGCTGGCTATCTTTAATTAAGTTTTTTCTTTCCAAAATTTCGAATAGTCAGAACCATTCTATTCCGACGATAGATACACTGGATAATTCGACTGTCAAATATTCGTACTTTTCTGATCATTATTAACAACTTTTTGCAACGTAACTGGCCTTCTTTCTTGCAACCAGATATTGAATTTCGAATGTTATAAAAATCAACTGTCATCACACATTGATGACATAGACTTCGTGGGAAAATAAATGACATGATTCGGATTACTAGTTGATAATTATGTAATTAAAGCTTTTGTTGTACTAATTGGAAATCCGATATTTATTAAATTGTACCGTTAGCTCCAAGCTATGGTGAGATAATTAGATCGGAATTTTGTCGTCTTGAACGGATTTGTGTTTGGTGTAAGTTTGACTGGTGAAAATGATTGAATTAATCATAAATATTTACATCATGTCGTCACCTCACACGTTCTCAAGCAAGTCTGAAGTTAGCAATAAAAGAACAAAATATTGTTGTCCTTTTTCATATATATTGTATATATATTGTATTTTAATTTTTTCGCCAGAACTACTGCGTTTAGTGCCATAGAAAAGTAGAATCTCCTAACTCTGTGTTTGGCGTCGCCGCCGACCGGCCATCGGAGTTCGATGTGGATAATATTGTCATATTTAATTGTAGATATCATTTCAGAATGGGCTTGTTTTCTTAATTCAGAAACTTTAATTGGTTATTTTGCTTTACATAACATCTATATATTTGAACTTAAAATAAATGTAATATAACTTAAAACCTCAATCAATTCTTAACACTTTTGCTCAGCATTGTAATTAACGCCCAGGGTGGGCTGGGTACTAATGCTTGTCATACAAGATAATTTTATCTTAGTTTAGTTTTTGTTTAGTTGGGTCACTTAAAATGATTAACCTAGTTATATTATTAGATTAACCTTTAAGCTGTTTCTGTACTATATACTTATTTTTTTAATTGACAGTGTTTATAAGGTATTATTATTATTTCATTTCACGCTGATTCCATTCGCTCATCGACGAAGAAAGAAGAAAATTTTATTTCGTCCCTTCTAATTGCCTGTCTTCCTGAAACAAATGGAAGAGGGCCGAAACTAAATAAATACACGAATAAATAACCTTCACCCAAGTAAACATTTCGTCATTAATTAAGCCTTAATCCAAAACGACATTCATCAACAGCAAGTTGTTTGTTAGCGGCTGACATCGTCAAAATAACTCACTCAGACTTTATTTTACTTCAGTATGCAAATGCACTCCAATTAGCGGGCCTTGCGTTTCTCGGTAGGTAATACTCATTATTTCAAGTCGGGATTTTTCCGACCAGACCGCAGTAATTACCCGAAACGGGACGGATCCTCCAGCGTTTGCTTATTAACGTCTAATCTTAGGGCGTGCGCTCGATCTTAAGTTCCTAATTAATTCAATTAAGATATTAGAGTAGGTGAAGGTTGCGGCGTCGCAGCGTCGCAGCCCTATCACTGAAATTTAAAAACTTAACGTCGCTTTCGTTTCGTCGTAACGACTCACCGAGTATACAAGGGGGAGGCGAATTAATCAAATAATACGACGGAGGTGCGAGGCGCGCGGCGGGGCGCGGGCGGGGGGCGGACGCGCGGGCCGGGGGGGCGCGGTGCGGGGGGAGAGCGGCCGCGTGCTCAGTCGCAACCGAAGCGCCGCGCGGGGAAGTGTCGCCGGTCCCCGTTCACACGCATACTTTTTCCGAAGTTCTCAACGCAGTTTTGTTTTAAAGTTTCACAATAAAGTTTAAAAGTGCTCATCCTTTTATTTGACCGAACTCCAAAGTCGAGGGACTGCATTCGGGTGTGCAGTTTCGGAGTTTATGCGTCGGTTGTGTTTTTTTGTTATTGTTAAGTTTTTTTTGTTTGGTGCATCTTGCCGGTTCGGAGACCGGCGCGGCCTTAGGCACCGAACCTGGACGCGTGGTTGACGGACCCCAGAGGACAAAGCCTTTAGGTAACTATTGAGACTACGCCATTAACGGACGGTTTTAGCGCCAACCGTGGAGATAAACAGGCACCCGTGTATTTTGATAGAATTTTGATAGAAGATATTTCTTAGAAAATCTGGGTCTTTCTCTACTTTTTTCCACGAAATGTAATACAAACCCTAGATTATTATACCTCGTTAGATAGCTGATGAAACGTAGATATTTTAAAAAATATCTGCCGAACAAGTGTCATAATATTTTTTTTAGATATCCCTTAGAGAAAAATAAGCTTGCTAATATATTTTTTATTTTTTTACTTTCACTTGTCTACTACGGTCTATTCAATTAACTTATGCACTATTTTAATGATTGATGTCCTAAAGCATCTTATTACACATGTAAAAATGCAATAATAATAATAATAAGATACACAAAATAAACAAAAATAAATTTCGTAGCCTAAAAATCGGCATTATTCAATAAAAAATTAAAAGTCGAATATCTCGAAAAGGGTTAAGTTTAGGGTAGGGTGTTTCATAGTGAAATAAGTCAGAAATGATGGGTACTCCACGCCCTTAACGGATCTAGCACGACTTTTCCTGTAACCCTGTATAATAGCAAATTCAAGGGAAGAAGGATATTAAGAACTACATACGAAGATTTTCAATCAAATAAGTATTACTAAACTGAAATTCACTACGAATTGTTTCCTGCTTTCAACGGAACTATAGCGGTCCAAATTTTCGTCCTCAAAACTTATCTGCAAAGACGTCAGCGGTACCAACCAAGGTGTTCTGCAGACCGGTATCTTCAAATCTTTAATTAATAAGCAACTCGTGAGCACAACACTAATTATTTCTCCGTCAGGTGAAACTCAATTACGAAGAGATAATTAAACCATTAAGGATTTATTTACTTTGAACATCAATTTTCTTTAAAATAAACCTACTTTTAATTAAAGCTTTAACGAAAAACAAATATAGAAGAGTACAACCCTTGCTCGCACGCTCTGCGCTGCTCCGTCACTATGCCACCCCTACGTAATTGCTATTGACGAATTAGTATAATTTTTGAAAATAATTATATTTCTTTTTTAAAACTATTAATTTTGACTAATTGTAGTATTCTAAAGATGTCTAAGATGGTCTTGCATTATATTAACACAATTTTGAGAAAATCTTGCTCTGATAGGTATATAGTCTTAGTTTATTTTGTAATTGGAAGCCAAATAAAACTGTTTCAATGGTAGAAACAAACTTCATAATAAAATTTAATTAACAGATACACAGCGATATTCAAACACAGAGTGGAAACGAAAATATAAATCAAGAAGAGAACCAAGTTCCAGGAAACACCATCCAAAGACAGATGTGAATGTAACTTCCACACACTCCAAATTATTTCATCAAATCATTCGTAAGACGGGTTGAAATTAATTTAAAACATGTCTAAGCAATATTATACGGACCAGTTCATTTCATCGTCGGTTTAATTAAAAACGAGTGCCCGCACCCCTTGCCCCCTCGTTTTCGGGTTGAAGTGCCCCCTCCCCTCCCCCCCCCCCCCCTCTGTACCGTCTCGTTCCGCTTATATTTAGATAATTGTACAATCATCTAAATTAATGAGTCCTCTCGTCCGGTGGCGGCCATTGTATTATGTGTACCGTCCAACCGGATACATAGAGACAAATTTAAAGTTTAATATTTCTAAAGTTATTTTACATTCATTTTCTGGTATCACATAATACCTTTTAACTGGCCTCATAGCTCATTTGGTAGTAACCCTGCCTTCCGCTGTACGTCGTGGGTTCGATTCCCACCCAGGACAAACATTTATAGTAACAATGATGTTTGTTCTGTGTCTGGGTGTTAATATGTATTTACAAAAGAAAAGTTTATAAGTATTATATCAGTTGTCTGGTTCCCATGATACAAGCTATGCTTAGCTTACTCTGGGTCTAGATGGCGCTGTGTGAAATGTCCACCAATATAATATCCTTATTTAAAACCTAATTAAAATCTTAATAACAAGATTATAATATTAAAAGCTTATATCGTAGAAGCTCGGCTAAGAAGAGGAAAATCTCCGGTGTTCACAACTCCCGGTTGACGACAGTGATAGAGCTGAGTGCAATTAAAAGTTTCATCTACGTGCGTGGACGAGGCGCCGCGGATCCACGTTAATTTATGCCGGCGATAAGCCCGAGTTATGAGAGACAATTAATTACTTTAGTTTAAGTAAGATTCGTATTTAGATGTCGTTGTCGTGTTGGAGGAGCCACGCTTCAATGTATTTATTGATTTGCTTTTAAAAAACTCCACTATAACCTTGCCAGAGAGAATCTACCTGACTGACATAGACACTGGGTGTAAGTAGCGTGTGATGTCATAATGTGTGATATATCTACATAATTAGGTACTCTTTGTGGTTTTCTTTTTATTATTTTTGGTTTGTTTATTGAATGGCTTCACAGCGCTTATTCAGTGCTCAACTCTCAAATCTTTGACTATGACTTATAACTAGGCATATTATAGTAGGAGTAGATTTATGTCAAAGTAGATTATGATAATATATTATAATATAATAGTGGGGGACATTTCACTCAGCGCCATCAAGCCCCAAAGTAAGCTAAGCATACCTTGTATCTGGGAACCAGATAACTGATATAATACTTATATACTTTTTCGTAAATACATACTAATACTTATTAAAAACCCAGACACAGAACAAACAACTATGTTCGTCACACAAATGTTTGTCCTGGGTGGGAATCGAACCCACGATCTACAGCGGAAGGCATGGTTACTAGTTACTACCAACTGAGCTATGCAGCCAGTTAAGATAAACGACTTGGATTCTGGGGTATAAGTACACATCCATTGACTGGTTTGTTCATGGCAATCGCTCGTCTGCTCTGTTTGAAGCCGGTATGGTATCGCAAATGGAATACACCGAGCAACAGAAGTGCGGTGGGCCCGGCCCGGAAGGCCGCGGGCGATCAGTCTAATGAACTCGGCCCACCCCCGCAGCCTGATTTATTAACGAATTAAACGCATTCTGCTGCACCCTCATGCAAATTACACGCTGTATATGTTCTAATATTATAAGCGATGGAGACTTCCAGTTCGAAACAATTGTTTAGAATTTAAATGAATGAAATTTTTATCAAATAAAAACAAGGCAGTTGTGGCGTTTTTCGTTATAGTTAGGCCAAATTATACTACTTATATAGACATACTATCTGTGGCCCGCGACTTCGTCCGCATGGAATTCGGTTTTATCACGCACCCCCTATTTTACCCCTCGGAAAAGTAGCCTAAGTTACTCCTTGTTACATCAGCTATCTGCCAGTGAAAGTCTCGTCAAAATCGGTCCAGCCATTTCAGAGATTAGCCGGAACAAACAGACAGACAGACAAATATTTGTCAAAATGTTGTTTTTGTAGGTATATGTATACATCCATATGCACTTAGCTAAAAGCGGTTATTTTAATATTACAAACAGACACTCCAGTTTTGTTTATTTGTATAGATAAGTAGTGTGATTTGGCCTAACTATAACGTTAAATGTATAGAAGTGATGTAAGTACTAACAACGTGGATTGTTTACTTTATATCCGAGGTAAGGCAGGTATGTAAATCGAGATAATGAAGAAACTAACTTAAATACGCATAGTAGTAATAGTAAACGGAGAAATGGTTTCTTACTAAGAGATAAAACACTTAGCCTCCAATTTTAATAATGTTTATGGCCTCACCGAGTGTAGGCACACACAGTTACTAAGAAGTTATAAAGATTTGAAATTACCAACGTTTTACTTAGTAAAGCATTACCGGACACGACCAGTTCCATTCGGTTGACTCTCTCTACCTACACATTAGTTTTCATTTAAAGAGCGAGTAAGTGAGTTGCTTACTATGCAAATAAAATGTTCGAGGTTATTGCCCCAGAGATATCTAAGATCCAGATATCTCGGTGTGTAAAGGTGCATTCACAAATCGCTTGTAATAATAATCTGTAATTCTGCGACTCTAAAAATTCTTTTTGAGATATAAATAAATAAATAGTAGACAACATCGTCAATTATAATCAGGTGAGATTGCGATCAATGCTTACCTAATGCCAATAAATAAAAATGGTGGACATTTCACACAATGCTATCTAGCCCCAAAGTAAGCTAAGTAATTTGCTTGTATCACGAGAACCAGACAACTGATATAACACTGTTTTTTTTTGTAAATTCATACAATACATATCAGCACCAAGACAGAACAAACACCTATGTTCGTCACACAAATGTTTGTCCTGGGTGGGAATCGAACCCACGACCAGAAGGCAGGGTTACTACTAACTGTGCTATGAGGCCAGTCGACAAATATATTTGAAACTAGCTGTTGACCGCTACTTCGTCCGCGTGGAATTCGGTTTTATCACGCACCGCTATTTTACCTCTCGGAAAAGTAGAGTTACTCCTTGTTACATCAGCTATCTGCCAGTGAAAGTCCCGTCAAAAACGGTCCAGCCATTTCAGAGATTAGCCTGAAACACACAGACAAAAAAAAATAAAAAAAAATGTTTTGGTATATGTACCGTGTATACATCCATATGCACTTAGTAAAAAGAGATTATTTTAATATTACAAACAAACACTCCTATTTTATTTATTTGTATAGATGAATAAAATATAATGTATTTATTCTTACCTACTTACCTACTGTGTAGCCAGTCGGTGTTCTAAATGCGCGGCTCCACAGGTGTACATTCCCATGTTTCGGTTATAAAAGCCTTATTTAGAAGAGAATATTTCAGTAGGTATTTCAAATTAAAGTTAATTGTTAAAGTAAGAGGATTACTCTCGGGATGTGAATAGTATTACTCAAACGAAATGTAGAATTCTTTAAACTCTGAATAAATAAATAATGGTGGACATTTCACACAGCGCCATCTAGCCCCAAAGTAAGCTAAGCGTAGCTTGTGTCATGGGAATCTAGACAAGTGATCTTCTTCTTCGAGTCACCGGTTCTGTCGAACCAGTGTGGTGAAAGGATTGTAAGTGCGCCTCAAAGAGGCTCCTTTCGTGCACTCGACACATGTCTTCGAATTTTTAGTTAGACAAGTGATAGAATACTTATATTTACTTTTTTTTTTGTAAAAACATATTAACACCGAGACAGAACAAACATCTATGTTCGTCACACAAATGTTTGTCATAGGTGGGAACCGAACCCACGACCCATAGCGCAGAAGGTAGGGTTACTAACCAACTAAGCTGCGAGGCCAGTCAATAGAAAAGCACGAACGTTGAGACTTACATATTGAAAACAAACATAGACCGTATACGTAAGTAATATGGCATATTATTGTTGCATCCATTATTCAAGAAACAGGACGGTAGGGAGAATCCTCCGCACAGGGGCGTACTGATAAATTATTAAACACGCGTTATAAACACACCACCCCAAACTCATCTTCAAATGCCCATACGGCATCTTGACGGAAAAATAATTTGGTCTTCGACTCCCGAATGTCCCTAAACTTTTGGGCAAAATCGGACTTTCAATGACGAATCTCATTATCATGATGTTGGTTTGTAAGAGGGGTAAAGTAACCTTATTTTTTGGCGAGCTTTCCGGTATCAAAATACAACATGTGAATGTATACTTAGTACTTCTTAGCACCTAAAGTCATAATAGATCGATGTCAAAAGCTTTATTTCCTAATTCATGAGAAAGTTGGAATGTTTGGAAACTTCATTCGGAAGGCAAATTAAAAATAATTATAAGGTCACGCGTTATATAGCTATCTAGCTAAAAATGTGAGGCTGCTTTTCAAAGGGGAATTAAATTAGTTGTTGACTAAATTTCTATGGATACCACTATCAATAGACTAATATTATGTTGACTGGCCTCTCAGCTCTAGTAACTAGTAACCCTGCAGGTCGTGGGTTCGATTCCCACCCAGGACAAACATTTTTGTGCCGAACATTTTTTCTTTCAGTTTATTCTGTGTCTGGGTGTTAACATTAATATATCAATGTATTTACAAAAAAGTATGTATTCTATTAGTCGTCTGGTTCCCATGATATGGTTAGCTTACTTTGAGGCTAGATGGCGCTGTGTGAAATGTCCACAAAAAAAAATGGTAGTTATTTCCCGCATAGGAAATCACCAGCAAGTAAGCTTAAAGAGTTCTGCTGATGGAATGGACTGCAACATAATTTGATTTCATTACAACTGCAATTCCTAGCAGCTTGTCTGTCGACCAGTTAAGGGAACGACTAAGTAAATCTGAGGCCAACTACTTACGGCTCAAATTGGAATTCTCATTGAGTCAGTATGCTCATGGAACACCTGCTTTGATATCGCGTATGCCCTCTCTCGGCGCGTAAGTCCACATTGACCGAACCGGTTTCCATTACTGGTTATGGCTGCCTACTTATTCGTTTGGCGGAAACGAACCTCGCATTGAACGTTTGCATATTCATAATTAAATCAAGATTGTTGGACGAGATACCGATAGCAAGTTCAAGAACCTCCTTCAAGGAGGTTCTACTACATCTTCCATTCCGATGAACAATGCTCTAAACCTATCCTACTTCTTTTAATTTTTAAGTCTATCCTAATTTTGATAAAATACCTATTGAAAATCAGCGCTGAACAGATTCCTTTTTTGATCAGCTATTTGCTGAGTGTTGCCCATTCCTTAAAATAAATTTTTATTTATAAAGTAAATTTTTTGTATTTTTTTAGTTTTTGTTTTTGTTTAATCCTTAATGTTACATATATCTATTGTTTATCTTAATGTTGGCTTACGTACTTATAATATATAAAGATAACTTTATATTTAGTCTGAATAATTTAGTCTGTTACTTAGCAATGTTATTTGAGCTGTGAAAGTTAAGCAATAAATATTTTTTCTATTCTATTCTATTCTACGCTGTTGTTTGCGATGCAGTCTACAAGTCATAGTCATAGCTTGCCCCTCAAATCCCTTTATTAGGTAACAATTTTGTTTGTCTTAATACAATATTGTCTGTTGTTCATTGTTGGATAAGCTCAATTGAATCCGTGTCTATTGTGTCTACAACTACAGTTATAGAACCTACCGGTGGTATTTACCCAGTGATTATGGGTGTAACCAGAGTTCCAGGAAGAGGCAATTCAACTACTATCTAAAAATAAACATTTTCAACCGTAATATTTGTTTTGTCGGTAGAGAGGGTCTCCCGGAATAATGATGTTTGTAGAATTTAGGAACAAGCATTTAGCCTCTATTTTTGTTATTATAAGATGCATTCTTCAAATCGAAGAATTTATTATATATTTATAATATAGCCCGTAGAGAGCTAGAATCTTGTGAAGTGTAATAACAAAGGCTGCGAGCGGGCCATCGCTTTTATTATCTTATTATGGACACTAATAATGCGACGTTTTACAGTCCATAAAGGTTGGAAGCTATTATAATGAAGGAAATTTTAACGTTTAAAACTCTGCTTGTTGCATGTGAGTTTATGTCGAATTACTTACTATCTTTTTTTTTATTTGATACAGTTACTGAACGAGCCGACAGCCCACCTGGTGTTAAGTGGTAACCTCGGCCCATAACAAGCGATGCGACTTGGGTCCTCCCCTACAAGGTACGACAAGACCCAAGTCGCATCGTATGCGCCCGTAACTCCGAGAAGTGTAGGTGGAATGTCTCATGTGCCTGTAATTTCACCGGCAACCACACCTTTCAAACCGGAACACAGTAACGCGAACGCGTTACTGCTTGGCGGCAGAAATGGGTATGGTGGCAGTACTTCCCCGGACGATTTTGGCGAGAGTTCTACTGCTCTTCAAATATTCTATCGAATCGCGGGTTCTCTAACCAGTGTGATGAAAGGATTTTAAGTGCGCCTTAAAATCCTTTTACTTCCTTAAACAATGTGTTTATGCCATAATGAGCGTTAATCTCAGCAGATTATATTGATGTCAGTGATTGAATGCTATAATGTGACATATTCAACGTGAGTATATGTAAGGGACAGCTGCAGTATGGTCTGTGAAGAGAGAGAGAGACGGAGCTCTCCGCGTGCGGCCACTCAAGTATTGCCAGTCATCTTACTTGATTGATGAGAGAATTTTGTGGTATAATTGCTACTAATTACTGTTTAGTGGTTTATCTTAGAGAGGACTTGTGATTTCTGAGAAATTACAGCCCTAACATTTGTTTTTCTTTTATTTTTAACCACATACTTGTTGGAATTGAATGCAATAAAGCCAGTTGATACTTCAGTCATCAGTCAGATATTGATTGCGTTGCGCAAATAACTAATTGAGTCCGAAATTTTGTGCCTATCATTTTTATTTTTTTATTTTAATAGTTATATTGATGGACACAGCGCCATCAAGCCCAAAGTAAGCTAAGCGTGGCTTGTATCATGGGAACCAGATAACTGATATAATTATAATATATTTTGAAAATAGATGCTTATAATAGATATTAACACCCAGACACAGAAAACATCTATGTTCGTCTCGCAAATGTTTGTCCAGGGTGGGAATCGAACCCACGACAGCGCAGAAGGCAGGGTTACCACCAACTGAGCTATGAGACCACTCAATATTCCAAACGTGACGTTTTCGTTCACCATACTTCCAGTTTTTACAACATTTCAAAATGATAGAGCTGTTATAACACTACAGCTAGTAACTGGATTGAAAAAAAGCAGTTCATGACTGGGTGAAGTTAGCCGTATCCACTTGCCGCATCAATTCTGTGAATATCTTTACAAATAAATAAAATCGGAGTGTCTGTTTGTAATATTAAAATAACCGCTTTTTACTAAGTGCATATGGATGTATACACGGTACATATACCAAACCATTTTTTTTTATTTTTGTCTGTCTGTCTGTTTTTTCCAGCTAATCTCTGAAATGGCTGGACCGATTTTGACGGGACTTCACTGGCAGATAGCTGATGTAACAAGGAGTAACTTAGGCTACTTTTCCGAGGGGTAAAATGGGGTGCGTGATAAAACCGAATTCCACGCGGACTAAGTCGCGGGCAACAGCTAGTTTAGTGATAAAACAGTGCGATTGCACACGTATTTGTAATACGAGTTCAAATTAATAGGTATCCTTGGCTAATAACGGCAATAAGCTGGTAAAGACGGGACCATATTTCACCCGTTGCCATGGCGACGCGCGCCAAACAACCGCCGCGCGCCGCCAGCGAATGCGGACGATACTACCCCTTAGCTAATTTATCATGGCTTATATTACATTCAAATGTTTTCTAAATACGTCTGATAATCATTGTACTTCGATTGGTATTCGTGGATTATTAGTTATTAAATTTTAATTAACGTTTATGATTTACATAATACAGCTTTATCACACACGTTTATAATAAGTGATATGTTATTAATAGCATAAGGAAAACACCCTGAACATTAAGTATTGGGAATTCCTACAGCGATAAAAAAATTCGTAGTTCACTGACTGCTGTTCGTGATCAGATTGAGATAGACTTCATTTAAATCGGTTGCTTTTTATTCGCCGATAACAACTGATAAGAAGGGCAAGCAATTGTCGTTATAAACATGTGTTACGATCATATAACTTTATAACAATTCGTTGCTTCATTATCGCGGCTTCCGGAGCGCTAAGTAGATAACGATCAAGAAGGCTTGTTCGAGACACGAAATTAATTAAAACAAGTTTGTTCGCGGATCGTATGCAGGGCGAACAAAGCCGTGCTGAGTCACTAGGTAATTACACGATGGCAGACGACGCCATCGCTGAGGCGCCTCAAATCCAACATTATCTTGAGACTCATTATTGTAAACCTCTGATGATAGTAAAACACAATAACGATAGAGGCAATGGTAATGCGATTATATACGTGAATGATTTTCTTAAGGTATTGGAGAAATTAACAATAATAAATAAATATTGGTGCAGATTTCACACAGCCCCCCCAAGTATCGAGTATACGATCTAGCTCCTAAGTAAGTTAAGCATACTTTGTGTTTTGGGAACTAGTAACTACTGCATATCAACGCTTAGACACTACAAACATCTATGTTCGTCACACAAATATTTGTGCTAGGTGGGAAACGAACTCACGACCTACAGCGCAGAAGGCAGGGTGCCAACCAAAACCAACTGAGCTATAAGGCCAGTCAATGTTTAATGATTACGCAAACGGGCCCTAATCCTTCAATATTTTTGTCCCATTGTATTTTTGCATTTATTTTACATATTTGCATTATGTTTTAGGTCTTTTCAGATATATTATCTAAGTACCTAATAGTGTAAAAGATCGAATGAAATAAAATTAATTCTTATTATTTGATATTGGGGAAATATTCTTATATCAAAATTCATACAAAAGCTTTTTTCCTTGTTTTCTGCAGTAGGTATATTTATTTATGTATCTTGCGAAGCCAATTGAAGTATTATCGACTTTTGATCGTTTGCTTCTAGACTCAATTTAGGAACGAAAACAGTGCCCACAAAAGTGCAGTGTTCTGCATATTCCTGTCGAATAAACAATTCAACAATTACCATTGGAGCGTGGAAAAAGAAGGAAGGAAAATGGAAAGTGGTTGAAAGGGGCAAATTTGAATTAGCTCTTTCAGGATCATTGGGATCAATATTGTTGAATGTGCTGATTAGCGCGTTGTCATCATTGGTGATTAATCACGGGCTAAGTAAAGTCGGCTGATTGATGATGCTAGAACTTAGCTCTTCCCGTATTGTCTTGCGTTGTAATCATTTTAAACGATATTTTGTTTTCATTGTTCACGCGATGTAGGCGATGTAATTTGATTTATTCGTTACCGAGTCATTGTTGTTATTCATTTTATAATGGCGAAGACAATGCCCGTATTTTATACTCTGTGGCTGACTCATGGATACTAATTTGTTTTGTAAGACTTAATTGCGCAGATCAGTTATTATTACTACTATCATTATTGAATATGTCAATTACTTAAATGAATTTTTGTTGCAAAATATTTAGCAGGAATTACTTATATTGAAAAATATCGAAGTATTATTCACATCATCGTATTAGCAAACATTGAACTAAAATATAATAGATAACTTTAAAACTTTGATGTGTGTGCAAGCATGGCTTATCTCCTTTCCACATAACATACCATCTGTAGCTATGGTGATGAATGACGATAGCCGTGACCCAATGAGCTGCCTTCATATCACATTTCACCTATTTAAGCAGACATCAGCCAAATGGCTGATACAAATACAAATGTATACAAATGTATACACTTGAAATAGTCATTTGTAATTCTTAACTCACTTATGTTAAGGGCAAACAATTATTTATTTATAAATATAGTAATAATATTAGTGGACATTTCACACAGCGCCATCTAGCCCCAAGGTAAGCTAATTATAGCTTGTATTATGGGAACCAGACGACTGATGTAATACTTTTACATACATGAAATAGTTACAGTGATGGGCATACCTAGTTTATTCTAACAGTGGAATGGGCTGTCATTAAAAACGCTTAGAATATGAACTGAACAAAGCTCGCACATACATTCAGCGAATATATCAATCTATTTTGAATAGTGCAAATGCGCCGCGGCGTATATTATTAAACAAGTGATTACTCTAAATATAGATCTGCATAGATACCGGCAGATCGGGGATTCGGCCGTTCGCGTTTCCTGCAAATCCGACAGTTTGTACAAATTATGCGCATTCATTTACACATGATGACATTAATTCCGCAACTCAAACGCATAGATACACGGCTCAAATAAAGCAACCATTTCACATTGTATGACATTCATGCAAACATTTTATTTATGACTAGCTGGTGCCCGCGACTTCGTCCGCGTGGAATTCGGTTTATATTTTACCCCTCGGAAAAGTAGCCTAAGTTACTCATTGTTACATCAGCTATCTGCCAGTGAAAGTCCCGTCAAAATCGGTCAGCCATTTCAGAGATTAGCCGGAACAAACAGACAGACAGACGGGCATTTTTTTTAATAATTGTTGTTTTGGTATATGTACGTGTATACATCCATATGCACTTAGTAAAAAGCGATTATTTTAATATTACAAACAGACACTCCAATTTTATGTACTTGTATAGACGAGACAAGATTAATGGCTAATGATAATTTGATGAGCTTTTGGTAGTTTTATTGAAATGGCTGTTTTCGTTGCCGGTGCCTTCCCACGGAGCCGGTGAGTTTTCTGTGTATTATCTAATCTCCCGAGGGCGGAATATTTGCACGCTGATAGCGGGCACGCCAACGGCCCTTAAGCATATCGTTTTGCAATGCGCCACTAAGTGTAATGGGCTCGTCATTTGCCGTGTAAGATTGCGCCAGATTACAATTCACTGAATTAATTTGGAAAAAAAAATGCGACTGGCCTCATAGCTCAGATGGTAGTAACCCTGCCTTCTGCGCTGTAGCTCGTGGGTTCGCTTCCCACCCAGGACAAACATTTATGTGACATTTGTAACATTGTCGTTTGTTCTGTGTCTGGGTGTTAATATGTATTTATTTACAAAAGAAAAGTATATAAGTATTATATCAGTTGTCTGGTTCCCATGATAGAAGCTATCCTTAGCTTACTTTGGGGCTAGATGGCGCTGTGCGAAATGTCCACCAATATTTATTTATTTATTTATTATTCAACGTATTGCATCTTATAATAATACTTGAAATGCAATATAAACGGGGAAGCCTAGCTCCCCATCGGCAGGGGTGCCCTTGCAAATTGGCAACGGTTCACAAGGGTACTACCCATACGTTAAATATGCAATTGGTAGCTCTGTACAATCAGTGGAATGAGCTCGCGTCGATGCAATCAATTACTCGCATTTTTGCTTGGGGTGTGCCGAGTTCAGTAGGTCATCCAGTTTCCAGAACTCTATTTTGATAACTGATGTTATCAAGAAATGTTTTGGTTTTTACATACATAATATACTTATTATTAACTCTTTATTAGCACCAGCAGGCTAGGTACCTGCTGTTGCTAATATAGTGGAAATAAGAGAACTCGTATCTGAATTTATTGAAGTACTCACTTAAATGATTTTTAATCAAACATAATTATTACCTATATGATTTGTTTTTAGTGCATGCGATGATAGCGTATTGATATTTTTATGACGCTAATAAAGGCATTAATTAATATTAAATTTTTTAATTAAATAATTTTGAATTTGATATCAAAAAAGAAGTTTCAAAATATTATAAATAATATCTCGTGCAAGTAAGTCTCTAAGTCTCCTTTCTTGCATCCCGTTGTCAATGTGACTCGAAACAGGTATTTTTTAGCTTCGAATTTTTCGTATTAGGACCTTTATTTAATTTTTGACGCATAAACCTCGTTGGTGCTCGTCTGGATTCGAACGAGCGACCTCCGTAAAAACTCGGGGTCTATACAACGCGACCATTCAGGTACGAAGACAAGAACAGATTACTTACTCGTACAGTTATGTTTTCTTTGTCTGATGCAATTATTTAAGTAGTTTTTGTGCATATAATTGGATTTGGTACTATAAACGTGTACAAATTATCATCTGGTGTAAACAAGTACACCGTAAAATGCATTTCCGTGCGAACTTTATCAACACCGACCGACCCCCTGCGATTGTATGCGAAACAACTTCCACTATCGCTTTCATATCGGTTGCTACAGGAATTTGGGTGCGATAAGTATCGCTAATGATTTCATGGTACGGGGGGCATTAACATATCTAGCTCTTAAGTTGGGTTTATTTAATATGAATCACGTACTCTATTAACAAAGATGGCACGTATGCAAATGTGAAAATCTGTTTACTTTTTTATAGAGCTAACGACGATCCTATGAGTATCCTATAATTTTAGATTTATAAATTATATATAGGGGAGACCGGGGCAGAACGGGATACTTAAAGAGGAGAAAATCATATAAAAAAAATTAAACTGTTTATTAAAAGATTATTAAGTAAATCAGAGAGATTTGTTATTAAATTTTATATAATCACCTTGATTTATAGGCTAAATTCCTTAATTATTTGGTAATTAGGAAAACAATGAGTAATCCAAAATTCCCATTTTAATGGGAAATAATGGGAAATTTTATGCACACGAAGGTTTTATCGGTTCATATATTCAAAACCCAAGTGTCTATTTTATATTCCACAAAGGAAAAAAAAAACGTATAAAACTCTTGTAAGTGCGATTGTCATTACCATTGCCATTTTAAAAACCTAACGCCTTTTGTTAACGTTCGATTTTACTACTCAACAAATTTTATATACGAACTTTAAATTAAATCGATTCTTAGGAGCAAACTCAAATAATTATACGCAACTTTTAATAATTTTGATAGGTGTTTAAATATTCCGCAGTGGGTTCATAATTGATACCTTAGCGAAGATACGTAGCGACACAAAACATCCTTTCGAAACATTCAGAACGAGTAAATTAAAGTCGGTTGTCGTTTAAAATCATAAAGGAACTGGAACTTGTTAAAGTATTCCAAGGCGTATGAAGTTTTAACGAGGTTGATATAGCAGCGATACTTATTAGTTTGGGAACACGTAGGGATGGTAAGTAATATTAGAATTAGAATATTTTACTAACATTAACGGTATCTTTAAGATAATATTTTTAATAACGATACTAACGTAGAGTCTTATGGCAATGATGGGTACAGCGGTACAATTGAAGAACCATCTCAATTGGTTTCATGTTCATGGTTCAAGAAAATAATTTCACTTGGGTTATTTAAGTAAATGTATAAAATTTACGCGCTGTTTCTCGCGTAGTAATGGGATAGTCATAGTAATAATAGTAGCCTAACATTGTGTTAGTCCAGGTTACTGTTTGTTTTTTTGGGTTTAAATAGTAATGACCAACATATCCATACTCCTTCGGGTTTCAAAATATTTATGAGATAGATTCAGTAACTAGCAACTTTTATAATGATCTACAAACTGTTCTGTGTAAAATAACAAGGACGTCAACAATTTTAAAAATCAATGGCGGAACTACGTAAGTAAATGGCATTTTGTTCGGGTATATTAGCATTGTTTGCCATGACTTGTGCCCCCTTTGTTCGATGACTACTCATCAGCGCGAACAATGAGTGACCTGCGCCGGCGACGCTTAGCTACCTGTTAGTTATAAATATTTAACGTATTTTAGAAAAATCTGTCTTCCACTGTCTAAAATACAAGGTTTTAACAATTCACGATATGTACTGGTTATAGGACATTAGGCGTTCAGTGCTGTTATCAGTTAGATAGAAAGAAACATCCCGAAATTCAGAGGGTAAATTAAAATCTCTGTTTTATGATTCAATACGTATTTGTAAATATTTAGAAGTCCTAACTATGACGACTGATAACTGAAATTTAATTGGGAAAAACATTTAAGATGTTATTGACAAGTATTGGTCATCGGGTAAATTGGTCATTGCATAAAAAATGGTGTAAAATGGTTATGGTTCTACTTATTGGAATCGTCAACTTGGCAGCTACCAACCTGGGGTGATATATCAAATTAATTAAGCCCTTATCAAAGATTATTCTGATCTGCATTTTGTCATCCAAAACCGTTTAATTCCAAACGATTCTATCACTGAATATTTACAATTTATAAGAAAACCTTATCGTCATCAAACCTAGCTGACGTCCAGTAATTACCTGTTCAATAATCTAGAACTTTGTCATTGGTTGGCAAAATATAATCATTACACCGCTACTGAATTACTTAATTTATTTTAGGTACTTGTTATGTTTACACTTTATCATTTGATTTTATCAAAGCGGCAAGATCAATGAAGATAAAAGTTTATAAATTAGAAATAATATCAACAGAAATAAAATCATTCAAACCTTATGACGTATGTTCTCACTATAATAATGATTATGACTCGTATGGCGTCGGCGCGGCGTCGCGGTGTCTGCAGGGGAAGCGGGCGAAACAGCTGGGGTGTATCCCGCTGTGTGCTCGTTAACTACATATCTAGGGATGAATTATTTTTATTCACCGATTTACCTCAATATCCTCTATTGTCTGTTATATGACAGCTATCGTTTACTGGACAAAGCGTTACGGAAAGCGTCAGACATTTCGTCATCGTGACTTCTACTAATACTTGTCGAGATAAGATTGTATCGCTGTTAAATGTGTATTGATTGATGCAATCATTATTGCAGTGCATTATTATGATAGATACCATAAAAATCATTGTTATCCTCAAGTATTAAATAAATACCTATTGTGTTTATTATATAGGTTTATATAAAGATTTTTAGGCGCTATACTGGTTTAGTTATATTGATGTCACAAGATAATTGCAAACAATGTTACTCTGTGATAAAATTTCTCACCTTGTTAACCTCCACAAGATTGTGAACGTAAAAGAAAACGATAAAACCCAATCATTTCCGGTATAATGTTACCATTTCCAAGCGTTTTGGTGGGGAGAAATATTTTAAAATAACCAAAATTTGAATTCATTTCGCAACTAAAAACGTATGTTTTCCCTATACATCGGTGCTATTCACCACTGATTATGTTTTTATAGATATTTGGCCACATACATTATAAAGCGAGAAATAAACAGTGATCATACCTTATTGCGTTCCTACTTACCGAGAACATTTTGAACCTCAATTGCCTGTAATAATCGTGAGAAAAAGTCAACGAGTGGATTCCGAACAGAGTAATAACCATGTTCCCCAACATACCCATCAGACACTAATAGCTCAGAATTAAGGAGTAAGTAAAATAAACATGGAACGTGGTGTGTTAATATTAAATTGATTATAAATAATAAAAGTATACATGTATTACATTTGTTGTCTGGTTCCCATGATACAAGCTATGCTTAGCTTACTTTGGAGCTAGATAGCGCTGTGTGAAATGTCCACCAATATTATTATTATTAATATTTTATTTTCTGCAGTCCTTTATTAAATTATCAAACATGAAAAACAAAGAGTGCGAACTTCAAAAGTTTTTTCCCAATGTAATTAGGTGGTCCATGGGCCGTATCTCCGACGCACGGCGGACACAAAGCGATACCATATTTTTTCCATTATGTATTATATATTATATTATTATTATTATTTTACACGAATAAATATATCACATCAAATCACACTGCCATTTCTATGCCAACTAGCTCTCTGGAACCTGTATCTTTATCTGGAATCTGTAGTGAAAGGAATAAAGTGCGCCTCAAACTTTACTCTTATCCCGATACCACACGGGCGAGGTATTGAGGATCCCGGGCAGAATCTTATATACAATAAGAAGTCCTGACTAATAATACTGATACTGACTTACCCTACAGTCAACACAAATCTCTAATTTGGACCTCGGTACCTGAAATTTAGAAAGTATTTATGAGGAGTTCAAACTATTAAGAATAGATTTTATTTAAAAGGTCCATAAAAATAAAAAAGCTTTGGCGGCACCATCAATAAGTCTGTAGTACCTGCAAAGTAACCAGGTACTGGGTTCGATCACCGATTGGGTATATTTTGTGTGGTGAACGTAGTTCTCAGGTGTTGGATGTTAATATTGATCTGTTTGTCCATGCCAACTGCGAGACAGAGAAAGTGTGTTATCGTTATTTTATATGTAGGCTTGATTTTTTATAAACTCCACGAGGGTCTAAATATACAGTTTGTAACTAAGTAATAAATACACGCGAACAAAGTGAGGGTCGTTTATGATGCAAAGGAACAAATGAGACTTAATTAAATGTTCAAATGAGTAACAAAAGTTTATTTCATTTAAAATACTGAATGTTGTTTACATTTGTATCAGATCATTACAAAACCGTGTTAAGTCCAAAAAGTTTAACCCTAAAGCGATTAGGCGCAGTCTATGGGCCGTGACTCCGGCCGCCAAACAAAGCGTTATCTTATCTCCCATCCCCCAATGAATTACCATAATTCTCATCTACATGCACCTATACAGCACAGTCTGTGTTATGGCTTGTTCACTCCATATATTTTTATGTCAATTAGCTAATCATCCACATATGTGGTAACTACCTGCCCATAGTACTTGCTATTTTTGACGTAATTTTCCTTTGATGTATTGGCTAATAAATTTATATTTTGAATACAATGATTCATTTTAAATTAAGAAGTATTAAAAAAAAAACATTCCGACGCGCGGCTTGAGTTTACTCATTAACTGCGATGACTTTTGTAACGCATTTTGTTAACGCTCGATTTTAGTACCCATCAAATTTTCGAATCGTATAGTAAACTGCTAAAGACAAATATGAAATACACACGTAGGTAGTAATTTTAATCTTAAAACAATATAAAAATTCCTGTCGACTTTCAAGCTTAAAATATAAATTATTTCAATTATAAAACGATTGTAAACGTACAAAATATAATTGACTTTATTATTAGCACAATAGCGGAATAAATTTTTTTTTACGTACGTTACCCATTCATTTAACAGACAAATCGCCGACCATTTTAATTTGCGCAAAATGCATGAGATTGTATTACCATCTTTGTATTATCCAGATCATATCATTGTCTTATCCAGAACTGTAAATTACCTATTATGTGTTACCCAAAACAATCCTTATCTTATTCTCAAGTCAACCTTAAATTTTTAACTGGCCAGCTCAGTTAGCTTTCTGCGCTGGTCGTGAGTTCGATTCCCACCCAGGACAAACATTTTTGTGACGAACATAGTTGATTGTTCTGTGACTGGGTGTTTAATATGTATTATGTGTATGTATTTACAAAAAGTATACATGTGTTACATAGTTGTCTGGTTCCTATGATAAAAGCTATGCTTAGCTTACTTTGGGGCTAGACGGCGCAGTGTAAAATGTCCACCAATATAAAAAATAAAATATTTTACTGCATTGTTTACTTGTATGGGAACTTAAGTGATCTTTTGCCAGATACCTTATATTAGACTTGTTACAAGTGTACTAGCTGATGCTGGATCAACTTGTACGTAGGAAGCGCGTTGTTTACGACCCGGAGATGACGGATTTTCTTCCGTTTTCCCCGCACCCGACCGCGATTGTGGAAATTCAGAATTATTGTGTTTGTTTCACCAAGTTAGCACGGATTTTGTGACTGTTTTTGGTTTAGGGCTGTGCTAAATTATATCATCACGAACTCACTTCGTCCTTATTCATAAATATTAAACATGATTGATCCAGAAACGAATAACTTTTGTTATTTTATTTTGGTAATTGAATATTTTACAAGTTAGGTAATTATAAAATTTTCTACTTATTTAAGCGTACGAGTAGCGCCTCTACAAATTCGCAAAAGGTGACTGAGTTGTGAGAAATAATTAATATTAAGACCAAATTGTACACTCGGCAACTAAATATCTTGAATCCTGTATCTTCATAAGTTTTATGATTATTTTTGTCACTAACCCCCTGAATTTACATCATAATACTTATAATAATAATAATCTTTTTAATTCTCTCGAAAAAATAGGTTTATCTTAAAACTACCTAGAAGCAATAATTTTGAAGGAGCAAGAAAAAGACAAGTGTAAGATAATTATTTTCTACTCTAAACTTTGTAAATCTAAGAAATCCTAATTGCTTCCCAAAAATAATGTTATTTATTATAAACCACTCAACACTCAAGTTCCAAAACGCGCTAAAATGAAAATTAGACATCGCTATCCATTTACTCATAAAACCCTTACACAGAAACACTGTAATGTTTTAATGTGCACTCAAATTTGGGGAGCATTGATAAAATGGGAAGCTAGTCTTAAATTACTCACTTACAGAGTAGTTATCCGAAAGAGCTTTTAAATCATTCACAAAACACTAATGGACGTGGGGCGCGGGGGGTGAGGCTGGGGGAACAGATGTACTCCCGAGCGGCCAATGAAATGGAGGTATAACAATATACAGGTGAGTTGCAACATTGTAACGAAAACTGTAAATAGATATTACTTAACCATAGATAAAGTAGATTTTGAGTTGTTTTTTTTTATTAGTCTTTACTCTATGAATCTAATAAAATCCTTCGAACCAAAATGGCCTTCTTAATTCAAAAATGTACGCTATTTTTACCCGCTATTACATAGGTAATACACATATATGTAAATTATAGTTTTTTTTTACTTTTATGTATTTAATATTTACTAAGTTCTTCAATTCGTTTGAGTATCTCATTGTTAGTATTCATTTATATTTCACACAATTGTTGAAAACATAAAAATCACAGTTAACGCATTAATTTCGCTTTGTACAATTTTACATTGGGCATATTTGTGACATGAAATAGATCGAATTGATTTTGCGCTAATGCTAATTCTCTTTCGAATAGCAATACATCTATTCTTTACTAATATACTAATATTATAAAGAGATAATGTTGGTAAGGTGTATGTATGTTGTATGTATGTCCGAAGTAAACTCAGAAACTACTGAACCGATTTCAAAAATTCTTTCACCAATAGAAAGCTACATTATCGAGGAGTAACATAGGCTATAATTTATTTTCAAAAAATTAGGGATCCGTAAGAATTTTTTATAATTTTTGTCTGTCTGTCTGTTTGTTCCGGCTAATCTCTGGAATGGATGGACCTATTTTGACGGGACTTTCACTGGCAGATAGCTGATGTAATAAGGAGTAATTTAAGCTACTTTTCCGAGGGGTAAAATAGGTGTGCGTGATAAAACCGAATTCCACGCGGACGAAGTCGCGGGCAACAGCTAGTAGGTACATAAAAATACTTCTGGCGTTGCTTAAAAACCTAATTCGACTTGTTACTTGGTATTGATAATGACTTAGTTTGTATGGAATACTCTAATTTCTTTACAATCTGTGCCCTTATATTAATCATTTTTTTTATTCATTATCTGTTGCTTTCCCATTGCAGAGTTTACCTTCTTTCCTTTCACTCTTAACACTGTAACAGGCCAAGATGTACCGCCATCTCATTTGAGCCTTCCGAGAAGTCGAATTTGAGTGCTATTTATAAAAAATGAGAATATTCAAAGAAGTCTTAAGTTTTTTTAAAACTAAATACACTCTGAATTCCGAATTTAAATGATAAATAACTCTCATTCACTTATCCATTTATTCCACATCCGTACAGTCCTTGACACGATTCGTTTTTTATCGGATATCTTATATTGGCCTCGACCTAATCATTAAACATAGTTTGTTAAAATTATTCTACATCTATATTTAAATCGTTCTTAATTCGTAAAGTGTTTCACGTTGTGTTAGTTCCACTCATCAGTACCAGTGCGACTCAACTTGGAGAAGTCAAACAGTCTAACAGTCAGACTAACCCAGTCGGTTGTTCTTTCAGTATGTGACACCTAATGTTACAGAAATTTTGGTTTCTGTTACTTTTTTTAATGTTGTGATGTTTTAAGCGGCAACTTCTGCCTATATCAAAAGCAATACTATTTCGGTCGTCCCCTACCTAGTTATGGGATGAGCCAAGTTGTATAACATTGTATCCGTAACTCTGACCCGTGAAGGTGCGAAGGTCTTTAGATGACGGTAATTTCACTGGCAACTTTCGAACTCGAATAGAAACGCGAATGCATTATTACTGACAGGCCTCACAGCATAGTTCGTAGTAAGCTCTGTCTTCGATTCCCACCCAGGAAGAACATTTGTGTGACGAATATAGATGTTTGTTCTGTGTCTAGATGTTAATATGTATTATATGTATGTATTCACAGAAAAAAGTATATATTGTATTCTATCAGTTGTCTGGTTCCCATGATACAAGCTAGTTTGGCTAATATTATTATTATTATATATTCCTTGGCGGCAGATGATGTAGGCGTGGTAGCACTATTCTACTATTCCTCTGACGAACTAGGCATAAGTACTACTGTCTGAGAAAAAAATGTAACAAAACATTCAGTATAAATTAAAATATCCAAAAATGGAAGCCCCGATACTCCGCCATACCTTGTTCCCTTGCAGTGTACCAGGAATAATAAATGTCGAGGGGTCTACAGGGGGACGCCATTATTATCGGCGGCAATTTAATTAGATCCGTTATTACCACTGATTCGCTTTATAATGCCCTTCTAATATCTACCCGACACCCAACACCCATTGCATTCAACTCGCCATTGCCAATTATTTAGAACATCGCAAAGAGGTTTTAGTGATTTTTGTATCACGAATGAATACCATGTGATTATTTTAAGCATATTTGAATTACATTTGTAACGTGAAGGTTAGCTGTAAAAAGTTTATAATCGACAGTTTTCCTATCTTTTTGATGAAAAATGATCAAAGTACATAAGTTTCGGTTTAAAAACCATTAAATTACTTTCCGAACGTCGGAATCCGACGCAATCACCCGCGCCGACAGGCTTCCGGCCCATCGATATTCGTAACGAATCGTCCAATTCAATAATTATCCCGAACACGACTTCATTCACCAAAAAACATCGTAAAAAGGTGTGAATTGAAGGCAACGGTCAGTCTTTAGTGGGGACAGAGTTGGCAAAGTCCTTTAGCCGGACTTTATTTTCACACTTTGAGGGTTGAAGTGTATCATGTGTTCGGATTTTCCCGTAGATTCGTAAACTTGGTTTAGGTAGCATTCAAGGTAGAAAGGTGTATCAAAACATGGAGATTTCAGCGGAGGAAGTACAGCCTCACTGTTTTCCAATCAGTAATGAGGTACAAGTATAAGTGACTGCGGCTGCCAAATTTTCTAGGCATCTTGCACTTGTATTTCTATTTGAAAGATGTTGGGTAGTCGTAGAGTCGTATTCAGCGCACAATAATGGAGTATTTCCATACTTACCTAAGTAGGGGTATTGCTTTTGATATAGGCAGAGCATACCGCTTAACTTCTCGTAAGTAAAAACTTCAACAACAGAAAATCTTATAATTTTAATAATATGTACTTAGTGACGGTTAAGAAAATTATAAAATTTTTGCTACAGTACCTTGAAATGCGTTGTAAAATTATACATAGTTTTAATAAAATCGACACAGCCGACCGGAAATACCTAATAGACACGCAAAAGAAATCTCTGATGCATGACTGACGGAAAGAATCCGTCCAAATACAAAAATACGAGATAATCCGTCTATTTTCAGAAAAGGCTTTCACTCAGCCCTATCTCGCCGAGAAACCGACCGACGGCTTCAAGTTCACGTAGAGTTCCGAAGTAGTAGATAATATTAAAAGTGGGCAGAAGGTAATCAGTGCGCGACCAAACTGGTTGAATGGAGTTCATTCATGAGGCTGGGATGCCATCACGCGAACGACTTAAATCGCTACAGTGTAACAAACAGCAGTAGCGCAATTACTTGTTACGTGCTTTTATAGGTAATTCTTGGCTTTTCATTTTTAATTATTGTTTTTTTATTATATTGTCTGTTAAGACGATAAGCAAATGTTAACATCATTTTCCATACCACGTCTTCATATCTACCGTGGAAGCTCAGCTATATTAGATTATAAGATATAAGTAATTAAAATGTTTAGTCTGCCTGCTTTGTTTTTCTACGATTCTGATCTTGGCAACTCTGAAGGTGTCTATAAGAACCCTATAATATTGTAATCCCTTCCCTGGCTGTTGGATAGAAATAAGAGACAAACCCAGCAGCCGCTCTCAGGGAAGTTCCCAAACTTCGTAGGCCGAACTCTCTGTATATGATTTACTGATTTGTCGTTTACAGTGTCGGTGCCGATCTCTCGTGATCGCCGAGGTATTCCACGAGTGTGTGATACCATTCCAGACGCCTGTTCGCGTTCCCGGCGCGCTTCATTACACCACTAATCATATACAATTAGCGGCCGCGTGACATCCTAGTTAACAGCTGTTCACACTCCTTCACTTATCATTGACACATATATGTCGTAAACAATACGTACTTATACCATTACACTAGTGATGTAATCGCTTCGCTTACATAAACGTTAGAATAAGTAAGTATTTAATTTGAAAGTGTTTCATTTGCTTACGTGACATCAACATTTGAATAAAATCGTACTCTGTGTTTTCGCCGATGAAAATTCTGACGTTTAAACTTTTAGACCCCCTGAAAACCTGTCTATTTACGTAACAGCGATTTATAAAATACAGTTTAACCAATTGAGTTAATCTAAATAACGTTTTCAACGATAGCTCAACTGATCCATTTCACTACTAGGTGGAATTATGTCCAAAACACTGGTGGCATTGCCTCGATGGATGCACTGCTCAATCTCTGACCCAGAAATGTTTTGAAATGTTGCTTTTACTTATTAAATAAAGAAGGTTGTCGAGAAACCGAGGTAAAAATTTAATATTCATTAAACGTATTTCATTATATGTATAAACTACAATACATAATATGTAGATATTTGTACATAATATATTATATTGAAGACAGTCTGTCCCAAACTAGAAATAGCTACCTACTTACTAGCCTTACCATACAATTAGGATCACATCGCTGGATTCAGTTGAATCTAGTACTAGTTGCTACGCATTTTTTCTATCATATCCGTGACGTGTTCTTTCACAGGTATCTTTAACACAATCAATGTCCAATTAATGTTTCTGCGTGGAAATAAATGCGCTGCAACACACGGTATCTGGATCATTAATTCCGAGAATTTACGAAGTTATGATGGAAGATTAGATAAACTTTATTTCCTTCGGCTTTGATCTGTATAAACAGGTCGAATCAAAGTGTAGGAAATGTGTTAGTAGTATTTTTATGGCTGGCCTTAAATTTATAGGTTTGTAGTATATGTAAATGCGCCTACGCAGTTTCTTCCCGATAAAATAGTCACTGTTGCAGGAACACAATAAAATATATCTAAATGTATTTCACTCTGGAAATGCTGCATAGATTACTAGCTTACTTTACATCGTTGGTGACGGTCTTAAAATAGCTCAAATGAGTTCATTGTATTTTGTAAATATTATGTAAATACATATCTATTTGTTAATTGTTGTAATATAAATCAATTTGTGATTGTCTTACGAAAATTCAATAGATTACAGCTACACACGTAAATACCTTATTTATGTTCATTAAATAGCTTTTACATCATCATTAGATTGTTCATATCATAACTAATAACAATTCCCTTTACAATTGACTATAATGACTATGTATATATCAGTATAGTATATTATCGGTATAGACTAGTAATCTTTTTCTTGGTTTGAAATACATGATGATGGTTTGGACAGCAACCTCGATCTGATATTAATTTAACGCCTATTTTCACCTCGTCCTCTGACTCACGAGTCTACCGGATAGTTGTTAAATCACTCAACGGTAGAGCTGTGTATTATGTTTATTTTAATTTTAAAATTGTATATCACGTGTCACGGACTATATTTAGCACCGGAATGTTTCTCCGAGATCACTCGCAGACTGAGGTAATTAGTGAGTAAACTGGCTTCTTTAGTACAATAATTGGACAGGCCTCACATCTCAGTTGGTAGTAACTCTGCCTCCTGCGCTGTAGGTCGTGAGTTCCATTCCCACCCAGGACAAACATTTGTGTGACGAATATAGATGTTTCTTCTGTCTGGGTGTTAATATGTATTATATGTATGTATTTACAATAAAAAGTATATTAGTAGTATATCAGTTGTCTAGTTCCCATAATACAAGCTATGTTTAGCTTACATTTGGGCTAGATGGCGCTGGATGACATGTCCACCAATATTATTATAATTATTAGTATTATTATTGTTATTAATAATAATAATATGTTTATTATTTATTTTTATTATTAATTATAATAAGAGATTGCACGTAGTTTGCTGGGGTATGAAGCGCTCATTGTCATTACACAACAGGTGTTTCAAATCTTAAACTATTGTAAGAACGAAATTGATTGGTTGTTTGGCCATTGCGCAAAAACTACTGGACCGATTATGATGGTACTATGTATGGGTTTGGAAGCTTATTATCATCCTTAAAATTGCTATTTGTGCTATCTCGCTACAATGATGTAAGACGGAAATGTCAAAATAACGCAAATTAGCAGGCTAAGAAGATATAAGCGAAACAAAATATTTAGCATATCAATCAGATGAGATCATATAGGGAAATCCAATGCCAAGTTATCACAGATTTTCATAATTTGCTTTTTAAAGGCACACCTCTTTTTGTAGTCTAAAGCTAAACCTTTTAACAAAATTTCGTACTAAGCCACAAAAAGTACTATTATCTTGAGTGACGTTCAATAAAATTCAGAAATCTTATAAAGCGGTTAAATAAAGATTCAAGAGAAACGCTCCACAGAGTCAATAAATCATTTGTCCCCAAGACAACTGTCTCGTTTCGTATCATACAACTAATTCTTTAACCTGGCATTAGATTATGACAAACATTCCCGCGTCCCGTCTCGGAACAGGGGGTGGGGTGGAGGCCGGGGGAGTCCGGGGGAGCCCGGAATGCGGCCTACCTGCTCCGGGACAGGACCACCGCTAATCAATTTAGCTTTTATTATCGTAGCAATAACGCTTCATTACTACACTAGGTATACGCTGCGTTGTTTGCTTTGCATTCGTTTTTTTGGTACACCTTTGGAACGTTGCCTAGGAGTGTTATAGTTCTGTCTTTTATCGCGCTCGTTAAAGTCTTGTAGAATCGAAAATACGTGTCTCTATTTGAAATTGCGACATTTCTTGTTCCAAATTTATGTTTCAATCTGAGCTTTTGGATCGGACACTTTTATTTATAAAAGTTGATCTAGTTGATCATTTGAAGTAATAATAGCTAGAGAAAGTAGATCAAATTGGACGCTACCAAAAAAAAGGTGATAAGTTGTTTTATTCTCACTGGTTTAAAATAAACCCATAGTGGTGTGAAAAAGTTTGTAAAAACTCTGCATGTCTCTGTAAACCTAATCAAAACCTGTGGAAGCAAAATACTAAATTTGGCTTAAATGTAGAATTCGTTTAAGTTATTTTTTTTTAATTCATAGTCGTATACAATCGATACTGTAGAGTACTCGTAAGAGTAAACCTGTAAAAATTTCATTATCGAGTGCGAAGTTCGATAGTCACAACGCAAAAAGCTTTTCATACCATTTTTCATTAAAAAGTAACTAAAAAAAAAACTGCTCAACCCATACACAACAAATAACAGTAAGAACTAATAACTGAACTGAAGCCTGTAAGGACGCCACACCACACGCGACATAAAACGTTCCACTTACACACTAGTTTACAACGGCCATAAGGGAATTTGAACTCTCGTGTCATGACACGGCACAAGTAATGTCAGGGGCAGGGAGCATAGTACAAAACAGCAGAAAAGCAACTTTGTCACCATGCAGCACGCAATGCTCTTAAACTCCGTGTTTGTTTAACCCGTCCAGTTTAATCCGTTATGAAGCAAGAACAAGCTGTAATAAAATTAAATTTAATATTTAAAGTTTAGCGTGCTCGCTAAAACCTGTATCGAAAGTATTTACGATGTTATTTTGTAAATTACAATCGTAAATATGTTTCTTTTTGCACTCGTAGTAAAAATTTTATGTTAAAATAATAGCTAAATAATAATAAGCTGCTTAATAGTATACAAAAAAAATACGGGTCATTTCCGACGCGCAACTGGAGTTTACTCTTTAAGTGCGACTTTCATAGTCATTTATAACGCTTTTCGTTAACGCTCGCCGTTAAATTTCATACGTACTTAAATGACGATTCCTCAGGAGTAAACTCCTAAAAAGCTACAGCCTGTCAGATATATGTAATATACTATTACCAAGATGGTGGTTCAACGAATATGTTCAATTGGATTATTCGTTTTGGCTTGTACTATGTCAGAGACCACCTGGCGTCTGTCAGTCAGACATTGAATCAAAATTTCCATTAAGTCTGATGTAAAACCGACATATTATCCCGTCTAGCGATACAATAAAACTTTTAATGCGCTCGTCAAACGGCGTTGACGCGTGTGCGCATACACATACCTACGTGCATAGACGTAGCATTTTAACGTATTGATCTTGCAATATTATGTAGTATATTGTGGATTTTATCTGTACAAATAAATAAAATTGGAGTGTCTGTTTGTAATATTAAAATAACCGCTTTTTACTAAGTGCATATGGATGTATACACGGTACATATACCAAAACATTTTATTTTCTTATTTTTGTCTGTCTGTTTGTTCCGGCTAATCTCTGAAATGGCTGGACCGATTTTGACGGGACTTTCACTGGCAGATAGCTGATTTAACAAGTAGTAATTTAGGCTACTTTTCCGAGGGGTAAAGTAGGGTGCGTGATAAAACCGAATTCCACGCGGGCGAAGTCGCGGGAAACAGGTAGTAATATATAAAGATTAGTATAACAAAGCTTGTTTTACTGTAGATTTTGTTATTAAACATTTCGGGTCACAAAAAATACATGTTTTAAAGGAATGCCACAACAATTATAAAAAAATTACTCATATTTTTTTACGGACAACAAGAGCTAACGAAATACGTTACGAAAAAAATCGTAAATTAGTCACGAGTCAAAACTAAAAATCGGTACGTGCTTCTTTTTTGTGTTTTGTACAACAGCAGCAACACATAATTGTTACGCTTAAAGACAATAAAATAAAATTAATAAACGATTTCAGTTATTCATAGGCAGTCACGATGAAATTGTTAGCGTCGTTTTCAACAATAATAACGAAAAACGTTACACGTGTAGCAATTAATTGAGGAAAAAAATTCCTGAAGTAAAATTTGTTTTCCAAAAATAACAAGCGATGTACGTTAATTAGTTTCAAAACAACATTACTTTTGCAGGCAGATTGACATTTCGGCCCTCGGGGTTGAACTAATGACTAGGTAATTTGCAGTATTTTATCTGATCGAGGCAACATCCGTGACTTTTTTTTAGATATATTTTTCCCTGTTAGCACTAAGTTCTTAACAGATAAGAGATATCAACAGTCAGTATGCATGCTCACTGAGATATGTGATTACGTCGATACTGCAATAGATGTGTGTTCAACAATTAAGCCGATATCATTCACATTACGTCGACTACAATTTCTTGACAAAAGCGTTGTTTTATTTGTTGTTTATGAAATAAGTTTTGTTGAAATCACCCTTTCGCTGTAGACTAGAAGAAAATTATTAAGTATTTATATTTTATTTTATTAATTGCAGAAAACTCGATGTATATTTCAACCGTCAAACTAAATATGGAACAGTAAATAGGCTTGATTGTTTTTGAAATAGTTTGCCAAGAAGTATGCTTTCGTGAGCAGATAGATACGTTGGTCAATCATGTCTACAGCTCAATGTCAATCCAGTCTTCGTCGTGTCGGCACCGGCTAGTAGACAAGACTTATTCAGCCCGTAATGATACAGATCCACGTTTATAATCACCGTCTGGCCATTAATATAAAACTACGGCAATTTTTCAATGCTAAAGTCATTAATGTCATTATATTAATATCAAAGACACGACCGTCACTTTGTAATGATTGCGTTTTTAATGCTCTGCCCGTTGATAAATTGTTTTTAGACGAATCGTTGGGATTAGCTATCATTTATGACGTAGATTAAAAGAAGATAAGTGCACTTTGATGAGCTGGGTTACATTGATGATCGATCTGTTATTTTTGAATCTGATCAGAAACTTTGATGTGAGAAAATAATAAGAAAGGAAAGAAAAAACATTGTTTGAAAAATTTAAATTTTAGTCTAGTGTTTTTATGTCTATCTTGGTACTTATTGCCAGCATTTAAGATATGCATCAAAAAATGTTGTTGTTCTCGTGATCTTCACTGGAAGCTCAAAACTCATTCATTCAAACCTGTATACTTGAGTACCTACTGCAATTTTTGGTCTGCTTTTACTTATTCCCTCTATCTCGAATAACCGTTGAATCACTCCTGAGACAGACATCACTTTGCGGCAATTCTGCGTCCTACTCCATATATTGAATTGGATGGACAGGCCATGCTGATTGGTCACAAAAGTGAAAGCTGGTTATATGTATATGGGCTTCTTTAAGCGTAATCTTTGGCTGGCTCCAAGAAGAGCTTTAGTTATGTTGATTCGATCGGTGTTTTCATTCTTGGAAACCTTGATGAGCTATTTTGCAGGCTTTATTCTATAAGTCTCTTGGGAATATATTTCTTAAACAAACCACCTCCATAATCTTATAAATAAAAGACCTAATTATAATATTTCTACACAACATCTACAAACCGTTGGTGAGACGATATTCTCTCATCTCAAGAAAAGAAGTGGTGGGAGACGGCCAGGTATGATTGGAATGTTTGGGAGGGGTCTGCAGTGACCCAGAGGGATATAAATTATTTAAAAAGTGTATACATAATAAACCTCAGTTCACAATTCCATGTCCAAATGCACTTACCGATGTCGTGACCACTAGCGAACCTAAACGACTCGTTATAATGAGACCACAGATACAACATCAATTGAGTAATTTGTTAAGCGGCAACACAAAGAACGTTCCATGTCAGCTAATTAGAGGTATTTGATTGAAATTAGCTACATTCGTTGTAATTGAACCTTTTATAAGTCATGCCTCAGGCGATCAGGATTGA
This sequence comes from Chesias legatella, assembly GCA_947359385.1. Classification (NCBI taxonomy): domain Eukaryota; kingdom Metazoa; phylum Arthropoda; class Insecta; order Lepidoptera; family Geometridae; genus Chesias; species Chesias legatella. The sequence goes on along the minus strand of OX375778.1, from coordinate 3,997,305 downwards.
TCAAAGATTATTAATCGTTTGATATTAATAATGGCCGATAGGTATCTGTAGTAATTTTGAAGCCATTTTGAAGATTAGATGTTTCTTTTTCTTAAGTAATCTGTTCTATACATTTGTAACATTAAATGAAAATAAATATTTTAATTTTCACAATCGACTCTATAATCGAGATAAGCACTGACTTCACATTTTATTTTTCTGTAATTATAACATACATGTTTACTGCTAGATATTAAAAGCTTATATTGAAATGATGGGAGATAATTAAAATATTCATGAAACATACCATTCCTCAGTAATATTTACTAATTAGCTTGAAGTGCTTACCTAGTTATAGGTTACAACGCCCATAAAATCACTTATCTACACATAACGTTCCTCTCAAGCCAAAGATTTTTCCTGTACTATTTGCATTGTTGTGACTGCGAATCGCCTGTATTGAGCAAAGGCTCATAAGAGAAGCTAGCAGGAAACACTTTGGATTTTCAACATGAGGATGGTGCTCGTAGCTAGTCAGTCTGGCGTTAGCCAACCAACGCTTTATAGTGCTGATGCTAACGATCGTATGTACTTCACTACCAAAGGATACAAATCCAAAGCTTCTATATTAAAACTCAGGAAAGCCTATGTAACCCAGCGCAGTAGCTTACAGCAATGTCATAGCATAATCTACTGGTTTGTAAGCGCATTTAAGACTCTCTTTTTACCTTTTTCTATAGTTATTCGCGTTTACTTGAGAAATTATATGTATAAGCCCTCCATTGATTAAATGGTTCGACCAGCAGGTACAGTTAAAAATACTAACATCCATCATTCCGAGTCCACTTAAAGAAACTACGCAAACTGTGGTTGGACATTCACTTATGGAATTTTATGTTGCGGTTGACAAGTCATGCGCATAACGGTATAATATTTAACCGCTTGACTTTTGTTAACTGTTTCGTAAAAGTTAATATTCAAATTACGGTTACGTATCATAGTTTTCTGTGAATCTGTTAATGACTTAGATGGTGTGCCATAAAATAAATGTCTTGATGTTTTCTAGAAAAATGAGTTTTCCTTATTATACACGCCAGTACGTCAGTAATGTGTTTTAGTTTTCTTTGTATCTTTCCAAAATACAGGAAAGGGTAACTAGAATACTAAATTTTCAGATTGGAGAACTTGTTCCAAATTAGTTCAAGGAAGTAATTATTACTGTATTTTGGTTAAAGGTGTGGTTACCGGTAAAATTACATGCGCGTGAGACTTTTCTGCTTCACGTCTCGAAGCTATAGGCGCAATAGGGAAGGATCAGAGACATATTGCTTTTGTTTTGGGCACAGGTTATTGCTTAATATCAACATAAAACAATAACTCATTTACGTAACAAATGCACCATTTTACTAACATTATAAGAGTAAAGTGCAATGTCTGATTATAGCAGTGGGACATATTATCAACATTTGCGAATTAGATAACGATGATAAGAAATGCACTTCTTGTGTGTGCTAATTTACTTGCAGAGTTCAACGACTTTTACTTGCACCGTTCGTTAAGATTTCGCACTTGTCATAAACGTCAACACAACTGTCAGAAAACGGAAGTAAAATAACATTCTAGCACTTAGCCAGTTATTTAGAGACGGCTAAAATATGAAGCATAACCTATTACTGCTGCCAAGCACAGTAGGCCATGCAGTTGTATTATTGTGTTCCGGGTTGAAGGATATGGGATCCCGTAAGATTACAAACATGACATTTTAAAACTTAGTAATAAGTGCAGGCAATCATACAGCGCGGGGTGAAATGACAGAGGGTTTCGAGCGGCTAGCAGATTTTGATTTGAAATATTTTGATTTGATTTGATTGAATAATCTAAACTGACAGGATTACTTCCGCGACGCATACAACTTTATATTTTTCCTAGTAATATCGCTATTCAGATTTACCTCAGTACCGCACTGAAAATGAGTATGCGCTTTGTAATGTTAATACATACATTATATTTTCACCAAAGGAGTCTATAGTGGAGACTTTTGAGGTTAAACGCTCGAAAAAATACATTAGTTAAATCAATGTACGTCAAAATAATGATAAAAATTGGATTAATCGAAAGAGCATCAACGAAAAAAGCGTGAAATTAGTTGAATGTAAGAAATTATTCTTTTAAAGTAGCCAGCTTACAATCTTCTTACCGCAGTAGGCATAGTCTTAGTACAAGTAAAATGGGTAAAACTTTTTAAAATTACACTTTGTACTATCACGAACACTTAATACATTTGTCGGACAGAGCACAATTATGGTCAGTCTGGCGTGACGCACCGTTTCATCGACCGCGAATTCTTGAACCCGTACTGTTGGATGTGGTACTTCAAACTTATAAAGAAATATAAATATAATTATTTTATATATAAAATATAAATTTATATAAAATATAAAATTGAATTATGTAAAAATAATTTGATATGCATCTATGAATTTTTTATGTGATAAAGTTACGGAACGAGCATATGGCCCATTTTATAACGCCTATCCATAACAAGTAATATGACTTGAGGTCTCTTTCTGTAGCCACCAATTAAGAAGAAGAAGAAGAAGACTTGAGGTCTCCCCTACTCAGGTACAACAAGACCCCCAAGATTTTGGATAGAGAATGTAGTGGTCAAATTTCGAAAATTACTACCAACCTGTACCTGTACCCTGTAAGACTAAACCCTCATAATGTCAGTTCTTTAGGATCAATGGTGTAGGCTTAGTTGTCTTTTAGTGAGAATATCCTCTTTTATAATTAATGTTGAATATTAATCTCAAATTATAAGGATATAATAACTTTCGAAGCTCTATGTGCCGGGACGCTTCTAATTACGAGAGCGCGGCCGAGAGACAATGTACACTTGTTCCAGTACGGCTGTTACGTGTATTTCGCCACGACACACCTGTTTTACGACACGACAAAATGTCATTAATGTGAGACAAAATTGTTTGAATGTTGATCGCGATCTACAAAACGACGATTAACATTCTTCTGACTGGCCTCGCAGCTCAGTTGGTAGTAACTCTGCCTTCTGAGCTGTAGCTCGTGGTTTCAATTCCCACCCAGGACAAACAATTATGTGACGGGCATTGATTTTTGTTCTGTGGGTGTTAATATGTATTTATATGTATGCATTTACAAAAAAGTATATAAGTATTATAATAATTGTCTGGTTTCCATGATACAAGCTATGCTTAGCTGACTTTGGGGCTAGATGGCGCTGTGTGACACGTCCACCAATATTTATTTATTTTATTTATTTCTGTAACCGTCGGAATGTGTCTATGCGCCTCAAAAGATACAGACTTATAACGCCCAGCAGTACTATTTATTAGATTAACTGAAAGTAAGAAATAATTTAAATATAAATAATAACAACATAAATATTCATTTAACTATCTATGTAATATTTAATTTTCTATTTTTGGGTACCGTTTTGTTTTTTTGTTTATATAACGTATGTGTTAGATGTGTCTGTCTTCTAGATTAGATATTTTTTTCCGAATGCCCAATAGTTCTACTAAGACCCATTTCAAGGTTATCCATTCATTACCGGACACCCTGTATATGTTCTAAAGTAATCGAAAAATTTTCGATGCAAAATTCAAAGACAACGCGAGTCCTACCTATCAGCATATCATTTTTATCAATTGCACCGATTTTCATCGCAAACATAAATCCAATTCGTATTCTCTCGCATCCATACTAATTAAAAAACTGCGGACAAATTGGAGCACACTTCGCCCACGGGAACATAAAATATCCATTCCATTGACGGCCGGTCGGGCCGGGGCTCGCCATTGATTAATTTCATCCAGTACGAGGCGATTCCAAGTTTTTGAGTTAATTGTCATGCTTCATTAGTTGAGTAACTTTGCTTTAAAGGTTTACAAGTTTTTATTTCGTTATAGTGGATTGCTGTTTGCGTTTGCGTCCACTCAATTGGCTACCTCGTCTGTAAAACGCAGCAGCCAACCCTATTGATGACTTTAATGTCGCCTTAATTCCCTCAGTTTATCGACTGCTATAGCTAATATTAAGCGTCACCTGATTATAATGAACGCTCAGTTTTAGTATGATTGTAATACTTATTAAATAACCACTGGATTCCATCTTTAAAATTAGAATTCATTCATTACTTGGAATCAACGCCCAGAAACGGGCAAAAATTTCTTATCAACCAAACATTCGTTCGTACATCCGAATCCGAATTGAATTTAGGGTTGGACTGCGCTTGCACCCTACCGGTAATTCGCCCTGCGGCTAAAGCTACACAAAGATTTCTGGTTTGTCTAAAGCTCGTGTACAAAAAATATATAAATAATAAATATTTTCCTAGATTAAAAGGTTTCCCAATTATTATTTTCTAAATAATTTTATTCAAAGGGCAATACAAATTCCTATCAAAAAGTATTTTGTATGAGGCATTCAAGAAGTTAATTATAAAATCGATATAATAGCTATAGTATTCGCATTACAGAGCTCAGAGGTACAAGCTAATGTGTAATATTATTTGCATATAATGACCGTTAATGGGCTCCGGCATTCATATGGCGTGACCTCAAACCGGCCGCAAGAACCGTAGAGACGAAATATAGCATAGAGAGCAAGGAGAGGCAAATACTTCCCGCATTTGAATCCATGCAACGAAGGAGTAATTTAATTTTGTGTTCGAATATTATTCAATAAATGACTTGATCTTATCAGACACGTACATTATAGGTAAACAAATAATGATGCGAAATTTAATTTAATCCGTTTTGTATAACAACAAAACATTACTTAATTAATTAAGTATTCCAGAAATCTTTACATTTCCTTTTACGAGAAATGACAACTTAAAAATCAAGATATTTTTTAATTTCGGTAATTAACTCACAGCTTTTATATGTATAAGTTATATATTATGTGGACATATTATATATACCTGCGTAACATCAGGTAAGCAGTTCTGCTCCTTTCGTAGCTTAATCACATTGAAAAATATTTAAAGAAAGTTTAAACAGTAACCTAAATTTGTATTCCTCCATATTATTGTCAATCCGTACACTAGTTAGAAGTGACATGTTCATCGGTCACGGTTCGTACATAACCGTACTCTTAAAATTTCGCCTCCGTGACTATAACAGTTTCATCGACGTACCATTCTCTATATAAACACAATATTACAATCATTATTTTTCATTATAATAACGGATGATAAACGCAGTTTGCGATAATTTCGTGGAAATCATGAGAACATTGAGCGTAACGAGTACACGCATGTTATTTGGTCTAAAAATAGATGCTAAATTGGACATAAAAACGCATTATGTATATATTTCGATTTTGCCTTATAATCGTCATAATATCAGCCGATAGAAAAGTCCACTGAAAATGGATTTCTCCGAAAAATTTCTATGATATATCAGCGCTTCTGAGACACCTACTGAGAGACTTTAATTGCATGTGTACTTACTGTTTTTAAGCTATTGCATAGCTTCTATCGCGGGCCTTGAGCGTGGAGACCGAATCCAGAAATTCCGTAACGAAAAAAACCTAACACCCCCCACTCCGACCGGCACAGCGGTGATACTTTTTAGTTTTTCCATCTATCGATAAATACCAGAACTTTTAATGACTTTTTGAAATATCACGCGCAATAGCTTTACCGCGGCAGTCTCCGAGTGCCACACGTATTTTTTTTTATTTAATTTTATTATAATCTTGTATTCTTTTAAGCCTAATTTTAGTTATTTCAAATACGATTGTTGCTGAATAAATGATGTGATATAATAAATAAATAAATATTGGTGGACAATGCACACAGCGCCATCTAGCCCCAAGGTAAACTAAGCATAGCTTGTATTATGGGAACCAGACAACTATATATAAAACTTTTTTTTTTTGTAAATCCATACATATAATACATATTGACACTCAGACACAGAGCAAACGTCTATATTCGTCACACAAATATTTGTCCTGGGTGGGAATCGAACCCACGACCTACAGCATAGAAGGCAGGGTTACTACCAACTGAGCTGTGAGGCAAATGATATGATACGATGACCATCCGTCGTCCACCGTTTTCTACTGCCTCTTGATATCGGTACTACGAGCTATAATATCCTAATTTAGTTTACATCTGGGAGCCACGTCGAATGCTTTAGTTCTTCTACGGATTTCGTCAACATTTTATTAGCCAGTAGGGTTTTAAGTTATCTGGAATAAAATATACAACTGTTTATATATACATGCTTTAACTGAACTAAACTGGCCGTCATTGGCAGGAGATCATATTACTCACACTGCGAAATGTCCTTGCTTTGTCTTTTATACCGTTCACAATTACACATTTAATGGATTGAAGTGCTGGGGACTGAATTCCGGCACTTTCTGTATTTTCCTGTCTTTCAATCGTATGGATTAAAATATTTTTTAACGTAAATACTATAATTTCAATAGTTTTATTGATCGATATGCCGACATGTAAAATATAATTTCGTATTCGGAACAAGTCTACAACGTGCATAATTACTAAAACTGGCAACTACACTAACACGGCTTAACTGAAAATGTATTTTGTTCCACTGGATTGAAGGTTGTGAATGTTATTGTGTGCCAAGTAAGTTGCGTGTCAGGGGTGGGGGTGGCCTGAGAACTGGCAGGTGCCATTTTCATTATTCAAGCCCCATTGATTGGATACTTTGTTACCGTTTAAAAATCTTATTAGCAACCGCCCGACAACAACGATGAGCCCCTTTTATTGGCAGTTTAAGTGATTTTTTTCAATTATTACTCCGATGAGGTGTTAAAAGTTCCGGGTTGCCAAAAGTGTAAGTCATCCTGGTTAGTGGATGTTTGTTAATAGTCTATGTGTGTAATACAGTGTGATGACGTAGCAAGGTAAAAAAATCTTTGTCATTTTATATACATGGTCATGTATGACGTAGTTTCAAAATAAATTACAGTAACTTCTCGAAATTAATTTACTTATAATAAATAAATTAATTCGGCCCCCAAGGATGCCAAAGAAATTAAACATTTATAAAAGTAATCATATTATTTGAACATAAACATTTTACCAAAAAAAATTATTTTTGCTACAGACTTACCTAGTGTGGGGGCTAGTGCACATTCTTGCACTGTTATTCAGTCTGATTCAGTTAATAAATAATTCTATTTAAGTGCTTTGATGTAATTATGTTTTTTGTAACAAATAAAAATAAATGTAATATTTTTAATTTTATAACTTCAAAGCCAAAAAAAAACATTTCAATCATTTGAATTAAATAGTAACGACGTATTTTCATAATGCGTTCAAATTTAAGCATCGGCCACTCGCTCAAAAACTTCTCAATTACGTACGAAAAACCGCACAGTAACGTAATTAAGACGCAACCGTCGACGAAATTAAATGCGAAACGGAATGAGAATGTGTCTAATTAGAGGCGCGAGGGTGCACCGGTCTCCCCTACTAGGTACGATAAGACCCAAGTCGCATCGTATGCGCCCGTAACTCTAAGACGTGTAGGTGGAATGTCTCTTATGCCTATAATTTCACCGGCAACCACACCTTTCAAACCGGACACAGTAACGCGAATGCGATACTGCTGGGCGGCAGAAATGAGCATGGTGGCAGCCGGGACAAACTTGGCGGGAGTTCTACTGCTCTTAAGTTACAGGCCGGCAGATAGTTAATTAATGTTTAGAGATAACCTCTACCTTTAATAAGCAATACGACTGGTGTCCTCCCTTACTTAGGTATCAGAAGACCCTAGTCGCATCGTATTGCGCCCGTAACTTTCGATAAGATGACGTCTCTCATGAGCCTGTAACTTCACCGGCAACCACATGATGGAAACACTAATGAACCGGGACCAATTAATGCTGCTGTGTTATTAGCAGAAATATATAAGTTTATCTTTAAGAAAGAGTAGATATGTGTTCAAAGCATAGCGTATACTTAAATGTCAATTGAAGGTTAGATTGTAAAAAAGATTTGCCTGTCTGATTGTGAAAAACTAGATACTTGGTAGTTACTTGTTTAGACTTTTAAGACTGCTATCTGCCATTTCGTATCTTAGAACAACGGCGGTGGGTTGCAATTTACTGGCCTTCCATGGCGGCTCTGAAGCTGGGTTGGTTATAAACCTTACCTGCAGAGCAGTTAGGTGGGTGCAAGCAATTGTATGATGAGCATAACATTTGTTATCAGGTTTTTGGTTTCGGATGCAAAAGTGCATAGAAGTTATAAAAAGAATGCTTCTTTACTCGACTAACAAGAGCTAATATCTCATCGGCACGGGAATAACAATTAATTGCATCGATTAAATAAACATTTGGGTTGTCTCATTTATGTGGTGGAATAAGTTTGAACTTCTCGTAATCAAATCACATTAAACAATAGTATCAAAACTGGACGCAACATTTGTTAGGAAAACTTAATTTTAAGCTGGAATAAACCAGATTGATTTAATAACAGTTGTAGATGATTCTGTCTTAAATTACCCATAATCATTATAAGATATAGATTCCAAACCCGATTATATCACTGTAGGTACCTATTTTAAATTATAAAATAGAAGTTGTATCCGTTCGTCACGGAGAAAAGCTCCAAATAAAAAAAAGTTCCTGAATGATGAAAGTTGTATATAGGTAGCTTTAAACTAGAAATAATTATGCCAAGTTCTACCTTCAGTAACGGGAGTTAACATGTTTCAGTTATTTCAAACAGCAATTACCATAATGAGCGCTGTGAATACTAATTAAGTAGAAAAAACCATAACTACTATATTGTCTAAATAGAGACATTAAAGCTGTTCTAAGTTCGCGCCTATTCCGGGTGCTATCTGCGGAGCACGCGACGTCGCTCATTAGCGGTCACGCAACACGGTGCACGGTGCACGGTACATGCCAATAACTAGCCCCTGCAGCCTTCATTACACGTGCCCCCACAACACAAACCAATATCAAATCTACACCATTCCAATTAGGCTCATATTCCAATCTTGTCACATCGACATCCTTCATTCACCATTACCACCACGTGTTGACATCACGAGATAATTAATGCAAATGTAACGAAACGCGATAAGCGAAAGTCTCATGGCCGGTTCACGGTCCCGGCTGGATGTTAATCCCAACGCTGCTACAACCCTCCATTCTGTCCGACACAGAAATTAAGCAAATTACATTCAGAAAAGCAAATCGTTCCAAAAGAAAGGGCTACTGAAATAATTGTCTGCTTTACTTTCAGAGAAATAGAATTACAATCTAAATTAATTACGCTTTTAAAGCGTCCGTTATTCTTAATTAGTTTCTGCACCGCAGCGGAAGCTCCCGCGCTCGCGCTCTTAATGAAGGGTAGTTTCAAATCAGTGCGTTTGATCAACTCTGTGCAGTCTTAATTACGGCACCCGCTCTGCGCGGGACAATCCGGTTATTTATGACTACATAAGCCTGATTATTCTTTAATGAATACTTGTTTTTAAACGTTTAATTAAGTTTTATGGCGACAGGGCTGCGGAGACGGGCGCGGGCGTCCCGCCGCTCCGCCGGCCACCAGCTAATTGGATCGGGTTGACGCACTCCTCTCCGCCCTCCCCGCTTCTTGCCCGCACCTTCACCCGCTCCTAATTGTATGAAATTGCTAATTGGAAAATTTTATAAGCGCGGCCGCCCGCAGCCCTACTTCTGAATCCAAGGATTGCCAAGAAAAATTAGTCCAAGGAGACCGTACAAGGTCAAACTTCTTTAATTCCAAAAAGTTCCCGGACGATACATTTTTATGACTCAATCGTCTGTTCAGACGATCACCTATCGAGCTACATTACGTTCTTTACAGTAATTGTTTTAAGAGTTAGTTCCTTTCCAATTCCCTAACTCCCATTTAGCCAATAGATTTATTAGATATCCATGTCTGATTTAATATATAATATATTGTACCCGTAATATGTAAGTACAGTAGTGTACAGGCTGATCTACAATGTTGTTGTATGTTGTTACAGGGCGTGTAGTCGTGGTCGGTCGGTCGGTCGAGCGGTCACCGCTCCAACCGTCAAGCTGGCAGCGAGCGCGCTGAGTATGAACCCGCACTACCACGGGTACGGGGAGCTGAGCTCGCCACACCCGCCCTCGCCCGAGGCGGCCTTCGCGGCTAACGGGCACGACTACCCCCACAACAACAACAATCCAGCGCTGAAAGAATGCGCGGGGTGCGGCGGCAAGATCGTGGAACGCTTCCTCCTACACGCCCTGGACCGGTACTGGCACCACGGCTGTCTCAAGTGCACCTGTTGTGGCCAGGCGCTCGCGGATATGGGCCGCTCCTTCTACTTCAAAGGCGGAATGATATTATGCAAAAGCGATTACACAAGGTTAGTCACGTATTTTTTGCCTAAATGTATTTGTTCAATCTTTTTCCCTTTACTGCTTCGTAGGTTTACTGCAATGTAATCAATTTAAGCATTTGTTTTATATTGAATATCTGTGTTTCACGCCTTTGTTGTGCAAAAATATTTTGTGCTATATTAATGAATTTAATAAAAATCTTTAAATTGTCAAAATTTTTACATGCTGGGATACACAGTTTGTATTAATGTAAATTAAATTGAAATATTCTAGTAAAACTGATATTTTACTGCAGTTATCTAATAATAAATTATGTAATTCAATTATTATAAAAGGAATAACTAAATTAACTGCAGTACGTAAACACATGATTCTGGTGTTGAAAGAAGCCCAATTTAGAATTTTATGAGGCTGACAAGGCTCAAACTAAGTAGACTCGCTGTCGACGACGTCGAATCAACCAAAACGTGCGAGTTTTACTTAGAACAGCTTTATTGTATCTATTTGGACAATTTCGTTCGTTGCCGCTGACCCTACTGACTCTACTGACTCGAGCTAAATAACTTGAGTTGAGGTGACTTGATTGCAGATTGACTCGAGTTATTCAAGTAAAGTAACTCGATTCGCCCATCGCTAACGCGTAGTCCAGTGGAAATTGGTCCATGCGGATAAAGTATCTAGTTCAATACAACTACCTTACTCGAGTTGCTCGAGTATAGTAACTCGACTTGTTCATCGCTAGCCCTAACTCTAATGGATCTTAATGCACGTGGATGACGTATCTTGTTCAACAACCTTACTCGAGTTGCTAGAGTAAAATTACTCAACTCGTCCAACGCTAAAGGTCCACGCGAATGAAGTGTCTAGTTCAACAACTGACACGAGTTGCTCGAGTAAAGTAACTCGACTCGTCCATCGCTAATCCGAAGTCCAAAGGAACTAGATTCATGCGGATTAAGTATCTCTTTCAACATAAAACCTAACATCCCACAATGCAAACAGTTGAGAGGTGAACCTAGTTTTTATAGATTTATTGTGTCCCGTCAGTATAAACCACTAATTAGTACCATTTACGGCACCAGATTCCGCTCGATCGATCTTTCCCATTGATCATCGATTTAATCAGTTTTTAGTCCGTCATCAGAAGATGACAATGGCGTGTCTGTCAAACGCATCGAACACCCAAAAAAGTATACCGAGAAAGCCGCGGGTTGCATTGTTATGAAAATGCTTTGAACCGTTGCGTTTTCTACCTGGGCGAGGTACAAAAAGTCCTCAGTTTTGCACACAACGACCGATCAGCGTCGGCGTCGTCTCGCAAACTGGCTAAATTAGTTTCGTTAAAGATCGCTAAAGACTAATTTAGGGAGGTAGCAAAGTTTTTGCGGTATGACCATGTTCAATTAACCTTGTGTGTCTGAGTCCTTTTAGCGGGGGCCCGTTAGAATACCTAATTAGAGATTTCATAGAGCAGATATTGTTCTTAATGTTGGTAAAACGTTAAATGCAAAATATTTGACTGGCCTCACAGCTCAGTGGGTAGAGTAACTCTGCCTTCTGAGATAGGTCATGGGTTCGATTCCCACCCAGGACAAACATTTGTGTGACGGATATTGTTTTTTTTTTCGGTGTTTAATATGTATTATATGTATGTATTTACAAAAAGTATATAAGTATTATATCAGTTTTCTGGTTCCCATAGTACAAGCTATGCTTAGTTTGGAGCAAGATGGCGTAGTGTGAAATGTCCACCAATATTTAAAAACAAGAAACTGTTTTTTGTAATGTTGGTAAAACGTGAAATGCAGAACATTTTGTCAAAATCTCTCAAATACGTCAATAATGTTTAACCGTTACTGCTCAGTTTCTTGTATCGTATCCACTAAATGGTGCAAAATTCTTGGTAATGTTATTCGCATTGTCGCCAGCTGCACCCAGCTACATGTTGCCAGTCTAAAACTGTATTTAGGAAACTAAGTAATTGCCATGCTGACAGTCCTAGCGGCCGATACAATCTAATTAATGTCCGTAAATGGACAATAACCATAAGTGTTATTGATAAATATGTTGAGATTAATTACGTCATACCATTCGCCACGGGAACCAGTTTCTAACGCGGCATTTTCTATCACTTATTAACTATTTAACAAGCCTGGAGATAAGCAGTAAAGTAAATTGGTGTGAAATACACACAATTAGTACGTAATAACTCAAATTGAACGTTATAGTTTTATAGTTCGTTAAAAGCACAGGTTCATATAAGTTCTTAATGCGTTACACTGATTAATTTCATTAATCGATATTAATTAAAGCTAAATAAAGCCACGTTATTGTATCATTCATAAGTTCATAAAAATTCAACATTCATGCTTACATTAAGACTTAATTTTATAAAACATATTTTTCAAAACAAGAATTAAATAACTCAAACCTCGTAGGTAAATTAAATTACTGGCAACAAGTCAGTGGTACAATGTGGTAACCTCACGTGGTCTCCAGCTGCTACGGTGCTGTGTTAATGAGCTAAACGCAAGGAATCCCATCCAATTATCTTCGTATTCCTTCAAATATGCGCTTTTTATCTCACTAACTTTCGCTTTCAGGAGCCTCAACCGAGCCCCTGATTTATCGTTACAAACACTCATAAATAGCTTTAGATATTTAAGTCCGTATTTGACGTTCGCATAAATTCGTTTTACACTGATTTCCCTTGTTTACCGGCGGTTGTGAGTCAAACTAGAGCGAAGAGTGGGCCGACCGCGGCGCGGCCGGGTCGTGCGTCGTAGATTCGATAAAGCTCGTCTCACAGTTGACAGAGACGGCGGGCGCGGCCTAACGAGCGGGGTCGGGGCTCGGGGCTCGGGGGGGTGCTCCGGGGGGATGAAGAAGTGCGGTTCCGTGCATGTCTCTGCTGATTGACCCGCGTCACTCGGCAAACAACAACTAACGAGTCGGCCCCCGCGCCTCAGGTACGATAAACGACCGAAGCGCCGCGCCGCGCCGCGCGACTTCGCACCGCACGCTTTTACTGATTGAGACTCCTCACCTCCTTAACAAAATTAGGCTCCACCGCAGACATTATCCACCTTTTGTCCCGATATGATGGATTGCGGTCCCGCTCCACGGCGCTGATGATGTCGGAGCTGATTGCCGTGTTTGAAATTAGCGAGGTGTGCGTCAAGCGGAAGCATTAAATAAACATTAACATGGTTCAGTATGAGTTTTATAATGATTTATTGCGTCTATTGCTGAATGAAAGTGTAAGACAAGGTGCGTGATTCATGTGTTGAATACCTTTTGTGCCGCATACTATGAATGCTGCTACGTACCTATTAATTACTTAAGTTTTAGGCAGATGTTTGCAGATGCAGGCTATATGCTTTATAATTTTATTTATTGTCTTATTATATGGATTTTTTTGCATTAGCAAAGTATGACAAATTTAAATTTAATAGCTTCTTTGCTAAGAAAAATACTCTTAATCGAAACATTTATGAATGCAGCAACTGTCGTAAACGATTTCATTAATGAAGATGAGAGTAATACAGAGCAGAGAGTGAATGTAACGCGGCACGTCCACGCTGAAAGCAGGTTCGTTAGGGCGTGCGGGCGCGGGCGCGGGCGCGGGCGCCGTCAATCAAGGCAATTGCTGCTCAATCGGCAATCAGCCGCCCGCCCTCGCCCGCCCGCCCTAACGAGACTCCCGTAAAATACCAACTTCTTACCCGTTCCCGATAACACTTTCGCTAACTAACCAACTTTTTGATTTGCAACCGACTATGTAACTGTGTTTTTAAAGTTTGGAAGCATGTTAGAAAGTTTTATATTTATAAATCAATGTGAGGGAATTATTTACTTCCTTTAAAATTTAAGGATGTTCTGTGTTTACTGTGAGCTATTGAATATGTATCGTCAAATGATTTAGACAACTGATTTCATTAATGGTTACTGTTAAAAATGCATATATCTCTTTGCGCAGCTAAAAGTTAAAACCGACTTCTTCGTCAATTAACGAGATTGATTTAGGCGCCCCGTCAACTTGCAAAAGATACATAGTTTAATTGCTCCTAAATGAGTGTCTGAATTGTTATACAAAATGACCATTATCGTTGTCAATACGTTGGTAAAAATAATATTATGTTTTTGCACGCACTTTGAATAAATAAGGATCAATGTGTAAAATGCTTGCTCGCTGTGGGAATATCGACACAATTTACTAATGATATTTATATTTTAAGTTAATCAGGCTAACTTATTTAACAAATTTTTCTATTCCTCACATTTTACATACTACCAAAATTCTCTCTTCTATAAAAACTGTACGTAATTATTGTAAAATATATTTAAATCGTGTGTCCAGATTGGGCAGCTGAGGGTAAAAGGGGGTCCAATTTGGGCGCTCGTTAAGTTGCAAAAGACGCTCGGTTTAATTGCAACCGCCACCCTAATGAGGCCCTGTGTCCGGGCCGTTGTAAAATAGACATTGTACATAAATTAATATAGCTGAATTTCGAATAACTTTAATACAGAATCATGCATTTGATTATGTATTGTCATAACAGTTTTTGGTTGGTCTATGGGCTGTTCGCGATCAAACGTTATTAAGAAGAAGTAATATTATCTAAAATGTAATTTACAGCAGCCTGAAATATATAAGGCAAAATTAAAATTAATTTTGTAACAGTTCTTACCTTACCTTCTACCTTAATGTTTTTTGTCAACAAACAATCAAATACTGACATTTTAATATTGCCACCTGTGGCAATTACTTTTAAATTCTGTCATATAACACAAAACTTAAAATACCCTAATTATTTTTAGAATTTGCCATTATCTGAGATATTTATCACAATTTTTTGAGTTTTGTTGATTCAAACCGACTAAGTGTTTTGACCCATTTCATTCGTTAATTCTTATAATGTTCATCACCATAATAGTTTTAAAAGTTATAATGCCTTTAATAAATACATTTTAATAAAGCTTTTTATATCGTACATCTTATATGATTTAGTTAGATCAAACATTGAGCGGGCGGTCCTTGTTAGTTAATTTGTGTCGGTCAATCTAAAAGACGCTTTCGAGTTTCGAAGCCAATCGGGATTGCCCGAAGATTTTGTCGGTGCATGGCCCGATTAATTTAATTTTGTCTCTTTGTCCGGTCCAGCCTCGTACTTTGAGTCTGGAGCGTCCAGAAACTAAAGAGCGTCCGCCAAATGGTCAATCTTTGTTTGAAATTCGATTACTGATATCCATCTCCGCTCATGAAATGGGGATATGGATATTCAGATTGACTTTGTTAACTCTGGTACAAGATTATTTGTAGCTAAGAAGAGAATTTGTATCAGGAACCTTCCTGGGTTCGCACGCGTGGTATGGTTAAAAAGTAGCTAATATTTACGTCTTAAAAATTTCCATTTGATTGATTTAGAAGCTTTCACGTGAATTAGCAACATACAGATGCATGTTGCTAAACAACCCTCAGAATAATCATATTTTCGCACTTATAATTGTGATCTTGAATATATTGGGTTTGTATTAACATGTAGGGTGAAGTAAAAGTTATT
Organism: Chesias legatella; assembly: GCA_947359385.1. Classification (NCBI taxonomy): domain Eukaryota; kingdom Metazoa; phylum Arthropoda; class Insecta; order Lepidoptera; family Geometridae; genus Chesias; species Chesias legatella. The sequence continues at coordinate 3,981,391 of OX375778.1, read as the reverse complement.
ACTAACATAGCTTTTAAATTATAATTGCATTAAGTATTAAGTAGGTACTAACAAAATGGATGACTATCTGAGTTTTAAACTAATTAAATTAATGTTTAACCATCCGGCGCTAAAACTAAAAAATTCACTTCGCTAAAGCCTAGGTTTTAATTTAGTCAACTAGGTAGTTAACACATGCACACCTAAATGATCTGTAAAGCGGATTATTAATAGGTCCTTTATCCTGTCGTCGGCTGAAATATCTGGTGCGTTCTGCAATGATTTAGTGATCAACGATGTCCCGAGCACACATCACGAACAGGAGAGTACTAACCTAGACCTACCTACTGACAAATGGACTGAGGTGTCAGTGGTTGTTTCTATTTTATCTATATATACATATATATATATATATATATATATATATACGCACAGCGCCATCTAGCCCCAATCTAAGCTTAGCTTGTACTATCGGAACCAGACAACTGATAGAATACGTATATACTTTTTTGTAAATACATATATATAATATATATTAACACCCAGACACAGAACAAACCCACGGTGGGATCGAACCCACAACCTACAGAAGACAGAGCTGCTATCGACTGAGCTGTGAGGCCTGTCGAAACAGCTAAAGCTGCTCAGACTATGACTGTGTGTTCGTTATGGGGTGTATTGTTAAATGGATTTTGAGCTCGCATTCTAAGGGTCTAAAATGGCGTTTTAGTGAAAGCTAAAATTGCTCTCTGAACTCTTTATACAAATTACAGCGTATTGGTAGAGCAAACACCGAACTGTGCCAAGCACCTAATGGTGTGTTCCGAAAGTCTCAGTCAAGTGCTAGTTCCCAATCCAGGCGTTGCGTGGCGCCACCATCAGCAACGTAGTCACTTATGAATTGTGGTCAGGCCTGCGAAAATTCAAAAAATTCTAAATTAAAAATCATGCATGTTTAATTTTATTTTCTAACTAGCTGTTGCCCGCGACTTCGTCCGCGTGGAATTCGGTTTTATCACGGTAAAATATGGGTATATTTTACCCCTCGGAAAGGTAGCCTAAGTTACTCGTTGTTACATCAGCTATCTGTCAGTGAAAGTCCCGTTTAAATCTGTCCAGCCATTTCAGAGATTAGCCGGAGCAGACAGACAGACAGACAAAAATTGAGGTGTTTTGGTATATGTACCGTGTATACATCCATATGCACTTAGTAAAAAGCAGTTATTTTAATATTACAAACAGACACTCCAATTTTATTTATTTGTATAGATTAAGTAAATTAATTAGTCTTAACTAAAAGATCTATTTAAAGACATACGTATTTAAATTTAATCTTGTACATAATTAAAACAATTGCATGTTAAAAAAATAATTACTTTTGCAGTAAAAGCTTCCAATTATAGCTTTGGCTGAACAATATTTAAGTTCCCAAATAAGCGGTTTGCCGTTTTAATGACCTAATTGAAAAGTTCGTCAGATTAACCTCAATTAACAGTACTAATGGATTTTAAATAATTAACTTACGTTTGCGAACTGCAAGGATTGGAAGGTAAGTTAAAAACTTTTCTTTATTTACCATTTTTTCCGACCATCAACCAATCATCGAATTATTCGATCGAGACGTACAAACTAAAATATTATGAAGTTAGCTCGAACCAAGATAAGTGTTTTAAGATCTTTTAAAACAGAGTAAAAAAAAGTGACATAAAGAGTGTTCAAACTGTCTATTTATTTACCTATCATAACAAAACCTAATTAGGCAAACAAAATAATATTTATTAAAATGTGTCACGAGAGAAACGTAAGTTAGCTTGCTTCAAGCAATCCTATCGCCCTTCTTGTAAGCCGGGCCCTCCAATTAAGAAGCCAAACACAGCGTCAATTTATAGTAACAGTGACTTGGCTACATGTACAAGATGGGTTCATCTCGTGAATTTCTCGACACAACTTGTGGGGAGGTGCTTCGGCAAACATGTCCGATCCTCCGATGACGTTCGGCGCTGAATTGATAACGACAAATACGGAATATTGGCTTGACTTGGTGATTTGAGCGAGTTTTGTCGAAGGCTTGACGATATATTACCGCCTACAGACGTTTCAACTTCTATCTACAGTATATAAACCATCACTTATAAACTGACTGATTGGGATAAATTTAATTTCGTCGTACGAAGATTTTGAGAAACGACGCATTTAGAAGGGATGCAACATACTGAGAAAACTCTCGATTAGTGAAGACCTTTAATTGGCTAGCTATTTAAGTTTCTAAGGACATAGTATATAAGCTGTTGGTTTTCCGAAATCAATAAATACCTAATAATAGCACTAAACAAATTGACTTAAACGAGTGGTGGTGAAAGGATTACAGTGCGCCTCGAGAAACTCCTTCTATTGGTAAAGGAAAGATTTTTGTATTCTACTGAATTGTCAATTTGTTTTTTTTTTTTATGAATTTGAATAATTTGACCCACACCAACAACAGAAGCAGTGAGATGGGTATATGCATGTTATTGTGTTGGTATATGTCGAGTGGTGAGTAGCGCGGGTAGAGAGGCGCCGAGGGCCCGATGCGGTGTTAATTAATAACGAGTGTCTCACGAACGGTAACGAGACCGTCACGAGTACATTATTTAGCCACCTGATTAGTTCGCAGGAGCCGCATCGAGATACTTCGCCCGCAACTCTAATTAGTGAACTCCTAACGGAACCCGTTAAATTTGATTTGTCACTGCACTATCACTAATTGGAACTCCGTAATTGATCATTCCAATCATTTATGTGGTCCACGCACGACGTGAACCGCTAACAATCAATGTTTGCCTTCACTTCACGACTCACTAAAACTAATGAAATATGAAACCGACCGCGCCATCGATGCGTCAACACCGGACCGATTTATTTCTATTCTATTATTAAAACGTTTAATTTAGGGCAACAGTTTTACATGCAAAACGATCAAAATGCAATCTCTACTACCGTATAGGAAACCTATTCGAAATTGATATGGGTGGAGCGCAACGCTGCGTCGGGCCTATGCAGCCTCGTAAACGGCGCGCGCGCGGCTCGGAACGACGCAACGCACATAAAAGTAGCCAATCGAACTGCCACTCTATTCCCCGCGAATCGGGTTCACATTAGAACGGCGTCTGGGACTAGACGTGTAACGTAGACGGACGAATTTCGTTAATAAATAAACGCACAGCCCGGCGTCCGGCTCGCCGCCGGAAAATAGTATAAAATGTTTCTGGTGAAAATTTGGCACAAGTATGACGGCGACGCAACGCAGGCGATGCCGATGGCGTGACGTATACAAATCATTATTCGATAGCCTCTGCTGTCAAAGGAATTTTTAATAATGTTTACTGGCCGAGATTCGGTTTAGCGAGGATTCCACTCGTTACTGTATCGCACGCGGTCGGTCGAATTCAAAAGACTATTTCAACTTTTTGACACTATGATTTTTGCCGTCACCGTTCAGTATTTTGATGCATTCTGTGTATTTAACCTTTTAAAACCTTTATTTTACAAGCCGAACGTAAAAATGCAAAGCGATCTTACTGTCAATCGGATTTCTGTTGTCTTGCACATCATTTATTCTGGAAACTTACAACAAGCGAAAGAAATTCAAATAATATTTTTAACTTATTACTACTTATACAAAATGTAAGGGAAGTGGAAATAACGCGTATCAGTGTAAAATTACCTAAGTAATTTTGTCTCAAAGGTAATCGTAATCGTTTAGCGTCACTAAATTATACATCAACTTTAATTAAATTACATGCCAGGAATAAGGGAGTGCTTACGATGACGATCATATCGTATCAATTAAGGAGACGCACTCAGCAAGCTCGAGTGCCGGCAATAGAGCTTTCACATCCTTCGGCTTTAGAAACGGTTCAGCCGAAGGCCTCTTTCTTTCGAGACTTTTCGTCATTATTCATGTATCTTTAAAAACTTATTTTACAAAACATGACTAACAAAATAACTGTCTACCGTCAATTATATAAAAATATTCTCCGTTTAGTCTTGTCGCTCTGTTTTAGACCCTTTTAAAAGGGTGTTAAATTCTTAATTTATTTCGATTGTAAATAATGTGTTAAATTTGTGATTTTTTTTAACTTATACTTGAAGTTAACCGAATCAAAATGTAAAATTATTAATTAAACCCGAAAATTCGGTTTCGATTGAGAGGAAATGAGCCAGCACTATTTGGTAGCGACGACGTTAGACGTTAGCTAGTTAAAGGTCCCGCTTCTGATCTTAATTAACCTCATGTGTTAACCTCGCAATAACTATGAGACGCGTGCTCTCTGCACTGAAGCGACAGACAGACGTTTCACGTTTCCTTCACTGTGCACCTTTCACTTATACTAACCATTATTTCTCTAACGTATCGAAACGGGTAGTGAAATTCTCTTTGCCATAGAATATAGAACTACCCTTATGTATTGTTTCATGTAAGCTGCTTTTATAATATTTTGATATTGATTATAATATTCTTAACATATTGATGATAAAAATTGAGGATATCAAATTGGGAAGTAATAAGGTACAAAACGTATGTTTCATCGACTAACTGTCCAAATTATTGCCTTAATTTATACAGTACTTATAAATTAGATTTTTCTTAAAATACGTACTTCAAATCATAATTTTAAAATGATCAGATTAATTGATGAGGATTTGTTATTTTTTTGTCATCTCCTAACGACTGAACCAAATGTTTGGCTTACCCCAGTGAATACTCTCCCAAACGAAGCGTCTGGCATCGCCTTTACTTCTTATTATTGTGACGGGATATGTAAATTTATGCTCAACTTTATCGAAGACGCTTTAATTATGTAATACGGCGCCCATAATTCAAACTTAGTGGTTTATTACTAACTAATAGATAACTAAGCTACGATTAAGTTGTTTTACGTGAAACACCTACCTACCTCCAAATCTATTTTATGATTTTTACTACTTGAAAACTTATCATATTTTACTTCATATGATTTATTTGAATGGTATCATTACGCAGTCGGGAAAATTAACATTTGATTTAACTTGATTTGAATTTAATATCATGGATTATACAGTATGTTGCTATTCAGCATTTATTTGCCAACAAGTGTACAATTAATTCTTACTACATATATTTATTTATATATGAAAGATAAAACTCTTTCTCATTGTACCATCGTAATTCGGTAGTGGATAGGTTACCACCTCAGTTGCTATTATTATTAGCAGCATCCCCCGCGGCCCCACCTGCCCCACTCGAATTAGTAAACAAACGTCTTTACGAGCGGTTTTACGAGTCCCGCGATATTTCGGTCTGGCAACCCGTTTTACGACATAATGAATTTGTTGATGAACTAGGCATTAGAAAGTTGGAAATAGACGCGTGCTGACCGCGGATCGGCTGCGGTGCTTCCCATGTTTTATGAACTATTATTATATTTAGTGGGATGTTCCATTTCTGAACGATATAATTTTCCGCTGATGAATTTATATGTCTTTTATGAACTTTTTATGTAATCCCGTGTGTTATTTGTTGTAGTAGGAATATAGTTTATATTATAAACGTGAGAATTTTTTAGGTGGTTCAAGTTACTGTACTGTGTAATATAATAGAGCAGGAAATCAACCAAAATTGATGAAAAGTCTTTTGAGTTTTTGAAGAAAACTGTGTTCTGCTTATCTCCAATCATTTTATTTAACAATATTTCTCGATATAGGTACTACAGATCTAACGGTACACGCTAGCATTATGCTTCCCTTGACTTCTCTGACCGATCGCTCCACAAGAACTGAGCCTCCGTATCGTCACCTCCTTAGTGGTTTACAACGACGGCCTTGGAAGCCTACGCCTTTCTGGTAAGCAATAAATAGAGTGACAAAATAAATAAGGTCAAAATGACGACATGAAGTCAAGTGCCTTTGGAACATATTTCATACAAATGATAATACCAATATAAGGAAAAGTACATAAAATAGTTAAAATCAATTAATAAATATAGAAATCATGAAAAGTTCAAGGGTTGATGTTATAATTAAGGTTAATACTGGACTTTCTCTGACTGCCCTTACAACTCAGTTGCTAGTAGGTAACCCTGCCTCCTGCGCTGTAGGTCGTGGATTCACCCACCCAGGACAAACATTTGATGACGAACATAGGTGTTTGTACTGTGTCTGGATGTTAATTTGCATTATAAGTAATGTAATTACAAAAAAAGGATATAAGTATTGTATCAGTCGTCTGGTTCCCACAGTAAAAGCTACGATTAGTTTGGGGCTAGATGGCGATGTGTAAATTGTACATCAATATAAAAAAAAATTACAAACATTTGCATCACATGCTAACATTTACCTCGAACGCGAATTGAACCTTCATAGTCCACCATAACACCCCACTGATACATTTTTACACCACACTTAAAGAGAGAATACGTATATTTAGAAAAATTTAGACACCATCTTGCATTGCGGCAAAAACTTGCCCTTTTTTGTAACTTTTCTCGGTGATAGTGCAAAGACGCAGAATGTCCAAATTGCCCGGTCGCAACTTTTAATGAGGCAAAATTCTCGATTCGACGACCAAACCAAATTCGACAAGCCGACGCGACCTGTTCGTTAGCAAAAACGGGCCACGCTAACACGCGATTAGAATACACCCCCGCCCCGGCTCCGGCTGCCTCGACACACTGGGCACACTGGCGTCGCGTCGCGTCGTCATATGTAACTGTTTTTGTTTGTGTCCTATATTTTCAATGTTAAACACATCTTATTTTTGCTCAGAAGCTTTTGGTACATTAACAATTGAAATAAAAGAAAATGGTGGACATTTCACTCAGCGCCATCTAGCCCCAAAGTAAGCTAAGTAAATAGCTTGTGTCATGGGAACCAGACAACTGATATAATACTTAAATACATACTTTTTTTGTAAATACATACAATACATATCAACACCCAGACACAGAACAAACACCTATGTTCGTCACACAAATGCTTGTCCTGGGTGGGAATCGAACCCACGACCTACAGCGCAGAAGGAAGGGTTACTACAAACTGAGCTATGAGGCCAGTCGAATATTCCACAAAAAATAATATATGATACTCTTGAACTAGTCTTGTATTGAAAGATTTTGAAACGAGGCACTAATAACTCAACCCTGTCGGTTGCAAATTTGAAAATATTGCACGTTTTTAAAAATTACGGCATAAGTCTCTCAGCGCACCCAACCTAAGGTAAAAGGAAGAATTAGTGTTTTTTTCTGTTTAAACTGATTCTTTTTCGATTAAGTAAATTATTGAACAAAGTTACGTTTAAAGTTCGTCATCCCACCTACACAAACTCGGATTCTCCGTTTGTGTCGCAAACTCAACTTGGAAAATTTCCTCCAATATGTGGTAGGTCACCTCTGTTGTTGTCACATTAGCGAATAACTTTGCTGATTGGTTAGTGATGCCGGGATGGGACAAACCAGAAAAAGAAAGACACCGGCTTATTATAAAGATTTTTAGAAAGCACCGCAGTTTTTGTTGCCTCCATTTTGAAGCGAGGTTCATCCTATAATAAGTCTTAAGTCTAAATAAGTAATCTTTGGAAGCCTTGGAAGATCCAAGTCGCGAGGCATTTGTGCTCCTTACCTTAACACGGCGATGAAACGTATTATATATGTGTAATTTCACCGTCATCTCATGTCTCATAAACTGCAACACAGTGGACAGAACTTGGTACAAAACAACACAAATTTAGCCCAGAAGTACTGCGACTGGGCGCAATACGATGCGACTCTCATACCTACCTAAGTAGGGAAGGACTCAAGTCGTATTGCTATATAAATACTCAAGCACCCAAATCTCCAATGAATCTGTAAGCAACAAGAGTCTCTGGCTCCATATTTGGCGCTAACAAAAAACATCTGTCACATTAGTGAATAACTGGCAAGTCGCCGATACGTTAATGATGTCGGTGGGACGTCTATTAGAGGGATAAGAACTCCTTTTGCACAGCTTGCGCCGCTTTATCGCAGATCTGATTTTGCCTTGTTTTGACCTTCATTAAAACATTTTGTAAGGCCACGTTTACTTGATTTGCGAGTGCTACGGGAAACTACAACTCTTTATCTTTGGTAACGTGTGACAGCAAAGACCTTGAAGGAGTAACAGAATGTTTCACCATCTAAACGAAATTTTCATAGCGTATGTAGTAAGGGTAAAATTCTCCAATTTAGGTTCTAGGATACTTCAACAAAGTCAATGGATGCAATATGGAAAATGAATTGCATTTTTTATGAATATCTTCAAGTTTTCTGTAAGGGTTTTTATTCCTTAAATGACAAAGAAATAATACCCATATTCAAATTAAGAAATATGTATAATATTATACAGTATATTAGGACCTGAGGAGGTGAATTATTTATTTTGAGTTTTAAGCGACTTCTTTATTGCATGATAAAATTCATGGTTAGATTTACCGATTTATATATTTATTATTTATACAATGAAAAATCTCAGAATTAATATGTATAATTTTAAATCGTTATCTCAAGTGATGTGAAAATAATTAAAATAGGACCTGAACTCTGGCCCTTCTCTTATGTTCAGTGATGTGTGAAATTAATTAACTATTGATTCCACTAACAACCTGATTAGCTAAAAACTAAGTGGCAATTTTAAACTAATGCTAGCACTTATTGCTTTCACGTAACGAAATTGGTACAGGCTAATGTCGTCATTGACATAACGGCGGTTGTAATTTACTAAAATAATTGAAGGTCAAGTTTACAATAAGTGTTGAAGAAAAATTGCTCTAAATACGTAGCAGTAAGGTACCATCAAAATTATGTACATGTTTATTCATAGGCCGATTGTTCATAACGCATTCAGACTAACTGAAGAGCTAGCCTTGGTTGTGTTATGTAAAAATAAGTCCATCGGCGATCAATGGGTAGTAATTTTTTTAAGTGTTATAATACTTGTTAATTTTAAAAACCAGGAGTAAATAATAAATTAAGCTAATTCTCAAACAAATTAATATTAAAAAAAGTTTTTAATGGATTGGATTGAGCAACGGAGTTTAATTCTCATTCGTATTCTCAGTATCTAAGCCCTTTCATCTTATACCCATATTGTAGGAGTGCATTGAAAATAACTAGTCCGCCATCTTGGGTATTCCGCCATGTTGGATTTAGAATGACGTCACACAGCTTACTATGTATTGTCATCCAAATTAAACGTGTATACAAAATTTTAGCTCAATTGGTTGAAGATATCTGCTTCAAATTGAGTTGCAAGATTCCACCCAAACAAACATAGTTACATTGCAAGTTAAATAAAAGCTTGTAAAAAGCTTGTAAAAATAACAAGTGTCGTTGATTTGTCATCACCGAAATGATTTACGATATTATGTTCAGTCGGTCATACCATTATAATCAGATAGTCGCTCGTTTCATCGCTTAGTTTGGTAATAAATAGCCAGTAATGTACAGATCTACTTAGCGAGCACCAAACTCATTTTTCAACTTCATAAATTATCGGCCGATATTGAGGCTATTTCCCCTTCCCGGTAATGAGGTTGTAAACAACACTGTCTAATTAAACTCCTTAATCGCAAAACTCAAACGGTAACCGCGTTTTAAAACAAAACCGGCCAATTTGGTAGAGACCTTCTTGACCACAGTCTCAAAATGAGCTAGGACACTGCAAAGATTTGCCACAATTTAACTGTTGTACTCGCACCGAAAAGTATGCAGCTATCTATGCTGCATTTCTATAATATGGGAACTGCGCCGGTTGTTCCAAATTACCTTGGGATCTTGTGTCCTCAGCACATGTTGAGCACAGAGCTTTTTTCACAATCAATGTACAGGGCAGCGATCCGCATAGGCATTTAATTTTTTAGTTTAATTTCTTCTTCTAATTATATAAGTATGTAATCGGTGTTGTGTACAGTTTGAGAAAATAAATTTTTTTCTTTCTTTTTTTCTTTCTTTATGTGACTTCAAAAGTCTCTCAATCCTAGCCACGCCTTCAGTTACGCAAAGTCAAAGTCATAAACTTTATTTCCATAGAATTCATAAAGAAATGGCTTCGAAACATCAATAGTATTCAAAACATAAGGTGACGCGTACTTATCGCTAAGTTTGACGCTGTTCAAACCCTATCCGACCCTCCATGGGGAAGAAGACAAATAAAGACCATTAAGCCGAGTGAGCCAACTGAGATGTGAGTGAGCCAGCTGCTTCCCCCGCGTCTGTGTAAAGGTTTGGTATCGGCGCGGCGGTCTCGGCTCATTACGCCACCCTAATTACACCCTGTCCCCTCACCCCGCAGACGTGTCCAGATTGTTTTCTAATAATACCTTTATATCCAGATTTTCTCCTAATTACCCATTTATTTCAACAAATCGTTCGAAAAACCGTTACAAAATATTTGTTGTTCTAGCTATTAGTAATTAAATTTTAAGCTTGATTAACTTTTATAAGAACGTTGTTACATTTCGGAAAAGCTTTTAAGCCCGCCTAACTGGATTAGAGCAATTTAAGGGATGATGTCTGATGAGGGAAAGTAACGCTCAAGAATAGCCTTATATATGGTATGATGACCTACAGCGCTGAAGATAGAGTTCCTACCATCTGAACTGTGGAGGCCAGTCTATAATATATAGTTGGACTAATGCTTACTAAAAGCTTACTTTGGGCCTAGATGGCGCTGTGTGGAATGTCCACCAATATTTATTATTATTATTATTATTGTATATGATGAGCGTCTTGAAAAAGGTGGTTTAAAGTGCAATTACGAGATAAGTAGCTTGCTGTTTTTACTAATAATTGAATGAGCTTTCTGTGATGCAAGTGCAAACTAAAATGCACACTAACCTTGATGAACTAATTATCATGTCGGATGTGGTGCCAACACATATAAATTTCTGCCAAACTATGTATATACATCACTGTTTATTACGAGAGTTATGTTGAAAACATCTTTGTCTAATTGGACGTTAATCGGCGGATGTTTAAATTTCTCTCTTAAAAGCTCTTGACCACTTATCGGAATGACTCTTGTAAATCTTTTTAATAAGTTTAATGCTAAAATTGTGATATCATTAGAGAACTTCCTCTTTGTTATTTACAGAGAAACAGTTTGTAAATTAATTAACCTACTCATCAAACAACCTAAAAGTATTAAAACACTATCATAGCATCGCCTTAATCGAAGGCGCAATCGCAAATAGCAAATTTTCCTACAAATTAAATCAATTACCCGTAACGCGTATAAATAACGCAATAATTTATTAGTCGAAACATTTTGTCAAAAGCCGCACTCGCACGATGAGCTAATCGACTATCACCGCTAATTGGCCCCGTCTGCCCCCCGCCCTCGCCCGGCACCCCCTGCCGCCCGCCCGCACCGCCGCCCGCCCCGCCGCCCGCCCTGAACTAATTAGATAAGTTTGCAACTCGACTGTACTTCTGGTGCCCCACTCCGCCGGTAAGCATCAATCTTTTTAATTAAACATTTTTGACACCGCAACGATTAACCATCGAACCCATTTCTATGCTAATATTGTGAATAGTTTTAATTTAAATGCAAAACGAGGAGCGAATACGGCACAAGTATACGGCCAACTACATATGTATGAGATGCACTGTACCAACCTGTTATTATTACGTCAAACAATCGCGGTTATAAATGTTTTTATTGATAACTGTCCTTTCATGGAAGTGATTGGATACATCGTTTGATATTACAATATTTCATTTTTTAGTTATAATTTTCCATTCATATAATTTAACTATCATACAGTCATCGTTAATAATTAAGTCAGGCTATGGGATTTGTAAACTAACATCATGAATGTGTCCTCCAATATCTAATTTAGTGGTTGAAACGTATATCAGTCCACTGCTGGGTAAAGGCCTCTCCCTTTATGCGCCCGGTTTTCAGTTTCTTGTATCCTCCTTCTGCTAGCCGCCTTGTGGAAGTCTCAGCTACGAGCGGCGGGGGTCAAAAAGCTCGTAAGGCACCCGTACCCCGTATCTTGAAAATACGTTGTAATCGAAACTTTTTTACAATTACATTATCAGTCTTCCTCTTATTGGTTATATTATTAGACTTTTATACAAAATTATATTTGGGTTTCTCCCATACCTTAGTTACGCGTAATGCATTTGGTATGGGCAGAGATTACCACATAACATCAGACATGCCATCTGCTCGTTCCGTAACTTAGTCACGTAAAAAATCAAAACGCTACCCATAGACTAAAACATTAAAAAAATTCTTCAAATTATAGGTGCTAGAAATCAAACACGATTGTACACGGTAATTTCAGTTGTTTTTGGATATTCTTAGGTTGACTGGCCTCACAGCTCAATTGGTGATAACACTTTCTGCAGCGCTGTAGGTCGTGGGTTTTATTCTGACCCAGGACATACATTTGTGTGACGCCATAGATGTTTGTTTTGGGTGTTAATATGCATGTATGTATAGAATTTGCAGAACAACTGTGCTTAGTTTCAAGCTATATGACGCTGTGTGAAACGTCCGTCAATATATAAAAATTTAAATGTATTTTATGTTTCAAGTTGCTTTATATTATCAAGAATTCATATTAATTAATTATTATTTTTAACTATGTTTTCAAAAATAATGATGATTATGTCAATCAACACCTTGTTAAATCAGATTTAACCCGAAAACACACACTTATCGATCTAACATGGACCGAATTTAGTTAATTTATACATACCTGTCTCTTATAACAAGAGTCGACCATTATAGATCTCGCAGGGGCAATAAATCAGGGCATACAATGGCACATTGTCTGTCGTTCAGCTGATTAAATAAATATAAATAGGTGGCGATCCGACTCCTGCGCAGATCTTATCACTTACGACATCAAGAGATGTGAAACGCCGAAATCAGCCTTCTACACTTAACTCTAAAGGCGAAATTGATGTATGAAATCGCTAGAATCTAAATCCTATTACATTATAATTTATACCTTATTACAAAAACGCTAGGATTCCAAATTGTCTACTATTTTAGTTTACATTGTGGCTGAGATGGACAGTCAGGAAATTACTTGAGAAGTTCCCACTTCTTCTAAGTAATTTTTACCAACTTTAGTCTAAAATAAATAAAAAGATAATTGTTCTATGTAGATGCCTCAATACTTGTCAGTAGTCGGTATGCGTCCTGGCTGTAGACAATATTAAAACCTGGTTACAGTATAGAAATTCGAATTTTCAGTATTTCACTGGTATTTTAATAAACGGATTAATATCTTATTTCTATATAAATCAAGCTTCAGTTCTGCGTCCGTTCTGCTCATTATTATGAGCTCCCAATTAATCGATTTGCCACGGAAGAGATTTAAATTGGCTCTCATTTCCGGCCGCTAGAGGGCGCACGCACTCAGCACCTGTGCCTGCATCCGCCCTGGCCAATTACTGGAGCCTTAGGTATCTATACTGAATAAACTCCAAAGATTTTTACCAACACGATTTGAAACTTTTTTCTTAAATTGTTTTATAAAAGTCTTTGTTCTATCCTTGTAGAACAGAGTAAAATATGTACGTTGGATGTTTCCGTACTGAAGAAAAAATCGCTCTATTTTTTAATCCACAAGTCAGTCTGATTACCCAATAGAGATTACTTTTGTAAATCAAAAATTGATGTTTTATTCTTGAGATTGGGCAGCCATCAAATCAATTTAAGATAAAAACAGCTTGCATGAAAAAGATCTCTGCACCTGCGTTTACCTGAATTTAATTAAATATTTTGGGACCCATATCATATTACGGCCACGTAATAAAGATTTTGGTAGCACATTCGAAATTATCTTCCGTGTCCTGAGTTGACATGGTTTTCAATTTGTTTATTATACTATAGCATTAAAACAAATTGAAAACCATCGAACCATCTTATTCGATTTAGAGTTGTTGTTAAATATATTTAACAACAACTCTAAATCGAATAAGACTCGATAATTTCTCAGAGTTTCCACAAGGTATTAGATTATTCTTCATAAGCTTTTTGTTGATATATTGTTTACTAGCTGTGCCCGCGACTTCGTTCGCGTGGAATAGTGACTTTTCGGGCAGCATATTTTGAATAAGAATCCTTATGGCAGCGGCGCGGCTCTCAGCGCGCTTTATATAGCCACGGACGCTCAGGCGCGAGGCGTGTAGTACGTACTCTGTACGTTAAAAATGTTCGCCGTGATTCTTTAAATTGACATAACTTTTTTATTTATGAACCGATTGACATGAAATAAACACTAAATGTTAAGTGAAGCTTACTACAATATATTAGTGAAAACCGTATCTAAATCGAATAAGCCGTTTCTGATATTAGCGTGCACAAACACACAGACAAACAGACATACAGACAAACAGACAAAAAAAAAATTAATTACAATTTCGGGTTCTGCATCGATATAATAACAACGCCTGCTACTTTTTTTTTATATATTTCCATTGTACAGACACCACTTTTCTACAATTTTATTATATGTATAGATATACGAAATAATAAATATGTGGATGTTAGTTGAACATAACACTTTCCATAACAGTTACTGAAAAAAACGTAGAAGAGGTAGAAAAAATATATATTACAGTTCCTTGACGAATTTTCAATAATATTTTTTGTTTTGTAGGTGTTCTCGATTCAAATTATCATCTCCAAATACATGTAATTGTAGAGCAACGTCGTAATTAGTAACGTGGGCTACAAGAAGATTGATTAGTGAAAGTTTAGTAATAAACGAGGGTCCGTAATACCGAGATAATTAATTCTTAGCGCAACTTAATTGATATTGGTATTAACATTAATTAGAAAAGTTGACGCTTGTTTCCAAGTTTTTGTAATTTTGCAACGTTAACTTGGGAAAAAAAATATTTTAATATAAATCTAATTGTAATTTACTCATTGAACTGTCACTGGGTCAGGGAAAAAAAATAGAATCGAATGGTTGCAAACTCCGTACCCTGGCAGCCAACTCCAATTTCCCTGTGATTATGTATTTGACCGCGCAAGTAAAGCACACACATTTAGAATCGGTGATTGATCGAAAAGAGTTTCAGTTGCATTGATTCAGCTGATTCGCATTCACGCTGTATAGCTTGTATATCGAGTTCATAGCGATAAACTTTGTTTTTTGTATTTTTTATGTAATACAGTTACAGAACGAGCCGACGGCCCACCTAGTGTTAAATGGTAACCTCGGCCCATAACAACTGATGCGACTTCGGTCCCGCCCCTACTAGGTACGACGAGACCCAAGTCGCATCGTATGCGCCCGTAACTCTGAGACGTGTAGGTGGAATGTCTCATGTGCCTGTAATTTCACCGGAAACCACACCTTTCAGACCGGAACACAGTAACGCAAATGCGTCGCTGCTTGGCGAGCAGCGAGCAAGTGAGCAGCGCATCTTAAGCATTATGATTACATCATTAGCATGTGTAGGGACAGTACGTCCCGTACCAGCCGAGTGGGCGGCTGTTCCCGGGTTCTCCCCGGTCTCACGTGGACTAGTGTAGCGATATAGTTCAGTAATAGTTCCGGCAAGCGACGCGACCGACGCCGCCGGAGCAGAACAAGAGTTTAATTAAAGGACGCTCACCTCACGGGCCTCTGTTGTCGGCCGACTCATCGCATGCGCCATAATTAGTTCAGACCGCCCTAACGGGCTTATTTTGTTTTTCTCGAATAATTTTTAATTAAACGCTTGATCAAAATGAAAGTTTGCGTAAGTAGCGAGCGAGGAACAATCGAGCCAGAGTTTAGGATAATGAATTGATGGTGTTACTTCGCTCGCTTGCCTCGCTCTGCTCGCTAGGGACTTAATTAAAAATCGCCGATAGAGTGTGTAGAGGGGAGTTTGAAACGAGTTTATGGAACTTAGTCCGGAGGCTCTGTTGTTTTACTATGTCAATTTGAATACGATTTTGCCTCACGGGCGCTCGATGACAAACGCACGGAGGAATGGATGTGATGCGAATGTAATTGGTATGTTTTTACAGTTGGTCCTTTTTTATATTTTAGTCAGTTTGGTTTAAATGTATATATGGTTGAACAAATTGTGTTCTAGTATAAGACTCTTTTCATTCACTTGTTTACTAAATCGTATGAAAAAATAAATAACTAAAATGTATTATAATATAAATTGATGACTACACATTTTTGTGTGATACAAAAGACATCAACGCGCAACCCAAGTAATGATGATCCATTGCAGGTCCGCTCAATTTCGTTGAAGAACGCTACAAACCCATTTTGGATCCAAGTTAGCGTTGAAAGCACATCCAAATGAAGACTAACAAACATTTTACAAGCGCTCATACAAAAAATATGTTGCACCTTCCATCCCACTGTGAAAACTATCTCACTCTTAGCTCTTAACTAATAAATATTCAGTTACGTTTATCTCCATGCACAGCAGGGTTGATAAACAAGGTATTCATTAAAGCGATCTGATTTGTCAAGCCACTTGATCTATCCGCGAATGAGACCCACTAGGCAGGCCCGGTTCTCGCAGACAGGCGCTTTTCATTAGGGTGCCCATATATTATTGAATTAAGTGAGTTTTTTGAACACCACTATCTTACTAACTTAACAAAATGTTTGTTACAGTAAACAGAAAAGCGTTTGCAAAATTTGTGGTATTGATTTTTATGCAGTGTAAATCATTTTTATGTACAGGTCACTAAACGCTAATATTAAGGTCTCAGATAATTGCGAATATCTACGCCGTAATTCGTCATTACATCGCGTAATTTGTACGTTCGCCTGAAACTTTTCATATGAAATCTTGTCCCAATTTCCCTTTACTCATCGTCGCCCTATCGCGAGCAGCATGTGTCATTAGCAAATTCTTGGCTTGTCGGCGGCACGCGTCGCTAACGAGTTTCTTGCTAACGACGTGCTAACTCGATACCGTCCCACATCCCACGTCTCGAAGCGGGACATGCATTGTGATTACAATGATATTGATATCTGGATACATCTTTGATAGTAATTTATAACAAATTAAGTTGTAAACGTAAAACGTAAACTTTTCCTGATATCAAATACATAGCTATGCTTCAACTTTTGAATAATCATATTTAGAACGCGACTATCAAAATGAAGGTTTTTTTTATAAGTATTAATTTGTGTTGTGGTTTTACAATAGAGTTATTGTATTGTATTGTTCCGACCAGATCCCCTCATTAAATAAACCCTTATTTAGTAGGATTACTTTCTAGGACATTATAGGTCCTAAATCATATGTCACAGGTATATATAGGTATTAAACTGTTTCGGGTAGCTTTTATTCGCCCTATCATCCAAATGCGTTGAAATAAATAAGGGCATTAAGTGGCAACTTTTTTGTTGTACATTTGTTTCAGATTTAAACAAGCGGTTAAGCTTGAAATTCATAAGTTAATAACTATAACCTTACCAATCCACAGCAATGCCATCCACGTTAAGTCAAAAATCCGCTACCTACTAATAGAAGCTTAACCTATATGCAATGCAGTGGTGCAATTCATACAAGATACAAGATATGTTATTGATTGCAGTGTCACAAGCATTTCTCCAATAACCGGGCTCCCAGGCTTTGTGTTTTTGGATCGCTTGCCGAGATGACAGATTTCTGACGGACAGAACAGGGAAACATTTTACTAAACTGGGACTGAAAAATGGTCTTAACTTTGGCTTAGTATTTATACAAAAATTAAGATACCGACCATAGCTGAAAATTTCTTGAATTTGGGCCACAAAATAAGTGCAATCATATTTTGTGTATATGTGTATGTTTCAGTGTTTAAGTCGCATTAAGATTTTTCTTTTTGTCACTTACAGTTTTGTCATTTTTTATTAACACTGTTAAAATTAAAAAAGTTCTCTCAATATATTAGCCTAACACTATGCTTGTCTATGTTTAAATAGTATTGAAATTTTTATAAAAATAGTTTAAGAAACGATAGATTTTCTTGTCAATTCGTCAGTTTGAAACCTACGACATTTTAAATTCTAAAACGTTAAATGTCTCATTTTATTAAATTTTATGCACTTTGAATAAAACAGTATTATATTATTGTGTCATAATCTCTACTGCTCGCAGTAATAAAATCTGAATCTAAACAGCAATAAAATAATGAAAAATTGAACAAAATTAAATCGTTACGTAGTCATCTTGTTACCATTCAGAGATTCTAAGACCTTTTAGGAGATAGCGAACGAGCAACAAGTAAGCCATCCCGTTTGAGGACGCTGTTCGCTTTATTAAGAGCTATCTATCTTGGCTCGATCCGATATCGCCCCTTCGGTATAGGCCTAAGAAAACATCAGAATTTACTACAAAACATAATTTGCACTCACTGTAGTATTCTGCCTTCTCTTGTGTATTTTTTTTCTGGACGTCGAGGAATAACTCATGTTGACCTTGAATGAATCCTCAACCTTCCAAGTTTTCGCCCAACAGTTAGTTGGTTGGTGAATTCGAAATAAATTATTATTCCTATTTGTTATTTCAGCCCGTTATTTTTAGAATTATCAAGTAATTCAATAGAGTTGCAAACAAAATTGTTAGGGAAATGTGGAGGAATGATAAAAGTTAAAGATTTTGTTCGGAGTATGGAGATATTTCTGATGTACACGCTTGCAAAGCATGGTCGGCTTTGTACTTTATCTTCCAAAGCCAGTCCAAAGTCAGTATGGTGGCTTCGGTTTAAAGAAATTTATTCTCAAAATAACATTATATACAGTTCACTTACATGAGATGATTAGTACATTAAAAACTTAAATAACTTAATTTTCGCTAGTCGTTTTTCAATAACGGACTTACCAACAACTTAGTGCTACAAACCCCAATTTCAATACGGAGGTCGCTGGTTAAAATCGATATGAGTACGCACAATGTACTCAAAATTATAATTAAACAAATGAATGCATGCATTTGAATTTAAAAAAGTCTTTTTTGTGATAATAATTCCTGACATTGTCTCGACCCAGCTCTAATGATCTTCTCGAGAGGTTTTAAATTATGTTGCAAAACAATCTCTCGACACGTACGTACCCGAGTCTCCTTAATGAATAAAATTAGGTACATGTCTGTACCTTGACATGTTTTCATACTGATTTAATGAGAATTCAGCGTATTCAATGTTACGTTAACAAGCGTAAATAAAGTTCGAATAACAGGTATATGTGAACATTTATATACATTATTTTAGGGTTACGTATTAATCGAATGGAGACGAATGGTAAAGTCGGTATAAAATATCGGTCGCTTACGCTCTCGAGCCTTGGGTAAACGAATTCTTTCAGCAACATAAAACCGCATAATCAGTGCCTAGTATGTTTAAATTGTATAAAATACTACTAACAAAAAAAACTTAGGTTTTTTTTTTACTATGTGAAAGTTAGGCAATAAGCCGAAGGCCCACCTGATGTTAAGGGTTACCATCGTTGATAATTATAAATATAGTTATTAATAATTATAAATAAAGTTATTAATAATTATAAATATAGTTTAAAATGAATAAGATAATATTTTTCTTAGATTTAAGTAACTTAACAGCATACGTTATTTAAATAAAATATAACAGTGGGTTATATTTTATTTGTTTATGCAAATTATGGTTGGAAACCATCGTTGTATTTCGGAATGGAACCCACAGTATCTTGCCTCTCACTACGCATACATATAGACACATATAGGTTTGAATTGTTCGAATTTCTATTCAACCTTCGCTACTAAAATACTACGATTTATTCCGAAGTGTTCGCCAGTAATTAGGTATACGAGTGCCTATCATCAACACACCCGTTAAATCTTTTAACTAATTAAAATTAATATCGGTATGAAAGGAAACCTTAAAGTTGCTTACAAACTTTGGAACTTGTAACTGCATGAATAAAATTACTATGTTGAAAAGGCTCTGGGGACCGAGGGCCTGCGATTCGAATCTGTACCCTTCCTGAAGTTGATTACAGCAATACGACCGAGTAAACAAAACTCGTGTGGAGTAATGTTCTTACCGTTTTAATTAAGGATACGTCTTGCGAATTGAAGATTGGCTAAGGGTTTTTAAGTAATTGGATGAGCATAAGCGTTAAAAGCTCAGTCATAGTGACGTCGAACAAATCTGCATACAATTTATATAAGTCGTGGGTTCGAATCCTACATCGAGCTTGAGCTTTTGGCACAGAAAACAATGGGGAGAAATCATAGCATGGTACTAGGTCAACATAGCCACAATCATCAACTTGAAAATCTGCCTTCAGACACCTCTCATGGTGATAAGTGGTGAGATCTAGCGATTTAGTACTAACAACCCCAGCGACCCAGCCTCGTTAAGGGGGTTGTTGGGAGAATAGTATTGTACAAACACCCCCTGTGGATACGTCCAAGCCGATCACTGGGGTGGTTGGCACCCATCAACTATAAGACAGGTGCTATCAATCTCGGTCTTCTTGGAAGGTACTCAAAAGAATGGTTGACCACAATTGAATTGATGATACAGCTTTTTTATCATCCACCCCTGCTTCCTGTCACCGTTGAGAGCCAATCCAAACGTTAGATGGCGCCACTGTTGAATGAAAATTCCTCGAAATATGTATAATATTCTATTCCATACCCTAATTGAAATTAATTAAACGAAATTTATTAATTTCAAGAAAACCATCACACCGTAATTAAAAAAAGGTCTCCATTGATGGTGTATTCCGCCTGTCATCTTCGAGATGAACGTAAAAAGCCTCATGTACTATCATTTAATCAGTTCCTATACGGTAGAATACACACTTAAGAGTACTATGCCACTGGAGACAAAAATCACAAGGAGCTTTTACTTCCTATATCCGTCACAGATAGTACTTAATTGAAGTATTATTACTAGGTATTAGAAAATGTTTCATACAAAGACCAAATTAGTTTTATTTTCACCAAGAAAACATGCCGTATCATGTGGGAAATGGACTTCTTAATCTAGAACGAGCTCAGGATGCACATAAACAGCGTCCAGCGATAATTCCTTCAAGAGGTCAACTCTCCAATACACTTTAGTTCACCATTAAAGATTTATCTACAAACCACTTACTGCAACGATTGAAAACGTGAATGGAACAAGCTAAAGAAAGAAAATGCAATATTTTATAGAAATTGATGAAATCGCCTAGAGAAGTAAAAGTATAGAAGTTTGTGTCAAGAACGGAAACCAAGTTTCACTGTTCTACAAAAGAAAATGCAAAATTGATTCGTAAATCGATTTTTATTCCCCGTAAGTAATCGTGTAGGTACCGTATCGTGCAACACAAATACATTCGTACATATTTGTCTTAGCTTCGTTTAATTAATTTTACCTTCATACGTCGATACTGTTTGTCGGCTCCTTAATTGAAAACGCTCTTGGAAGTAAATGAAAATCCTATTTGCTTCGGGTGATTGAACTGGATTTATCTTTTGAGATTTGTTAAAATTTGTCCGGAGTTATTACTTGCTGAGCTTACAAGCAAATAAACGACTGATGGGAAAACTTCACGTCTGTTTAACACACAAATTTCGTTTTTATTGAATGTGTGGTTATGAGTTATGGGTAGCGTAGTGATGAAAGACATTTCCAATATACAATGAGCTTGCAAACTAGCAAATATAAATTTTAAACTTTAAACAAAATTATTCGAATTAGCGATCCCAAAACGGTGTAAATAAAATTTATTAAGAAACTGATATGATATTGAAAGAAAAAACACATATTGGGACAAAATAGACCCGAGAAGGACTCCAGTGTTACTTTCATTACCATTATCTCTGGCTATTATCGATCAACCTAATTCGTTAATTTTAACTTTTCATCAAATCATATGTCATTCAGTTTATTCTTACATGCTGCCTGTGAGGGTATGTTTTGATTTAAGAACCTATTCGCTAACCCGATCTAAATATTTAGATTTGCTACTACGGAACACGAAGAAGCGCAGGTAATTAAATTTTGATTACCTCGGTCGGTAAGGCATTGTTTACACGGGTCATTTTGTAGCGCGAATTATCTTTTAACTCGAAATGGACAATCCTTCCTAACCTAAGATTGGCGCATCACTAAACTCACCCGTGAGCTTTAATATTATGTTAGATGTGAATTGATTTCACTTCACTATAAATTTTCGTCTTCTTTTTTCAACGTATTGTAACTGCTTTTTTGACCTTAAACAGTCTTTGTTTTATAAAATGAAGGAAAGTCCTTACACATCGAAGCAATACAAACACGCAAATAAAATTATGTATAAATATAATAACCTAGTTGAACCTAAGAAACTTCTAAAATACAATATGCATACACATAAAGTCAATAAAATCGATTGTTCTAAATTGGCGCGTCTAATTACATTAGTCATTTAATGTTCCCACTACAGGGTTTCTGACCTGTTCTCACAAAATATAATCTTGCTTATACAGGTACATTTTTTAAGTACAAGAATAACTGCAGGTAATTGAAATACGTTATAAACGTTTCAAGTATTTATGAGACTGATATGTCAAATGCCTTCACACGGTGTTGGATGCCGATTTTCCCCGGTCGATAGAAACCGACCCGTGTAAATACAGGGCTACCGGGATTTATTAATATTCAGGTTGTAAATTTTGCTCGCCGACGACGCTAATAGCGATTGCAATAATGACTCATTAAGTATTAAATGCGGCTATTAAATTACTCGTTTCCCACAGTGGCTGGCGAATAAAAAACGGAGTACATATACTAACATTTATTTTATTGATTTAATGCGTATACGACTAGCGACACTTCAGAACAAGATAACAGGTATAATAGAAGCGAATATTCTTTATGATGGGTATGAAAATAATAATTTCCTCGACTGAACTATTGAGAACCATTTCAAGTCCATTAATTTCTTTGCATTGCGTTTTATAACGCTTCATTACGTATCAGAAGTCATTTTATTTTTCTCATTAATTTTTTTATATATATTTGAGTCATTGAGGCTGATATAAAACACTTATAATCTTATCAAAGCGGATGCGTTCACACTTTTATAGGCACTCGACCAATCGTAAGCCAGTGAGGCCTGTATTGAATATGTGACAACTGCATTCATAAAAGATACATTTAATGTTAAAGAACACATCAGTATTAATTATATTGACTTTCTGTGTTGAACAATCATTATCAGCCTCTATAAATCGCCCGTTGATTGAAGAATCCATGGTGATAAAAGGCATAAAAATGTGAGTGGATCCTATCTTGTAGCCGTTAATGTGATGATCCCAATATTCGTTATAATGACTCTAACCTTTTAAACAATTATAAATAATCAACGCTAATCAAAATAATCCAATAAAACCAAATTAATTGACGCTTTCGGTCGTAAGCATGATCATTAGGTGTCATAAACTATGTATACAGAACTAGTATATTTGCCTAGACACACTCGGACACAAATAGATACCTACTTACGTAAGATTTATAGTCTGTGTCGTTACTTTGCTTTATTATCCATTTATCAAAGCTAACGAGCAATAATCGTGGCATTTTAACGGATTAAGCTTGCTTGTTAAAATTGTTACCTCGGATCAGTCTGTCTAGTCAATATATAATAAAATATATAATATATAATATTGGTAGTTTTAAGGATTATTCCAAATAGTCCGACAAAAATAGTCTAAAAGCTGATGTAAACAAGAAGAATTTCTTGGACATAGGTAGAATAGGATAGAATATTATTGCATGATGTAAGCAAACTACAGAATTTCCTCAAGACATAGTCATTAGTTTTGTTTTACCTTACAAAACTCAAAATCATTACCCACTATTTTATATATGTAAATGAGTCAGAGATTTTCTTACCGAATATCCGCAACAATTTTATTATCTGTATACCTGACACTTTTAACAATCCAAACAATTGTAACTGTCAAAAGCGGCTTCTAACCCTATTACAATATCCGGGTTTGAAGTGTATGGAAGCTGAGGAAATGACATGTATATGAGATTCCATCTTCATTATCACCTTTTTTACAATCACTTAAAAACTTCCTAGTTCGTAGTACTGTTCATTATTTTTATGTTTGTGAATCAAGTTTAAAGTTAATTTATAACTTACTAAAAATACTGAAGTTGACACCGTGAAAGACACCTGACACAATGCAAAAGTTTCAACCACCGCCCATTATGTTGTTCTTTCTGTTCTGTCATTTTGTGTTAGAACACAGCCTGGTGGCTAATCCCAGAAAGTACTGTTGTAATTTAGATACAATAGGGTTTTAATGGGTGTTAATATGTATTATATGTATGTGTGTGTTACCCGCGGTGAATAAGTAATCCCACGGGAACACTGCACTCTTCTGGGATCAAAGTAGCCTATGTGTAATCCAGGATATAAGCTATCTTGGTACCAAATTTCATCCAAATCCATTCAGCCGTTTTTTGAGCGTGAAAGAGTAACTAACATCCATACAAACTTTCAAGTAAATAATATTAGTAGGATTTACAAAAAAGTATAAATGTATTCTATTAGTTGTTTGGTTCCCATAGTACAAGCTAATCTTAGTTTGGGGCTACATGGCGCTGTGTGTCGTCCACTAATATTGTATTATTATTATAATTTTCACTAATAAACAAATTCACGGGGATGTTTTATGTATGTATAAATTTTTTTTTCTTGTTCCAGAATGTTCGGTTCAGGGGGCGCTTGCGCAGCGTGCGGGCAGGCCATCCCAGCGAGCGAATTTGTCATGAGAACGAACGCGCCACAGCAACCCCTTCACGTCTTCCACATAAAATGTTTCGCCTGCTCGAAATGTGGCTCACATCTCATGCAAGGCGATAGGTAAACACCTTACCTTTGTACAGTTCTCTTAGAATATTCCCATAATAAGTGTAATTCCTGAACAACCTGCCAATAACCTGCTGGTCATGTTCCGTCACTAAATGCATGACAAAGGTTTGAGCATTTAAATATTACTCATTCTGACTGGCCTCACAGCTCAGTTGGGAGTGACCCTGCCTTCTCCGCTGTAGGTCGTGGGTTCGAAACCCACCCAGCACAAAAATTTGTGTGACGAATATAGATGTTTGTTCTGTGTCTGGGTGTTGATATGTTTTAGATGTATTTACAAAATAAGTATATAAGTATTATATCAGTTGTCTGGTTCCCATGATACAAGCTATGCTTAGCCTACTTTGGGGCTAGATGGCGCTGTATGCAATGTTCCCATGATACAAGCTATGCTTAGCTACTTTGGGGCTAGATGGCGCTGTATGAAATATTCCCATGATACAAGCTACGCTTAGCTTACTTTGGGGCTAGATGGCGTTGTGTGAAATGTCCACCAATATTTATTATACTCATTCGTCAGGTACTACATGCTCGCGGGGTCACTAGTCTGTGAGCAGGACTGGCAAAAACTGATGAAGAGTGCAAATACAGCGACGCCGGGCGCGCCCGTGCGCAAGGGCAAGGTGGGGCGCCCGCGCCGCTCGCGCGAATGAGCGCCGCCCGCGCACGCACCACCTCACTCGCACAGGGATTATGAGGAGGTAAGCTGTCTTAGGACCGGATGAGGGGTTAATTTTGTAATATTGTTAACTAGCTGTTGCCCGCGACTTTGTCCGCGTGGAATTCGGTTTTATCACGCACCCCTATTTTACCCCTCGGAAAAGTAATAAATAAAATTGGAGTGTCTGTTTGTAATATTAAAATAACCGCTTTTTACTATTATATGCATATGGATGTATACACGGTACGTATACCAAAACAACATTTTGTTTTAATTTTTGTTTGTCTGTATGTTTGCTCCGGCTAATCTCTGAAATGGCTGGACCGATTTTGATGGGACTTTTACTGGCAGATAGCTGATGTAACAAGGAGTAACTTAGGCAACTTTTCTGAGGGGGTAAAATAGGGGTGCGTGATAAAACCGAATTCCACGCGGACGAAGTCGCGGGCAACAGCTACGCTATCTAGCTACAAAGTAAGCTAAACATAGCTTGTCATGGGAACCAGCCATCTCATATAATAAGTATATACTTTTTATGAATATTTACATAAAATACCTTTTTTTTTGTAAGAGACAATAAATCTATTATTTTTATTATTATTATCATTATTATTATAATTATTAACACCCAGACAGCAGAAACATCTATGTGCGTCACATAAATGTTTGTCCTGGGTGGGAATCAAACCCACGACCTACAACGCAGAAGGCAGGGTTACTACCAACTGAGCTGTGAGGCCAAGCCAGCATGGAAGTACCTTATAGGATCAGCTCCAAGTTGCCTAAGAGCTATACCTTCCGGTCACCACATCTACGTCGCAGGTACCTACTAAATTGTCATGTATGCTTTCCATTACTACGTCTTGACTGATGGAAATTGCGCATAAAGTTAACATTATCTTAATAAGGCATGGAGTAACTAGTATTCTAAGGTATTTTCAAACACCTTAAAGCATAAACATGATTCATGTAGTGGCTATGACCTATCAGGCAATCTTTCTCGCTGGCCATAAGGGTGTATACACACTGGGAAAGTATATTCGTATTTTAAGGCTTTTTATGATAAGCGCATTTAACTACATCCACCGCTCATGAGTCGAGTGATACGAGCTAATAATTTTGACAAGCTTCACAGCTCAGTTGGTATCTGCCTTCTGCGCTGTTCGTGGGTTCGATTCCCACCCAGAACAAACATTTGTGTGACGAAATAGATTTTTGTTCTGTTTCTGGGTGTTAATATGTATATGTATGTATTTACAAAAAAAGGTTTTTATGTATTCTATCAGTTGTCTGGTTACCATAGTACGAGTTATGCTTAGTTTTGGGCTAAATCGCACTTTTGCGAATTGTCCACCAAAAAAAATATTTGTATTTGTATCGTACAAAATTGGCATGTGTTGCCATGAATACATACGAGCACATTAATACGAGGTGATACGAGTCGAACATAGGCCCGGTACGCAAACGTCCTAACACAAGGCCGCAGGCCATGATTCAAAAATCAAACAGTTCGCCAGATATTTCTAATTAAAATTTATAACTCCTAATCAATGGCGTTATATTATAAGCTAAGGTTTAATAATAATAAATGCTCAATAAAAGCTTTATGCCGTGGGCGGGTCAAATTAGGGTTGGCGGGACAAAGGGTGGGAATGACCGGTTCTTCAAAACGCCGGATGTAAATCTTTGAATTTTTAAATAAAGATTTGACTGTTGTTCTGCAGGTTTCTGATATTCAATTAAACATTTCAAAATACTATGTCTATTCAAATAATCATGACCACGATTTGTATAATCCTACTAATATTATAAACGTGAAAGTTTATATGTATGGATGTTTGTTACTCTTTCACGCTCAAACGGCTGAATGGATTTGGATGAAAAGTTGTACTAAGATAGCTTATATCCTGGATTAACACATAGGCTTCTTTGATCCCGGAAAAGTGCAGTGTTCCCGTGGGATGAATTATTCACCGCGGGTAACACCGCGGGGCGCAGCTAGTTGTTTATAATATAAGAATGGAATAAAAAACAAGTTGAACATATAAGCATTTCAAAGAGAATCGACAAGTCATTTATAATTGTTTGTATTTTGGGCTGCTTTGGCTAGGGATCGAATTTTTATAACACCTTTATCATCTAAACTCACATCAGTTTCGTAGCATTCCATTGCAACGACCGAATATAGCCGACGGATAATGAAACAGTGTCCGGCTACTGACAGCCCTATTCACGGGTGACCTTTATCGGTGTTATTAACACTTGTGTCGTGACTTCGCTCGTAAGGAGTTCTTAACTTAATTAATTGCGTTAATTATGTACAGTTCATTCCGTGTGGCGTGATTTTAATTATAATTGATATTGCATGTTTTCATTTTGTTTGTAATTTTTATAATGGCGTTGGTCGAAAATCCGCTTACAGTTATTGGTTTTACAACTTGCTGGGTGCCTTCTATTTGACAACAAAATTCATTGGTCTGTGCAACGTAAATGTCCTATTCCGTATCATACTTATGGTGAGGTTTCGGAGCTATTCAGAAGTACTTCTTCACGAGGTAATAATAAATAATGGTGGACCTACTTACCTACACCGACATACATATTACCCAACTGTCCTTATTAACCTAACTACTGAGTTAGATAAAGAAAACTCTTTATCAAACGTCGGAAACCACTAATCAACTACACAAATTTTACGTTTGAACACTTTTAACTACACCAATTTTACGTTTGAACACTTTTTAAACAATGCGTGTAATGGTAATTACTAGGAGATATGGGTTTTAAAACAGGCGATTCGAAACTAGGACAACAAGGATAATCCAAATGCGCGTACTTGCGCAGTGGGTACAACTCGTAACAAAAAATTCAATAGTAAACTGTCGGAATGGTGAACTTTGTGTAACCTTCATGAAACACCAACGGCAGTACTGCCACCATACTCATATCTGCCGCCAAGCAGTAATGCATTCGTATTCCTTTGTTCCGGTTTAAAAGGTGTGCATGCCGATGAAATTACAGGCATATGAAAAATTCCACCTTCAAATCTCAAGAGTTACGGGCGTATACGATGCGACTTGGATCTTGTTTTATTAGATATGGGAGGACCCAAATCGTATTGCTTGTTATGGGCATAGGTTACCTGGGAGGCTCATCTACTTGTTCCGTTACTTTATCACGTATAAAAGACGTCTATATTCAAAGAAAGACATTACTGCGAATCCAATCGTTTAAGACTAAATTTGCATTTCAGGCAACATTCATAGTTTTCTGAGTGTATGAGTCGTGCATTTGCACTAAATTGTTCCGATAACCCGCACAATATAATATGAGTGTCCATTATTATTTCCATTCTCGACTAAAATACCAAAATCACATGTAAATCTTCGCCACGATATATGTGGACTGCAAGTCCTCTCAGGCATGTAAAAAATTCACGAATCATAAGCGAAACAGAGGGATAAAGGTGAAAGCTTCCCTCTCCCAAACCATTTGCACTACGACAGCCACTCACCGCTCATGGCAGGATTACATGCGGCAATTCCTAAAACGCTCTACTCTGACGTTCATAACCTGAATTCATAAGAGAAGTTTCCAACTCTCTCCCGCGCGACTTTTGCTTATACAAATAAATAAAACTGTGTCTGTTTGTAATTTCAAAATAATTGTTTCTTACTAAATGCATATGAAAGTATCTACGATACTTATAACAAAAAATAATAATTGGTAGTCTGTATGTCTGGCCTCACAGCTCTGTTGGTAGTAACCCTGCCTTCAATGCTGTAGGTCGTGGGTTCGATTCCCGTCCAACTTACTTTGGGGCTAAATGGCGCTGTGTGAAATGTCCACCAATATTTTTTATTTTTTATGGCTATTATTAAGATTAATCCAAAAATTGATAAAAATGGCTAAACTAAGCTTTTAATCACTAACTCAATGCAAGCGGTGGGCACAACTAGTGAGAAATATATCTGCAATAGTCCCAGACTCGAGTTCCGCTGACAGAATACACCTGTTAAACACCTGAGTTTCCGTACGGTTAGTGAGTTAATAACTTTTCTAAGATTTTGTCTAACATCTAGGTGTAGTGGCATTTGTAGTTTGATTTTATAAGATCTTAATAGCTGAATATATTATCACTTGTTGACACCGCTTCACACTTTCTTGCTAACTATATTAATTTTCCGAAAGTGATAAACATGCCGATAAAAAATTTTCGAAATTGTTTCATCAGTATGAGCGACCAATGCAGTGTAAAAAAGTTTCGAACGGCTCCGAAGAATTAATTCGATTAAGAGACATGTGAATACCGCAACGAGAAGTGGTGAAGAAACGCAATTAAACTGTTCATTGAACACTGCACAAAGAGCTTTGTTTATATGAGAAGGTCACTCGCACGGAAAGCGGTTACCTGCGTATTATAATTCGATATAAGATCTGGCGGCGCCGGCGGCATGCACTGCCCACTAAACTCGACCGTAGGACTTTTTTACGTCATTGAATTGACGGTACGAGCTGACGGCCCACCTGATGTTAAGTGGTAACCGCCATAGACAACAGCAATACTACTCAAGTCCTCTTCATAGTACGAGATGACTCGAGTCGCATTGCGTTGCGTCCATCAACCTCGAGACGGGGATGTTACGTCTCATGCGCTTGCAATTTCACGTTTGTGGACTTTAGAGCAAATTTGTAATTACAATAGTTGGACAACAGGATAGTTGATAGTTAATTAAGCTGTGGAAGCGTGTGAGGTCGCCGCGGGCGCCTTCCCGTCTCGCCGGCCGCCATGCTTACGGTTGGTAACTGCACCGACCAATCCCGAAGTTTAAACACTACTAAACTTATTTCGGCAACTCATAAAACTGTGCCCCAATGTTGGTAATGAAGTAAACGTTTTAGCGAGATGGAGGAACTCGTTTGAGGGATTATGTCTGTTAGAGATAGTTAGGTACTCGTTTCAGGAGCTAATATAGTTAAATAGTATAATTAAGTACCGCTCTCGGCGCATCGTTTATTCGACTTAAAAAAAAACATTATAGTATCTAATAATTGATCTCTAGATATAATCGCGTTGTTAATCATAAATGCAATCACTGGAACCCCGAAATGAATCGCCAAAAACATCTCTATTACGCGTACAGCCGTCACCCCTTTATTAAAACTACACAGTTAATAACAGGGGTTGTAGTTGGTATTACTTTGAGCGGACATGGTCAAAGGCGCGATGTTAATTGGAAAACATCTGAAAACGACAGCGCCTTTGGTGGGGCTACGTTTGGCGTAAAAATGAAGTGCGCCGCTGGCGTAGACTGACCCGGCCGGTGGCTTTGTAACGCGATTACTCGACTTGTCGAAAGTTAATTAAATAACGTTTTTCAAAATTACCTTCTGGAATTGAGATCAAAGTGTACGCTGAGATCTCGCCGCAAAGGGCTGGTTGCGAGCTGTCCAAGTGGGCCTCGAATTGTTTGATGCTGATGGGCTTTGTTTAAAGTGGCAGTCAGATGACTTTAGAAAATAATGTAGAATACGCTCGACCAGCTTTGATGAGGCTTCCGAAATGTGGCCGGTTGAATAAAAATATAAAAATCTATGACCAGACAGTTGATGACTCTGATTACCATTGTAGAGCTACTACCTTTATTGGCACTTTCGGGCTCTTTCTTAGATCTCATTACGAGAATTAGCCGAATGGCTCATAGGACCATATGACAAACAAACATATTGAAAGATTGAAAGAAACGTTTTGATTGATGACCGTTGTCTAGCCTATGTAATTCAATCGACCTCGGTCTGTGGCACGCGAGGGTCGTTTGTGCCGATGGCACAGCGATACCGGCGGGGTCAATATTAGTATTTAAAAAGCGGGAAAAGTTTTTGTCTTTTGTAAGATAAAAAACGTTAGCCATGAGTTTTTTTAAATAACATTAATTTATAAATAAACATATAATAAATAAATATTGGTGGACATTTCACACACCACCATCACCACACAGCCCCAAAATAAGCTAAGTAAACAACTTGTATCATGGGAACCAGACAACTGATATAATTCATATATACTTTTTTGTAAATACATACATATAATACATATTAACACCCACACACAGAAAAAACATCTATGTTCGTCACACAAATGTTTGTCCTGGGTGGGTATCGAACGCACGACCTACAGCGCAGAAGGCAGAGTTACCAACTGAGCCATGAGGCCTTTCAAAAAAGCTGTCATTGTACTGTGTACTATTTAACATTCTCAAGCATTTACGATAATAACGTAAACAGTACGAAAATAGAAAAATCTCACTAGACCGTCCGTTCGTCGCATAGTACAACTTTCACTTGTAGGGAACTAATAAAAACACTGCCGCAATTACTCGCAAGGCAATCCGCTTCCAACAAAGTATGTCAAGAAATTACTATTCAATTTATTCATTAGGCCCGGTTCGTGTCTAGTTTAGTTATTACTATGCCAGTTAAGGCGTCACAGGCAGGGATTAATCACTTCGTTCTGAGGTAGGGGGCACACTCGGTACAATGCTGAAATGCCTTAATCATTTTAGAAAAATCCTGAAGCTACTCTGTTATGTGGAAAATGAGCATTCGCGTACAATATTGTCAGAAGTATATAATATATTAGTGAGATAATCGGTGTGTCCTAAACTTTGGGTAATTTTGTGAGCGTGAAACAGTGGGAAATAGTGGTTGGAACGTAATTAGTATTTCATTATCAAAATTAAATCTTTGTTCCCTAACATAACGCGTAATGTTGCGCTATAACTAATAATGGTTTTCAATATGCAGTTAATTAATGAAATTGAATAAAATTATCGGTACATTTGCATTAATTTTCATACGCGCATAATGTAACAGAACTAGAATTTATTCTCTAGGAATTGTAGTTTAAAAAAGCAGAATGTCCTCGTTCGTATAAGACGCACAGAAATGTGTGAGATAAATACCGATATTCATCTCTGTCTTCTTACAAATATAGCTCCAATTCAGATTGGCTCATCTTCCCATCAACTCATCTTACAGTATGGAGAACGATGCCCAGAGAATGAAATACAATTTTATCCATTAACAATGCTTGCTTGCAATATTGCTTCTTCAAAATAAATGCAATAATAAAACTTAAATTAATAATGTACCAAGACGAAATCGTTTGAAATAAATAAAACACTTTTAAATGACGTCACATGTTGCAATTTACATCTTATCTAATTTAAAATTAATACTCTCTCGCTGGTGGAAAATTTGAAAAGTTTCAACGACGTCGGCCGCCCGATTGCATTTTTATACCAGAGACAACCTCATAGCTTATTAGGGAAGCCGGTTATTAGATCCGTGGGATTTCTCAGCGGACTCGTCCCGCTTAATTAGTTAAATGGATACGAACCTTCGTGGCCCAGCGGTACCTAGCCATCAGCGAAAAAAAATATAGTTTGTAGAACAAGAAATTAAGTTTTGAAATTGGAACTCTCAATTACTTGTATTCCGCCAAAAGCGTTAACTTTAATTCATGCAAGTGTAGTTATAAATAAGGAAAAATTATATTTTTTTGGGTTATATCTTTCTCAGAAAACGTTTGTGTTATCTAGATTTTTTATAGGATAAGTTGTTTCACTATTTCAATACCTCGGACAAAAATGTTGATGTCTGTTTATATAAAATGATACATAAAAGGAGAATCTTTGAGGCGCACTTTAATTCTTTCACCGAACTGAAGTTAAAAACCTTAGGTCCTTTAAAATTCTAATAAAAAAATGCGAAAGTATTATATGAGTATTCTTAGGTTACCATTCAAATTACAATTTCAAATGGCGAGCATGTTTACATAAATGCTCAATGCCTACTTGAAGTTACATTTTAATCGCGTAAACATAAGAGCTTATTTTCCAAAGAAGACTATAAAGTTCCTCTATTTCGTTACAACTATAACAAAAATCATTTTCCTGTTTCGTGATGTAGCTGCAAGTTAGACAGCTGTTTAAATCCACCAAACTGAAATAGATCTTTGTATTGCTTAATCTGTATCAGTCGGCGTAGCAAAGGCTAAGATAAAGCTAGTTCGGTCTCTGTGGCAAAAATAGACGAAGAGATATTTGCAGACAATTATTATTGGTCAGTTTGTTGATGCATTATTATGATTGATGTGTGATCATTGTGGAAATATACCCATAGAACAAATATATTAAATTATGAATTTATCATTATGTTAAAATTTCACTATATCAAAAACATTTGTATATGGTACAACGTATTATTTAAAAAAATACTTTCCTATAATTGTTACAAGAATCGTTCAATCACCATTTGGTTTGTAGATCGCCAACATGAAAAAATGTGAGGGAACCTTCAAAATAACGGGAAACTATTTGAAATCCTATAATTGTAGCAAAATCCTTTTACAACCCTTATGGTTGTAGACGCATGAACGACGAAAATGACAAAATTATGACGTAACTTTCCTAATAGCCGGAAAGTGAAATACTTGGAAATAGCGTAACTGGCTTTAGCCAACGGCCCTGTCGGGTGTGCGATGTAGTCCAGCGGTGATGCACTTATGCACCGGCACATTTCCCACCGCCGGATCCGCTTCCGCACGACAAAGGACATCGCCCACAATAGCTCCATTAAAATAATGCAAGTAAATGAGGATTTGTGGAGTCGGGTCCGCCGAATCCGCCCGGCTGCACCAGACGCGGACGCAGAACTAACTGCAGGGGCTAAGCACTGAACCAGTTATCCTCTTTGAGCTGTGTGCTGATGAACTAAAAACTGTATTTATTAAGAAATATTCCAAGTTTTACATATTATTTGAGAAAGTCAAATGTGTATCTTCTTACGCTTATTGGGCAATTTCTTATTTTTAAAACTTAGGTTTTGGTATATCAAATAAATATATACCAAAAATGGTACTGTCTTTTTTTTTACTACACATATATTAAGTTTACAATGTTCATTCAAATAATAATAATAATAATGTTGGACATTTCACACAGCGCCATCTAGCCCCAAAGTAAGCTGAGCATAGCTTGTATCATGGGAACCAGACTACTGATATAATACTTATATACTTTTCTTTTGTAAATACATATATATAATACATATTAACACCCAGACACAGAACAAACATCAATGTTACAAATGTCACATAAATTTTTGTCCTGAGTGGGGATCGAACCCACGACCTACAGCGCAGAAGGTAGGGTTACTAACCAACTGATCTATGAGGCCAGTCAATATGTACAATTTACCTGCAACTTTTACAAAATATACAAATACTTTTTTAATTTAGTTTAAAAAATATTAAAGTCTTGCCCTGGGCGCCCTAGCCTAAGTCCGCCAGCGCTTGCGGCTCAGTTCCGCCCGCCTACAATGCGCGGCCTCTGACGACGCGACGCTTAAACACTATACGCGAACATGTTTCATTAGCTAAGTGGAAGCTTTTGGTGCCTGAATCTGTGTAGCTAGACGCAGTCGCTTTTACTTAAATGCCGTAATTAAAATGTCAGCATGGGCACAGTTTTAAACTCGGTTCAACTAGTTTCCAGAGGCCAATTTAGTTTCTCTGATACAAGTGGAGCTCATCTCTTCAAAATGCTCTAACTTCGTTTAAGCGAATCTAGCGAATTACTTTGATTACTTCTCGGTTTTATTTTATTCTTATGGGGGGCTGTTGTTTCTTAAGCGATGATTTACTAGATAACGTGTGAGATTAGTAATTGGTGTGAATGCAATGTCTCACTACTTATCATGTTTTTATGTGTTTTTTTTTGTATAAAAATAGTCTGGCTATGTATTTATAGCAGGTATAAGTGGCGAAGCCTTAATAAACTAATAATTAATTATATATTAGTTATTTAAGTTAATTATTAGATACTTTGTAAAGTTTCTGACAGCACCACGGCTACCTGTATATCTGTAGGTAATCTCTTGATTGCTCTTATTAACTATTTATTATTTGAAAGTTACCTTATAGAATACAGGTAGTTTATAAATGGTAATTAATTGCAATAATAATAAGTAAAAAAAAATTACTACGATTCTACACAGAAAAAAACATTTTCTTAAAAAACCCGGTAGGCTGCTCACACGAATGCTCTTCAGCGCAATAAAAATCCGTACATACCTATTTACCTAGAGGTTATTAATAACTTCATTGATAGCTAACGAGTAAAATTGATCGGCATTAACGATCTTAATCGAATAGCGGCTGGCATCGATTCATCGCGTGTCGATGCTCCGATGTAGAGTTAATTTAATTGAAACCGAGTTGAGTAATTAATTAGTGGCGAATGAGAATTGGATGAGGTGCCCCTACCACGGGCCTATTTACACCGAAGACGTAATTACCTTGAGGTGATTTTCCGTGCCCGTTTAAGATGTTTCAACTTTTCCATGCGAGTTCCTTGAGTAATATTTTCCAACCCTTTCAGAATATTCTACTCGTATTAGCACAGATAAGAATTATGGTAAAATTTCGTACAAATTGATTCTGTCATGAATAGGAAAAAGTGAAAAGAAATCTTAGGAGGAGGTGATCTAATTACAATTACTTATCCAATAGTCTACATAGAGTGTTTGTTTGATACTCATAAAAATGGTATATTTCAATGTCAAAGACAATGTCAAAGACAAAGACAAAGACAATGGCTAAACAAGATCATTTTACATTTTGTGATTCCTTGTTTTCTTTCACTGTTTTAAGAACATGGTTAGGCGCACATAAATCTTTCAAAAAAGCGAAAAAACTCTTTGGTGCACGTGGATTAGAACCAGCGACTTCCGGATTGAAACTCGGGGTCAGTACTCAAAATACTTACCTCTCAAATCGAGAAAATATCTTAAAAGATAAATTAGCTATTACATTTGTTTTCATAACTCAGGTCTAAGCAATACGCTAATCGTTTTAAAGCGCTGTCAAAAAAACCCTAGCAAAATCCCATCATATAAAAGCACAAAGCAAACATGTTATTAACATCAACGGTCTACTTGACTGATTGATTCAGAGAGTCTCTTAGGTTAATAGCATTTAATCCCGCTAAAACGTTAGGCGATCCGCCATAATGAATATTTATTCTTACAGATGAACCATACTTTTATGACGAATACATATTTTATTAGCCGACGAATTCCTCTGATTACTTTCTTTAATTTGGAAAACGTTGCAGTAAAGGAAGCGCAAACACTGACGAACAAAATACGTAACATAATTTGATGGACTTTTTTGATTAGCTTTGTGCTTTAATTCTTAAACTACGAGTTTGTTAGAAGATGGTTTGCGGAATGAGGAACGTAAAATATATTATCTTACAATGCTTTCAGTATTCTTTTTATTTTTAGTTATGGTATGCAAAAGTTTAAACTGATGCAAAATTTGCCAGTCGGTTGGGGGAAACTGTTTGATAATTAATTTTCAATACTGATCTCACACATAACGAGTATATTGCAAGCAAAAATAAATAAAATAAATGTTGTTGATTAAAACTAGTAAATTCGGGCATTCTTTCTGGGCGGTCTAAAAATCTCTACAACATAGTTGTAGCTTCTAGCTCATTAGAATGACCTCACTCTACCAATCCGAAACTAAATATTAAAAATACCTCAGCAAATTGTAATAAAACTTATAATTACTAATTAAACAGCTCGCAGAGGTATTTTTAATTAGTAAGTACAAGTCAACTAATCGCTTAAGTTTCTTTAGCGTCGGACTTTTGAAATTAAATATTTTCACGACGTTAATATAATTCAAGTATTTAATTAAATGCCTGTATGCTGGCTGGTTTTATTTTATTAGTTTGAACTTGTTCTATAGTTGTATGTACAGTTGCCGACATAAGCCCTCTGTCTTTTTTTAACCGACTTCAGAAAAAGGAGGAGGATCTCAATTCGGTTGTATCCTTATGTTTGTTACCTAAAATCTCCGACATTTTTAACCAATTTGGAAAACACTACTTTTATTTGAAAGAGTATACTTTATTACCTTTTTTACCTTATGTTTTGAATATTATCTTTTATTAACTTTTTTTTGCCTTTTTACTTCACTCTACCTTACTCTTCAATATTTACCTATATTAAATACTATGCTTCTTATTAGAAACAGCCCGTCCCTCTCTGTAAATCGAATGTCAGTTGTGCCCTTCTCTACGTAAATTTTCAATGAACCCGAAAAGCTTTTCTGAACGAATCACAACAAGATGAACCCAATCACAGTAATAAATAGAATGTCATTTTTCTATATTTAACGCGGCGTCCATTATCCACATGAAACATGTGCCAATACAAATGATATGGAGGTTTATGAATGACAGACGGCTGCGGGCTTTCGGAGTGAGCGGGAGGGGGGGGGGTGAGGGGGAGGCTGCGGGAGGGCTGGAGGGGGGGCACTAATGGATTACATTCGCGCGAGTGAATTAGGATATTGTCGTGCGATCTGTTCCGGTGCACTCCTTTATGATCCTCCCTTTCATATCATTACGTAGGTACTCATAGGTGATTGCATGCTTACATATTGATGACTTACTCATGTTATTGGAACGGGGAGAAAGGGAATACCTTTATATCTGACGTTGCAATCATTGTAATCCTTTTAATGGATTGTTTATGAAGAATATCAAACTTGATAATGTTTTGATACAATTTCTAATTATTCAAGTCGTTAGTTGGCAGAATTTAAAAGGATTGATAAAAAAATATCCGTCCCACTTATGATGGAACCCCTTAAGCGCCGATTAATCCATTAAGCTAATATATTATAATTTTCAGATTTCACAGTCTAAATCCTTCCCACAAAAAAAATGTATTCAAATATAATATGAGGTATCCCACCAAAGCACCAATTTAAAAATCATCACAGGCTGTAGTGTTGTGCAAAGTTTGTCGAGGGGAAGTTCTGCCACCTCACTTACTTGTATCCTATACAATGCGACGTGGTTTTCCCTAGTCCTCTCTTAAGTAGACCTCATGACATATTTTTGTTATGGGCAGAGTTTATCGCTGTTCCAGTTAAAATTAGGTGGGCTCTTGCTTCTTCCTTAACATATTCACATAAAAAATCCATTTGAATGATAACTATGAAGATATTGTGAAAAGTGTGTCAATCAAACAGCCGACAGGATAACAGGATTTTGAAATCTACGCATAGCGGCGCGCTACGAAATCATTACGTCATTATTACATACTCGTAGGTACACACTCGCTAAGTAACTCTCAATATTCCCGCGGATCCAATAAAACTTTTCATTTGTATAAGAGAAAAGAGAGATGCGACGTCGCACGTCGCACGCGACGTAGTGGAGTGGTTCAGAGTTGGTGGCAAACTGCGGACTCGGTACACTCTACACTCTACACTCGCTACAAGGGTTTGAACTTATCAATTACACCGTTTGCTACTTACCGCGCGGAAAGGGCAAATTGATTTAATGTAACCAGAGTGCTTTGACGAATATTATTAACGTCTTTTTCACCCTCCTTTGTGGAGAGTGTACGCTTTGTTCTTTCGAGGTTTTGTGTAACATTGAATCACACTTATCTCAACGGGTTGATGTTTCGAGCCTTATTATTGAATGTTTTTTTTCCTTATCTTAATGAGGATAATAATAAACTAATGCTAACGTGATCGTCTGAAAGTCGGTGATTGTACAAGTGGTATCTCTTGCCTTGTACCTGCATTCTACCTTTTAATATTTTTGACTAAAAGATACTTTATAAAAAAAAAAAAACTCACTTTTAATTTTGAAATCTTTGTTTAATATAGTTAATTATCGTATAATTTCACAAACAATAATAATTCTTATTTGGTCACTATTCTTTAATCGCTCGCTGTACCTCAGTTTAATATTTCAAGTAGTAGTAAGATAGTATTAGATTGCCTACCACTTATACCTTTTTCCATAAATTATATTTTTTATCCTATTCATTATATCGCACTTACCAACATATTAAAGTATTCATTAAGAAATAATAAATGCTCGAAACAACTGAGCAAAGTATGGACGTACGGGAATTTTAATGAAGTGGGTGTTGTAAAACTAGTTTATAATTCGCTGTTTATTCAGCCAGATTAAATAAACTGCATAGTTCATACTTTGCATTCGTCACAGCTTCATAAGTTGTTTTAGAAGATTGTGAATTCTGCGATAAACGTGTCAAAAATATACGTTATTAAATAAGTTGCTTTTTGTGTGCATATTACATTTAGTATTATATTATTGTATTACTAGACATATCGATAATGTTTTAAAATGTGCATTGTATCATAAAAATTGTACAATATTTATTGAACGTGACCTAAAAAATCAGCAGCTGCATATCAAACTCTAGAACTCTCTCTTCTAGAACTCTAGAATAATTAAGTTTGGCTTAAATAACAAAGGAGTCTTAAGCTAAATCTATAAGGACAAATTTCAATTCAATAAATGTACAAAATCATCTGTACTCTGGAATCAGTCTTTGTAGTAGCAGTAGGATTTATGTCATGTTCGTCCGGGGAAGTATCTTCCGCCATCATACCCATTTCTGCCGCCAAGCAATAATGTATTCATATTACTGCGTTCCGGTTTGCAAGGTGCCGATGAAATACAGGCATATGAGACGTTCTACCTTCATGTCTAAGGCCACTTGGGTCTTCTTGAACCTAAGTAAGGGATGACCCAAATTGGGGATAGAAAATATTTCACACCCAATCATTCTATAACCACTAAAAGCACATTCATAGTCCCGACCCCTGACTAAGATTTCCTGCGTCGTGGGAACAAGAAACTGCAACTTATGACACTCAAAACACGTGAAACCGATCATGCAATTATTTATACGGACTCTCTTGCGGAAATCCATCCCGCTTATCTAAATAGCTTGTCGAAAATCAAACTCACACCCTTCTAGTGGCACAAAGATGAAATGCAATACCAATTTGCCTTTATTAAGCCGAGACTTGCGTGCACACAACTCGCAGATAATCGCCGGCTGGCCGCGGCCGGGCTCGCCATTTAATAAATACGTCGCGTACAACTCCTCTCATTAGAGCGCCATAACTCCTCATTAGTGGGCATGCTAATTAATGTGACGTTTACGAGGACCGACGCTCGTAACTCAGTCTTCGCAAACGCCCGGACTCCTAACTCCGTGTTCGAATAGTTTTCGTTCGGACGAAAAATTTTCATATGCCATGGAAATGGCACGTATGATTTGATCTGCCTCGTGTTTTATTTTACCGATGTTTTTAATTAGAAGGTTGGTAAGGTAGTGATGTTTACATTGGCTATCATGGAGTGATCATTAGAATCATTTTAAAACGGTATAATAATTTCTGTCGGTAGCATTCTAAGCAGTCTGAAAATTTAGGCAATTTTGAGACATTAGTATTTTTGGTACCATTCCGAATCTTATGTACATATTTTTTTAGGATTTTTTCCATCAATCGCATGCTGTTTCTATTGTATCTTCCTCCATTATATCTTGCCACGACAATTTCCTTGTATGATAAGATTTTTATAAAAAAAAGTTATGCAAGGTAAACGAGACACATGTGACTTTATATTACCTGCATAAAATTGAAAAAGCTACTGCCATTTAGAGAGCCATAACTCCTCATTAGTGGCCATAGTAATTAATGAGACGTTAACGAAGATCGCCCCATGACCCA
Source organism: Chesias legatella (assembly GCA_947359385.1). Classification (NCBI taxonomy): domain Eukaryota; kingdom Metazoa; phylum Arthropoda; class Insecta; order Lepidoptera; family Geometridae; genus Chesias; species Chesias legatella. The sequence goes on along the minus strand of OX375778.1, from coordinate 3,940,258 downwards.
TAACTTACTCTCTCGTGGATGCTTAATCTCACGCCCTTGTCAAAATAGTTTAAATCTAGACACTTAATTATCATGTGTTACAATTCATTTAAAGATCCAGAGTGGTGGTCCAGAGATCATTGGTTCAAATCCACACCCGCACCAATTTATTTCTTGAAAGGAATATTGGTGAGTGAACCGGTGACACTAGTAGCAATATTAGTAGTAGCTACTTCGTGCACATTGAGCTCTAATAGAGTTGTGAATGTGTAAGAATTATTTTATTCATCTTTACTTCATATATTTTCGAAGATTCACCTGTTTAAAAGTCTTTCATAATTACTATTGGATACAATTTATACGCATAGCACATAATTTACCTGAAGTCTCCAGTAAATACGAACGCTTTGCAGTTTAATGTTGCTTGCTCGTATGATAACTAGTACAAATATTAATTTAAACCATAATATCTAGTTATCAAGAATGATATTTTATGAGAGTGATCTGAGTCATGTAAATTTGCCAGTTTGCATAATTTGCACTAATTACTTGCCACATTAACCGAGATTATTATAATTTAACTTTATAAGATAAGAACTGCATTTTAGCATGGTAACGAATGCAGTTAACGTCAATGTATTCTCTTAACCAGGCGATTGTAGAGAATTATGGATGGATATTTCCGAATACAAGAGTTTTCTTCATCGGGCGCTGTGCAGAACTTGAAGTTTTATCAGTTATTATTCAATAATCATTCAGTAGAAACCAGGGCGTTTAAAGATACTCGTGACTACTATAGTATATACTGTTTATTTATTAAGAATGTATTTTTGAAAATGAGTTAGTCACTACAGGCAATGTAAGGAAACCATAAAGTATGGATAATCATTAACGCAGACGAAATACAATTTTATGAATTTTAGGACTTCCGCTGCTTGCTTTGTGAAAACGGCTACAATTCTACACAGAAAAACACTATCACAGGTTCTTTTTCAACACTATTAAATGTACTTTTACTTGAAATCACCCGTCGTAGAGAATCTCCAAATTCAGATTTTATTAACATTGGTATAATGGCGTATCTGATTCAATCTAGATCATAATTAAGCTTTAGAGCGAAAGTTGAACGTTAAGATAGTAATCGCGAACGTAATTTTAAATCAAATTAACACTTCAACTTTAAAAGGTCACAATGGCATTATCACGAAACAACGTGGAGTCGTGACCGCTAGCCGATATCTATATCTGTGGATCTATACACATAAAAATTGGAATATCTGTCTGTACGTTTTCGTATACTTAAGTATTTTTTATGTGATGCAGTTACGAAACGAGCCGACGGCCCACCCGGTGTTAAGTGGTAACCTCTGCCCATAACAACCTACTGCCTCTTGTTGAAAATCTGCCGCCGAGCCCTTTTCGATGTTTTGCGGTATCGTCACTTGTCCAGATCCAGGAGTAGCGTGACGTCACCATCGGCTACATAGTGTTAAATGTAATGTCAGGTGTAGTCAACCCAATAATAGTCGACAGGCCTCACAGCTCAATTGGTAGTAACTCTGCCTTCTACGCTGTAGGTCGTGGGTTCGATTCCCACCCAGGACAAACATTTGCGTGACGAATATAGATGTTTGTTCTGTGTCTGGGTGTTAATATGTATTATATGTATGTATTTACAAAAATTAAGTATAATTGTATTCTATTAGTTGTCCGGTTCCCACAGTACAATGCTTAGTTTGGGGCTAGATGGCGCTGTGTAAATTTTCCACCATTATTATTATATTTGTTATATTATAGTAAAAAATTATATTTACTATAAAGCTTAGACTTTTTTTAAATTATTGCCATTTTCGCGTTCCTATACAATATTCAATCCCGCTGTGAATTTGATATAACCCTTTGGTATAAACTCGAATAATTTCACGGGCAATCGCTAGTAATCGCTAATAAATAAATAGACAGCGGCTATCGCAGCATCGGATCTCCTGTTAATATTCGACGTTCGAGTTTTATAATTAACAATAAATTCGGGTTGTTTTTTGTGCGAGGGTTCGTTTGGTGCATCCATTTTTCCACCCCCGATATTGATCTAAATAACAACGCCTCGGTGGTCTGTTGCGTATTTGCACGTGGTTTTATTAAATTGTACAAGTATTAAGCTATCGACCTGACAATAGGCCTAAAATTATAGTGACAAATATTCGCTCAATGGTTTTCTGTTTAGTCACAATATTCCTTGAAGAAATTTACATATTTTTGTGCTGATTTTTGCTTTAAATCTTAGTTTATGCTTAACGGGATGGACATTTGCATTGAGCAATTGATCCTATCCACAGAATGGGCACACAGTCCTAAGAGATAAACTTTAGTGTAGGTTGTTCAGTAAGAATTGAATAATATTTCATAATTTTTAATGCGTATTTCTCGTGGTATATTTTTTAATGAGACATAAAATGGTCACATGTATTATTTGCATTATACAATTCAAAGCGAAGCACATGGTATTGCTTTACCAGTGTCGGTAGTACTTTTTAAATCACAAAGAGGGTAGACTAACGAAATAATTAACAGTGCATCAATAATCAAATAAATATATAGATTATAGAAAATTATTGATAAATCAAATAGATTATAGAAAATTATTGATAATTCATTGTAAATAGTTTAGTGGTGAAACGGAGAGCAGCAGCGATAACAATAGACACTCACATTTGCGTTCGAACTCAAGCGTCTTGGAAATAGAATACTCGGAAATAATTAGCTATACCACCCCACGATTCTGTGAAACGTTGAAAAACACCAAAAACGGGCCCTACTCGAGCCGGCTCCGTTATCTCGTTATCCTAATGAAGTCTACGCTAATGACGAGTAGGTAAATAATAGGGCGGCTAATGGGGGCTTTATCATTCTCGAGTGCGCTCCAGGTAAGGGCCAATTAGAGGCCGACATCGGTCCATATTGTTCGGCGCAACTCGCTTCGATTACGATTATTTCCGAACGACTCTCGGAACTGATAAATTGGACAAACTATACTGAAATGACGTCCGCGGTCGTCCGACTTTCATTTCCTGCTGGCTTCTCGTGTGGACGATTTGGTGTTTGTAATTGGCGCGATTCGATTGGCTCGTTTGTGTTTTATTAAGGATTGTTATTGTTATGTTTACGGTTTCACTTATCTTTTCTATGCGCCTGTTTCGGCAAATCTCTACCAGATAGTCTTAAGAATATGAGAAGTAACAAGGATGTTGGTGATTTTTTTTAAGTTGTATTTCAGTATAATTAAATACTAAATTAAATAATAATAATTCAGTATTTCCGTAGTGTTTTCAAAAAGGTCAGCTTCAAACCCATAATTTGTTAGTTAATTATGCCATCAAACTGCGAGGGAAACCGAAGCCCCATCGATAGGGAAATGTGCTAACCCCTTTAAATTGACCGAAAGGCTATTATCCCGATACCACGTGTAACTGACACTCCATGCACACCACCCCACACGTCACTTATTTTCATAAAACCTTGTTGATTTAATAATAATATTTAATCAGCCAGTTTTTTGCCAATTTTAAATTTATTCATCCCGTGAAATAAAAGCATGAAGCAAAACTTCATAATTGCTTTCTTAAAGTAGCTTCCACTAATAAGTTTTATATTATCCATGCTCGTAACAAGATGAGTTAACAAAGACGTTGAAGTTAAACAACAAGAAATAAGGGCCTCGACATCCCATCAGCGAGGAGCTCCTCGATACAACGAGGCAATCGCTTGCACTAACAACCCGCCCGCCGCCATTCGAGAGCTTTCCTATTCCCACTTTCCGCGGTAGTTCGGCTCATAAAAGAATTATTTTATTAGTATAAATGGGTCGCAGATTGTGTAGCCGGACTGGCGACGGCGACCGCCTCGGTCCCCGACGCTACGAAACTTTCCGCCGTTTTTTATTGCGCGGAATATAAATGCATTTTTGATGTTAGGATGACACGCGGCGGACGTCCGCCCCGCTCCCGCCGCGCCGCTTCCCCCGCGCCCTATAATTTCCCAACTCGAAACTTCACTACGGTATTAAGCCTTGATTGCTTGAAGAAACTTGGAACATTTTCCCGTATTCTTCGCTCCCAAGATGCTGTGGCGCGAGCGCAGACGTTTATTACTAACATTTCAGTTTTATAATACAGTAAATTTAATCGCAATTTGGCCGTTCGCCCGTTACACCGCAACTACATTCGTATTCCATTATGGACCAATTAAAGGCATGTCAATTAATTTGGTATCGCACCTCGAATATTCGATCGAAAGGGTTGCCGTGTAATTTGGAGTCTCTATTACGGTTTCAATTGAGTAGTTGGGGCTTAGTTTTGACCGCATCGGAACGGTACACGACAATACGTTTAGGGCGGGCGGGCCAGGTGCCTCGGCGCGCCGGCGAGCGCTCGCGGCCCGCGGTTTGACTTCATACACTTTTTAACGCACTAAAAGGATTGCCATGTTCTTTTCGACGCTTCCGAGCGAAGGAAACTTTCGCGATTCGCTTTGAAAGTTATTTGATTGCTTTATTATATTTCAAAGTAAAGTTTCACATGTGATGCGTTGAATCAAAGACGGGGGCGTCCGAGCGTCCCCGCGGGCGCATTAATTAGCGGGACAAGAGGGGGGGAGGGGGGGAAGAAAGGGGTGCTCATGAAAGTTTACCATTTAATTAGAAGCCACCCACAACCCCCTTACCTTTTGTAGTAATGCCACGAGAATGAGCGCAAGTTAACGTTTCTCGTTAATCACGTATCAAGTTACGTATTAATTAATAATCGAACATTCTTGACTTTGCGAACTCGTTACGTGTAATTTTAAAGTTTAATAAAACTTTTAAGGATCTTAATTGTTGTACAAAATGTAAGTTTGGAAAAGTTTTACTCATCTCTGTGAGATGATTACTAGGATTATTAGTTTAATGAATCATTTTTAATATTAGATTATTTTGGAGCCTTGATTCAGTTCTGATTAAGTCACTTATAATCATTTATTCTAACAACCAAGATCATCAGAAGTATAAATTAAAATAAGAATAAAAATTCCACAATCGTCCTAAGATTAGAATTATTTAGAATGTCAAAGTCAAAGTCAAAAACTTTATTTCCATAGAATTCATAAAGAAATGGCTTGGAAACGTCAATATTCAAAACATAAGGTCACGCGTACTTATCGATAAGTTTGACGCCTGTTCAAACCCTATCCGACCCTCCATGGGGAAGATATGTCTAGGACAATATTACATGATATCAATTAAGTAGGTACCTATTTAAAATGGATCATTGCACATTGCTTGCAATATTAATTTTCTATGCCCTGAGAACATGTGAGGATAAGAGAAGGATGAAAGAAGAAGACTTTCACTTGCTATTCCTTTAGGGGTTTCTTGTTTGTTCTTCTACATGAAAGGTTGGATAGAGATTTGCGCCGAATTCAAAACAAATACACTTTACCTAGTAGGTATTTTTAGTAGGACTAATTGATAAAATGGAAAATTACTATTAACTATTTTCTATAAAAGAACCTCATTGTAGTCATTTCGCAGTACTGTAAATCTTAGAACTCTAAGCTCCAATTATAGGAACTCCGTAGCAGAACTCACGAGGACACTCAAGACTCTAATTGGCAATGAACTAATTAGAAGCACTGAGAACTTGATCGAATAAATCAGACTTTTTATAATCTCCCAATCCAATATGTTATAAAGCTGTAATTGTCTGTTTGTTTTTTCGAGCATAAACAATGAGCCGATTTTGTTTCTACTTTTTATGTTCACGAGCTTATGAGTAAGTTTAGGGTATTTTACGATCTACGAATATTTCATCTCGCTACAATAGCGAGAGCCGGAGATATAATAATGATGGGCACGAAATCTGCCGGCAAAAGCTAGTTACTACATACAATCAAGGCGAGAATCTTCATAATAGGTACTTATTTATTAGTAGTAAATTAGTATTAGATTACTAGACAAAGCTACGAGGATCGTAATTTACTATAAACCATTTTCTTACACACGGCCCATAGTCCCAAACTAAGCAAAAATTGCGCTATAAAAACCAGATAACTTATGCAATACTTATATTACGTATTTTAAATACATAATTAAAATAAACACACAATTTAGTTGTCTTGGGTAAGAATCGAACCCCGTACCTAAAGCGCGGAATACAACTGTATAGTCACAGAACACGGAACTAGTAATGAGTGAGAGGCTCTTACTATCTTTCATAAGCAAGGGCTGTCGTCGCACCGCCGCTCGTCTTCAATTAGCCTAATGGACTCGACCTGCATTCATACGAAATCCACCACCAAGCTGCAGCTAATTTTCGCCTTAAACGTCACGATGGTACAGACGGGTGTGTCAAACGCAGCGGTTGAGTTCAGCGTGTCTGTCAGTTGTTTTCTATTGGAGCATCTATTTTACTTGCATTATTTGATGCTTGTTTGGAGTCAATAAAGGTATTATAATTAAATTATATTATAATTTATAACATCAATTCACAATTATTATTATAAAATAAGTAAAACGCAATTTCCCTCTGATCATTTTATCAGCAAAAAAGTTAAACTACGCGATGTCCGCATCTCATAAATAAATATTTCAGAGTAGCATAGCGTCGGGCTACGAGACTGCTACGACGTAGAGCTTGTAGATCCATTGCATTTCATCCTTCGAATATCATCACATTTCACTCAGTTTAGAGTAGTTTTTTTTTTTAAATTGAGAAGTATTAATTTAGTAGTAAATCTAGTAAGTAAAAAGAAGAAATATTGTATAAACAACAACTTCATATAAAATGTAAATCAATTGATCAAATTGTTGTAATTTTCATCTCACTCAAAAAGCTTTCGACATACTTTATTACCTAATTATGCTAGAACTACAAATTTCAAATAGATTCCACGGCACATCTTGACGGAGCACTATAATACAAAAGAAAATTAAATTACAAGTTTATTTGTTTTGAAAACACATCCCGTCTACAGCGCCCGGCCCCGACATGCATCGCGACTCATTACTCCACTAATGGAGGCCGTAATGAACCAATCTAACAGATTGCTCTCGAATCTTCAGCCAACACCGCTGATTTGAAAGCCCTGCCCTACGACACTGCTAACTTTTAAAGGCTACTTCACACGGGGCGGTAGTGCGGGACGGTGGTGAGAAACGATTGTGAGTTGGGACAGTACGGCTTTGTCAGATAGGATTTACGGAAAATTACAAAATATTAATCGAGATTGGTAGACTACAAGAGAAAAGAAAAAGAAAGAAGAGATAATCGTATAATGTAGTACACATATTTCTTTTTGAATCTTGAGGCTCAATGTTGCTACAAATTTGAATGTAATTCATAGTTGAGAGCTACTTATTATCGCGACACTTATAATGGTAGTTTTAACAATAATTATAAAAGTGCCATATTCGAGGTGTGTGACTGTAACCATCCATATAATATTTTACACAGCGATGTTCCTATATTTCTTTGGGTCTCACGATTTATGCTATCTTAAGTCTATGATCTATGCCCCGTTTGAACAGGCCTTAAATTAAATACTCATTGAAAACTAACAGAACCACAACTTTTCTTGATGAAATGGACGGGTTTTAAGAATATTGCTGAAAGTTATTAAGAGTTGAGATCCTGCACAAAGTAACTATTTATTTATCACACCATTATTTCAATTTAATATTTTCCAGTTACATTTGAAATTTTACGCGATTAATAGCATGTGGCATTATGTTTATAACCTATTTACAATTTTAATTTGTTTAAACCGTTTTTATAAACTTGTTCATTAATTTGCAGCCTCATTTATGAAGTCTGTGTAGTTTTAATGATCCGCATTAATTTGCAACAAATTAAATCGGTTTGGCGACCCGACACGCGCACTAAGCCAAGGTTGAGTCGCGACACCCAAACTCGCTCACAACTCCAATTTGTAGCTCCGTTTGTGACTCGGGAAGTTATATTAATAGGTCCGCAGTAATTTTCTTAACAAACACAATGAATAATAAATGGTGTGATATAAAATTCGGATTGAGGAGGGCGCCTCGTCACGCGTCCCGCCCGACATGTTTGTCTCTCTTAATTCTGTGTGTTTTTGCTAATTGAGTCCCGCTTTGGCATCACCTGGGTAGGCGTAGTACCCGCGCGCACTCAGCGTTCCATCAATCTTATATTCATAAGGTGTTACTAATTAAAATACGACACTCTTCCCTTTTCTTGCGTGAGGCGCGATTCAATCAACTCGAAGCGACATAAGGCGCAAGATTTATGATCGACACAAATCGAATTCACTAACAAACAATATCGTATTCGAAGCCGTACGTACGATACGAGTATATCAATATTGCAGGCGCTATTAATACGTCCGTCTCACGAGCGGGGCGCCCCCACCGCCGCCCCAACCCGCCCCACCCCCCGCAGTCGCCGCTCTTAATTGAATGAGGAGCGGGAATTGTTTCCCAAAATGAAACAATTAATTGTGCAACGGCTATTTCGCCTTACATGGATAATACGTTCGTTTATGGCCTCCTAACGCGGCTGCACGGCGTCCTTTATTGGACCGACTCTAGGAATTTGTGTTCATTGGAGCTCGTATCCAAAATTTAATCGAAAATTTACAAGGACATCTCTTCGTTAAAAGAGTTTTTGCAGCTGGTGTCGTTAAAAAAGATCTCGGTTTAAACGAAACCCCAGACGGTTACGTTGAAAACTCTGAACTAACACGCTCGTTTGGGAAATACGACGGTGAGAACGAGCGACTCGCGAGCCTTTTAGTTTGCACGGACGCTTAAAATTTTCATGGTCAGGTCATAGCACTTGTAATGTTATACCGCGAGGAAATTTCCGTAGAATGCGCTAACACGTGTTGGTTTCGGCGCATTCGAGTCGAAGACGCCTCGTAAACCGCCTTTACGCCTCTACGCGAGCTGCTCAAAACTTTTCATATATTCACCGACCGTAAAATAAGCCAAAAAATACGACCGACGGAAAACATTGTAAATAGTAGTGGGTAATCGACTTGAATTAGTTTTAAAACATAGTTTAGTTGCACGTGAAATTACCTGGTTTTCTCTCGTTTCGTCCGCACTTAACTGCTTTGTACGTGCCGTAAGCTGGCCCGCGTCTTTATTCCGCCTTATGATACATTTCACAACAAATAAAAAAAAACACGGACTTTTAACAAAATAACGGTAATGGCTACTATAACCAAGCTTTTTAAGATGAGCTACCCATTGCTTCCAGCGGGTCTGGTGTTACGAAAATTCCGATATCGAGCTTGGTGTCAACTCTACGACCTTGTACACACGTCCAGCTCAGCTCAAGTTTAAACATTGGTACCTAAACAGGCTAAACCATTGGACAAGGGTATCTATTATAATTTAAATAGCTTTTTCTGATGACTTCATCCGCATTTATTATATATCTCCGACTCCCATAATTGCTATCCTGGTTGTAAATTTCATCCAAATCCGTTCAGCCATTTGAGCGTGAAGGAGTAACAAACATATACACACACCCACACACACACATCCATTCATACAAACTTTCGTATTATATATAATATTAGTGTGATTATCAAAACTTGACACGTTCATTATGCACTTATTGTTCCAGGACATGCCGGTTTCTCAAGATATTTTCTTTCTACGTTTTGAGAACGTCGAATTGCGTACATTCATTTTAAAAGAGAGGAAATTCATTGGTACAGTTAGTAGTTAGTAGTAGTAGTTAGTATTCGAACCAGCAACCTCCAGATTGAAACTGGTGGTCAGTTCCGCTGGACCAGTATGCATTAAATGTACACTCAATATAACTGTGCAATTTCAGACTTATTGAATCAGGGAAAAGGCGATACATTTAGACAGAAACTTTACACGGGTATAACTAATTACCAAAATACGTAAGACAATACCCTCACACAGACACGTAGCACACATGCGAGCGTAGAAAGCGTAGCAAGGGGGTGGGTGGGGGTAGCGGGGCACACATTCAATTTGCTATTTATCCGGGAATGGATCTAAGTCATTACTTAGCTGAGCGAGAGAGATGGGAATGGGATGCACTGGAAATTACACTGACGTACTGGTATTCACCACTCGGAGTGGTTTACATTTAACAACGTCCGGTCGACGTTCCAATCTCAAATAAATAACTTAAATTTGTCGGGTAAGTAAACCTTATTATTTTTCTTTGTCGTATTTCGAAATAGGCTAAAGTAAAAAAAAAAAGTTTAAATCTTTATTTCCATAGAATTCATAAAGAAATGGCTTGGAAACGTCAATAATATTCAAAACATAAGGTAACGCGTACTTATCGCTAAGTTAGACGCCTGACGATCTTCTTACCTAGTGTTTTTGAGTTTTGACAATTTGTCGCAGTAGACTAACATATCCCAACTCTCTTTATAACTATTAAAGTTCATTTACTAATTCGAAGATATTTATTGCCATGCCTCGCACTTGAACATATAGTTTCATATGTGAAAATGTATTGTATTGTACACATTGCTTCTACATTCAACGGTATACTTTCACCCAAGTATGTTCTGATAGTTTAATGACAAATTGTCCTAATGACCTTACAGGTATCAAATAATAAATTGATTATATTTTCATTTGTTTCTGCACACTTATGAATAGCCCAGAAGGAAAAGTTCTGCATGAAAGTACCACAGCTAATAATGTGGCTTGGTACTGCAGTTTACAAAACCATTTAAATTTAAGATGATTTACAATTAAAAATGAAAAATGAAAATGATTTATAAATGATCTAAGTTCTGATATTACTTTCAACAAAACAGTCTTTTAACTGGCTACTAGTACTAATTGTGTCGCTCACTGGTTCTCTTGTACCAGTATGGTGAAAGTATTGAAATGGGGCTTAATAAGGCTCTTTTCGTGCATTTGGCACATGCAGTTTTTTTAGCTCTCCGGTTTCCTCAATGTTTTCCATAACTGTTTTAAGACTGTGACATAGTCAAATACAGAAATTCTCTTTCTGTACTTGACCTCTTCTCTCGTCTTTTAGAATGGAACTCAGGGTCTTTACCACTGGGCCACCACGCTTTGTAGAACTCTCGCTAAGTTCGTCCGGGGAAGTACTGCCACCATGCCCATTTCTGCCGCTAATCAGTAACGCATTCGCGTTGCTGTGTTCCGGTTTGAAAGGTGTGGTTGCCGGTGAAATTACAGGGGCATGAGACATTCCACCTACACGTCTCAGAGTTACGGGCGCATACGATGCTACTTGGGTCTTGTCGTACCCAGTAGGGGAGGACCCAAGTCGCATCGGTTGCTATGTGCCGAGGTTACCACTTAACACCAGGTGGACAGTCGGCTCGTTCCGTAACTGGATCAAATAAAAAAAACGCTAACTGACGCAGTTAAAACACTTCAACCTTATTGATTTGTCAATGTTTCCCAAAATAAGCCGAAGCATTTCAGTATAATAGTGGGTGTAATGGCCACTGAGCTCTTTATAGTTATCGATAAAACAAGTCCTTTAGTCAATTACCTACCTCCGACTCGTTTTCTTGCATCATTTGGATTAGACTGAAATGTATTAAATAGGATAAAATATGTGTTGAACTACTTCGTTTACTAAATCTTTATCAACCTTTTGTTACTGTGTCCCGGTTTGAAGGGTTCGGATAAAATTACAGGCATATAAGACTTCATGTTTCAAGGCGCAATGTGACGCCATCTGGATTTTTCTTTTATATTTAACGGAGGACCTGTGTCTTGTAGCAGTTGTTTACATAGCAACTGCTACACAGGCTGCTCCATCTTCAAAGAGATCCTTTAGCCTGAAGTTTATCCCCGCTTCTTTTATTCAGTCATCGATCAACACTTTATCTGGCACTACGTCACAGCACTCCAGTAGCTGTCACGAAAGGAGCCTCTTTGAGATGCATTTTATATCTTACACAGCATTGTTTAGATTCAGTGACGCGAGTAGTACTTTACGGTATCTACTTACCTGATTTTCAGAAAATATGAATGGCTAATTATCTTAACAGGTGTCAAGTATGTGTTACAAATCGCGGCTACGCGCGCCCTCAATCAAAAGAAGTGTGGTCTCATTGCAAATTGGCTTCTGAGGGGCTACTCAGAAACCATGCCTGAAAGCTACAAATATATTAATGAAAACCTTTTATTTATCAAAAAATACAAAATTCTACCATCTTAAATAAGAGTAACATAGAGTTAGTACAGTAAGTAGTAAGAGTATAGGATGCTTTAAATATGAAAATATCTCATTGCGTAAATGGTTTTCGAGCGTCTACTCTGAAACCGCTACCCAAAATATTAATTATCGTTGTATTTTATACGCTATCAAAAATGTACTTATTCATACATATATTAAGTATGTACAGTTAATTATCTTAACATGTGCTAAGTGTGAGTCGGGGTTCACTTCAACGCGCGCTCTCAATCAGAGGAAGTGCGCCGTCTCATTGCGGAAGTGCTTTTGGAAGGGCTACTCTGAAACCGCACCTAAAATTGAGATATCCTTAATGTTTATAAAAGTTGTAATATTTTGTAGTACAAAGAAGTAGGAAAATTGTAATGATTTTATTCGTCTAAAGATATGAGCGAAACAAATTTGAAGAAATAAAAATAATATATGTTGCGATTTCTCTTCATGAAAGACAATTCAATTTCATTATTTCTTACAAGAGCCAACGTTTTGTATAAATTATTAAAAAACATGAGTCTACTGGTAGTTCAAAAACTTATATTTCTTTAACTTTAGAGTAGCACTCTAAGTTTTTCCCGCTACATGAAATATAGGAAATGGTATTTTGTTGGCTACAAATTACATAATTAGTTTCACGTTCTCTTTTTTTTATACATGATATTTTTATATACCTCTAGAGATATTTTTGTCTCTATTTAAAACAAAAGAGTCTGACATCAGTGACACCACACTAAAAACTAGAACCGTCAACCTGAGGAAAGAAGATGTGTGAACTTGAGAACAGGATGGCTTGATGGTGACCAATTAGGCTAAATTATCCAAAAATGTGTGTCTACAGGTCACAAACATATTTCTGTCATTTATGAGTAGCACTCTCAGTTTGTCCTGCTCTCACTATGTTTTGTAAAGTTTCGCCCCTAATGGAGATGTTAGTCGGCTTGGGTGTACACCGATCGAATGCATTTCGTGATGAAAAAACCTCAAAGGACGATATAAAATAAAATATAAAACATGAAACGTAATCACACTTTCATTCCATATTCCGGGAATAACAAAACTTTTTAGTACAATTTTAGATTAATGCCATAAAGGCAGCCGAAATTATGATTTGCAAAACTGGCAGGTTATTTGCCGGCATCTGTTTTTCGTAAACTATTTAGTGTAATTTATGTTAGTAATTAATCACGTGATTAGGTTATTTCCTAAAATACTTCTTTACCTTCGATAATAATATTTGATGTATATTTTCTATCACAGTGAAAAATCGAGTCGGAACCTCGGTACCACAACAGATTAAGAAAAATTCATACAAAATTATTAACGGACGGGAATCAAACCCTAGCTACTATCGTTTCATAATTGGTCGTTTACTACCACCGGGCGAGGAAATAGTAATTTAAAGATATAAAAATAAATCGGTATCGATCCATTTCGAAGAAGGGACTATGTTAGTTTCCGCTAATTTTCTGCTAAACCACAGTTACAAGATGGCTGTAGCAATTTCGAAACATTCAAAAAAATCCTCGAGATGGCGAAACAAGTTGCCATTTTTCTACCAATATCCATTAACCTAAATGTTTCTGTCTTAAATAACCCTGCCATTCTACTTTGTAACATTAAAATAATTGAATTCGTCTTGGAATGGGCTGGGTCTGATTAATTCTTATCGTCGGGCCGTGCACGCGCCTTTTTTGATTCGGATAAACTAAGGAGAACACACTTCATAGTTTGACAGAAAACGCATCAAATAATTAAATTGACGGCCTGCTAATTTCTAACTCTGCCTGCAAACCGAGTCCTGGGTTCGTTCCTCACACGAAGCGAAAAATTGGGCAAAACCATACAATTTATTCCGTTGGATAAGGAGAGATTTTATCGCTGATGAACATTTCACACATCGCCATCTAGCCCCAAAATAAGCTAAACATAGCTTGTACGATGGAACCCAGACGACTTATATAATACTTATATACTTTTTTGTACCTAAATACATACAAATAATATATATTAACACCCAGACAGAACAAACCTCTATATTCGTCATACAAATATTTGTCCTGGGTGGAAATAGAACCTACGACTGACAGCGTTGAAGGCAGGGTTACTACCAACTGAGCTGTGAGGCCAGTCTAAGATAATATTCTTGCGTAGGTACTGTCTGGCTACCTGCGAGTTATGTTATCCTGGTAAGTACGGGTGTAACTGACCGTGACAATCCGATTGAGATCGAGAAACATTTAAGAGCAGTAGAACTCACGCCAAGTTCGTCTGGGGAAGTACTGCCACCACGCCCATTTCTGCCGCCAAGCAGTAACGCATTTGCGTTACTGTGTTCCTGTTTGAAAGGTGTGGTTTGCGGTGAAATTACAGGCACATGAGACATTCCACCTACACGTCTCAGAGTTACGGGTGCATACAATGCGACTTGAGTCTTGTCGTACCTAGTAGGGGAGGACCGAAGTCGCATCAGTTGTTATGGGCCGAGGTTACCACTTAACACTAGGTGGGCCGCCGACTAGTTCCGTAACTCAACCACATAAAAAAAAGAGAAACGAAGTTCTTAAGAATCTAGTTCAAAACCATTGTTCAGAGTTAGAACTAATTTCTTATGGATAGTATAGCTGCAGATGTCCTTCAAGCATTTGCGCTGGCTTTGGTGAGAACGATGGGTTCCCAACCGGTAAAATGTATATTTAAACAACGACACCAGTGGCACCACTTAAGTGCGCACCTCAGCAGGAATAGAAGTGCCGAGAGTGGGCGGAAACAGTACAAATATTTAGTCCCGTGCGTGATTCGAACACACCTGTTCCTTCACTCAATCCACTACTTCACCGAGGCTGAGGCTATAAACGATAATTTTTTGCGCTATTTGTTTTGTAATTCGTAAAAATCACTATTCTCCATAAATTAATAACAATACCAGAGATTATAATAGTGAGTGTGTGGGATAGTGTTATAATATTTCGTAGCTGTTGCAGCAATAAATTCAACACTTGATTGTATGTCTACTCTTTCTTGTATGTCTATTCTTGAATAATATATAATATAATATTGTATATATTATTATATGCCGCGCGCTGCACTAAGCACTCTACATTCGTTCAGTATAAAAAGACCGAAATATATGGGTAGGTGATCGTTATTACATTTTCCAAAACCTTTTCCCCATATAACCACTTCAATTACGCTCAATTTCTCCACAAATCAAAGTGAAAAATAAAGCGTGGAGCACACACGGTGCACTGATAAGGGCGCCCGATTAAAATGAATCACAGCGGTGCTAATTGGCCCCTGGCTCATCCAATTACCCGGGACTTAGAAACCCGCAGGCCGCCGCCGCCGCCGCCGCGCCGCGCCGGGACCCGTGCACCCCCACTCTAATCTACCCGCCTGTTCTACTAATATGAACCGTCACTGTGGTGGAATGAAGAACCGACTCAAATGGAGATTCACAAAATATTTATTATAAATTTATCTAGGTTTCAAATGTGTCTCAAAGGCAGTAGTGGTAGTTTGAGTAGCCGTAGAGCTTATGGCATTCGCCCCGGGGAAGTACTGCCACCATATCTACCGCCAAGCAGCAATGCATTAGTTAGTGTGTGTCGGTTTGACTGGTGCGGTTTCCAGTGAAATTACAGGCACATGAGACATTCCACTTTCACATCTCAGAATTACGACCTCATACGATGCGTCTTGACCCAAGTCGTATTGCTCGTTATGGGCAGAGGTTACCACTTAACTCCAGGTGGGCCATCTGCTTCTTCTGTAACTTTATAACATAAAAAAGAATGTTGCCTTTTTCTACATGTCACTTTATATCTGCAATGTCGCCAATGTTTATTTTAACATGATAATAACCTTAGGCATCATCCATTTTGTATTTAACATCCAATTACGTCATTTCATTTCGCATCATCATCTAATTATAATGAAGACTTAAGACCTAATTACGCTGTAAAATAAAATTAAAAAACAGCATCCAAGTGCATATAATCTGAAAATATTTGATAAGCCCGTTGTATTACCAAGATCATAGGAGTTATTGCCTGTAATATACATGAGTATGATAATTAAATAAACTTATGAATTTGTAACGCTACGAAGAAACTACACGTCGCCACAGTATATATCTTTATATATTGCTAATTTAAATACGTACACAACGGCGTTGACTCGATGCTATCAGCGTAACTTTGCAGAGTTGTAATTTCCAAAACACAGTAGATGTAACCTAAACGTACTTTCCTCTTCTGAGATTGCTAAGTAATTTTAAGGGTACATTTTGGAATGTTGATGAAAACTCGGTTGTTTAGGCGGGGCGGTAACGACTCGCTCGGAGACTTCGCGACGCCTTTAATGACATCGAAGTCAGCGGGCCTCGCGTGCGCAATTCTTGTTATTTCTTTATTACAAAGGAGTGCCTCATTAATTTGGCAACCCCTCAGGGTTGTGTCGCGAACCCTTGACCTCGTTCGCGAGAGCCCGCGACACTGAACCGAATTCAAAATCTTACGCACCTAGCGATACATAATTAACGAACCTCATTACCGAAACGAGTAACAGATATCTCGAGTTCGCGCCCCCACCGCCGCGCCGCGCCGCCCGCCTCACGGCAAACCAAAACATCCTGCAAATCTCAAGACTCGCGGATACTTTAAAACTCCGCCCGCCCAGGAATCGACATTAAGCTCAAACTTAGATCATTCCAGTCGAGAACATAATTCCTTGACTCATCGTTTCACTATACGGTTTTCTATTATCCTTAATAGCGTCCGTGAGAGTTTTAAATGGCTCGAATAGTGGGACTTGAAAGTGTTGCAGGCCATGCAGAGCGCAACTTCGATATTGAATGTCGCGTTTTATTGGCGAACTCGATAGCACCGTGCTAGCTGAAAAAGAGTTGTTCCGAACGGGATATAGCGCTTGTTTAGTAGTGTTCATTCTTACGCGAGCAGGGAACTGAGTGATTGTTTCTATCATGTGAAGTAAGTTCTGTGTGGTATTCATTATTGCACTTTTTGTGTTGGGATTGGCTTATCTACATAACTGTACTTCACAAAGTACAGTTATGTAGATAGATAGATGACACTTTATTGCTCACAAAATCAAAATAATAACAAGCAGTTAACAATGTACAAAAAAGTGATACAACGGACAAAGTACTATGTAAAAAACAGTTTAAACAACATTGGGCTCATTGACTCTGCTAAACTCAGACGGTATTAATGCTCTCTTATATGCACTATACCCTGATAGCCTTTATCAAATTGATTTCGCAGTGTTCACAGATAATATCGTAGCAGTAGAACTTGTTCAAACTTCGTTCGGTAAAGTAATACAATACCTATTTCTGCTGGCAATCTGATATGCTGTACGCTCTCCCTACGTTAGGGCTTAACTTTGTCTTACATTAAGTATAGGAGGACCTAAGTCGTATAGTCCGTTTAATGGAGAGTATAACCTAAACATGAGGTGGACCATCGGCTCCTTCGCAACTAAGTCACATAAAGATAAATTACTGTATTAGAAGCGTAACGACCACGTTTGTCAGTGAAGTTTATCGTTATAAGTGCGTCATACGTTAACAAAGTATCAGGCAGCGCGGACCGCGGGAGCAGAGGCCGCGATGGCCCGTGTCTGCGGACTCGTGCATTTTTAATGGTGCACGCTAGCACTCACTATTAATATTTACCGAACACGTCAAGAGGGTGCACTTTACCTTTTAGTTAACTAGCGTCCAGCCGTTCATTAAATTTTCACGCGCGTCAGTTTCGGCCGAATTTTCCGCGGCGTTGGCCGGCCGGCCGATAACGAGGCGGACCGCGCTTGTTACCTCGCCAGTCGCCGACAACCCGACCAAATTTTATTAATAATAAACTGTAACTGAAACGGCGGCTTTGAAGTAAGAGAGCGGCTCGAACGCTCGTTATCAGAAATTATGCGAAATCCTTTGACGTTAACTCGGTAAACTTCACGCGGATAAGTATTGCTTTATTGTGACTACTTGCGTGAAAGTTTTGGCAAATCTACTTTTGTAACCGTTTCGCAAGTGATTTTGGTTTCCAAGATCAAAACACTACGGCTGACCAGTGTCGCTGAAATTTGACGTCATTTAGGTATTCTAGAAGTTTCGAATACAAGGTGTCCGGAATAGCAAAGAACCGCTTAAGAAAAGACAGGAATCATTCGGGAAACAATCCGTTTAAAAGTTTCAATTCCGCTTGCCTTGCATAATATATGAAAATAACCGGAGAAATCTCTAGTAATGACGTCTCAATTGAGCAACAGGTCGGGAAGTAATGCAACAATCTTTTTCAAATCTAGTTGCTTCTATTTTCTGACTTTAATTTTATTGTTTTGCAGCGTTTACTTCTTTCGAGTCAGCTATAGCTTTTTTGATAAACGCGTCTTACGTGTTTTAATTTTTATGCCGAATACTATCATATTTCGAATACTATCTATTCACAAAATCGAGGAAAGTATATACACAAAACATTTAATTAACTCTACTTGGGTAAGAACTTCAATCAAATTATATTGCGTTATAGATCGTTCACACCTACTCAGGGAAAAATAACTTTATTTTAATTCTATTAACCACCAACTCTATTGTAGGCTACCTTTATTAAGCAGTTTAATTAAAAAACTTCTTTTATAAAATCATCACTTATAAGTTCCCTCCAAGTCTCAGTACCAAATTAATCGTAAAGGCATGTTTACACTGAATCAACCGACTGATTATGAAGATATCTCAGCAACAGGTTGACGGACACCGAGTGACGGCAGACGGGAGACGCGATGATTAATATACCTTACCGATTGTTACATCCGATACACGAGTTAATTCGATTTGAGGACATGTGTGTTTATAAACATAACATGTTGTTTCGTTATTCAACTATTTCCATGTAATGGGTGTTAATATTTGCGTTATGAACTGGGATTGATTTGCAAGCGCTTCCGTTTTCTTTATTTGTTCCGAACGAGCAGATGGCCCATCTGGTGTTAAGTAACCTCCACGACAAGCAATACGTTTTGGATCCTCCCTTACTCAGGTACGTCAAGTCGCGACGTATGCGCCCGTAACTGACGTGAAGTAGGAATGTCTGCAGCCTATGATTCGACTGGTAACCGCACCTTTCAAACCTGCTTGGCGGCAGAAATGGTGGCAGTACTTCCCCGGAAGAACCTGGCATATGTTCTACTAAAAGTTTTGGGTTGCCGATAGATAACCGTTTTGGTTCTCTTATCTCTAATAGGCTTATTCGAATCCAACTCCGGTTTTGTTACGGTGACGTTTATAAAAGTATTTTTACATGCTAAAATCTAGTTACTGGATCGTCATCATCATCATCATCATAAAATATTGTTATAGTTTCGGAGATACAAACACCTCGATTGTTTTTACTTAGTACTAGTTGTGCCCGCGACTTCGCCTGCACTGAATTCAGTTTGTAACTAAAAGAGTAGCTACGTGATTGTATTTTTTTTTCAATTTATTAATAACTAAAAGTATCAAATTACTCCTTATAACATCAGCTATCTGCCAGTGAAAGTTCCGTTCGGTCCAATCGTATCGGAGATTAGTCGCAAAACACACACAACTAAAAATTTTAAAAAAGTTTTTTGTTATAGGTGTCGTATATACTTTTTATGCATTTAGTACAAAGCTTTTATTTTTATAGATATAAGATTTAAGATTTTTTTTAATACTATTTTAAAAACAAATTCATAAGGATTTTGCGTTCGTGAAAATAGCAGTCATTCTTTAACTGTCTCTTTCCACAATTGAGTATCATTCATTTCCCCAAAAAGCTATGACACTTGTTCTTTTTCCGTACTCAATGCTGTTTTTCTCGTGACGCGCTGCGTGCCGGGGTCGTATGAATAAGCAATGAGCGCGCGCGCACGCGATGCGACAAACGGCCGCGGCGCACGCGACGACTCCCCACACACCCCTATTCACCCCCTTTTCACCCTCTACTTCCCCGACGCCCTCTTTAATTTATTACTGCTCGGTTAAGCGCTATCTTTTCGTATCATATCTTTGTGCTGGTCTATCGGTGGATTTTATAATATCACGCCACTTACCTCACGTATATCACGTTTATTGTAGAATAAACAAATTTGGCCATTAAATTCCCAATGACTGTCAACGGAAATAAATATTTTCGTCACAGACCTTTTCATTTCACTTACGAAGTTTTCTTTTTGTTATAATTTTCTTGACTCACCCAGTCAAGAAAAGAAAAGTTGCCTGTAAGAGATTGCTTTGAGCAATAAGGCCGCCCATTGTGCGTCACATTCAACTGTTATTTCTTGTAACATTGTTTATGTTTATCTTGTGGTGTGCAATAAAGAGTTTAATATCTATCTATCTATCTATCTATCTAGTCCTACGTATTTTATTTTAAACAGTTGATGGGCAACCTGCCCATTATGTGTCTGAAAATCCAAGGAGTATTTACAAAGCGCTTCAACGTCATCTATTAAATTATTTAGGCCGAATCTTGCATTGTCTCGCGAGTCGGACCGGAGCGACTGTCGTCCGATCAGACCCGCCAATATAAACAGTAGTTAGTGTTGTTGGGTTGCCACCACCGATATGGAACGTGATGGAAGTGATATCTTGATTTCACCCTGCCATTGCTCTAAGTTACGTCGGAAAAGCAAACATTTTTGTATGCATCGTCCCTTGTAAGAGAATGAAAGTAATACGGATATTTGATGATAATATTTAATATAAATTTGATATGATTTTTTTCTTTTTTAATAATATATTAGGGAGTCATAGTTTTCAATAAATTCAATTTCCTTATTAAGTCTACCATAGTTTACTCTTGTCTATGTAGGTACTACGGATGAGCATTATTTTTCACGATTAAATCATAAATGCGACAATCGCTCGCATGCTGCCTGGAGGGGCTAGAACTATTTACATTTTTTTCAATTTTTTACGTGAAAAGTTTTCGCTGTCGCCCACCGATATTTGCAACAAAATAAAAAATAAAGAAAAATAACAGAGGTACAGAGAATTTACTGATATACTGCCGACCTTTGATATAGAGACAACCTATGTATAGCAATAGATACCTAAATATATGTAGAGATAACCTTTTGAAAGACTCTGTGTAGAAGCTCTGCGGGATAACCTGAAGAAGTTTGTTTCATGAAGTTACATGATTGGGCATATACTTGGTACTTAATACGCTTAGAAGATCAGTTAATAACCCCCTAAAAAATGCCTTACGTAACTTAAAATCTTAGAACATTCTATTTTTAGTATTCCGTGGCGTTACAATCGTATGCGGGAGGAATGCGCCGAATATGCGAGTATCGCTCGCCAGGAATCGTTTCGTATTGAGTTAGTGCCCGGACGCGTCCCCGTGTTTGCTCTGCTAGTTAATGGAATGCCGATGGGCCATTGTGAGCGCACAGGCGTTTTCTATTCAATACTCGATATTAAATTGGACGCACATATTCGTATGTACACAGAGCTTCCTGAAGGAAGCTTTATTAAGTTTACGTTACTAGGATAGGTATAGTTTGTCTACACGATTATCTATACTGCAGCAGCATGTCTTGGTATTTGAAGCTGCAATTTAAACAGTAGGAGTAGTAGTAGTAGTAGTAGAGATCTACACAACAATTTGGTGACTAGCTTTGACTGTAGGGTTACACACATGAATTTATCTTCGTCAGTCAGTTGAAAATTAATGACAAATTTGTAGGTTTTTTCGTTGATTATCTGTGTATATACAGACTAGTGGCTGTGTAGTACTATGCTTGTTAGACACTTAGTAAACACAGATAATCATCGATCAAGGGAAATAAAGTAAAAAAAAAAACAAGTAATAATTTTTTTTTGGGAATTCCCTTGAGTATCTGTATATACTGTTTAACAAGCATAGTATTACATAGAAACTAGTATGTGTAGTACTGCTATTATGTTTATTTGTTTCCAGTCCGTTTCTACACAGTACAGCAGTCCATTAGATCTGGGAGCTGCTCTAAGTCCCGGTCTCACAAACAACGCAATATGGTCGATGGTTGCAGAATACAGCCAGAAGCACAGTGCCTAACATACTAGTCAGCCTGGCTTCGCGCAGTCCTGGGACCCGTTTTGTTCGCCTTCACCAGGCGGACTACCGTGTGTCCGTACCACCGGAGGTCCTCCACCGAGTAACCTCGCTAACATACAAATAAATATTCAAACCACAAGTCAAACATATTAAGGTCAATTCAAACAAAAGTTGCAGACTACAAAAGTGGCCACAGGTCGTGGTATCGATATGGTGCGAGGTGCAATTTGTAGGGTCAGGCAAGCGGCAGGTCGCGGTCAGCCGTCCGCGCTCGACCCCGCTCGACCCCGCTACACCCACTGCACCCACTGCACCGCAACTTAATCACCGATATCCGATATTCTCGGACATACATTCTGAACGTATTAAGGTTAACTCAGCCTTTTTTTATATGGTTGACTTTCTAGAACATGCAGAACGGCATTTCAGTGCCGCAAAGCTGCAAACAAAAGAATATTTGTTGAAGAACTATTTCGATATTACAAATAATTTATTAGGTTATTTACTGTCAATTGTGAGATTCGTTACCTCGTCATATTATTATTTCTTAGGAGTATTCATATAAATATATTTATATGATAAGTATGAACGTTACGTTACCTGCCCGCAATCTTAATGTATGTAACACACAGTAAAATCTGAATCCAAAACTCAGTCTATGGTAATATTTCGTCGACTCTAGAAATAAATGGTTCACTTATGTAACTTGTATCACATTAGAAAACGTGTTATGAAAAACTTTTATTACGACGGTCGTTTTGAAGTTAACACAATGGAATAGTTTCGTAGTTGTAAAAGTTTCAAGAGCAGAACGGATAATTTCCAACGCAAAAGACACAATAGTCGTGTTTGTGCCTCTGGGAGGCATTCCGCTCGTCCCAGCGACCGTATTAGTTTCGAACCTAATTGTTTAAGCGCAAATAACCCAAGGCACGAATGGAGCAAGGAATGTTCCATAACACAACACGGATATTTTATAAACTTAGCTATATCAAGATATCACAAGTGACTTGAAAAACTCACGGATATAGAAAATTACACTTATTTAAAACACATTACTCATGTATATTTATACAAAATTTAAATTATTTATTTATATAAAATTTCAATTCACTTAAACTCTCCAACGCAATTTTTACTCCTTCCACCGGTTTGTATATGTTAATCACAGAAACCCAGACTTTTAATACGGTTTTAACTAGTAGATAAACTGATTCATGAGGAAGGTATTAAAAATATTTCTTTCAAATGATGTTTGTCGATCATATCGTGCGAAGCTGGGGCGGGTCGCTAGTAAATATAAAAGTAATAATGTATAATTGGTGGACACAACGCCATCTAGCCCCAAGGTAAGCTAAGCACAGCTTGTATCATGGGAACCAGACAACTGATATACATAATTATATACTTCTTTTATAAATACATACACATAATACATTAATAATACAATTAACACCCAGACACATAACAAACATCTATATTGTTCACTCAAATCTTTGTCCTGGGTGGAAATCGAATCCACGACCTACAGCGCGGAAGGCAGGGTTACTACCAACTGAGCTATGAGGCCAGTCAAATAATGAATAAGTCTTAATACATTTTCATAGTATCCAATACAGCCTTGTGTGACTCCACCTCGGCTACATAGTTGCTTAACATCAAAATATGTATACCTATGTCTATTTGGACAACTGTATACGTCTAGAATTTCTCGACGCTCCAATTACTTTTAAGAAGTGCTAAAACGTAGTCCCGAGATATAATACACGCTCAAATAACATCTAATTTATAATCCGACAGTGATAAATAGTACAGCCACGTCCGCTCGTAATTAGGTGCACAATTATCGCGGCCGTTTCAATTCATTTATACCGGAACCAGGTAGCGAGTAAGCGTGATTTATTAGCCTCATTGTCTTTCATACTAATTAATAATATATCGCCCTGCTACCCCGGCGGGGTAGTGGAGGGTAGTGGAATACTTGGAAGTATCCTTCAATATTATTGTTATAATAACCATATACGCATGCATGGTTTGTATTCTATTATTAATCATAAATCTGTGAAATACGTCTACTAAATAGATATGTTTTATAAGTATACATAATTAATTTTTTGTATTGAATAAAATAAATTATATTGTAACGGTTTTCATCCCGCTAGATCCTCCATAAGAGCACGTATTTTCTCCAGTATATTTGCTACAAAATTAATACATACTACGATATATATTATGTACCTGTATGTATTAGTTTTTTACCGTTTTCAATATAACTGAGAGAAAAGTCCACACTTGATTATTTAAATATTTTGCTTCATTGCCTAATATCTAAGTTTGCTCGTAATTTAGTGGATACGAATCTTATGCAATACTTGCTAAACCATATCGGAAGGCTTAAATTGCATGAAAACTCCATAAACAACTATCTGTGAACTTAGATAAACAACTGCGTAAAATAAATTAATTAATCACTGACGGAATACAAGACCCCTGTCTAATTATTAGGAAATAAGCGCGCGTTTTCCGCGGCCACCACACACGTAATTGGATACCGTATACGGCTATTTAATTTACCTAGCGCGCCACCTGGCGACGGCGATGGCGAAACGATTGCCTCCTAATTATATTTTAATCGCGGCTCCCTGCAGCCATAGGAACACAGGGGGGGAAGCGGTCCAACACACCACTAATTCATTTGTGCGGCGAGCCTCGTCCGCTAGCCTCCGGCCCTGTTTATTCTCATAGGAGAGTTTAGGTCTCCTAAAGCAATAGCGACGCTTAAACATATTAACCGAAGCGTTTACGTAAAGGGTTTAATTATGCACTTTACATTCTGGGCTACAATGGCGTCAAGTTAATTAAGTTCTGCTTGTTTAAAGACTCTACGCAGATTGTAGCTAACGAATGAAATTTATGCATGAAATTTCGTCTTTTTATTAATTCAAGTTTTACGTTGAGCGCTCGTCTACGCGGCACAATAACGCGGTTGATCAAGTACAATAAATATTAAAGTTGGGATATCATTGTTGCGCCGCGCCCGCGCCCGCGCCGTACGCTTACAGCTACCGTAACCAACTATGCCAATTGTGTTCAGGCTTTTGTTCGCGGGTTCGACTATGAAACTTATTGCGTTGCGATCCTTGGCGACGTAAATCATTCGCGTTTCATTTCCATTGTTTCTTCCGACGTTTCTATTAGTGCACGTAGTCAAATGTTTACAAGTTGATTGGATCGGCCCCGCGCCTTGTTGTACGGGAACCCCGTATATTGCGTCGGAGGGTAATCAATTTTACAGCGATGTGTGAAAAATGGAGGCGAGCACCGGCCGGCCGGCCCGTGATATATAGCCACTAAATGCTTTACTTACAATTACTTTCAGACGTATTAGACGACGTGAAATACTGTACGGACAGGATAATAAACGCACATTTTGTTACTGTTTACGAATCAAAAAATCTTATTTTATATAAGACTGAGAATGAATTGAATTTGTGTGTATAGTTAATGTAAAAATATGTATATGCATAAACTGCAATTCATCTGGAGTTAACCAATAGTGCACTAAACATTGTCAGAGAAAGCCTGCGGTTAGTTTAACTCGGTAGTATTTAGAAAAACGGCTTCGTACAAGATAAATCTCATGAATAATCGAAGTTGATCCGGCGGTAACCCCGGACGCGAAGATTATAAAGCAGTCTGTTTGCCGGACGTGTGATACAATTTAGCGCTGTGAACTCCTGCGCCCACATTAGCCTGAAAGCCTCCTTCGGGGGGAGCTGCGCATTGGCCATTAGCGTGATTAGAGTACTCACCTCCTGCCACCCGCGAATTCTTTAGGCCTCTCATCTCGTAATACTACATATTTCATTATTTATGTAAGCTCTGTTTTTACCGTACTCTCTTAAATTACACGCACAATCAACCTAATTGGAACGAGTCTTTCATTCTCTTTATAACCAAGGTCTCAGCTCTAGCCAGATGTACATATATATTTACTTAGTTGTAAATTATGGAGGAAACATTACTTCAAAGCCTTGAATCATCAATTGCAGGATGAAACGGGAAGGAATATGATACTTTCCTGTTTGTAACACATACGCAATGCAATACGATTTATGTGCCGAAGTGGAGTTGACACACTTTAACATTACGTATTATATAATATATATGTAAGCTGTCTTCAAGGTTACTCTAAAATGTGTGTTTTAATAAAAGTTAATTTCTTTTCCATTGCTCTCTTTTGGCACGGAACACAGGAACACAACAGTTAGCTACCAGATTTTAATTTCGTATAAATTCTAGTTCTTAATACGAAATCTATCCGGTCCTATTTTTTTTACTATTTATAATAATAAAATAATAGCGTTTACCTCATATACATGGTGTTGTGAATGCCTATGTATCCGGTGGTGACGTCACGCATCGCCTGGATTGAGTACTGGCTCTCAAGTCAGGCTACCGGAACACCGTTAGGTGCTTGGCGGCAGATTTTCAACTTGAGGGTATTTTCCAACCAGCTGGGCATTTGCCATACATACGGTATAGTGTCCTCACAATGTTTTTCCGTCGCCGTAAGCTCGAGTTCTTTGTAGGATACGAACCCACGACTTACACTTCGTAAGCCGGCGTCACTGCAGCTGAACCTTCGTCACTCAGTTATAAGTCCTATTGATTTTAAATACGCACACGCAAAGGTTGCATGGAAGAGATCACTCTTACTGATAATGCCACCCACTGTGGCCATTTTTTAATATAGTGGTAATATGTTGTAATTGTTATTCTTTGTTTTTGTGTGTACAATAAAGAGTATATCTATCTATCGCATAGTTATTTGAATTTGTTTTGTTCACAGATGATGGCGTGCTCATACCTTAGCGCTGGTACCAAGATTGAATCGACTGGCGCGACTTGTTGGAGTCCTCCAGGCGTGGCTGGTCTCACAAATGCACCACTGCCCACTTCGTCAGTGACCCTGCGTACTGGGCCAACGGGACTACCTAACGGACCAGCTGGACTCCCCAGTGGTTCGATTGGTCTACCCAGCACATCAGTTGAACTAACCAATGGACTGATTGGATTACCCGGTCCACCTATGAGGCTGTCTAGTGGGCCATTGACCAATGAGACAATGGGTATACCTAGTGGATTGATAGGATTAAGCAGTGGGCCAATGGGGTTACCTAGTGAACCGGTAGGATTACTCAATCGGTCGATGGGTCTATCGACAGGAGTCAGTGGGTCTTTGGGAACTAATGCGCCAATGAGACTACCCAGTGGGCAATCGAGATTGGAACTGCCCAATGGAACAGTAGGGCCACTCGCGGAGACAGGGCTGCCGCCGCCTTGCAAGCGGTCAAGGCCGTTGGAGTTACTTAGTCCTCTGTCTCGAGCTATAACAAGCGCATCTGAGCCAGCCCTAGACCTCTCGACGTCAGCAGCTTCGATAACGTCATCTCTGAAGTCCCGCTTGCCCTCCCCCGCGGGGGACACGTAGTGACAGTGTTGTGCAAAAGACTCGTTCGGACTACAGACAGAAAAAGTATTACCGCCCTTACCGGCGCTAGTATTTTTTCCATTGTCAATGAGCTGTTAAATTATACTTTAGTACCTATTACCTATTTAATTTCGGTTGTGAAAAATGGCAATTTATGTAAAACTTAACTCGCTGTCTGTAAATTTCCAATTACTGGTACTTAAGTATTGAACAAAAGATGTGTTAAACACAGGAGTGTTGTCTAAAGTGATATATAATGGCAAAATGAACTGCAATGGCATATCTATTAATGGTATTAACGTGACTTAAAATTATAACATAGTTCGCTTAGTATCCAAAAATACATACCTAATAATGTTAGTCATTATAGTACATTATAGATAATTGTTTCACTTGCTTATAAACAAACGAACAAACTTAAATATTGCTACCCTACCAGCGTCCTTCACTAAAGCTTAAAGGTACGTATAGTATAGGTAAATATCTTAATTTAAACCTGCCTACTTTGTATTACGCAGTGTGTTTTTTTTGCATTTCCGTGCATCAACAACCCGGCACACTTCAATTCCAATAGTTTTACTACAGCGTATATGAGTGAATAAAAATCATCAGAAATTCAATAAAATGTACCATTATTATGAATTATGAACATATGAAGGTATTCAGATTTAAGGTTGTATGAGTTACGGAGCTCCTGAATCTTGAAAAGGATTATTTACTAGAGATAATAAAGACTCAAGCTGCGATAGGTACTTTTATCACTCACGTAACGTCTGTCATCAAGAGGTTGAATCGCATATAGTCAAAGTCAAAAATTTTATTTCCATAGAATTCATAAGGAAATGGCTTGGAAACGTCAATAATATTCAAAACATAAGGTCACGCGTACTTATCGCTAAGTTTGACGCCTGTTCAAACCTTATCCGACCCGCCATGGGGAAGAACATACCATATTGTTATCACCAGTCGCATAATAAAAATGAAGAATGCCTTGTAAAATGATCTTTTGATATAAGACGCTGGCAGGCCACATGTACCAACTAGATATTTTATTAAATTAAATAAACATGTAATAATGTATTATCTTAAAGTAGTGGGCAATTTTTACCATGCAAATCACTATTGAGGGATTAAGAATTATTGTTATATTTTTGTTTGAATCATATTGCGACCTTATTTGATAATCTGTGTAATTTTTCTTTTTGAATACCATTCTTGCCAAGATTGTGTTATATTAATTATTGTTGCCATGATATTTGAATTTTCTTTTGTAGTTGCCTATTCTTGCACGCGTCTGTGATTTTCATTCATGCTGTGTAAATATTTTCTCAAATATTCGTTATTTTGCAACGGGTTGTTAAATTTCTCGTTGTTATTTTTATTCTTTGACACTGTAAATATTAGCATGTAACTAGATATAAGTAGACACATGTTGTACCTAAATATTTGGGCGCAGAAATTCTTAGCAATAATTATGATGCCAACTATTGAATTCTGACTTTACCTGTAAAATATACGATGCGATGCCCGCGAATGAAATTGTTCCATTCAGTATATAAATGTTACTCACTTTGATATACACTTAATGTTCGTAAGTTATCTTAAACGCTAACATTCCTTTTAGTGTCTGTAAGGATCACAGATTTTAGTAGTAACCTACTGATATCTTAATCAGATTTTTTAATATTATCAGTCAGTTTTTCATTAGACTTAATAATGAATTATAATTTATTTAGAGAGTTCTAATGTTTTAACATTAAATTCGATTGCCACCTAACGTTAAAAGCATTTCGCGCACTTAATCATTTGAAATTTAGTAGTGCGTGGTCGGTCTAAGTGCGTAAGCCTTGCTACACTCTGATTCGATTCGACAATTTCGACGTAGAGTTTTTGGCGATTGTTTATTTACTTCTAAGATTCTTGAACTAAATATCAAACGTGCCGAACTAAATCAAGGTGTAGCATATCTCTAGGTATACCTTTTTACCTAATGTTAGCGTTTAGTGAATCTTGCCATCTTATATAATTTGAAACTGTAGAGACTTGAGGTACCAGATTTCTCCTATTATAAAGTCACTTTCAACAATCTATCCTCAAGTCTTACCAGTTCTGTAGGACAGTTGTGGTGTTACCAGTACACAAAGAAAGAACATGAATAAATTAGCCTAAGAAAGCCGGTGAAAGAAGAGAATAAAAATTTTGTAAATTACTTCATTGTTTTCTTTTATAATACCACCTAAGTTTTTTATAATAGTAATAGGATAGTGTTTTGAATTTAAGAAAATGGGTTAGTTTGACATCTATATCTACAGGGTTATCGGTAATATGCTAGAGAATTAAAATTTTAAGTTTTAAGGAGTTCTGCTCTCCGGTTGTCTGCATTCTATTCTATTCTGTCGAGTCACTGATTCTCTCGAACTAGTGTGGTGAAAGGATTTTAAGTGCGCCTCAAAGAGGCTCCTTTCGTGCATTATGAAAGTGGAAGCAAATGTTATAATTTAATTAATTTGTCTAGTTAAATATAATTTTCATAATAACTAGCACAGATTGTCGGTCTTATTCTCTGATCTGTAGTTCACAACTGAAGAGATACGTGACGACACTATTGGCTATATTTTGTACTACCTGTGCCCCCGGCTTCGGTGAATTCAGTTTGAGACTTTATAATAAAACTAGCCTAAGTTACATCAGCTATCTATCACTGAAAGTCCGGAACAAACAACTGACAAAAGTTTTTTTTTATTTATTATAAGTTCCGTATACAATTTGACATACATTTAGTAAAAAGCTGTTATTATGACATTACAAACAGACATATCAAATTTTATTAATTTGTATAGATGTGAATATGTGTTATTGAACGGTCCATCTGATGTAAAGGTAGGTAAACTCTACCCATATCCAACCCCAATACGTCTAGGTCCACCCCCAATTTCCCTCTCCATATTGACCCCAACTATCAATTAGGTATGAAAAAGGACTAGAAAATTTTTAGAAAATTGTACAAAAATAAACAATAGTGTAGAATTTAAAGTACGAAGAACAACAGAAACATCGTGTATGTACTGTAATGTACTGAAACAAAAAGGTTTACCAATAAATCTCATAAATTATTCGCCTTCACTTGTTGAATTTATTTCGCTTGTACGATTTATCCTGGCAGAAAAACGAAGAGAAAAGCAGAAATAATTACATAATTTAACTGGATGAAAGTGCTCACAGATTTTTTGCTGGAAAACATTGGCGGATGGGCTTACCTTAAACGTATTGTCCGTTACCGATACCTGGACTGTTTTAAATATAAATAAATAAATAGTGGTGGACGTTTCACACAGCGCCATCTAGCGACAAAGTAAGCTAAGCAGAGATTGTATTATGAGAACTAGACAACTGATATAATACTTATATGCTCTTTTTTTGTAAACACATTAACACCCACACAGAAAAAATTTAATGACTTTAAGTACCTTTTATTTTTAAGGTTCCGTAATCTAAGTCAGTTTATTCGTTCTTCTGTCTGTCCGATTTCATAAGGATAGTTATATCTTCAGAAGATGAAAGAAATATTTTCACTAAATATTCCTTACAATGGCGGATAACTTTTTTTATTTATATATATATTTATCTAAATATATATATAGCCGCCACGTGAGGCCACGATGGCCGCCGCTTGACACCAACGGCGGAAGCATTGCTGATGCGTTTGCTATCTTGTAGGAGTGTACAGGATAGGATCTTGGAGCTGCCGTCGACATGTTATATGCCTTTTTTAATAATTAGCACATTAAAACAGCTGCTTTGTCTTTGTTTTGTGCAAAAATCTTACGATAATATACAAAGTCATAAATATTCAGAAGCGATAAGCAAATCAAATTATTTTTTTACATAATTTATTCTTGACCCTGACTTGCTGTATTGTTTTAAAATTTTAAAACGCATAGTAATGTACTATCGCGAGGATAAATCCCTTGAAAATTGCACATATAAATAAAGTTATGGCAGGAGATATTTGGTTCTGTGAAATTGAGAAATCACAAGGTTTTTAAGGATTAAATTATATTTATATTAAGTTTGGAGTCATTTTAAACCGTATCCGATCTAAAACTGTAAAAATTGGACTATGACATTACGAAACATATATTTAACTCATATATACATATTTTTTTTATTAAACAATATCTTATCATAAGAATGCTTTCCCCGAAAAACTGCAGTAGAGATTTTGAACGTTTTCAAATCAGATAGCTTACGGGTCTAGCTTAGATTATTGCTGCCTCTATCAAAAATATAAGTAAAAATAAAATAGATATACACTCAAGTAATTAAAAGAAGTTTGTATAAAGCATTTTAAATATGTAAGAGTACCTACACATTAAAAATAACTACGACTCATCTACTACTACTTATGTTATTTCAAATTTGAAGTCCAAAATATTGTTTTTGTGATGGTACATTGCCGTGGTATTGGATTTAAAAGGCAAGAAAACAAAGCGACCCCGTTTTACATTGCAAATTAAGCGATTATGTAAACAAGCCTTCCTTGAAGCCTTTTTCGACGACATGACGTAGACGATTAATATTCAGAAATTTAATCATTGCGAGCGATCCAGTTTTTAATATTTCTCAAAAATATATCTTACTTGTCTTTGTTCTCAGTGATTCTCTTTAAAAGCCCTTGCGTTGTGTTCGATACCTTCGATGTCTAAGACTGCAATCACACCAATATTATAATAAATGTGCAAGATTGTTGGCGTCTTTTTTGTAAATGTTAAGTTAAAGTTACGAAAAAAGCCGACGGCCCACCTGGTGTTAAGTGGTAACCTCTGCCTATAACAACCGATGTGACTTGGGTCTTCCTTTACTAGGTACGACAAGACCCAAGTCGCATCGTATGCGCCCGTAACAGTGAGAAGTTTGGGTGGAATGTTTTATGTGCCTCGTTCGAGGCAGGCGGACCCTCAAATATACTAGAGAAAAAATATTAAAAACGTTTCTGAACGCGCGTGGACACAACTATGAATGAATGGTGGCTGTTACCGGTACTAGTAGCTAATCAATAGCCTGCAGACGGATGCAATATTCATGCTAGTAATGGCACCGGTAGATTACGAAACAGTCATTACTATGTTGTAAGTCGATTTTTATTGATTTGGTATTACTGTTGTAAGGAATAAAAAGTTTGTAATACCTCCTCTGACATCTGAGACACAAGCTGACAAAAGCATGCACTAACTATGCGGTCCGTGTTCATACAATTAATATATAATGCTCAATGGAAAAGACCGTGAGGAAGCTGGCTGTATGATAGAAAATCGAATAAGTGAGATATAATAGTATGACGTCCGAATCGCCCACGTCATCCCGAGTGTTATCAATAGGTTCAACAGCAGAATTCACCTGTTACCTGGACGGGCGTCACCTTAAATCCCATATCAACTTCGGTCAGTCGGCCTCTTCATCTTCCTCTTTCTCGTTTTCTTCCCCATTTTCTTCCTTTTTTTGTAAAGGTACAAACACAAAACAAAAAAAAAAACAATATTGTTTGTCTGTTTTGTTTGTTGCTAATCACCGAGATAGCTGATGTTATAGGGAGTAACTGAGAATACTTTTCTGAGGGGAGTCATTACATCGATTTCCGCGCGAACGAAGTCAGGTACATAAGAATAAGAACAGGTAGATAGTATCGTAAGTATTTTTACAAAAACATGTTCGAACATAATCATGGTCGACACAAATAGGAATATCATTATTTTCCATGTCTTTTCTGAAACGAGATGTCCGTCCCGGAGCAATTGTTAAGTAAGTAAAAGGTCACTCGTGGCTATCGTACAGACGGCGACAATAATCAAAGTTTCTTTATTGTAGCCGTTTAGACAAATATGTCTATTCAATATTAGCGGCAATTACACACAGCGCCATCTAGCTAAATTAATATTAAAACTGTTAATAAGTATTCTAAGTATTTAAAAAAAAAAAATATCATATTAGTGACAGGACAAAACATGTTGTTTTTGTATTTATACCGTGTATACATTCATATGCACTTAGTAAAAAGCGGTTATTTTAATATTACAAACAGACACTCGAATTTTATTTATTTGTATAGATGTAATCGGGTGGCGGCACGAGCTGACGGCCCACCCGATGTTACACAGAATGTTCTGGATGTAAAAGTATTATATCAGATGTCTGGTTCCCATGACACAAGCTATGCTTAGCTAATTTGGGGCTAGATGGCGCTGTGTGAAATGTCCACCAATATTTATTTAATTAAAAACCGGAGTATAGTTGAGTTCAATCATAAAAACAGAGTGTGCAGTATCTACAACAGCAAGACATCCAAGATATTAATTAGTATTTATTGTTCCGGTTTGAAAGGTGTGAAAGGTTTGCCGGTGAAACTACAGGCACTTGAGACATTCCTTCACGTCAAAGTTACGGGCGCTACACTATGCGACTTGGATCTTCCCATACGTTTCCAGAAAAGTCCCATAATGTTTCGCTTTTGTTACGTTATGTTACCGCTTAACATCAGGTGGACCACCTAGTTCATTCCGTAACATATTCGCATAAAAAACCATAAAGAATGTGTATCCACGACTGTACTCTATTTCCTTTCAGCAACAGCTTATTAAAATACAAGTTAGCGTTGTTAGCATACATCATTATGCGTGTGTCGTCCACTGGGCAATGTACGGAACCCAACCATCCTAATAAGGCTCATCCACTACAGCGCACAATTTGTAAAGTTTGTGTATGGCTCCGCCTGCGCTATGATACTTTCAATTTATCTGCAGTTTCAATTCGCTTTATAAGTGGACTTATAATTTAATTCTTTTTTTATGTCGTATAGGTGATAGAACGAGCTGACGCCCCACTTGATATTAAGTGGTAACCGCCGCCTATGGACAACAGCAATAAGGCTCAAGTCCTCTCCACCAAAGCATGAGATGACTCATGTCGCTTTGCGTTGCGTCCATCACCCCGAGACGGGGATGTTACGTCTCATGTGCTTGCAATTTCACCGGCCCTTCCACTAGAACACATCATCGAGTGCATCACTGCTTGGCGGCAGATTACCAGGTGTGGTGACAGTACTTCTCCGGGCGAACTTGGCACAAGTTTACTGCTACTTTGGGTTGCTGCTTTTGCACCACCCGGGGGACACGTGTAGGGATTCAAAAGGTACCTACGGACGCGAGCAACATGGGCCTCCAAATATGGGTTTACCTAATGAAAATTTAAATTTATCATGATACTAGCTGTTGCCCGGGACTTCGTCCGCGTGGAATTCGGTTTTATCACGCACCCATATTTTACCACTCGGAAAAGTAGCCTAAGTTACTCCTTGTTACAACAGCTATCTGCCAGTGAAACTCCCATCAAAATTGGTCCAGCCATTTCAGAGATTAGCCAGAACATGCAGAGAGACAGACAAAAATTTAAAAAATGTTGATTTTGTATATGTACCATATGCACTTAGTAAAAGGCGGTTATTTTAATATTACAAACAGACACTCCATTTTTTTTTATTTGTATAGATAGCGATTACCTCCCCCTCCAGTACATATATAAGGATAAGTCAATCAATCTGCGAGCATATGTATGGATTTGTACTACTACTTTGTACTAAGATTTAAAAAATTTGCTGTACTGTTGAAGCGAGAGTTCTTTATTGCCATCGAAACTTTCCGACTAGGATGTTTCTGTACGTAATGACATATAACGTACGACTCTGCCACATTTATTCAATACACCGTTTGACCGAGGCTTCACCTACACTGGAATAAGCTAATATAGAATTCCAGGTCATCATCGTGGTTAGTTTCAACCAAATCGATTCAATACTATTGTGATTATATAAGGTTACTCGTTGCCATATGGATATTATATGTACAGACGGAAACACAACGCAGTTTTTTTTATTTGTACAAACAATATATATAAATATTGGTTGACATTGCATAGCCCCAAACCAAGCGAAGTTTGTACTACGAGCACCAGGTAACTGATAATACTTAGTTTTTTTTTTTTATGTAATACATTTACGGAACGAAAAAAAAAACAAACATCTAAATAAACTTAAGCATTTACACTTATACTTTAGTTATGATAAAATAACGTTTAAATGTATGATGTAGACGACGCTTTATCCGAAAAATAAATATATGGGCGCAGTCCAACATCGCTGATCAAACCAAACAAGAGAAATTTCGTCGGTTACTCAACTATTTTGAAAATGCTAATTGAGATCCCTGTAACTCGATATTTTCTTTATGTAAATCATGTCTATGTAGTGGCTCGGCAGTTCTCAATGTTTGTCTAGAATTAATGTAGATATCATCCCAACTATATTAAAATCATTTATATTTGAATGATAAAAGCATAAAATTGAATATTGAGGACTCAGACGCTGGAAATTTGGATGTACCTTTAATTTCATCTTTTTTATAAGTGGAATTTAAATAACCCTGTAAATTCATCGTCTTCGCCCTGAAAATAACCTCCATTCAAAATTACAGACTCATTAGATTGCAGTTTTAGAGATATCGTGATGAGGCAGTATTTGTTATTCTTAGTTTTTGCGATAAAGATATTTGAATTATATTTTTATTTGTCGGATAGATGTTGCTGTGTGAAATGTCCCCCAATATTTATTATTATTATTGACGGTTATTGCATAATTCAGGAGCAACCATGCCATCAATGCGAAAAAAAAATCCCCAGTTTAAGTCCCCGGCCGAGACAAACATTTCTGAGATGAGTATATGTTTATTTCCTAGTCTTTATGTTTTGTTGAATATCTTAATATGTTCATGCCAACTTCGATACGGAAGGCTTCGATACTGAGGGCATGAGTATGCATAAATAAATACATATTGGGGACATTTCACACAGCGCCATCTAGCCCCAAAGTAAGCTAAGCTTAGCTTGTGTCATGGGAAACAGACAACTGGTATAATACTTATATGCTTTTTTGTAAATATATAAATCTAATACCACCCCACATCAATGCCCAGACACAGAACAACAATCTATGTTCGTCACACAAATGTTTCTTCTGGGTGGGAATCGAATCCACGACCTACTGCGCAGAAGGCAGGGTTACTACCAACTGAACTGTTAAGCCCGTCAGTCAATGTATATATCCTATAACGTGGTTTTTTTATAATATTTTAATCAGATTTTAACTTTTCCATGTGATTTTTAGGGGAAGCTGGCAAGCCTGCGATACACAGATGAGGCAGCCTTATTGCTAAGCGAAGATGAATCAATTAAGATTTGATGAATATTAGCTAAATCGGCTGATAATTACGAATCAGGCATCAAGCCAATTAAGCTTAGCAAGCAATAGCTGCATCAGAACTTCAGCACAGATTACTTAAGTGGGTGTAAGCCGATTCCTAGTCGATTTAAAGCCTGTTCTCGTCCATGAGCTAATCTACGCAAATACTAAGCTATGTAGTAATTTGAAGCAAGCAAGCGAAAGCAGAGACCCCTCGTGCACATACGATTTCAGTTTCCGTATTGCACACATACCTATATATTTAGATACCTACAGATTACTAAACGTTATTTTTATGTATTACTATGTATCATCATGTCCCATCCGGACATTAATTATTCGCCAATATATCCATCCTATAAAATTACATTATGACATGGCACTTTCCATTTCTCTTCTCTTTTCTACAATTTAACATACTATTATATATTAAACATACATAACTCTTACTTCAGAATTATTATGTATTTAAAAAATCAGGTGCCAAAATTAATTACGAGTATATGAATTTATTGTGCATAAGATTTGTGTAAATGCGATATTCTATATTATTATTATTATTATGTGTCTGTTCCGGCGTGTCACGTCTGTATTTTCTCTTACGTCACAACCACGTCCCACATCTTCACGTAATTTAAAAATAAAGCTCGCATTGCGTGTCTGAAACTTCAGAAAGTAGGCGCCTAGTTAGAGGTGTTCGTTAGCAACTTTGTTCGCATACAATCAGGCCATAGCTCGTTACAGAACATACACCATACTCTGTAGGCGGCAGACGAACGCGGCGGTTGAAGCGCGGCGGTCGACACGCTCAGTTAGAAAATAATAAATGAATGTAAATATTGTTCAAAGTTGGCATCACTGGGAGAAGTAACCATTTATACCTAACCGCTTTCATCGATTTTTTTGTGTTACAGTGATGGTACAAGCTGACGACCCACCTGAGGTTTAGAGGAATCCGAGTTATCCTCTGCCTATAATAATATGGTCCACTAGGTACGAACTGGATCCTTCCACTACACTGGTGGAAATGACACCCAGTAGCACACTATCGCGGCTGTATTTTTAAGATGTAACGGTGGTATATCATGTGTCTGTAATTTCACCGACCGTACCTTTAAAACCGGACTAAGACAGTGCACCAGTGACAAAAAAAGGTAAAAAAATAGTCTGTCGAATGTATCTACTTACCAAGATCTTATAGCTTATCTAACAAAATCTGGAAAAAAGTTCGACCAATTACCTGACTACCTATGTTTAAGGACGAATGGTAGTATACATTAATGCAAAGGACAGACACGAAACATAAACGAAATCGCTCAAATGCCAGCCGCATGAAATCCGCCGCGGCCCACCCGCTAAATGTACAAGAGGCGAGTAGGCGAGTAGAGTAGGTACCGTATACAGTTAATCCCGCAATCAGCTCGGTAATAAATTAACGCCATTACTAAATTATTCCCAGCTTCTAGATTAATCTAGAAGTCGGGCCGCAGTCCGACGCGGCCGCTCTTACATTATTACAGCATTCATTAGACTTCGCTAATTACTCCTTGCTTTAATGAATAAGCTCTAATGAACCACTTTCTGTTAATTAAAGGCGGCGTGGGGGTGAAGGGTGGCAGGAGGAACTTTTCTCCGGTTTCTGATTGCAAATGTGAATTTGTGTAAGTCTGAGTGGAAAGAGTGCTCCTGAAAAGGGGTAATGAGCCGCTCGACTGAGGCCGAATTAGTTGCAACTTGAGCTACATCAATTACGTTTTTGATTCCGAACTGCGAGCGAATTATTTTGATTGCATCCAATTATGTGCATGATTCGAAAACAGAAGTTTTAAACGATGGTACTTTTTTGTGTTTCGCTTTATCTATGTTGAGATATTTATTGCAAATTTCCGGTACCTATGGTGAAAGACTGTAGGCACATAATAATATAGTATGAGTAAATAAATTAATATTGGTGGAAATTACACACAACATCATCCAGCCCCAAACTCAGCTAAGCTTGGGAACTAGACATCTGATAGTATGTAAATACATATATGTATATAAATAAATATTAATACAGAACAATCATCTATGTTCAGCACACTTTTTTGTACTGGCTGGGAATCGAACCTACGACCTACAGCGCAGAAAGCATAGTTACTACCAACTGAGATGTAAGGCCAGGCATAATACTTATTTAAAAATAATGGCTTGCGTCCTCTTAAAAAAGTGCTACGCACATCATTTAAAATTTTGATCTCTGATTGTAAGACAGTTGTAGTGGTTTTAAATATTACTTTAAACGTTCTTCAATATAATTATTATTTATCTTATTAAAGTAGTAATTAAAAAACCTACACAGTGAATATTTATCTACCTTCTTTGTGCAGAGTCAACAGCTATAATTGTCTAAACACGAATGTCGTAAAATTAATGAAGTATGCTTTAATAACCCTATTGAATATAAATATGCAGTAATGTTAATTAGTATCGCCGACG
The DNA here is from genome assembly GCA_947359385.1 of Chesias legatella. Taxonomy (NCBI): domain Eukaryota; kingdom Metazoa; phylum Arthropoda; class Insecta; order Lepidoptera; family Geometridae; genus Chesias; species Chesias legatella. The sequence goes on along the minus strand of OX375778.1, from coordinate 3,900,706 downwards.
CAAGAGTTCTACCTACACCTTACTAACTACAATGTAAACTGCGACCACACGAATTCATGAATATTTTCGAAATGAGCAATCAAATTAATTATCAGCTTTGCAAATAAGCCTTTCATTTAATGAGCTGTTTTGAGAATTTAATTAAAATGTTTGTCAATGATACTTAAAAATAATTTAAAACCGGGTTATCTTTGTTTAATAAACTAATTAACTTATTTGGATGGAGTTATGAGGAACTGTAGGTGGTTACCTGATATTTTGTTCATTTATTTTAGCACTACAGCAGTTAGCTGTCAATATAGCCTTTCTAATCATACAGAGTACCTATATCAGAGTTTAAATGTAGTATAATGAACGATCTATCTAGATGCTAGCTTTTTGATGTGAAACATCTATAGCCGCACGTAAAACCGATTTCTGGCTTGGCGACGCGTCGCCACGGCATGAGCGCTGATTGGTCCGTTCAAGGTTACGACAAATCATAAACATTATTAGTGATGGGGTACTTAGTTTCTTACAAAATAATGTCGATGTTTCACATCTGCCAGGCGTCCCGTGACGGCTCACATTTTTTTACATAGAAGTTCGACAGTTCACATCATGTACCTACTTACCTAGAGGACTTTGATTTTTATTTTGGGTGGAAACGTGCTACCCTAAAAATTAACTCCAAATTGTAGAAAATTTATGCCACAGGGAACTGTATCAAAAAGGTACAGAACACTGATAGAGATAAAAGTATTTGGTAGCTCTTCTACGATGTGCCGCGCCGTCGCCGCTGCACTCCTCCGAAATATGTAGTCTAGTCTAATAGACATAATTAATAACGTATTAAGGGTTAGACCACATCCTGAATTCCACCAATCAATTCCACATCATACATACATTTATGTCATTAGTTAGAACAAGAAATAACATGTCGGCGCCGGCGCCGACGCGACGATACCTACCGTATCTACAGTAGGGGCGCGCCCAAGTCATGTTTATGATTGTAGTGCAGTTTCTGAGCAACTAGAGATAATTATGCAAGTATCTGGCGCCGGACGGACAAATGTGGTCTAACCCTAAAACACGACTATTATTACCTCACAGTTAGTAGTCGATCTAGAATTCTGATGAAACAATCACAGTTGAATCACTAGGACAAAACGCCAATTAACTAATTACGTACGGTTTTAGAAAATATTCTGTGAAACTTGAATATACAAGGCGTGAAAATCAGGGATATCAGGGAGTTGCAATTCGGCCGTATAAATACCAACTGCGTGGTTATTAACAGCGTTTGAGATAGTGCATCCCCTAACGACATGTTTTTCCTCATCACGGTAAGTGGTAACCAAAAGTTTATTTTTTTATCTATTCTTGAGGCACTTGATGAAGTTTGTCAACAAAATAAATTTTTGTTTTTCAAATAGTATTCATTTTTTTTATTTAAACATTGTTTTATGTATTTATCTACACAAAACAACCTTGCAGCTTTGACACAAATTCACAAAGCTCAAACACTATGCGAGATCATATTTTTATAGGCTACCTGGGCATTCCTGTCACCTTCATAGTCAAACCAGTGGAGTTAATAGGTAGCTGTTCATAATCAATTTATAGCATTTTCATTGAAAATCCATTCATCATGCAAATTGAATTACAAAAGTATAAACTCATATGTGATATATCCCTAGCTTTATCTCATGAATTATGTTATTTAATCTCTATTTTTATCAATTTTCTAAAGTAGGTATTTTACAATTACATTTTATGATCAACAGATCACTTGTGTCGTCGGAGTCGCAGCAGCCGCGCCCTACGGTTCTGATGCTGCAGTCGATACTATGGTAAGTATATTTTAGCTGTGGAATGTATTCATATTTGATACAACATTTGAAAAAACATAACAAGCTTGCTCCGGCCACTCTAGCGAGTGTGAACGCAGTCACGGCAAAATTGCCATAGACCTAAGTTACGTTTTTTATGATTCTCTCTAGTATTATATACTAGCTGTTGCCCGCGACTTCGTCCGCGTGGAAATCGGTTTTATCACGCACCCCTATTTTACCCCTCGGCAAAGTAGCCTAAGTTACTCCTTGTTACATCAGCTATCTGCCAGTGAGTCCCGTCAAAATCGATCTAGCCATTTCAGAGATTAGCCGGAACAAACAGACAGACAGACAGACGAACAAAAATAGTAAAAAATGTTGTTTTAGTATATGTACCGTGTATACATCCATATGCATATAATATTTGTAACAGACACTCCAACAAAGTCAAAAACTTTATTTCCATAGAATTCATAAAAAAAATGGCTTGGAAACGTCAATAATATTCAAAACATAACGTCACGCGTACTTATCACTATATTTGACGCCTGTTCTGTGAAACCCTATCTGACCCTCCATGGGGAACAACGAACAAGAAACCCCTAAAGGAGGGCTTCCTATTTTTCGACAAGTTACTTACCCTTAATATCCTCTTCAGGACATCCCCCGATACGAGTTCAACTACGCAGTGAACGACGGACATGTCGTCAAAGGCTCCTACTCGCTCAGCGAACCAGACGGAACCATAATACTCGTCTACACCCCAGGATTCAACGCGGTGGTGAAACGAGTCGTTCAAGCTGCGCACGCGCACACGCACAATGAAGCTAGGAAGAAGAAGCTAGGTCCAGTCGCTCAGGTGGTCGCGCCACTCACTCACGTCACTCAGGCGGTGGCGGCCTTGCCTGATAGTCTGGTCGGATTGGGAGACCTTGGAATGGGGCTTGGATCGCACACGATCGGCCTAGCGAACAATGCTCTCTTACTAGGCGCACCAGCTCTCAACCTTGCTAGTAATGTCGTCGGAATCGGCGCGAGTGGCCTCAGTTTGGGTGGATTTGATCTGAGTCACGGTTTGAGCGGAATCGGTTTCAACACGCTCGGTTACGGCGGATGGAAGCACTCGATAAAGCGGTCGAACGTTGTTTTAGCAAACCACGTTTAGTTGGAGATGTTTGTGATGAGATTAATTTTTGTAAATCCCCTGTAGACTGTAAAGTACAGCCACAGGGGAACACAGACAGAAATCAAACTACTAAGATATTGGTGAATCGGTCTATTGTTTAAACCTTTATTCTACTACTGAGCATGATTAGTTAGTACTGCAATAACTAGTATGATTGGGGAACAAATAATAACAACATAAAATGAATGTCAATTTCATTATTATCAATAATCATTAAATACATTGCCTCATTTACAGGCAATAAATCAAATCGGACTTAAGTTTTATTACACAATATATTTTTATGAACAATGTTCTATTTGTTCTATCTTTGCATTAACTACGCGTGAACAAACATTAAGGCGTATGCACACTAGAACTAAACGTTCAAAAAAGCATGGTACATATGTGAATGCCGAAAATACCTTTTGTGTACACGCCTTAAGGCATTTCTACACGCTGGTCAATCACACAGGTCTCAGCCATTGGCTGCCAAAACTTGGCGATTATAAAATCGACCATTATGGGCCACTGCTCTACTACATGATATTCAACGAGATGGGCCAGTGTGAAGAGGCATCATTAAAAATGTAATTATTTACAATAAAAAGACTGAACTATGGTAAGGGAACGTAAATGCAAGCCATAATACAAATAAACGAAACGGAATGATATATTGAGCATAAAAGATTTGCTTAGCATGGACCTATTTATTGAATATTACAAATTAATAATCAACACAGATAGTCCTGACTCCAATAAACATAAGTAGGTACCCTGGTACTGCAAAATGCAGACATGGAACAAATATCAATAACTCATGTAAATATATTTGTATTTCGCATGTCAAAATTTAACCCGGCCTTAGTTGTTCGAACCACGCTCTTTCGGGGCCCGAGTAATCGGGGACCTTTCTCACAAGATATATAAAACTTTTGAATAGATCATACCAGACTCCTTTTTCCCTTTACAAATGTCTAGTCATTAACAATCACACACAAGAACGCTTAAATCATACAGTATATTGAATTGTTAACTTTTATAGCAGCCACAACATTTAAAGTACAAAAGGCAGTACAAACTTTGTTTTAAAATATTTCATTGTTTATCGCATTTTTGCGTTATTAATATCCGTTGGAAAAGAATTTGACTACCTAATTGAAATAAATTATTGTAATTAATTACGTGTGACTTTAAAATAAATCTGAGTGTTTTATTATGATTTAACATAGAGCAAAATCCGCACCGACTACGCCAATGTTGAACAGCGTTCGTATTTTAAAAGGCATCACACCCAAATGTTTTAAAAAGAGTTTCCTTTTCTGAATGTTATTCGGTTTTAAAATCGTGATCATTAAGTTATTGTTTTCTCTCTCTAATTTTGAAGGTACATTTAATAAACACACTTTAATAATCGCGATTGACAGATATATTCGATTTTTGAAATGGAACATTATAATTCGATGACGTATACCGTTAACAGTTTTGTGTTTAAAACGGACGAAATAGTATTATTTTTTCACAGAAAACAATATCCACAGTTTTAGTAGTTTCTAGACTTTTGACATAAATACTCAACTGCTGCACAAACGAAACCGAATATGTTATTATTTTGCACCCTCACCGTCAATCATCCGAAATGGGCCACTATATTATACAACAGGCTGCGCCGACTTCTTTTAAAAGTTTTGTGAATCCTACTTTTACATATATAAATACACATACACATATAAATAAATAAATAAAAACGGCCCAACGATAAACATTTCATTAAATAAATATAATAATATTTTTCCTATCATGACATTACTAAAATTGGCAGTTATCAACAGTCTGCATCTATAAACGTTTGTACACCTCTTACTATAAGTTTGGTACGTGTCTCACGCTTCCGTCGCCGAACAAGAAAAGACAGGCGCGGTCCACTATATACGCGAATCCGACGTCAGCTAACACGACTTGCACTAATATCAACCGATACTGAAACAAAGAAATAAATACGAACATTAGATTTACATATTTAGGTTACAATGTTACAATTAAACATTAAAAGCTCTACAGACTGGGCAGATGGCTCTGATCCGTAAGATATATTTTTTTAAATAGTTTCCTGGTCTCCTGGTTCCTGGTCTTTCTTCCGCCAAGCAGTAATGCACTTTAATTATGTAGTACATTACGGGGCCATCTGCTCATTCCATATTTTAGATATATGAAAATCAGGCTGGTGCCCACCACTTCGTCTGCATAAAATTAGTACTGCGAATAGCCAATTTCTTTCTCCTAGCTTTCATCAATCTCCATACAAAGGTAGGTATTTCTTTCTCTTTACTTTCATTCACGAAGCTTAGTACTCATTTCACTTCAACCTAAACGGCACTGATCCAACTGCTGCAGCAGCAATACAGCTTGTGAATTAATTGTGAAGCCACTTACTTCATCGGGGAATTCAACTATCTCGAACATGGCGGAGAGTTCGGGGAAGACGCCGGCCGCTAGCCCGAGCACGACGCCGCCAGACACCACCACGCTGTACATCAACGGTTTGTTCTGCTTCAACCCTTCCATGAACGGCTCACCCTACGGATGATGGAATATCCATTATTATATTATAAACTAGCTGTTGCCCGCGACTTCGTCCGCGTGAAATTCGGTTTTATCACGCACCCCTACCCCTCAGAAAAGTAGCCTAAGTTACTCCTTGTTACATTAGCTATCTGCCAGTGAAAGTCCCGTCAAAATCGGTCCAGCCATTTCAGAGATTAGCCGGAAAAAACAGAGTGACAGACAAAAATTTAAAAAATGGTGATTTGGTATATTTACCGTGTATACATCCATATTCACTTAGTAAAAAGCAGTTATTTTAATATTACAAACAGACACTCCAATTTTATTTATTTGTATAGATAAATAAATGTCAGTGGACATTTCACAAAGCGCCATCTAGCCCCAAAGTAAGCTAAGCATAGGTTGTACTGTGGGAACCAGACAACTGATAGAATACTTATATACCTCAGCAGTTGGTAGTAACTCTGCCTTCTGCGCAGTATCGTGGTTTCGATTCCCATCCAGGACAAACATTTGTGTGATGAACACTGATGTTTGTTCTGTCTATGGATGTTAATATGTATGTATTTACAAAAAAGTTTATACGTATTCTGTCAGTCAACTGGTTCCCATAGTGCAAGTTAGACTTAGCTAAGTTTGGGGCTAGATGGCGATGTGTGAAATATTGACCAATATAACAAAAAACTAAGCTGCTTACGTCGCCTATTTCGAGAACTAAAATGGGTGCAAGTGATGTTTTTTTCTTATTACAATAAGCGTTTGTTACACACCCTGTAGTTGACAGCGAACGTGGATATCTGCAGCGCCATGGATATAATATAAACCGTACTGTTGAGCAGATCCGGAGCGAATGGGATCACCTCGTCTTCCGCTAAATCCATATCCAGTTTCGGTTTTGTATCCCTGAAATACAAATGTATTGCGGTTAGCTAAACTATCAGCTTGCTAATGTACTATTTTTTACTTGTGATTTTGTGTTTTGACTGGCCTTAGTTAGTAGTGAGTTGTCACCCAGGTCAATTATTTGTTAGACGAACATAGATTTTTGATTTGGGTGTACATATGTATAGTAATAAGTATATAAGTACGGATATCCACTTCTAAAGTACTACCTAATGTTATTTTTGGGCTAGATAACGCTGTATGAAATTATACCAATAATAATTAAATTTTAAATTATACCTTTCAAATCAATTGCTCCCGAACTGATACTCTGAATGCTATCACAGAATTAAATACTGGTCCGAAACGCTATGTTCTCTTTTACACGTAAACTACGTACATGACCGTTTTCAGCGGACCAGATTTACAAACACAACGCTATTTCTAATTTATTAAATGATGAAATATGTTATTACTAACGGAATCCTTAAAACGATCTTGTAACGGGTTTCTGTGTGAACGTTGGATAGAAAATAAATTTACTCTAAATAGTAATAAAACAAAGTCACTATCGCCCCTATCTCCTGTTTCTTCGCTTACTTCTTCTGAACCACGCAACGTATTTTAATACTGTTATCCGTAATATAAATAGGGATAAACGAGGAAGAGTTTTATATATAGTTCTTAAATTAATGTCACCCGTGCGTGCTGGCCACTGGCATATTATATTTTTATATTATACTAGCTGTGCCCACGGCTTCGCGCGCGTTGAATTCAGTTTGTGACTAAAAGAGTAGAATCGTGGTTCAGTATTTTTTATCAATTAGTGAATCAACCATAATAAAAGTAGCCTAAGTTACTGCTTAAACATCAGCTATCTGCCAGTGAAAGTCCCGTCAAAATCGATCCAGCCGTTTCGGAGATTAGCCGGAACAAACAGACGAATTTTGTTATAAGAAACGTTCGTTATAATATATATACTTTGCAAACCGAAACTTCAATTTTATTTATATGTATAGATAATGTGAAGAGTTACCTGCCAGGAGATCGTGCGGTTGCTTCCTGTACTAAGTACACGAGGCAGATGAAATGTACAGCGAACTGAGAAAGCACAGTCATAATTGTGTAAAGGTTGAATATATTTGGAAGGGGACGCTCCTTCGATAGCTGTTTCAGCGGCTGGAAAAATACAAAATTCATTTATAAATAATAATTATAAATGTTTTGGACGAGATCATCTTCGAATCCCGGTGTGGGCACTTTTAAAATAAATAAATAAAAAAAAAGGAAAAAACCAGATGTTGGACAAAAGCAACACAACTAAGGTTCCACATGGGAAGAACTTAATCAATACTGCACCCATGACTCTGAGACGTGAAGATGGAATGCCTCATGTAATCATACCAACAGATGGCTCACCTGGTGTTAAGTGCTAATACCAATGTGTAATCTTTGCCCGTAACAAAACATTACAACTTGGGTCCTCCCCGACTTAGGTACAAGACCCAAGTCTCATCATATACCCGTAACTCTGAGACGTGAAGTTGGAAGTTCTCTAGCGCCTGTAATTTCACCGGCAACCACACCAGAACACATTAAGGCGAATGCGTTACTGCTTAGCGGCAGAAATATGCATGGTGACAGTACTTCATCAGACGAGCTTGACATGTTATACTGCCTGTAAAATTATGTTATGAATTATAAATGATACCTTTGATCTAGATATGAAGAGGAAGCAGGCGGCTAACAACAAGCTCTGCAGCGTGGCTTGTGAATCACTGAACTTGATACCGTCGAGGTACAGCACGGACTGACTGTACGCCAGGATCAGAGCGTTCAGAGCCAGTATCTTGAACATTTGCAGAGTCGTCACCAGGGTGCAACGCCCTTGCTTGATTATGTGACATACTGGAAATATAAAGTGGGAGGCTTCAAATAATACATACAATAAATAATATTGGTGGGCATTTCCCACAGCTCCATCTATAGTGGGAGGCTTCAAACAATATGTCCAATAAATTAATTAGTATTGGTGGGCATTTCCCAAAGCGCCATCTATAGTGGGAGGCTTCAAATAATATGTACAATAAATTAATATTGATGGGCATTTCACACAGCGCCATCTAGCGCCAGACTAAGCATAACTTGACCTACAGCGCATAAGGCAGTCACTGCGAAGTGAGCTGTCAGGCCAGTTACTAAAAGCAATCTGCCAAGTTGCTGTTGTCTTCCGCCCATGGCTCGTCTCAATTTGGCAGTTGCTTCGGCTCTAGCAGCTTCACATGGCTCTAATATCCATTCATCAAAGTCAAAGTCAACTATTGAACATAAACTTACTGCACAAGAGTAGACTACAAGAGCAGTAGATCTCTTACGTCAAGTTCGTCCGGGGAAGTACAGCCACCATTTCTGCCGCCAAGCAGTTCCGGTTTGAAAGCTATTGTTGCCGGTGAAATTACAGGCACATGGGACACTCCCGCACGTCTCATAGTTACGGGCGCCTACGATGCGCCTTGGGTCTCGTTGTACCTAGCAGGGGAGGACCCAAGTCGCATCGGTTGTTGGGCCGAGGTTACCACTTAACACCAGGTCGGCCGTCGGCTCTTTTCTAAACAGTATCAAATAAAAAAAAACATACTGCACAGAATACTGGACAGTCGGCTGGTGAACGGCGCAGCGACCGATGCGTCGCCCAGTCTGACAAGCTGTGGTGCGTCCTCATCTTCCAGCTCTTGCATGGCTCGTCTCAGTCTGGCTGCTGCCTCCGCCCTCGCAGCTTCGCGTGGGTTCAACGGTCTGTCTCTCCGCGGCGGCTCCGGCTCGGGTTTCTTTTCGTGTAAACGTTCCCGCTCCCGTATACGCTCTGGAGCGTTTGCTAGGATTGCTACGCCAACCTGAAATTGTACCACGACTTTTCAATACAAATGTCACAAAATGACAGCGACATTTACTAGTAGGTAATGTTTGTCTGATCAAGCAGGTGACCCATCGTATGTTAATAGTATCTTCCCCATGGAGGGTCGGATAGGGTTTGAACAGGCGTCAAACTTATCGATAAGTACGCGTGACCTTATGTTTTGAATATTGACGTTTCCAAGCCATTTCTTTATGAATTCTATGGAAATAAAGTTTTTGACTTTGACTTTGATTTTGTGTGTATGCAGTTGCTACAGCAATTAAATTTGCTCAACTCTATGTTACGACTAAAGGAAGACCCAATTCATATCGGGTTTATTCCCTCTGTTCACTAGTCTGGTGTCCTGACTGACTTTTAATATTTGAAAGTGATACAGCTAAGTAACCGACAGAATCTTTCAAAATAAAATTGAAATAGGTTCAAATAAATTGTCCAATGTCCCGACTTGATCAAATGACTTGTCATTGACCTAAATCCTACTAATATTATAAACGTGATAGTTTATATGGATGTTTGTTACTATTTCACGCAAAAACGGCTGAATGGATTCGGATGAAATTTTGAACCAAGATAGCTGATATCCTGTATTAACGCATAGTCTAATTTGATGCTGGAAAAGTGCAGTGTTTCCGTTGGATTACTTATTCACCGCGGGTAGCCGCGAGGCGCAGCTATTAAAATATAAACCGAGAAGAAATGTGACAAGTAATACATAATGAACTCACATCGGCATGCTTGAGTGCTCCCACATCGTTAGTACCGTCACCGCACATGAGCGTTGTGTATCCAAGCGCCTTCAACGTAACGATAACATACTCTTTCTGCTTCGGGGCGAACCGTGCAAATACTTTTATATACGGCATCAGCTCCAGCAAGAAATCGCGGTGGTACTCCTTCAAATATGAAAGACCTTCTCCAGTTATACACAAATCGAACTTAGATACCAACTGTTTTGAAGTTTTGAACGGTACTGTTGGTAAATCCAATTCCTCGTCGATCGACTTCCATATCCACTGGTTATCCTTCTCTGTGAAGATAAGGGTCTCAGGTTTACGGGTGAACTTGAGTTCTTTGGCCACGTGACACGCCGTGAGAGGATTATCTCCGGTGATCATGACAACGGAATGAGAAGCGTGGACTATCTCAGCGATAGCTTTTTTCGAATCGCTCTTCAGCGGACATGATATTATAACAAATCCCACAAACGTCAAGTCTGATTCGATGTCCTCCCGGGACATGTCTCTGATGTCCTGCGAGCTTAATTTTCCCAAATTTCTATATCCTAACGCGAGAACTCTCGCCCCTCTTCTAGACAGAGTCAAATAAACATCGTCGTAGTGGCTAGGGACGTCTTTCAGCATCGGTTTAATGGTTTCTGGAGCGCCTTTAACGCTGCTGATGTAGTGAGTGTCAATGAAACCTCGCTCGTTGATCTGGTATCCAGCGATCACCGACATCCTCTTGAGCGAACTTGAGAAATGGTTTCTGTGTACGATCTTCAAGCCGGGCGACCTCCCCTTCCTGGGGACTACGGCATCTCCTTTAGTCAGGTTCCATTCAGCCGCTTTTAAAGTAGCCTTTTCTAAAGGATCACCGACCACGCCGTCGTCGAGTTGCACGAGCGAGTGACACGAAGCCAATACCTGGACAGTCTCTATGGGTGCTTGGGAAAGAGATATTACCGTTGCGTCTGTGTGCTCCCCTATTCCTGCCACGCCTTCAACTACTAGATTATCACTTGTCAGCGTTCCAGTTTTGTCGAAGCAGCAAATTTCAACCTTCCCCGCAAACGGTATCCTAAATGGTTCCGTACAAAATACGGCGGACTTGGACAGTTGGAGCAGGGAAGTGTTCACAGCTAGCGATAACTCTATTGGCAACTCGGGGGGAATCACCGAGGTCAGTATCAAGGTACATTCTAAGAACAATTTGTACCTGTTCCTTTCTGGGTCTTCACAGCCTTTGATCCAAACGTACGCTGCGGCCGCAATAGCGAATATCAATAGGAACATTATAAATCCAAATGTTTCTAAATTATTGGCAGTGACTCTTTTGACTCCAAACAGTATCGTCCTTAGGAGTTTACCCTGAGATGTGTTGAAACCATTGCGAATAACATAGCCTATGCAGCCATTATCAGGGGCTTTTAGACCGGGGGATCCAGCTTTGCTTGGGGAAGAATGCTGTACGATTTTAGTGCCACCAAATAGCATATGAAGTTTTCCATCTCCTTCAGGATCTAAATGCTGCTTTAAGTTTCTTTCACTTTCGATAGATTCTTTCATTTGCGGTACACTTTCGCCAGTCAACATAGACTCATCTACGATACAAGCTCCTCTCATTAGAAGAATATCACAAGGAACCAGGTTTTCATTCACTGACCGAGTCAAGGAAACAATGTCTCCTGGCAACAGACAATCGCTCATAAGTTGCCTCCATCTTCGATTTCTATAAACATTGATATTATAAGGTTTATTTCCCATTTTTCTTATTTCTGACATATTTCGTAGTTGCTGTTGGACTAACGTACATTCGAACATGATAAGCATGATGAGAGTGAATATAGAGTAGTACCAGTATTTGTCCAAGCACCAGAGACAAACACAAAAGATTTGGAACACGAAAAATGGTGCAGTCGCCCTCTCTTTAAATAGTTCCATGAACTCTGGAACCACCTGAAACCAAATATATCTTAAATGTTTTCCTAAATCATGGAATTTTTAACTGAATCGTGGAAACTGGATCCTGACTTTTTTGCTCATTCAGCTTATTTTTGTAATTAAGCTCTAATATGAATATCATGAGCAGAGCACAGTTTGATGATCTTACCATAATCATTTCATTTTTGCCAAACTCTTTTTCAGCTAGGTCAATGGCCTCATCATCAGAATATCCTTTAGATTCCATATAATACTCATATGAATTATCAGTAGGAAACACCACAGTATGGAATGTATTCTCCTCCCAATCGTAAATGTATTTGCTCTTTTGGAATATAAACCAAACATCTGGTTTGATACTGCCTCTGCTAGCCTGAAATAGAAAAAAAAAATGTTTAGTTTTGTGATATAAATTTGTAATGATTTCAATTTTAACATTATCAAAATTGGTTCTTCCTAGTTAAGTATGTACTATGTGGCCAGATATGGTGATCTATTAATAAATAAATAAAAATATATAAACAGCAGCTTCATATTTATTTAAATTACTTTGCAACAAGTGACAACTTGCAAAAAATTCATCCTTGATGGAGAGCCCCCATCATATTATTAATTTAATAACTAGGACTAAATGTCAATGTTACTCAACCTCTGACTTCACATAAACTTAAGTAGAGAGTCACCTAAAATGTTACAGGAAACAAAAACATTGATATATCTAAGATGTATACAATGGAAGTAACAAAAGAAAAATGACTAGACATTTATTAATTATACTGATAGAAATAAAACCAGGATGAATCAAAAGGTGTAACTGAATGTAACAAAATCTTATTAAGTTAACAGTAAAATAAAGGTTTTTATTTTCTTTTTTTTGGGTACTCTCGTTCTTTAATTAGAACATTGACTGATCTGGCAGCGCAGTTGGTAGTAACTCTTCCTTCTGCGCTGGTAGGTAGTGGGCTTGATTCCCACCCAGGACAAACATTTGTATGACGGCCATACATGTTTGATCTGTACCTGGGTGTTAATATGTATTTTATGGATTTACAAAAAAAAGTCATATATCAGTTGTCTGGTTCCCATGATACAAGCTATGCTTAACTTACTTTGGGGCTAGATAGCGCTGTGTGAAATGTCCACCAATATTTACAATATTTATTTTACCTTTGTATGATGAAGTTTGACAACTTCTGAGAACCCATTGTTGGATGTTGGCACCACTTTCACCACTTCAGCTTGTATAGGATCCTTCACCTAAAAATAATTAAGAAAATTAGTGCCAGTACATGCACCATTAAATATGAATAAGAAATAAATTATTTCTAAGAAAACAATAAATTAAAAACTGCTTACCGAGGTACAGGAGAGGAAGCATTGAACGTGCACGCTCCAGTAGCAACACAAACAGATCAGAACTTGTACAACAGCCACGACTGCTACAATCACAAACCCGGCCTCGTAGTTATCCTCGAAACCGTACACAAATATCCAGGAATAGAACAGTATGGGGTAAATTATCATAAATGGCAGCACGGTGCCTTGTAAAACAGTCGGTACAGGCTTATAAAGCTGTATATATTGCACTAAATCGTCAAGTGACGACCGCATCTCTTTGGACACCATTGCTACTGTTTCCTATAACTAGCGTACATTTATCTACGTTACAATAAACTGTCGTTAACTTTGTAGTGTATTGTTTAACATTATTCAGTAATTTCTGGAATTAAAACCAAAATTATAGTGGGAAATTAACTCCGCAGAAATAATGATGACTTTCCACGAAACAGAAGGGAAGAACCACAGAGTCAGACCGAGGGGCACGATTGACAGAATCATCCACATCTATTTGTCACGCATGACATATGTATGACATATAAGACAACGACATCCCTTATACGAAAATAAACGAGGAGAAGACCTTGTACAAACAGCAGTCATTGGCAGGTCAAAATCGTCTCTGAAGCTATCAAAACTGAGTAGACCTTTAATGGGCATGGAGGCAGGAAGAAAGTACTGAAGTCACTGCGCTATTCCTACAGGGAGTATTTTATCCTACGGTGGCATTTTGTATATATATATAAACGGACCACTAACGCACGTACTGTAATGACAATATGGGTAGTTAATTATGTAATGCCTTTATCAATTGTTTTGTAAGAAAGTATATTACTACCTCCATGGGAACATCAGTCTCGAGATTCTCAAATTCAAATTCACAAGGTAGGTCGTTGTACATCAACCTCATTGCTTGTCAAAAGGTGGGATGTCTGTGACTGTCAGTAGTGTCATTGCCAAATTAACGCGCGAAATGTATTTTATTTTTGTGCGTTTTTGTGTTAATTTGGAGTTCATTGTATTAAAAAAAAATATGGATCTAAATATTAAACGAAAATCTACGAAAGCGCTTGTATCAGGTAGTCTCGTGGAGACATACCCTCACGATCTACAACTTTATAAAATTCCTCCTATTGAAAACGTAACCCTCCAAGAATTCGAAACTTTAGCCTTGGAAAGGGTTACTTTATTGAGAACTTTGGCTACTGCCACTACGCTGAAAGGTCTGCGGTTATATTCCGAAGAATGGACAGAGTTCGTGATCAGTGAGTTGAGATCACAGGGGCTAAAGTATTACGCTAAGCTTTGCGAGAAGACTTCGTGCGGCACCGCTGAAGCTGACTTACAGGCAAGGCGTAAGGACCACATAGCTCATTTCATACTCAGGTTAGCTTACTGCCGCACGGAGGAGTTACGGCGGTGGTTCATTGCCAGAGAGCTTGAGCTGTTTAAGATGAGATTCATCATAATGAGAGGTGATGCTGTTGATACTTTCTTCAAACTCAACAACTTGTGTTATACAAACATATCAGATGAAAAAAGAATGGAAATAATCAGCAACTTGAGAGAGTCGACAGCACATTCATTCAGTGAAAATATGAAGTTTTATAAAGTTAAATTCTTTGAGGTTCTTGATCTTGTCCGAGCAAGAAAAGTGTTCCTTAGTGGTGGTTATGCATACATTCCACACAAAGACTTTGTTTCGGTGCTCTCGGCTCAATACAGAACCCATCTGAAGCAGAGTTTGGCTGTCGCTTCCCACCATTTAGGTGAGATTGAACAAGACGAGAGATTAGTCAATTTACTGAAAGGTTTACACCAATCATACTCAGGCAACGACTACAGCGATGCTAAGTCAGCTGTGCCTATAGAGAGCCTGGACTCTCTGTCTGTCAAATCATTCCCATTTTGCATGAGACACTTGCATGAGCAACTCCGATCTGTGCACCATCTTCGTCATGGAGGTAGATTACAGTATGGTCTGTTCCTAAAAGGCATTGGAGTCACATTAGAAGACTCACTCAGATTCTGGCGGGAGGAGTTCACAAAAATTATGGATATGGATAAGTTTGAAAAAAGTTATGCATACAATGTCAGATACAACTATGGTAAGGAAGGCAGTAAGAAAAATTACTCTCCATTCAATTGCCTTAAGATCATAAATGAGACTGTTGGTCCTGGAGACTGCCATGGATGTCCATATCGACATAGTGATATCAGTAATTTAAAAAACATGCTGCAAGGATATGGATTTGACTCTCAAGGTAAATTTTATTGGATTATCTTATTTCTCTTATCTTTTTTATTTTTATGTGGCAGTTATGGTCCAAGCTAATGCCCACCTGGTGTTAAGTGGTAACTCTGCCCATAACAAGTAATCTGACTTGGGTACTCCCCTACCTAAGTACAACAAGACTCAAGTCTCATAGTATGCACCTGTACCTCTGGGACATGAAGGTGGAATGTCTTATGTGCTTTTATATAAATAAATAAAATACTATTTACCATTCTCTTCTGTTACAGCTATCCATGACATTGCAGACATGTCTAAGAAAGGGCATTTCCAGATAGCGTGCAGTCGATATTTTGATGCAGTGCACAATAGTGACCTTGGCTTAGGAATAAACCACCCAAATCAGTTCTTCGAGGAAAGTCAGAAAATAATCAAGGGAGATATCAAAGTTGCTCCTAAGAGTGAAATAAAACGTAAATCTGTGAAGAATGAGGTTATTCAGGACTTGGACAACATCGACTTTGATGAACCAATATAATAAATAATTATTTTTATAATTTGTGTAAAATAAAGAACCAAAAATGAAATTGACTATTTATTGACTCAAAAATACTGTACAAATTGAGAATTATGCAGTACTTAAGATAATATAAAAAGAATTATAAATTGTTTTCTTATTTTCTCTTAACATACATAGCTTTCTTGGTCATACGACCGCAATATAAACCGAATATAAATATCAAACCTACTACAGACATTGCTACAACTAAAAAGTACTTCTTTGATGGAGATGTTGATAATTCATTGTACACATCACCAAAGTTTTCTATCACATTCATCTGAAACAAACAGAACAAAATATTAGCTAAATCATTAGAAAATGTATCAATACTGTACAAGCTTTCAATGCGTAAATACCAGGCGACTAAGGCAGATCACTATCGACGCATAAGACCGCGACGCGTCCGTATGTGATAATATTTTGAATTCATACACGTCTCCCCCGGGTGGTGCGAAAGGAGCAACCAAAAGTAGCAGTAGAACTTGTGCTAAGTTCGCCCGGAGAAGTACTGCCACCACACCTGGTAATCTGACGCCAAGCAGTGATGCACTCGTGTAGCTGTGTGCCGGTGGAAGGGAGTGGATGCCGGCGAAATTGCAGGCGTATGAGACGTAACATCCCCGTCTTGGGATGACGGACGCAACGCAATGCGACTTGAGTCATCTCGTACTTTGGTGGAGAAGACTGGAGCGTATTGCTGTTGTCTATGGGCGGCGGTTACCATTAAAATCAGGAGGGCCGTCAGCTCGTTCTGTCACTAATATGAGAGAAAACACCTACAGATTACACTTACCGCTGCCACATATTTATACATTTCTAGTCTGCTTGAGAGAGCTTTTTCACAATCAGCCTCCAACTTCCGATTGCTATCGTTCAGAATTATCTTCAAACATTTCAATCCTGTAAACCAAACAATACAATTAAAAATGTTTCAGTATAAAAATAATACCAGCTCAATGGAATCATATCATCACCATAATGCATT
Source organism: Chesias legatella (assembly GCA_947359385.1). Taxonomy (NCBI): domain Eukaryota; kingdom Metazoa; phylum Arthropoda; class Insecta; order Lepidoptera; family Geometridae; genus Chesias; species Chesias legatella. Next base: position 3,883,585 of record OX375778.1, on the reverse strand, counting down.
TTAAAAACTGCGGCATTGTATTTTTTTATTATATACAGGGTGTGGCGTAATGAGTGGATAATAGGGTACCTGCGGGTAGGGGCCATTGTGGCGGTTCAGAAAAATATTTGTTATGCTCAGTAAAAGTGCCTCGGTTTTCGAGATATTCGACATTTTCGAAATTTAAGAAATATTTCACCCTTCGTCACTATTTTTGGCGCCCAGACTGCAAATGAATTTTTTTTTTCTATCTGTTTTTTGGATAGTATTCTTGGATAGATGTGCTATCGAATGGAAACTATTATTTTTATAACACAAGCACAGTTATGTTTTTAAAATAAGATTTCACTAAAATTTTACTTGCTTTCGTTTGTTTTCCTGACCTTTACCCTTCTGTGGTGTAAAAAAAATGTATGGTCACTTGAATGCCAACGTTTAAAAAAATTAGCCTTTTTCATCGAAATTCCGAAATGGTATATTACATGGTATTTCCACAAGTTGATTCGACCGATAATGTTAAAATAAACAAATTATAACATAGCAGTTTGGAAAAGTTCTATAAGATGTATCACTCAACACCAGGTGGGGCATACGCTCGTGCAGTATCAAGTAAAAGTGTGGTATCTTACGCCTCCCGGCTCCATGCTCGAGTTGCTTGCAGTACTTGAGCAGGTCGAGTGCGCACGCGCGCTCCAGCAGCGGGTCCGTCTCGATGTCCACCTCGGCCTCCTCGATGATCTGCGCCACCTCGCGCGCGCACTCCGCCGACACTATCTTGTGAGAGAGCAGAGCGTTTTTGAGACACTCCTCCACCTGACAAATAAATTATTATGAAAATCAATCCAACCAAATGCTAATATTAAAGTGTGACTCCAGATCTACCGGTTTTTTTATTTGAGTTATTTATTTTATTTTTACAATTTTAATATATCTTACAGCTAGCTTATTGGATAGGTTAATGAACAGATGCTTAAGGCTAATTAAAAGATTCCACAGATATGTACATAAGAGGATTAAACACAGTAGACAAGAGAACATTGTAGATGATCAGACGTAATTATTATTATTATTTATTCGCTATAACATTAATATATAATTTTAAAGTATTGTATTAATGTTTCACCGGCACCCATACGACTAGAACACATCAGTGCATAGCACTACCTTACCCGTTACTGCTTGGCGGCAGCAATGGGTACGGCTGCAATCCTTCTCTAATCACTAAACGATTTGCTCGACTGCTACGTGTAACTGTACCAACCTGTCCCTCAGAATTTGTTATCTCAGGCTGCAACGAGCAAATGGTCTGTATCTCAGCTTTGCACAGTCTCCCGAGCAGCGGGTCCAGTCGATAGTTCAGGGCTTGTTCCTTCAAAACGTTCGCCAGTTCGTTTTCGCACGGGGTCGTCAGTTTCGACTCCCTGAACTTATTTTTCAGGCAGTACAGGAGTTTCCCCTGTAGTTCGACGTCTTGCGGTTGGTTAGCTGGAAAGAAAATATTTATTTTTAATGGTTATTTTTAGGTTATTAAATACTTAGGTAATCTAAGCAAAGCTAAGGAAGGCAGAGAATATGCTTGCGCTATAATAATTAAATCTTATTAGCATGACGGATAAAATCTATACATATAATAAAATTGTAGAAAAGTGGTGTCTGTACAATGGAAATATATAAAAAAAAAGTAGTAGGGGTTGTTATTATATCGATGCCGAACCCGAAATTGTAATTAATATTTTTTTTGTCTGTTTGTCTGTGTGTTTGTGCACGCTAATATCAGAAACGGCTTATTCGATTTAGATACGGTTTTCACTAATATATTGTAGTAAGCTTCACTTAACATTTAGTGTTTATTTCATGTCAATCGGTTCATAAATAAAAAAGTTATGTCAATTTAAATAATCACGGCGAACATTTTTAACGTACAGAGTACGTACTACACGCCTCGCGCCTGAGCGTCCGTGGCTATATAAAGCGCGCTGAGAGCCGGCGCGCCGCTGCCATAAGGATTCAGTTAGGTATTCAAAATATGCTGCCCGAAAAGTCACTATTCCACGCGAACGAAGTCGCGGGCACAGCTAGTTTAAAATAAGTCTCGTGTTTATGCCATGAATCACAGACAGTAACATTTGTGCAGCTTTATTCCCAGAAGCAATGCACCATGTTGGCTTTGAACGCTAATATATTTTAGATAATTTGTTTTTGTCGAGTGGTATTCCTACTAAGTAACTAGTCAACTATATAATCTGAGTTAAGAAGGGGTGGCCGAACCTCCCTAACTACCCAATGCACCTACTTGCATACTTCACTTACCAACAACATCAGAGCAATATTGCTGTATATCGCCTTTGCAAGCATTTTGCAAGTTATTGTTGAATCTGTAATCTGTATTTTGTTCTATCATTCTATTGACTATAACCAGTTTGCAATCTTCATTGAAATCATTTTCTTTGCGGTGAGCCTGAAAGAGCACAATATAAAAAAATTAAGTAAACTACTGAAAATAAACTTTATTTTATTTCAGTATGAATAAAGAAAGAATAAATTTATTTAGACTAACTGTACACAACAACACAACAGAAAAAAGAAAAAGTACAAATAGACATAAGAATGGTGAATATTGTTGCATACATATATTTGTATATAAAAAGACACTAGCTCAACACAACAGCAACATGTTACAGCGCTGATTTTGAGCACAAGGCTGTGATGGGGCATCAAAATCAACAATCTAATTTAAATAAATATACATGGAGTAATCAATATGGTACAGGCCAATTTATATTGGTCCTGTGTTTTAAATTTTGTTCCACAATACAGTAAGATTGCAGCTGGATTGAAAACCTAGATGTCCATGAACCAGCTTATACCCATGATTTTGTAGGCATTGTTCCTGTCCTCTACAGCATCCATCATCATGGAAAGATAAAATACCTATATAACAAACTTGAAGCCCTTTAAAATACAAAACATTCAATCAAAATCAATTCAGTAGTTTTTGCATGGTGCTCAAACAGACAGACACAACAGACACAACATTTTAAATAACATAAGAGACAAGAATGATAGATTACCTTCAAACAATCAAGAATCTTTGAAGCCTCAGTGTTATGGCAATACATGTCTATCATATCATTACAACTGGTGATCAGATGGTAGTCTATAGCATTGTCAGTAAACTCCTGTTTTTTGACCACAAATATGGCTTTTCTACAAGGGTCTGATAACTTCCCTTTAGCTGTCTGAAGGCATTCTAAAGCTGCCGATTCCCCATGTGGTACTTTAGGGCAGAACAATTGCAAGTCACTTTTACAAGCTTCCTTTAAGTCTGGATCTAAATCAATGTTTTCTTTCTGTTGGAAAAGTTGACTCCGTAACTGCTGACGACAGTCTTTCAAAATGGTATGCTTTCTCCTTGCTATCGTATCGTTTCGTACTATTTCACTTAAGCAAGTCACGACCTGACTTTTTGTCTGAGCTTTCGGACAAAATCTCACAACGTAGGACTTGCAAGCGTTCTTAAATTTCCGAGTAAACCTATAGTTTTTTAAAGATATTAATTGTTCATGCTCAATGGCTGCCCTGCATTTTACGTTGCTTTTTATTTCTGGATCATTCTTGTGGGTGATCAAACAATCCATTACGTCGTCTTCGTCTTTCTTGCTCTTCAGTTCGAATGAGCATAATCTCTCCATAGGGACTCTACAGTTGACATTAACAATTGTGTTTAATTCTATATGACCACTCTGTGTTTCTGTGAAGTTTGTCACAACTTCCCTACATTTTGGAGACAGATCTTTTATTTTATCCTGCAGGCACGCAATTTCTTCTCCTTTGCCAAAGTTTTCTATGCATAGCAAAGCAAGATCATCAATACATACATCTTCGATTTCAGGTAATAAATCTACACTAATTGCCCTCTGCCTCATAGCTCTTCTGACTTGATTTTCACAGTTTGGCTTCAGTTTTCCTCTATGTTCTGAACTGTAGGCGTGGTTGTAAAGACATGGCAACACCAACAAATCGTTTTCAGATCTTGTGTCGCTTGTATCTGGCCACTGGAACTTGGACTTACAAAGAGTAACGGCGTCATATTTACAGGCCTTGTATAATTGAGGGTCGAGTTTGAAGTCCCTTGAAATGAAATACTGTATTTGTATCAAGGCTGCTTCACAATCAGGGGTCATTACTGCGGTTCCCAGCCTTTCCATAAGACATGACATCACCCTGCCATTGCCTCCCACCACTTCTTGACAAGCCTTATCCACTACTGGTTTGCATGCTTTGCGCAATATTGGATCAACTCTCCAATCTTCACCAGGGTCTGCTTCTCGCACTAGGTTTTCTAATGATTTCTGGCAAGCCATGCTGATTCTTCTCTCCTTTCTTCTTCTTGGGCGAGCATGGTCCATCAAACAATGTATTGTTTTGCCACCAGCTTCAATGCCCTTGCAAAGAGTGGTGATATCGTTAGCACAATTTTGCATCAATTCTGGAGACAATCTGTAGTCATCCATCAACATTTTTCTATGGTCAGTCATTTCAGCGGTGCATTCGGGAGCTAATTTTGAGCTATCATTTCTTGTTATATTTTCTAAACATAGCAGTATTTGTGCAAGTCTGACATCCTTATCATCGACAACTCCTTTTCTGCAATGATATTTCCTGATGTCTTCTTTACATGACTTCACCAGACCTCTACTCATTTTATAGTTCATTACTATGTTTCTTTGGTCATAAAATAGTTGATCTTGGCATTTTTTTCTCATACCTGTAAAAATCATGGGGATTAAGGATAATAGTAATTTATAACAGATTCAATACATTAGTATGAATAACTACTCACCATTTTCATACTTGTGTCTCAAAAGGCACTTATACATCAACCAGGAGCCAGGAACTTCATCAGCGCAGAAGTTCTTCTGGTCTAGATTACAAGCAGCAAAAATAAGTTTGTCCAACTGAAGAGAGCCATACTTCATATCTTGTAAGACGTTTACCTCGGACAGACATTCAGGACGTAGATTATGTTCCATAGCCTGTAGACATCTGAGCGTTGGTATTTGTGATAGTCCTTTGGGATCCTGCGGAACCCTCCCACATGTGTGGGCTTGTATGTCATCATAACAGTGTTTCAAAAAGTTGCCAGTTATTTGCCAATCATTAAAAATTAGAGATTCAATTTTGTTTATTATGCTCCAGCAATTCTTATCATTGACACTTGGCTTCTTCTTTAATATGCAGTCTATACCATAGTCTGGAGATTTCAAGCAGTTTATTATACCTGGCTCTTCTTGACATGGTTCTTTTAGCTTATACTCCAAATAAGCAATGTCTAACAAATCATTCTGATGAGTCCAGCATTTCTGCTGACAGGCTGGTGTCACTTGCGTCTTGTTATACGCCGCGTTTAGAGCACAAGATAATATCGCGAGATCATCGTCCAAATAGGAGCACAGTTTATGGAATAGGGAGCACCCAGTTACGTCTATACGAAATCTGTCATTATTCAGTTTTATATTGTTACCCAAAACATTCACATTCTGTATACAGATCACTATGAATGCTACACATATTCGTCTTGTATTTGTATTTGATAACATTTCGCTACCGGCGCCCTAGATAGCAGGTAATTATATCAACAAGTACGGTCGAGCATAGTTCCACCACTATTCTGGTTCCATAAATATCGTAATATATATGCACACCATACAAGGGTCAATGAAATGAATAAAAAAAGTGCGTTTACTGTTTCATTACTGAAAAACAGATAAATTATTGTTGCGTTTTTATGTTGTGCGACAAGACAATACTACAATGGGCAACGGCTATTTTCACGCACTCTCCTTGAGGTTGCCTTGCCAGTCTCAAACAGAAGTTTTTTTTTAGTAATGGTGCTCAAAACATGCAGAATTTCGATTTGCCATTTAAATGTACTTTTTATGTAAATACATAAAAAACTTACAAGTTAGATCGATAGTAAACTGTATGTTAAAACTATGCCATTCTAAAGCTTGCATGTTTGATAAGACGCAGGTTATTACCACAGAATCCACAGATCTTAAATCTGTGCTGAGATAAGAATTAATTTACTCTAACATTGCAAACACAAGATACAGTATGAAACGTTTTATTTCGTAATAAGTTTCAATCCCGAAAGGACAGTTCAGTGCAATTCAGCTTTCAACTTTAGGAACCAAAGCACAGTTATAAATATAGCCCTTATTCCTCTTCTCCGACCTAGTTGTAGCAAAGTGTCCGTCCAGCCCTATATGACAAGAGAGTAACTATGTATAGGAGAAAAAAAAAACTAATACCTATACAAAAATAAATATGTGGTATAGCCACTTTAAAATGCGTTATTCAGTTCGCCTGAAATATTTATATGGAGTTTGCCAGTCTTACCCTAACTAATCTACTACTCAGGATCTAAATACTACTTCTGAATATTTTATATTGTAATAAATAATAATAATAATCAGCATTTATTTCAGACTATTTTTGTCCATATGAGGTTAGTAGTACAATGAATTGAATGGTTAGTTTTAAAATAATTAAATAAATAACCACTCACAGTCGCTAATGTAGGTAACGTATATATAGCCATAATGTCAACGCCAGACTTAAAAAAGTAAATAAAAAGTCCCAATTGTAAAGCCGCAATTATATTTAGCCCACGCCGCGTGTCGCAACGCGTGGGTAAGCTATCGGTTACATACATTTTGTACTGGATTGATTACATTAGTCCCGTCCCGCGTGTCGCAGAGCCTGCTGACGCCACGCAGATCGAGCGATTTCGATCGGCGTGGGGTCGGTGGTGGGGGTTGTGACGCGTCAGCTCAGTCGGGTCTAGTGTAATAACGCGTGGGCACGCGCAGACAGCCGAGTGGCGACGTAGAACAGTGGACGTGATTGTAATGTATTGCGGCTTTAAAAATGTCAGACGAATTAATTGAAGTCGTGAGAAACTATGAAATATTGTACAATCAAAAACACAAAGATTATAAAGACCAATTAAAAAGAAATTCGGCGTGGGAGGAAATATCTCTAAAAATAAAACTACCAGGTATATAATTGTATTGTTTTTATTTTTTTAAGTAGGTATATCTAGATAATTAGTAAGTAGGTATATCTATCAAAAATGGATATCGATGTTCCCCGCGAATATCGTGCAAGTGATGCTAATGTATGTATTATGTACCTATGTAGTAATTTTTATTTATAGTACCCTATAATTGTTGTGTGAAATGACTATTATATTTTTTTAATGACGATTAATCGCGGGTACCAACGATATGACAATTGTTGGTAAGTACTTAAGTATTTTTTTGTAAATTTAAAAGTACAAGTACATATGTGTTTAGAGTAACTTGGGATTTAAGGATTTTAAGATAATAATTATATAAGTTGCCGTGTGATGAGGGCAGAATAGTATTCTATAATAATAATAGTTGTCACCATCGCTACTCTTCCCGCGAGTGTCGTAAGAGCCGACTGAAGGATAATAAATGATATGATGAATTATATGAGACAGACTCTAGTCTATTCTGCCTTGTCTGATCATATCCATTTGCCACGGTACTTGTCCTTCTGGAGAAACAAAGTACTCTTTACTCTTGTAAAGACACCGCTTCGTATAGTTTCTCAAACGGTAGTTCCGCCAAGTAACCAGCCTCTTCCAGAGCCATCCAGAGCCTACTACTATCATAATTCACCAACAGAAATAAATGATTTTCCACTTGAATCCCAGTCCATACTCGATCCTCAAGCTCAAAATTCAAATTCAACCGGAGAAAAAAACTTGTCCACTTATTACAGTGGTGTAACTTTTGATTGAGTACCGTCTTTGAATGATTAATATAATATTTCGTACTTGTTAAAATTAAAATTATTTAATTGTTGTTTTTAATACAAAATAAAAATTACCTCAAACATACTGCTAGCCTTTCTTTTGTTCCAATGGGTCGGCGAAATCTGGTATGAATCTTTTTAATATCTTGTTCAATTAAAGAATGTATGTAATTGAATTGTTGTTTTGTCATCCTGAAGTATTGTTGAAATTTAATTTCATCGCTTTTTAGTTCTTGCACCAACAAATGATATTCACTTCGTCTTCCTCTTGAAGTATTTATTGGATGTACCCAATATCTCCTTTTCTTTCTTTCCTTTTTGATTAGGCTTAACATGAGCAGGTATGCTAGATTTTCTTCAAAATCCGTATCCGAGTCTGAAGAAAACATTGTAGACGTTTACTCCAAAGGCCACCACTGTACTGACTGAGACGAATTTTCGTGGGGCCGCGCGGCGACACAACACGCAAATGTAATAACCCGCCGTTGCGTCAGGCAGCGTGGGGACGCGCGGCGTGGGCTAAATATAATTGCGGCTTTATTGTCAAACAAAAAATTCCGAACCCACGTTCGTACTTTGCCATTTATTGCCAGACATGTTATTGGGTTTCCGTACAATTAGAGCTTTAAAACCAATCATAAGAACGTCAGGATACGTTAGACTTTTTTCTTTTAGCTCACTGCCCTTTCAGTCTGGTAGCTTTGTGGATTGCATCGGCTATATTGTGTTGTTATTAAAGCGGGCGGTGAGTTTTACGCCCTGAATACTACTACTTGCTCCATCGGAGTATTTACGAAAATATAAGTTTAAATACCCGAATATACAAATAATTCATTAATATTTCAAAATACTCAATTGCTTATTAATGGGCAATGGGAAGAGGTTACAGATGAACAAAAAGCGTGTGCCCGTTTTATATACAGATCTGTCGTACTCTCCTGATAACGCATACTGGCAACACCTGAGTCTTGATTTGTTGGATGCGGTCATTTGTTGAAAGTGTTGTAAAAATATTTTATTGTAATCAGTTTATTGTGTAAATTAAAGTGATGGAAGAATTTGTAGAAGTAAACCAGATATCAGACTTCGTTTCCTATCTTCGAAGCGTAAGTACTTACAATTTATTTTCATTGCTGAGACCCTAGAAGTCGATCCTCAAACAATTTATAAAAAAATCCTTGTGATTGTAATAGTAATTAACTGCGAATAAACACTTAGCTGTAGTTCTATTAAAATAAACCGGTTTTGTTTGATATAGAAAATTACAATATATTTAGGATGACATAGTGAAGTAAAAAAGTATTATCCTGTGTGAACCAATACACAAATATACCAAAATTGAAAGTGTTTTAGCTTTCTAGTTAAATAGGTGCAGTTAAATTATAGGCGTATAATAATAGGAATGTGTTACTGACTGTATGACAAAGCACAGTGTTTATAGGAGGCTATAAGAACTCCTCTAAATATAAAAGATAAATTGGTTTTTAGACAGAGCTATTTGATTCATAAAACATACTCACCGTTTAACTAATTTCTTTCAGTGTATGGAAGGTTATCATAATGTTCATCATAATATCCCAAATTTGAACAAATACAGAATTTAAATGATGTGAATTCATAATAATAATATGGCCAGGTTCACATAATCATACCATTATGAGATAATTATTATTATACATATATTAGAGTATTCTGTTGCTGTTGTTAAGATTACTCATATGGATCTATGAATTTTGTTAATTATGCCAACACCAGAACATTCCAACACAATTTTATATTTCAATGTCAGTGACCTTCACTGTTAATTGTCATTAATCTAGTACTTGGTTCAGAAAACATAAATCATATACACCTAATGAATAAGTAACCGTTGTGGAATCTAAATTTGACATGTGTCATTGCTTGAAAGGATCCTCTTTGAGGTGCACGTTATGACACAACCAGTGACACAAGTAAAGTTAATAAGATTTATAACCACACATGTGTACAAATAAAAAGTAAGTAGAACCTTTATTATTCTCAATATTTTCTCTTAAATACATGTTGTAGTAAAAGAGATCATTACTGAATTGGACAGGGTTTTTGTAACAAATATGCTATAAATCCACATTACCATAATTTTATTATCAGTTTGGTATCAATCAACATTTGGTACAAATAACATCTGGCCCTGCTGGACATATTGTGGTGAATGTGAGTTGGTATTCACCACAACACAGTAATAGATAACATAACAATTGGTCTTTTATTACTCTTTTATGATATGAAACTTGTTCGGCAGTGCTTGCCTAAATGTTGCAAAATACCAACAAAAAAAGCCATATGATAATAAGTCCAATCCAGCAGAGTACCATGACCAAACCAGATTCTCTCGAACCAGTGTGGTGTAAGGATTTTAAGTGCGCCTCAAAGAGGCTCCTTTCGTGCACTTGACACATGTCTTCGAATTATTAGTTCTAGGACATGTCGGTTTCCTCACGATGTTTTCCTTCACCGTTTTCAGAACGTGGTATTGCGCACATAAATCTTTCAATCGAAAAATCAATTTCAAGTTAAAGATAAGCCTGTATATTAAATAGCAAAATGGTATATTTGGCCTAACAACTTTGTAGCTATGTGGTTATTTGCGAAAACAAGGCTGATTAAAAGTAATTAAACTCATCTAAAATTATAATAAGTATGATACTCGCTCGGCCATTAAATGGTCCCCATAAAGATATGTATGATCTGATCCACCTTTAACAGTATGTCTATTTTCAGATCGAATGGCGCGACCCGTGGCTTATGGCTCTGATATCTTTTCACATCATCGTCACCTTCACATGTTTTTCAACCAGAAATTATGGAAACTTTCAAGTGATACTATTTATGATATTATGTGAGTACTAATATTTAATTAAATAATAATTGTTGGTGGACTTTTCACACAACGCCATCTAGCCCCAAATTAAGCATTATAATAACTCTTTATTTCAGGCAACTTAGTAAATAAATACATAGGGCCCATATTAATTTATATATTTTAGACTATCATACATATTTATATGTAATATTGTTAACTAAAAACCAATAAACCAAAAGTTAGAGAAATGTCTTTCGGCGGTAAAGGACCCCTCCCCTGTTTTATGGGAGCTTGTACTATGGGAACCATACAATTGATATAAAATACTTATATAATTTTTGAGAATACATACCATAAATGCGTATTAGCACCCAGACACAAAATAAACATCTATGTTCGTCACACAAATGTTTGTTCTGGGTTAAAATCGAACCCACGACCTACAGCGCAGAAGGGAGGGACTACCAACTGAGCTGTGTGTGAGGCCAGTAGAAATTATTCGTCTAACCTATACTACTTATTACTGGAAAGTGTAAGAAACAATGAAAACTCAAATATGGATTTTCCCCACAGGGTATCTATACGGGAACATATAATGTACTTGCTTGTACTGATTAGTGATGAATTCATCTACGCTATTGCTTTCTTCCAACAAACTATCTCTAAATAAACCTTCATTCCGGACAATTCAAGGACAAACATACAGTATAACTTTTTGCGTGGCAATGTTACGTAACGAGGTGATGGCCCACGTGGTATTAGTGGTAAACAGTGCCCATAACAAACAATCCGATTTGAGTCCTCCCCTACCTTGGTACAACAATGACGTAAGTCGCATCGTATGCGCCCGTAACTCTTGAGACGTGGAGGAACGTCTCATGTGCCTATAATTTCACCGGCAACCACACCCTTCAAACCAAAACAGTAACGCTAATGCATTTATGGTTGGCGGCAGAAATGGGTATGGTGGCAGTATATCTTGGCATAAGTTCTACTGCTACTAAAATTGACACGTTTGCCTGAACGGAATACCTGTTGCATACTAAAACTAGCATCGGTTTAATCAGATTTACCGCACTGCCAATATTGAGCATAGGTTAGGTATACAAATCAGGTATGTTGCTTCTTTAGGCTTTACCAAAATGTAACCAACAAGTCTAACAAGGTAATTTAATTAAATAAACACTCAAAGAAAAAACGACCTTATCGGTATAAGACATAAATTACATATAGAATCCAACATTCCGTGAGTCAAAGATCTGTTCAAGGCTACTTACTCGTATATTGGGTAGGCCGTGCTACTTACTCAACATGCCAAGGTCGGCACTGTGTTACTAAATATATACAATGAAACGTTAAATTCATTATAAGCAAATTACGTTTTTTGAACTTACAATTAATTCTATCCCACTAATTTATACAAATAAATAAAATTGGAGTGTCTGTTTGTAATATTAAAATAACCGCCTTTTACTAAGTGCATATGGTACATATACAAAATCAACATTTTTTCAATTTTTGTCTGTCTCTCTGCATGTTCTGGCTAATCTCTGAAATGGCTGGACCAATTTTGATGGGATTTTCACTGGCAGATAGCTGTTGTAACAAGGAGTAACTTAGGCTACTTTTCCGAGGGGTAAAATAGGGGTGCGTCATAAAACCGAATTCCACGCGGACGAAGTCGCGGGCAACAGCTAGTAACTAATATTAATGAAGTGTCTGATTGGATATGTGTTTTTACTTTAAAACTTCTGAACAAATTTATCTGAAATTAAAGACTTGAGTTAAATTATATGTTTTTTTTTAACATTGATTACAGCATGGTACTACCTTACAGAAGGCTTGGTTATCGCTGGAAGTTTTTGATATCTATACTAATATTATAAAAGTGAAAACTCTTGTTGTTACATTTTTACGCCTAAACCAATTTCGATGTATTTTGGCTCAGAGGTAGATTAGACCTTGAAGGACGTAGGCTAACTTATGTTGCGTAAATAAAATTTGAAGAGGGTAAAATAAGATGAAAATTTGTATTGAAAATTGATATTTATGCTTGTGTGTAATAAATGATTGACCTGGAATTATGATCAATGTTTCTCTTTTCCAGTACTACTCGTATACTTTTCGGAGAGCATAAACGAAGTGGCCGCAAGGAACTGGGCGCTGTTCTCAAGACAGCAGTATTTCGATAGCAAAGGACTTTTCATATCGGTAGTATTCTCCATACCGATACTACTAAACTGTATGATAATGGTGGTAAGTTGATTAAATACTTTTAGTATCTAATATATGTCCTGATTATTTGGTGATTAAATTCAGTCTGTTTTCGATTAATGATACTTATATTTTATGGAGATCGAATCAATAAAGAATAAATGTATGTTTTATTAAAATAATATGCTTGAAAAAAATGCATGTTCGTGGTAAAGAGTTGCGCCCTGATTACATCTGACATGGATAAATCATACCTAATGACATTTATTGAAAAAGAGATATATTATATATTATGATAATATATATATTTGAGATAACGTGATTGCATTATTGAACTTTTTCAATCATCGGATTTGACCTTAGTAAGAAATGACTCCATTAAAATATTATGTAGTTCATAACAATCACAAATTTTAATAACAAGGAAAAATAAATATGAGCAATATTGCATTGTTGTAACTCGCGGACTCTTAAGTCACCTTTTCTTATGTAGTGTGTTGTTTTTAGCTTGGATAGAAGTATTCAGTTTATATTTTAATTTCACTAGCTCCATTGTGCATAGTAATATCAATGTATTACTGCATGGATCATTAATAACTTGTAGGTATCGTGTGATATTTATTCCCAGAGCAAATCTACTAATAGGAAGAGGGAGGTTATGGCCTAGTTGGTACAGACCCCGAGTTCAATACGGAGGTCACTGGTTCAAATCCC